>LR738712.1:541805138-541850179 GCA_902687465.1 Secale cereale | reverse complement strand
GGGGGGATGGTTAAATTAGAAAGGAAAAAGAAAAGAAAGAAGGACAGCTGTAGGATGAAGTGGAAGCACGGATGGGAGCACGAGCAGGCAAGTTTTATCCATCGCTCCTGGCACATGCGTCACCGCTACCAAACTAGTGACAGCGCCTAAATTGAATTGAACGTCCGGTGAGATGAAGGTGGAACGCACCAAAGAGGAAGGCGTCGAGGCTGCCGTTGGGCAAGTACTCGTAGACCAGCAGCTTCTCGTCGCGCTCGGCGCACCAGCCCAGCAGCCGCACCAGGTTGCGGTGCTGCAGCTTGGCGATCAGCTCCACCTCGTTCCGGAACTCCGCCGCGCCCTGCAGCGAACGCACTGACAGCCGCTTCACGGCGATCTCTGCGCCGCACGCCATGACGCCCTTCGGTCCCACAGAAGTTCGGATCAGCAGAGGAACCCCGATGAGAAAGACAAATATTCATCGGCGCAGACTAGACTGCTCTTACTCTGTATACCGGGCCGAAGCCGCCCTCACCGAGCTTGTTGGCCCTGGCGAAGTTGCCGGTCGCGGCGTCGATGGAGGCCAGGTCCATGAGCGGCAGCTCCGAGATCGACCTTGACAGCGGCCTCATGTTCTCGTTCTGCGTTCTCCTGACGGCTGAAGCGAATTCCTCGGATCAGCTTCGCTCTGTCAGTAATTAACTAAGGTTGTGCTGGGTCGATGACGTACCGTTGCGCTTCCGCCAGCGCCAGCAGTAGACGCAGTAGAGGAGCGTGCAGAAGATGACGACCACCAGAACGGACACCATGATCTTCATCGAGTTCGGGCTGGAGCCATGCGCCGCAGCTCCTGCAACAACCAACAACACGACAGCAACACAGCAACAGTTCAGTCTTCGGCTCTCCGTCGTTCGTCAGCTAGCAGCACGCGCGCATGTTCGAGTGAAAAAAACGAGCAGAGAGTGTTCTGTCAACTCACCGGCCTCGTCGCCCGCCGGCGCGGGGGGTGGCGTGCCCAGCAGCCGGCGGTGGCGCACGAGTCGGTGCGGTGCCATCACCATGTACGACTGCTCCGGCGGAACGTCCGAGCTAGCTAGCTCTCTGAATGGATCGAGCAAGTGTCGGCTTGTGATTGCCTGAATACACTGATGGGCGCAAATGGAAGGATGGAGGAGGGGAGGTCAACGACGTTAGTGTGTTATAGGGGGCGCACGGTGGAAGTGATTGATGGTTCGCTGCCGCCTGCTAAAAGTGTCCCCCAGCCGGCGCCGGATGTATGCCTTCTGTCCTTTCGGCACGGGCAGTTGATCGTTGTCCTCCCCATTGTTACCGGATCAGCGGTAAATATGTACATCGACGAAAACGAAGGATTTTTTTTTTTGCGAGGATAACTTTTGATATATTTGTCATCTACTATTAAGGTAGTACAATGAACACCAGAAGTAGAAAATACATCTAGATCCGTAGACCACCTAGCGACGACTAATAATACTTGAGCAAGCCGAAGGCGCGCCGCCGTCTTCGCTTTCCCTCATCGGACCCGAGCAACCTTATTGTAGCAGACAATCAGGAAGTTGTCGTGCTGAGGCCCCATGGGACAAGCGCACCGCAACAGGACCCGTCACCGATGAAGAGAAGCATAGATCGAAATAATTCCAACCTGTAAACACATGAACACGAACGAACCCGCTGGAGACAAACCCTCCACGCGCCCTTCGACGATGCTAGAAACATCACTGGGCATGGGACTAGACGGGAAGAACCTTATTCCAAACTCTAACAAAACTCAAGAGTATGAAAAAAAATGAACCCTCACGACGGCAAAGGCCGAGATCCACCATGCATTCATGGTCCTAAGATCACAAGAGACGAGATAGACCGACGACGGCACCGGCGGGAGGCACGATGAAATCCCTAGCCAAAGGGTCCTCTAAGGATTGACACAAAGATAGTAAAAGAATTGCGGATCACAAATCTGATCACTCAAGATTTTTTTCTTTTTTTCTCGACTACGCATAGCTTTGATTTTATATGACTTCGGTATTTGTTGACATATTTTTTCTCTGTGTGTGTGTTTGTGTTGATCGTGTGCATCATAAATATGCAGACATCGGGTGTGTGTTTATTGTGTTTTGTATCATTTTGATGCTTTATTTTAGGCTGATAAAATTCACCTTTTGTCAAAAAAGATAAAATAGTTGTCGAATATCAATCAAGATATTAATTGTAGGCCTCGCAGTTGGAGAGCAACGTTTTGACTCACAGACTCATCTGAGCGCCGGAGTGAACAAAAAAATGTTAAAAATTCTAATTTATATTAGTGGAGAAATATGATCGGGTGCAGAATGTCCATGCCAAATTTCAGAGCTTTTGGATGTCTGAGTAGATCTCGGCAAAAAAGATAAATTTAAGGTCTGTATTTTTTTTTACTGTTTGTGTACTATCCGTACCTCATTTTGTTTTTTGTTTTTGCTAAGAGCTACCAAGATGTTCAAATGATTTGAAATTTGATGTGCACCTCAAACACTCAATCATCTTACATGCAATTTTTTTAAGATTTTCTTGAATTTTTCTAGTATTTTTTTAATTTACTGTTTGGCGCGTGCAGATGAGTCCGGGCACAGAAGTGGATATTCATCACAGTTGTACATATTGACATACCAATTGACCATGAGCCTTCTGGAGTAATATTGTCTTTGTCCGTCGCCTCTTCTTCCTTCTCCTCTTGTGTACTATTCACACAAATCGCTGTCCAGTTCAGTCATATCTCGTATGGGAATCTTGATCTCGTCATACAAGTCTGGCTTGTTGACATCATTGCACCACCCCACTCTTACAAGTCAAAGGCAGAGGAGTACAAGATAGTTACTTCTCTATTTTTGAGAAACCTACAAGACAGGTTACTCAAAAAGGGACGACGGTTTTATAAACATGGATCTAGGCGCAGCCGCTAAAGTATTTTTATTTTTTATTATAAATGTGAATATTTTTGAACAATTTTTGTGACGAACTTGATCAAATGTTCTGAAGCTTCGTGAAGAAATAACTTCAATGTTTTTCTAGGCAGAAAAAATCACAACTTCAAAAAGCTTGAACGGTAACTTTCAAATAGAACCTACTCCCTCTGTTCGGAATTACTTGTCGCAGAAATGGATGTATCTAGACGTATTTTAGTTCTAGGTACATCCATTTCCGAGACAAGTAATTCCGAATGGAGGGAGTATTTTTTTCGCACAGAAGTCCACATAAGTCTTTTCTTCATGAAACCTTAGACGTGAGCATAACACTAGACCATATTCATTACAAAATTGTTTGACTTTTCCGATATATTTTATATTTTGTTTGCATTGTGGGTGCACCAGCAAAACAGTTGAGCGATGGCACATTTAGTAATGCAAATAATTTTCCAAAAAATATTGTAATTCCCTTTGTTTATTGTCTGACCTACACTAATTCCTTCACAGAGAGCACCTCCAACAGATGACGTAAAACAACATATGTGCCAAACACGTGCCGTTAGAAGCATTTGGAGCAAAAAAAAAAACATCTTCAACAAATGATTTATACTCCCTCAGTCCGGTAAAGCTTGTCCATCAAATGCATATATCTAGCATTAAGTTAGTGCTAGATACATCCATTTGAGAGACAAGCTTTTCTGGACGGTGGGAGTATATATTTGGTGATGCAGAAATATTGGGCAACCCTAAAATTTTGATCCAAGTGTTGCATTATGCAGAACTTCGACCGACTACTGTAATAGGCCAACCCTGTCGCGTGAATGCAACCACCTGGGTGAAAGTTCCCGCTGTCAAACCCGTCTCCACCCACGAACACTGCCAGCCTTGCCACCGCCATGGAAGGCACCTCTGATGTGACTGCCAACCCCGGAAGCCTCGCCACCAGTCACATCGCAGCCATCCCTCCGACAGTTCTCGTCGCCGCCACCAAGCAAAGCATGCAACTGTCTGACGCTAAGGATTCTAGGCTATGTTATTACCTCTATAGTGGGGAGTATATGTGGTCATCCGTTGGGATGGGACAGGCTTTGAGCCGGCTCTACCAAAACCCGATGCAGAAAAACCAAGGCCCAAGCCCGCCTGTCAGGTCTAAAATTCAGGCCCAAGCCCAGCAAATCAGTCAAAAAGCCCGTCGGGCCTCTTCCTTACATTGCAAATATGACTTGCCCGAGCTCGGCCCGACATCGGGCTCAAAATCTAGGCCCGACCCATGGGAAGGTTGGGTCGAGTTGGGTCGGGCTTTTTAAGCCGGGTCGAGTCAAGTCGGGTCGAGCTTTTTCGGGCCGGGTCGGGTCATCCGGGCTAGGTTTCCCATGGTCAGGTATAGTGCGGAGTAAAATAAGTGTGGTATCAGGCAAACCTGTATTTATTAAGTTGTAGACTCATCTTATCTTGGTATGTGTAATGTTACCCATACTATGAGGCCCTTTCCAGTGCTCCATGGTGGACAGGTGCTAAGGGTGCCACATAGGCAGAAAAATGATTGGCAAAACAATTAAAGAGGAGAGAGAGTATTATAGTAACCCTAAGAGCATGGTTAATAGTATAGCCAACAATCGGCTATATGAAGTTGCCATGTCACTTGTAGCCAACCTAATAGCCCACTCATACAATAGTTACACATACTAGTATACTATACAATTAATACAATGGCCCACTATTTCCTCTCACAAAGGGTGTTGGAGCTCGTGCTAGAGCCGGCTGTAAGCTTGTAGCCCGCTTCTCTTCTCTCTCCTCACCTCTACCTAGACATAAATCTGATGTGGCATCTCTTATAGCCCGCTCACGTCATCCTATTGTACTTGCACCAATGCTAAGCACGTGAACCTATGCAAAGAGACTACCAACCAATACATGAAGGAGTTTTGTCACTAAACAATTAAATAAAGGAGGCTTAGCTACAAAAGCTAAGCACCCATGCATTGGGGATACTAGTTGCTAAGCATTTTAATGCACTTAGCATCTCACTTTAGCACCAATGCATTGGGAGAGGTCTGAATAACTAGCTATCTATGGCTAGTCTTATAATACTCAATTCTCTCTTTCCTCATTTTATTTTGTGCCACATAAGCAAAAATGCCTATTGACATGCATGATACTATTTATAATACTCTTATTGTGACCAGCCTTACCACTTTATGTTTTTTTTTTCTTTTGCGGAATAACACTTTCATGGATTACCTGGATACAGTGTAGAGTTCAACCTATTTTAGTTCAGTGGTGGCAGTGAATCGTGATGCGCCATATATAGGCACACCCACAACATGTAATTCAAACCGTGATAGCGAAGTGTCTTTTTTAATTTATAAAGTGATAGCGAAATGACTGATCTTGTCTGCATGTAGCTGGAGGGACGACTTGAGGTCTCAGGAGACACTGGGAAGGTTGCCAGGTGATACCTGGAGATTAGTAGGACGCGTTGCATTATTCTCCATCTAAGATATTTAGGCTGCTTTCGGTCCAGGTCCAGATCGTTTTTTTTTTTTGGATGGAAAAGTCCAGATCGTATTTGTATTGCTGGTTTAGCACACCAATAGACATGTCCCCTAAAAAGAACGGCATCGACAAGTCATTGACCTGAGTGCCAATGCAAGTACGAAACATTTCCCTCGTGATAGAGATAATCAGTAATTATGCATGCCACCCTTGATTTGAGGTTGCTTTAATTTAGTTTGCATTTAGTTTTTTTTAACATGCAAAGGCTCCTGTGGCGCCAATTCATTCATTCATACTACAAACAGTTTACATTGAGAATTACAATTCCCTGTAATTGCATGTCTAAACACAACATTTTTAAAGGGCAATTGTCCTCAAGATGATCTGCATTGTTACAAGAGAATTTAACTTGCTGATCTGTTATGTGGATGTGTAATGCCCCAGATGTAACACTTTTCCAATATGGCAATATATAAACTTTGGCTTCATCAATTTTTTTCCGGGCTCTTCTTTCATTTCGGGTTTCTTCGTTTTGTCATGTGTGTGTGCATTTCAACCATGTTATGTTGTCATGTGTATTGCATTTCATTTGTGTTGTCACGTGCACCCGGTCCCACTCGTCTCTTCCCGTTGTCCGTTTCGAGTTCCGACGCTCACACACGTGCCCGTGGCATCGCCGAGTCCTTCTTTCGTGTGTGGCCGTTTAACGTTTCCGGAATGACGTGAGACTTGTCGTGCGATGTTGTTTTGGTACGTGTAGGCCGGCTGTCAAGTTTCGTCGCGTTTGGAGTTCGTTTGGTACTCCAACAGTTAACCTAGTGGGCTAAAAGAACCACTTCTTTGAGGCCCAAGAACCCCCTTCACAACAGCCCACTAACCCAGCACAACCCTTCCCAACATCTCGATCGTCGAATTGTGACCGCGTGGCCGAAAACCACTCCCCATTTGGAGTCTCCTAGCTTCCTATGCCTATAAAAACGTCTCCCCCGTCTATTTTTCACGCAAAAATCATAGTCCCGAGCTCCCCCACCGCCGCCGGACACGTCCAGATCGCGCCGGACGTGTCCACTCCGCCCAGCCACGTCGCTGGACCAATGGAATCGTGCCACGTCGTCACCGCCACCTCCCGCAACCACTCAGGTCGCGCCACGTCAGCCCCACCTCCACTCCTCAGCGCCAGGCCCGGGGAGCCCATCCGGGGCCCGCCCGGCCCGGTCGCCGCCGCCGCCGCGGGGCGCGAGCGCCTGCTCGCCCCGATCCCCCCTCCGTCGCCGAGCGTCGCCGGCGCGCGACCCCGCCATCGCGCCGGACTGCGCCGCCGACCCCTCTACTCCCCGCCGCTGCCTCGCCTGCTCGCCACCGGCCGTCGGACCTCCATCCGCCCCGCGTCCTCGGCCGGCCAGACCCGCCGCCCTCCTGCCGGATCCTTCGCGCCTCGCCTTCCTTCGGACCGCCGGCGACCTCGGCTCGCCAGAGAGCCTCGCCACCAGCAGCCGCCGCACCTACCTCGCCCGATCCAATCAGGAGGATGACGAGGCCGGCTGCTGCTGCCTCGTGGGCCGCCTCCGCTCCCTCGGCCCAGTTTCCCCGAGCCGCCGGCCACTTCCTCCACCTCGGGCCACGGCCCGCAAGGTGAGGCCCAGTCCCACAGATCTGGCCCGTTTCATTTTTTTCCGCCCGATGTTTTTTCCTTTTTCTCGAATAATTGCTTATTTACAGATTAGTCCCTGGCATGTGTTATTTTGTTGCATGTTTGACCATCTGTGACTAATTGTGTGCTTATCCAAATGATGCATATAATATGTCAAAATGATCGTGGTGATGTGCTCTACGTTTTATTCAATTGTGGCATGCTTGTTTGAGATCATCTAGATGTCTTAATCTTCGTGACAAGAGTGCTACTTGTTAAAAACTGCTGCTACTTATTATTTTCATGCCATGTTTGAGATGCGATAACTTGGTGCATGTTTATCCAAATGAAGCATATGAGATGTCAAAATGTTCATCATGAGATGCTTTACATGATGGTTGCTGTAGCATGCATGTTAGGGTTCATATTGCCATGTTAATCCCTGTTGCAAAAGTGCATGTGGCTGTTAAGTTGTGTAACACGTTATGAGATGTCAATTTAAAGAGTTCGTTGCTATTGATGTGTTTGTCCCCATGTCAAATGTTAATATGTTTTAGAATCTCCATCATGTGGTATTTGTTGTGATGCAAACCATTTTCCATGATATTCTTTGAGGTGACTTAAACATGCTCGCAAACATGCCATGCCAATGTTAGTGTTTTAACACAGTGAAAATTCTACTAAGTCTGGAATCTGTCATATCCTGATGCTATGTTTGCTTGATGACCTAGGCAAATCCATGATAGTTTTGGGGTGGCCATTGATCATTCCTTGTTGTACATGTTATTGTCTATCCATCCATGTACTCACTTGCTCATATGGGTTGCTGTAGCTTATTTATTTCTTGCTCCTAAGTTGCTATAAAATATTACTGTCAGGTTTTTAACGTCATGATTAAAATGTTGTAGCTTGTTGCTATTGATCCAGGCCTCCTATGGAGTTGCTCCAATGGAGTTGTTTGCTGTAGGATATATCTACTTCATGTCCATGCTTCTTGTCACCATGTTTGATTGCTGTAGAGTATATATTTTTTGCTCCAAAGTTACTATGTGGCTGTTAATTTGAGCTTTGCATTGTTTCCATTTTCGTGTGTATGTGTTGAACCGTTGCTCCGTTTTGAGCGTGCCCTATATGAAACTTGTGTGATTTTACACGTAGAATCATAATATCATCTTGTTTAATGTTTGGAGTATGTTTGCTTGAAGTTTGGGTGCATCTTGCACGTTGCCATGCTTAACTTGTTTTGCTCATATCTTCTAGACCGTAGCTTCGAATTAAACAAACTTTATATGAAACTTGACTAGAATTACGTATAGATCATCATGGTGCATGTTAACTTGCTGTTTAACAAGTTTAACTTATGGTTTGTTCAGATCTGGACCATTTTCAACATATGCATATGAGGACTTACCAGATTAGCTATATGTAGTTTTCGGCCTCATTTAAACTTGTTGACTTGTGTTGTTTTTGAGTGCTTCCTACCTTGCCATGTTTTGCATCATATATAGACTTGTCTTGCACCATACTTTCTTGAGCATATTGTCATGTTCTTGTGTTGTTTCTCTGTGCTTCCTACTTTGCCATGTATTGCATCATATATAGACTTGTCATGCATCATACGTGCATCATGTTGAATGTGTATTGCACCTTGTTTTGATTTCGTGCATCGTTGTGTTCTTGTGTCGAGTAGAGCCGGAAGCCGAGACCGAGAACGAGAACGAGGTTACTACCGAGGTTGAGTACGAGGAGCCATCTTACGATCCCATCGACGACTCGACAGGCAAGATGACCTGACCCAGATATCATTACTATCTTTGCCTATTGCTAGATGTCTCGCTCTTTAGCTCATTGCCTCGATGCCCATGTGATAACCCTCAACCGTAAGGGATCGAGATAGTCTTCGCGGGTAAGAATAACTCAATTTATTGATTCGACACACGGGGAGCCAAAGAGTATTTATAAGCTTTGACAGTTGAGTAGTCAATTCAACCGCACCTGAAATATACTTACTTGCAACAAAGGATAAGTGGTAACAGTGATATGATAGCGATGATAGTGATAGTAAAAGTAAACAGCAAAAGTAAATAGCAGAAGTAAATAGCAAAAGTAGCAACTAGTGACCAGCAGGATTTAAAACACTGTAGGCTAGGGAGATGGATGGTTGGGCGCTGCATGGATGAGATATATCATGATTCTAACTTGGGGCACGGCACATGGAAAAGTAATGATCATCTAGGCAAATATCAAACATTAGGCATGTATCCCGTAGGTAGTTGTACGTGCTTTCAATAAGAACTTGCACAACATCTTTTGTCCTACCATCCCGCTACGAACGGGGCCAAAAGGAACTTATGGAGATTAAGGTGCTCCTGTCAAAGAGCACCGGAACAAAGCAATAAACTCAATGGATACATGTAATCCTCAAACTACGGACCGTCCCCTTTGGTGTCCCAAGCTGTCACTTTTGGGATCGCCGGTTCCGAACCGTAATAGGTGCAAACAACTCATAGATAGGATCAAGAACACAAATATATTCATGCAAACACATAAGGTTCAGATCTGAAATCATGGCACTCGGGCCCTAAGTGACAATCATTAAGAATAACAAGTTGAAGCAAAGATGATAAACACCATAGTAGATGATAGGCAACATGCCCCCAATGATCTGACAAACTATTACATGATCTAACTCATCCAATCCCTACCATCCCCTTCGCCTACAGCAGGGGATTACTCACACATGGAAGGAGAAGTCATGGAGGGATGATGTAGTGGTGATGATGATGACGATGGCGACGATCTCCCCTCTCCGGAGGCTAATTCAGCCTCCAGATTAGCCCTCCCGAAGAAGAACAGAGGGTGGCGGCGGCTCCGCGACGAAAACTGGGAAAAGAACTTCTGATCTAGGATTTTTCCGTCACGAGCTAAAATACGGGTCAAGGTAGGGCACCAGGGGAGGTGGGGCCCACCCAGGCGACCCCCAGGCGCGGCCAGGGGGTGGGCCGCGCCACCAGGACGCCTGGGCACCCCCTGGCCCCCTCTGGCCCCTCTTCTGGCTCCGGGTTCCTTCGGGTGCGTGGATTTTCTGTGATTTTTTGTGGAATTTTCTGAGATACCTAAAAATCCGTTTTCCTGCACACAATAAAACCATACAGGCAGCTCTGCTGAAAACAGCGTCAGTCCGGGTTAGTTTAGTTCAAATCATGCAAGAATGAGGTCAAAATAATATAAAAAGTGTTTGGAAAAGTAGATACGTTTGAGACGTATCACCATGTTTGTTTGTCAGCCTCCTATTGTAACCATGAATCTGTCTAACCACCCAACCTAGCAAACCTTTGTTTGGCTATGTAAGCTTCGCTCAGCCCCTCTTATAGCATTGCTAGTTGCAGGAGAAGATTGGAAGATTCTTGCTTCATGTTGAAGTTATTGTTGGGATATCACACTATATAAACTCTTAAACTAAATCATCTATATATTGGTAATGGGTGGAAGGCTAAGCCTCTTGCTTGGTGATTTGTTCCACTCATGCCATCCTAGGAACCGTATAAACCGGTGTTATGTTCCTTGATTATGCGTTCCGAACACAGTTGGGGTTATGGTACCCCCTCGATAACCCGCTTAGCGCTAAACCTTTTCCAGCCAGGCCTGACATTGGTACTCCATTCGCCTAATAACTAAAACTTGCATAGGGACTAGCTATCCCCTTTTATTAATCAACCCCCGGGCCAGTGCTCCACATGAGTGTTGGTCCAAACTAGAGCACTGTGCGGGTCCGCCCCTTGGCAACTTGGGGTATCTGGTACCTGTACGCTTCGCATCCGGTCGTGGCCTGAGACTAGATACGCACGGCTACTGTCAGGGTGTCGGCACGCCGGGAGGTCTTGCTGGATTAGTTTTACCTATGTCGGTATATCTTGAGCACGGGATTCCAAGAATACTCGGGCCTTCCCACCTTGGAGTTGCGACTCCGCAGATCGTGAGCTTGTCATGGGCTAAGTTGGGACACCCCAACTTTCGAAAGCCATGCCCGCGGTTATGTGGATCCGGTTGTAGAAAACTTGACACCATGTTCAGAACACACTACCAGGGTGAGTAACCGTGCGGTCATTTTCCTAAAGGGGTTCGGGAAGTGAACACGGTGGGGTTATGTTTGACGTGCTTAGATAGGATCACTTCGTGATCACTTTGACGCTCGTGGCACTTCTCTTCTCGCTCTCATCACGTAAGCTAGTGCTAGTGCAGCTGCAACCTTTATCTTTCTTCAGCCTTGTTCCACACCCAAGGCTTAGGTAGTTTTGCTACCCGGGAATGGGATTGCTGAGTCCTCCGTGGCTCACAGATTCTACACCACACCAGATGCAGGTACTATGGTGAACTACTCAGGTGACGACACGGAGCTGTACTGGGAGTACGATGAAGAATGTAGTCGATACTATGTGCACTATCCCGATGATCAGTAGTGGTTTCTACTAGGGGCGATTCGGACCTTGTGGCTTTATGTATTTGGTATCTTTCATTTGGATCTTCGCCCGTAGTCGGGTTGTGATGTTATTTGGATGATGATTTTCTTATGTAATGTATTGTGTGACGTGGCGAGTGTAAGCCAACTATCCTTTTGCAATTTCATCCCTATTTTTACATGAGTCGTGCAAAGATACCAAACTTGAGATCATTTCAGAATGGGCTTATACCTTTAAGTCGTGCCTCGACACGTAGGAGGTATAGTCCCATCCTGGGCATTACTAGTTGGTATTCAGAGCCTTCTCCGACCTAGAAGCCCCCACTGATTGATCGAATCGTTGACGGTTGAGTCTAGGCACACACTTAAAAATGATTTGAGTCCTATATATATATCGGAGAGTAGGATTTCTTTTGCTCCTCATCTCTTTTCACTCCGGTGAGGACTCCTGACGATTACTCTTGTCTCTTCTACTCTCAAAAATTCACCAATTTTTTTTTAGGATCACGCGAGTATTGTTTGGATTGTTCCGATGTCTTTGTGACGAGAACATTGTTCTCGATGCCTCCTGTCATTTAGGGGTTGTGGCAGTGTCCCGGGGAGTTGAGCTCCGAGGTGTTGTCATCACAAATATATCGCATCAGTTCTGGAATACTTAAGACGGCCGACATCGAAAACTCTCCTATGCGGTTAGTGGTAAGATAACCTCGACATCACCCAGTACTGGGGAGGTAGTTCGGGAGTATTGCCATAGATTGTATAGTAGATGCGTTTCGAAGGTACGAGGTAAACGGTTTCCGGAAATAACTGGTTATGTGTTGAAGGATGGATACAACTGGATGTAGGATTAGAGTTGAGTGCGCGATGCTTCCCCTGTATCCCCAACACCCGATTGCATAACTGGAAACTTTCGGAAATTAATAGGTGGGTTCATCTAGTAGTTCGTAGGCATTCTTCCAACGAATGCATGATATGGAGTTTGGGGTTCTACATTGAGTGAAGTAGTTTTATGGGCGTTGTTCCGATCGGGAGTTGCATCTTAAAGGGTCCTTGGCTATGCTGATCCGGGGATTGCAAAACCCTTTTGTAACACGTTCCATAAGCTTTCAGCACGAATATGTCGAACGAAGCTTCTATCTTGTATTTGTTCTATCTGCTCCTTGTTGTTTTTTTCCCTTTGTTTCTCCCAAGCGGCTTCTCGTGAAGATTGTTGTTACTATTAAACTATGGATTACATTCGCTCATCTTGTTCGAATGTTCTTGTGAAGACTATGTTGCAATTTCTAGCCGTTGATTCAGCTTATATATTCTTTCAATCAATGGCTAATAGTTGTCATCTCATTCAGGATGGCTCCTAAAAGGGTTCCCAACGCTAACCCAGAGGGTGAAGAAGTTCCTGATCGTCCTCCTTCCCCTCCTCCTCCGTCTGAGGCCTGGAGAGCAATTATGCAAGCGATGAACCAGAACACCCAGATGCTTATGCAAATGATGCAGAACATTCAAGCAAATCAAGGTGCTCATGGGAACCAAGGCCAAGGCAATTTGTTCAATCAACCTCACTTTGCTACACTCAACCAGTTCCTGACAAACCAACCAAAGGCATTTAGTTACTGTGTGGACCCTCTAGATGCTGAAGACTCGATAACAGATATCAAGAATCATTTCGAGTGCAGTAACGTCAGGCCCGAGGACTATGTGAAGTTTGCAGCCTTCCAACTCAAGGACCAAGCCGCTGATTGATGGCAGCAGTACAAAGACTCGAGAGAAGGGCGTGAAATCTCATGGACTAACTTCTGCAAGGACTTTCGCTCCCACCACATTCCAACAAGTGTCATCGAGGGTATGCGTGAGCAATTCCGTAACCTGAAGCAAGGCTCAATGACTGTCTACCAATATAATGTCAAGTTCCAAAACCTTGCCTGCTATGCCAAGAAAGACATCCCAGATGCCAAGAGCAAGATTTATCAGTTCCATGGTGGTCTGAATGATGAACTCCAACTAGCTCTCACCTTGTTCGAGCCTGATGAGTTTGATCAATTCTATAACATGGCACTTAAGCAAGAGGCAGCCCAGCTCAAGATGGAAGCTTCCAAAAAGAGGATCAGAGACGCTGTTCACTCCTCCTCTCCTTCCCAAGTGGTCGCAAAGCAACAGAAGTTTTGGCTTCCACCTCCTCCAGTGATCCGACCTCCCAACAACAACAACAACAGGCATTCTGGTGGCCGTGCTTTATCCCACCCACCCAACCCAAGCAATCAGTCAAAGAATCACTTTCAAGCTTCGAAGTCAAGTGCTCCTTATCATCGTCCTCTCTCAGAAGTGGTTTGCAACAAGTGTGGCCAGAAGGGTCATTATGCTAACAAGTGCCCCAACCCAAGGCGCCTTCCGCCTCCTCCACCTGTCAGCACTGCTATTGTCAAGCACAACCCCAAGATAGCAAGAGTGAATCTGATGAATGCAGCTCAAGAAGAGAATTCTTCAGATGTGATACTTGGTAACCTCTCAGTTAACTCAATTCCTGCTAAAATATTGTTTGACTATGGTGCATCACTCAGTTTCATGTCAAGGCCATTCTTTACCAAGCATGAATTCTCATCATCTTATTTGGACAAACCATTGCGCATTATTTCTCCGGGTTCTCTGTTGAGTTCCAACTCAGTTGTTCCGGATGTATCTATTTGTATGGGTGATTAGCGCTTTCTGGCTTCTCCGGTTGTTCTCGGCAACTCCGACATTGATCTTATTCTCGGGATGGATTGGCTTTCCCAGCATGATACTCACATTGATTGTGCAAATAAGGAAGTCAAGCTTACTCATTCCAACGAAGACGTGATTATCTTCGCCTCTCGAGATAACACAACCAGGCTATTCTCTCTTAATGACAAGGGCGAGATTAATGCCATCTCTCAAATTCCGGTGGTCAATGAATATGAAGACGTTTTCCCTGAAGAGCTTCCAGGCATGCCTCCGCATCGTCAAGTTGAATTCGTTATTAAACTCGAGCCCGGTACCGAGCCAGCTTGCCGGCATCCGTACAAGCTTTCCCCTAAAGAGTTGAAGGAGCTGAAGAGACAGCTCGATGAGCAAGAGCGTATGGGTCTAATCAGGCCTAGCACTTCTCCTTGGGGCTGTGGTGTCTTATTTGTCAAGAAGAAGGATGGCACGGAGCGCCTTTGCGTTGATTACCGGCCATTGAACAAGAAGACAATAAAGAACAAGTATCCGCTCCCCAACATCAATGAATTGTTCGAGCAGCTCAAAGGAGCTAAAGTGTTCTCAAAGCTCGATCTCCGGATGGGTTATCACCAGATCCGCATCCGTGAAGAAGATATTCACAAGACTGCATTCAGAACAAGCTACGGCTCCTATGAATACACAGTCATGTCTTTTGGCCTCGCTAATGCTCCACCCACCTTCTCGAGAATGACGCACTACATATTGCCCCTACACCAACGAATTTGTGCTCATCTATCTGGATGACATCTTGGTATTCTCCAAGAATGAAGAGGATCATGAAAAGCACCTCCGTCTGGTTCTCGACAGACTCCGTGAACATAAGTTCTATGCCAAGTTCTCCAAGTGCGAATTCTGGCTCGATAAGGTCTTGTATCTGGGCCATATCATCTCTGCTGACGGTATTGCGGTCAACCCCGAGAAAGTTGAAGCGATTGTCAACTGGGAACCACCTCAGAACGTCAAGCAACTCCGAAGCTTCCTTGGTCTCGCTAGCTATTGCAGAAGGTTCATTGAGAACTTCTCCAAGATTGCCAAGCCTCTCTCCAACTTGCTGCAGAAGAATGTCAAGTACAACTGGTCTCCAGATTGTGATGTAGCATTCAAAACTCTCAAAGAAAAGCTCATCTCTGCTCCGGTTCTTACTTCTCCGGATGAGCCCAAGCCCTACGAAGTATTCTGTGATGCTTCTCTTCAAGGACTTGGTGGTGTTCTAATGCAAGACAAGAAAATTGTGGCATACACCTCTCGTCAATTGAAGCTGATACGTCCAAAACGTATCTATAATTTCTGCTTGCTCCATGCCTCTTTTGGGTGATATTGCTATGTTATTTATACACTTCCATACACTTTTGATCATATTTGGACTAACCTATTAACTCAGTGCACCCCAGTGCCAGTTTCTGTTTTCGGCTGTTTTTGTATTTCAGGTTTTCACATTACGAGAACTGCCAGAAAAAATCCAGAAAAATTATATAAAAAATCAGCATTCTAGAAGCTACCAGGCACCCGAAGCACAGCCGGAGGGGGGCCACCAGGGCCCCAGGCGCCCTGGTGGCGCCCCCCCTGGGCCGCGCCGGGGGGGGCGCCTGGGCCCCCCGAGCCTCGTCTGATGCCCCCCTTTGGCATATATTTAAAGCGTCTCCCGAAACCCTCGAGACGGGAACTCTTTTTCGCGATCTCATCTCTGTTCCGCCGCCGCCGCCGCTTCCAAGATCGGGAACACCAGGAGAACTCTTCCCGGCACCCTGCCGGAGGGGTGGATCACCACCGGGAGCTTCTCCACCACCATGGACGCCTCCCGGATGAGTTGTGAGTAGTCTCCCTTGGACCATGGGTCCATGACCAGTAGCTATGTGATGTTCTCCTCCCGTTCTTGTGCTTCACTAATTAGTCCTCGTGAGCTGCCCTACATGATCGAGGCACATATGTAATCCTTATGCTGTTGCTATGATGAGTTTGCTGGGATCCGATGGATTATGAGATTATGTTCAGATTGTGTTTGAGTAATATATTTGATTCACCTCTTTTATATTTATGTTCGTAAGTAATTCTTGCATGTGCTCCGTTGTTATTTATTGCTTTGGCCAAGTAGTAGGTAGTGACTCCAAGAGGGAACGTTATGCTTGATTGTGGGTTCATGCCCCTCGATGACTAGTTTGAGTGACAGAAACATGAGTCTAGGGGATGTGCTGTTGCCACAAGGGGGAAAACAACGGTGCTTGTGCCCGCGGGTGCAAGGATTGTTTACTTTACGCAAAGTTCTTTTAATGCAGTTGTCTGTTGCTTTGAGTTTACACTATGGGTGGGACTCGCAACTTAATACCAGCGAGATGTTCTGGATAGATATCTCAAGGTGGATGATTAGTAGTAGATGCAGATGGATTTCGGTCTACTTACCTCGGCGTACCGCCCATGCTTTGAACCTCTACCTTTTGTGACGCCCAGATAGTTAAGCTACAGTAACCCTCTACTAATGACGACACGTCACCACAATTACTGTTGATAATCTCGTGTTAGTTCGAAAACGATCCAAATTAAAATTTGAATTAAAAGAAAACACAAAAGTTTTCAAACATTAAAACTAAAATGTTCGGGATGTGTCAAATAAATCATAAGGAATTATGGTGAAGAATCCTTATTTTTATAACATATTTAAATGCACCAAAATGATTGAAACAGCAGACAAAACAATTAAGTAAATGCCTTTGGTATTTTATAAAATATTAAACTATTTTATTTAGTTGCCCAAATTTATGTGGCAGTAGTATATTTATTGAGACTAATTTAGGAACTAGTATGAATTTTATTTTAAACTAAAATAAAAAGGAAACTAAAAAGGAAAGAGAAGAATAAATAAAAGAACAGAAACAGAAAAACATAACTGTAAAAGAACCCCCCTGCTGGACCGCGGCCCAGATGGCCATCGGGCCAACCAGGCCGGCCCAGCCGGCCCACCCCGCCCGCCTATTAGGTCACCCCCGGACCTTCCCATCCGCACGATCCCCCCACTCCCTCGTCTCTCCCTCCCCTCCCGATCCAGATCGGATCGGGGCTCACCCCTTGCCCATCGACCGGCGCGGCCTCGCGCCCCCGTCCCGTCTGCATCGGCACCCCGCTGCCTACCGCCGGCGAGCACCAGCAGGCCGCCGGCCATCGAGGCCCCGACGTGGACCGGAGCATCGCCGCCGCCCTGGTTCTGCAGGGCGCCGTGCTCGGGCCCCATGCCGCCCGACGAACCTCTGTCGTGGGCGAGCCTCTTGACGGCGATGACCCCCCTCGACTCGCGCCGGCCCCACCTCCTCCAGGCGTTTCGTCCTCCTCCTCGCCCCATGCCGAAGCCGACGTGCCCGCACCGTTCCGTGTCTGCTGCATCCACCGGTCGCCGCCGCTCGGTCGGCCGCCTTGCTGCAACCCCGGCCTCCCCGAGCCTTCATGAGCCCCTATGTGAGCTCCCGGTCCTATGTGGCCTCTCCCATTTCCCCCCCTCGCCCCGCAGCTCGGATGCAGCCGAGGCCGTGTCGTCACCACTGTCCGACGTCGTCACCGTGTCCATCTCCGGTCGTCACCGCACGAACGCCTTGTACCACTACCTGCGCAGGGCCCCGCTGGTTCTCTGGGTGGTCGCCGAGGACCATTTGGTCACCGGAGTCAGGATCCGGCGTCCTGCCGCCGCCCTGCAAATCGCCACCGGCGCCAGCTCTGTTTAGCCCGGCCCTGTGTAAATGACAGGTGGTCCCATCCATTTACTGTTAGCAGCTAATTAAAACAGAACAGTAGACACTGACGTGTGGGTCCCCCAGTTCATAATTTACTAAATATGCCCCTAATGCTAACTATGTTTATGACACGTGGGGCCACCTCGTTAATTAATTAGTTTGGTTAAATAAAACTTTGTTAATAAAATTGACTCACTGACAGTGTGGCCCCACCTTTAAGTTAATCTAATTAAATGTTAAAACTCTGTTAAATTAGACTCTGTCACTTACAGCAGGTCCCCACCTACCAGTTTGACTTGTCAAGCGTTGACTCGGTCAATGCTGACTGGGTTGCTGACTAAGCAGCCCTTGGACCCACATGCCAGCCTCTGCTGACTGGGTGCTGACTGGGCAGTTGACCTAGTCAACTGGGTCCACATGTCATCCTCTGTTGCACATTTCTGGGTACACTTATGTATACCCACACATTTAGTATTTAATATAATTTCGAATTAAATTAATATTAATAATTTATAAAATGTTTTAAAACTTCAAAAATTAATATAAAATAATCTGTAACTCGGATGAAAAAGTTTTATATATGTAAGTTGCTCAGAATTTCGAGACGCATCCGAATACGCAGTACGTTCGTCCACTGCACCTCCCAATCATACCGAACCCGCAACTTTCCCCCTCCGGCCCCTTTGTCCGAAAACGCGAAACACCGGGAATACTTTCCCGGATGTTTTCCCCCTTCACTGGTATCACCTACTATCGCGTTAGGGCACACTGAACACCGCGTATTCCCATGTTATGCTTTGTGATGCTATTGTTTGCTCTGTTATTTATTTGTTTCCCCTTCGTTGCTTATTTTCGGTAGACTCCGATACTGTGATAGACCCTGAGACCGTTGATGCTTCGGTGTTCGACTACGGCTACGATTCCGAAGATTCCTTTCGTCTGCGGAGCTTCCAGGCAAGCCCCCCCCCCTTTGATCACCAGATATCGCCTACTCTTCTCTCTACTGCTTGCATTAGAGTAGTGTAGCATGTTACTGCTTTCGATAATCCTATTCCACTGCATAGCCTGTCATTGTTGCTACCATTGTTGATACTTTACCTGCAATCCTAAATGCTTAGTATAGGATGCTAGTATACCATCAGTGGCCCTACACCCTTGTCCGTCTGCCCTGCTATTCTATCGGGCCGTGATCACTTGGGTGTGATCACGGGTATATACTACATACATTTTACATGACACATGATGATGGTTCGGATATGGGGGCTGAAGGGGCAGGTGGTTCCACCCAGGTAGTGGTGGGCCTGGGTTCTCGACAGCCCCGTGATGGTTACTTTGTGGCGGAGCGACAGGGCAGGTTGCGACCACCTAGGAGACAGGTGGGCCTGGCCCTGGTCGTTGTCCGCGGTTATGTCATAATAACACGTTTATCGAGATCTTGGTATTTGATCTGAGTCTGGCCATTTGGTCTATACGCACTAACCAGCTGCGTGGGAACAGTTATGGGCACTCGACGTCGTGGTATCAGCCGAAGCCTTCTTGACGTCAGCGACTTAGCGGCGCGCGCCGGATTGGACCGGAACGCCTACTCTGGTATTAGGAGAGGCTAGGTCTGCTTACCGGCCGCCCTCGCAACGTGCAGGTGTGCATTGGGCGATGGGCCCAGACCCCCGTGCGCTTAGGGTTTAGACCGGCGTGCTGACCTCTCTGTTGTGCTTAGGTAGGGCTGCGACGTGTTGATCTTCCGAGGCCGGGCATGACCCTGGAAAGTGTGTCCGGCCAAATGGGATCAAGCGTGCTGGGTTATGTGGTGCACCCCTGCAGGGAAGTTAATCTATTCGAATAGCCGTGTCCCTCGGTAAAAGGACGACCCGGAGTTGTACTCTGACCTCATGACAACTAGAACTGGATACTTAATAAAACACACCCTTACAAGTGCCAGATATAACTCGGTGATTGCTCTCTCACAGGGTGACGAGGGGAGGATCACCGGGTAGGTTTATGCTATACGATGTTACTTGGTGAACTTACCATCTATCCCCTTCTACTGCTTCAAGACGGAGGCTGCCAGAAGCGAGGATACTTGTTACTTCCAGCTATTCTCTTCTACTGCTGCAAGATGGAGGTGGCCAGAAGCATAGTCTTCGATTGGATTAGCTATCCCCCTCTTATTCTGGCATTCTGCAGTTTAACCCACATATATTACCCCCTTACACATATATCATTGCATATGTAGTGTAGATCCTTGCTTGCGAGTACTTTGGATGAGTACTCACGGTTGCTTTGCTTCCCCTTTCCCCCCCTTTCTTCCTTTCTTCTCGGATGATGCAACCAGGTGGTGGAGTCCAGGAGTCAGAGGATCCCGAGGATGTTTCTACATGGAGATCGGCTTCGAGGAGTAGTTAGGAGGTCCCAGGCAGGAGGCCTTGCCTCTTCGATCGTTGCTACTTTTGTGCTAGCCATCTTATGGCAAACTTGTTTAACTCATGTCTGTACTCAGATATTTTTGCTTCCGCTAACTCTTGTGTTTTCGAGCTTTTGTATTCGAGCCCTCGAGGCCCCTGGCTTGTAATATAAAGCTTGTATTATTTTAATTTGTGTCTAGAGTTGTGTTGTGATATCTTCCAGTGAGTCCCTGATCTTGGTCGTACACATTTGCGTGCATGATTAGTGTACGGACAAATCGGGGGCGTCACAAGTTGGTATCAGAGCCGACTGCCTGTAGGAATCCCCCTTTCCAACTCCTTGGCCGAAGTTGAGTCTAGTCTTTGAAAAACAAATTTACTAACTTGTTGTGTGGCTTACGGGCCCACATCACCATTGGGTGGTATTAGGATCTTTTACTCCTCGTCTATACTCTGGGACTCTTATCTCTCTTCTAGTCGGGATAAATGAATTTTGCTAAATCTAACATTAGGGTCTCGTTATCATTTTCACCCGGAGAGCACCTTATGATCGATGATCGTCTGCTGCACCAGAAGACCCTGAAGATACTCTCCGCTGTTAACCCGAGAACTTGTGTTCATCGCCTTTGTAATTCACTGCCACCGATATATCCCTATGGATATCTGCATGCACTTGTCATACTCATGATCATTCCTCGTCGCTCTTGTTGTTACAAGAGGCCTCGAAATATTCTCCGTTGTCTCGAGAATCCTTTGAGTTTATTGTCTTGCAGTTTTATTTCGCATGAAAACCCTTACGGTTATTTCCTCACATTTATCGAGGATCAGTTGTTCTCAATTGATCATGTGTCTCACAAAAATCTTCTGAATACTTTTCGATCTTTCGAAAATCCTCTGCAGCCGGTTACTCTTGAAATTCTTGTCTACTTGCATTATGGTTAATTCCATATGTCTAGTAGCAGTCTTCATCAATATCCTTTGTCTTAGCCGTTTTGAGCCTATTGATTCAATGTGTGCGTATGCATGAAGTCATCAGGTTATCCTTTTTAAAATTATCTTTCCGGCTCAGACGTCATTTCGGACATGAGTTGGTTCTCGGCAATTCAAACCTTTATTGATTGTCCAACTAAGTGTTGTCAACTTATCCATCCTGGATCAGAGCGTCTGCTTCTGATCCTTCGTTTTGGAAACCGTAATTTCTTTCTATTTAAGCTTCATACTAATCAGGTGATTCTTGAATCTGATGCTTCTGCATTCTTCTTCCTCTGAGTGAGTACCGATACTCACATCAGCTCCGTTGTGGATCGCTCGATCCTTTGTTGAAATATTATCCGACAGTGTCCTTCGTATACAAAAAACCTCGAGAAGTTCTGTCCCTAATGCATAATACCTTCGGTAAATTGTATCCTCTTCTTTGACAACCATGCTCTCCCTTGGAGCTGGTGATATTTACTTTTCAAACTTGTGGTATATGTTACTAAGATGCCCGATGGGTGGAACCTATGCCTTCCCCTAATCCGTGAAAACCCGAAAGTTTTCACAAGTCTTACTCTTCCGGTGTTCCACCAGTTAAATTTCCAACACTACAGTTTTATTAAAGCGAGAGGTGAATGAAATGATATGCATTAAAGAAGTGGGAGTCGACCTTGAACTTGTGTTCATGCCCATGAAAATGATGTAGATCGTCTCGGAAGCTTCTTGCAAAATGATAATCCAGCTATACGATTCTTTCGAAATTCTTGAATTGATTACTTGCAGTTATGGTTCCGACCATGCTGTCCTTACTCAATATATCTGGAATAAATCCATTCCAGGTCTCGTCAATTTTTGACAAGGTTAAAGCATCTACTGTCATAGGTCAATGACCTAGTTCAACTTCTATCACGTTCTACCTTCGAGTTTTACCCTCTGATATCTCGAGGATATCATGCCTTTGCACTACACCTTTTGAACTTTTGGTGAAGTAATACCTTTGCTTGTCGTAATCACTCTACGGGTTCTAGTTGCCGTCAACCGAGGACACCGTTTAGTAAACCAAATCTGCTCTAAAAATTCAAAGCCCCTAGTAGATGTTACTGGGAAATTTTTAAACTCAATCTGGTTTATTCCTTGACTATCGGGTACATCCCTTGTCTAGCTATCTTTGACTGTGCTACCTCGTCCTTCTTTGGTGCACGAATTCTTCAGTGTGAGAGCACGACTTACGTCGAGCTTTCAACATCATGTTGCTTGTCTCAAAAGGCAACGTTGGTTCCGATCTTGCATCTTTTATATTGATCCTATAACTTGCCACTCCGTCATTCTCTTGCTTGTTGCCGTTGTTGTTTGATTGCATCCTCTTGAAACTTCCCGGCAAATGTGTCGGATCACCTTCAACACTTTGACTTCTTTCGAGATGTCAACTGTGTTCATGATGAGTAATACCTTCCTTGCCCTCGATGATTTTTATTATCATCGACAACACCCTTGACTTCCTTTCATTGTGAACTTGTCTGCATTATGAATACAACTTGCTCTCCAGCTAGTGTTGTGTTTGGCCTTGAAGTATTACTGTCTTTTATGTCGAGAATGTTGAGGGATTGCTCCACCTCTTAAAAATTCTCGGTATGATGATACTTCTCACCATCACCATTCTTCCTTAGCCCCGTGTTGTTTCTAACCGGGATATCAATATGTTAACGATGCTGCTTGAGTTCTATACTTCTAGCAACCCTATTGCTATGAAGTTAATGACCGACTGTTTGTTTTTAGACCTATTGGTTATTGAATCGTCCCTCTAACATTGATCTTGCTGCCGAAGGTCATATTTCGGGCACACCTTCCAACTATTGATTAATGGTGTATGTTTTCCTCGAGCATACAACATTATATCATTTGAATTGACATGTGTCATCCCCTTGTTCACATTATTGTGGAAATCCATTCGTTTGGAATTTTCGATGAACTGTCGCTGAGCCCATCAGCCACCTCCTCATCCTCTCCTTGGTTTAATGCTGAACTATTGTTTCGGGAACCCGCTCCCATAGTTCATTTCCCGAGAATCTTACAATGTCATTTCATCGATTTGTGTTGCACCTTTTCTTCTCAAACATCCCGAGTCTGAGGTAAAATGACACCAATCGGATCTGAATCTCGGTCAGATATGATGGTTGGGACAACTTTCCAGTAGTTATAATATTGGTCCCTTGATGACTCGGTAATATGTTGTCATGACAATACCCCTGCTGGAGGACCTATTATTATAATCTCTTTTGCAAGGATAACCATTCTTCCAGGAGGAAATTATAAGACTTATCCTATAAGTTGTTCCTGATGAATCCTTTGTGTATCCAAGTCCGACCTTTGTTTCAAGACCATGCCAATGCTATCTCGAAGCATGTCTGTGGCACTCCGATTTTCAACAAGAACATTGGAGGCGCGATGCTAAATGTTTCTTGGTCAGTTATCCAAACACTGTTGTATGGGTAACATCTTGATTAATCCTTGCCTCCTTATCTGAGTGGTTGGATACTTGCTCTCCAACCCTGTATGACATGTTCTGCTTGTCCATGGGAAGGATATACTCCAAATAATTGTGTGTAATCACAATTTTCCTTTCCATTTGTTTGTTTAACCTTTCTTTGATCTACATATAATCTAAGCAGTAATAATTCTCTGCTTATGTAAACACCTCGTTGTACAACTCTGTCAGTACGACCTTGATTCTATTGTTAATAACATTCCGGTACTGCCGGTGGACGAAAATTTTGCCTACCGGTCCGCCTCGTTTCAACGAGCAAGACAATGCTTCTCTTTGTTCCCCGTCCTTGGTACCGACATTGTTGCCAACTTAGCTGACAGACTATTCTCTGACATGCCTTGCTTTCTGTGCAAGATGTCATCACCCTTCCTACTTTCAACCCACATGGTGGGCCCATAACCCACAGGTCCACTGGATCGAAACCTGACTCTTCTTTACAACCTGAATTCTATGGTATCCTTTGCACCTGGCTTCGTATATGATTCACGAGCTAAATTCTACTATGTTTCATCCTGGTATCAAACACCATGCTATTCACGTTGTTCAAGCCCCATTCCAGCTTCTGTCTAGGCATCGAATGATTGCCTACCCATTTGAAACTTTGGTACCATCGTATAGTGCACTCAATGAATTCATCGAAATACTACTCATAGGGTACTTCGTGTGTCACTTTCTGAATTCGCCGTCGTATGCACAGACTTCATGGAGATACGTTCCTCCAAAGTTTCCCCCCCTGGTCGCGAGCGTAGGACGATGGAGACCCCGAAGAGAGGATGACGGCTTGTTCACGATGACTTGAAGTAGAGAAATGAAGACATCAACGAAATGTATCAACCTCTTCGAAAGGACAGTCAAGACCGAGAAGACTCGTTAGCTTTTCGCTACCAGCACCTATCCCCCCTTACTCCACCGCTTAAAATCTCGGGACGAGATTTCTTGTAGTGGAGGAGAATTGTGACGCCCGGATAGTTAAGCTACAGTAACCCTCTACTAATGACGACACGTCACCACAATTACTGTTGATAATCTCGTGTTAGTTCGAAAACGATCCAAATTAAAATTTGAATTAAAAGAAAACACAAAAGTTTTCAAACATTAAAACTAAAATGTTCGGGATGTGTCAAATAAATCATAAGGAATTATGGTGAAGAATCCTTATTTTTATAACATATTTAAATGCACCAAAATGATTGAAACAGCAGACAAAACAATTAAGTAAATGCCTTCGGTATTTTATAAAATATTAAACTATTTTATTTAGTTGCCCAAATTTATGTGGCAGTAGTATATTTATTGAGACTAATTTAGGAACTAGTATGAATTTTATTTTAAACTAAAATAAAAAGGAAACTAAAAAGGAAAGAGAAGAATAAATAAAAGAACAGAAACAGAAAAACATAACTGTAAAAGAACCCCCCTGCTGGACCGCGGCCCAAATGGCCATCGGGCCAACCAGGCCGGCCCAGCCGGCCCACCCCGCCCGCCTATTAGGTCACCCCCGGACCTTCCCATCCGCACGATCCCCCCCACTCCCTCGTCTCTCCCTCCCCTCCCGATCCAGATCGGATCGGGGCTCACCCCTTGCCCATCGACCGGCGCGGCCTCGCGCCCCCGTCCCGTCTGCATCGGCACCCCGCTGCCTACCGCCGGCGAGCACCAGCAGGCCGCCGGCCATCGAGGCCCCGACGTGGACCGGAGCATCGCCGCCGCCCTGGTTCTGCAGGGCGCCGTGCTCGGGCCCCATGCCGCCCGACGAACCTCTGTCGTGGGCGAGCCTCTCGACGGCGATGACCCCCCTCGACTCGCGCCGGCCCCACCTCCTCCAGGCGTTTCGTCCTCCTCCTCGCCCCATGCCGAAGCCGACGTGCCCGCACCGTTCCGTGTCTGCTGCATCCACCGGTCGCCGCCGCTCGGTCGGCCGCCTTGCTGCAACCCCGGCCTCCCCGAGCCTTCATGAGCCCCTATGTGAGCTCCCGGTCCTATGTGGCCTCTCCCATTTCCCCCCCTCGCCCCGCAGCTCGGATGCAGCCGAGGTCGTGTCGTCACCACTGTCCGACGTCGTCACCGTGTCCATCTCCGGTCGTCACCGCACGAACGCCTTGTACCACTACCTGCGCAGGGCCCCGCTGGTTCTCTGGGTGGTCGCCGAGGACCATTTGGTCACCGGAGTCAGGATCCGGCGTCCTGCCGCCGCCCTGCAAATCGCCACCGGCGCCAGCTCTGTTTAGCCCGGCCCTGTGTAAATGACAGGTGGTCCCATCCATTTACTGTTAGCAGCTAATTAAAACAGAACAGTAGACACTGACGCGTGGGTCCCCCAGTTCATAATTTACTAAATATGCCCCTAATGCTAACTATGTTTATGACACGTGGGGCCACCTCATTAATTAATTAGTTTGGTTAAATAAAACTTTGTTAATAAAATTGACTCACTGACAGTGTGGCCCCACCTTTAAGTTAATCTAATTAAATGTTAAAACTCTGTTAAATTAGACTCTGTCACTTACAGCAGGTCCCCACCTACCAGTTTGACTTGTCAAACGTTGACTCGGTCAATGCTGACTGGGTTGCTGACTAAGCAGCCCTTGGACCCACATGCCAGCCTCTGCTGACTGGGTGCTGACTGGGCAGTTGACCTAGTCAACTGGGTCCACATGTCATCCTCTGTTGCACATTTCTAGGTACACTTATGTATACCCACACATTTAGTATTTAATATAATTTCGAATTAAATTAATATTAATAATTTATAAAATGTTTTAAAACTTCAAAAATTAATATAAAATAATCCGTAACTCGGATGAAAAAGTTTTATATATGTAAGTTGCTCAGAATTTCGAGACGCATCCGAATACGCAGTCCGTTCGTCCACTGCACCTCCCAATCATACCGAACCCGCAACTTTCCCCCTCCGGCCCCTTTGTCCGAAAACGCGAAACACCAGGAATACTTTCCCGGATGTTTTCCCCCTTCACTGGTATCACCTACTATCGCGTTAGGGCACACTGAACACCGCGTATTCCCATGTTATGCTTTGTGATGCTATTGTTTGCTCTGTTATTTATTTGTTTCCCCTTCGTTGCTTATTTTCGGTAGACTCCGATACTGTGATAGACCCTGGGACCGTTGATGCTTCGGTGTTCGACTACGGCCTTGATCACGTGGAGACACCTTCTGTTGGGCAGAAAAGTCGACATCTTCACCGATCACAAGAGCTTGAAGTACATCATCACACAGCCGAACCTGAACCTTCGCCAGACTCGTTGGGTTGAGATTATCCAAGAGTATGATCCAATCATCGAATACACACCTGGCAAGGCCAATGTTATTGCAGATGCCTTGAGCAGAAAGGCATATTGCAACAGTCTCCTTATCAAGTCGTTCCAGCCTGAGCTTTGTGAAGCATTCAGGAAGCTAAACCTCCAAGTTGTTCTGCAAGGCTTTCTTGCAAATCTTCAAGTTGCTCCTACCTTGGAAGATCAGATCCGTGAGGCCCAACTCAGTGATGCTATGGTGCAGAAAGTGAAACATGGTATTGCAAAGGGTACTCCCAAATACAAGTGCTATCGCGTTGATGAGAAGGACACCTTGTTCTTTGAGGACAGACTTGTGGTTCCCAAGGGTGATCTCAGGAAGCTCATAATGAACGAAGCACATGACTCCCTCCTCTCGATTCATCCTGGAAGTTCCAAGATGTACCAAGACCTCAAGCAATCTTACTGGTGGAATCGCATGAAAAGGGAGATTGCCCAATTCGTGAATGAATGTGATGTCTGCAGAAGAGTGAAGGCAAAGCATCAACGTCCAGCCGGTCTCCTCCAACCCCTTCTTATTCCCGAGTGGAAATTCGACAACATTGAAATGGATTTCGTCACTGGGTTTCCCAAGTCCAAGAAGGGGAATGATTCTATCTTTGTGGTGATTGACAAGCTAACCAAAGTAGCTCACTTCCTTCCAGTCAAAGAATCCATCAATGCAGCTCAACTGGCAGAGCTGTACACTTCCAGAATTGTGTCGTTACATGGCATTCCTCAAGTTATCTCCTCGGACCGTGGAAGTTTGTTCACATCCAAGTTCTGGGACTCCTTCCAGTCGCCATGGGCACTAAGATCCGTTTCAGCACTGCGTTTCACCCTCAGACTAGTGGTCAAGTCGAAAGAGTGAACCAGATCCTCGAAGACATGCTCAGAGCTTGTGTCATCTCTTTTGGCATGAAGTGGGATGATTGCCTCCCGTTTGCCAAGTTCTCTTACAACAACAGTTTCCAAGCTAGTGCCAGCAAAGCTCCGTTTGAAATCCTCTATGGCAGAAAGTGACGTACTCCTCTCAACTGGTCCGAGACTGGTGAACGTCAACTTCTTGGCAATGACTTGATCTCAGAAGGCGAAGAAATGTGCAAAGTCATACGTGAGAATCTCAAGGCCGCTCAGTCGCGTCAGAAGAGCTACTATGACGGCAAGCATCGTTATTTGGCCTTCGACATTGGGGATCATGTCTATCTCTGTGCTTCTCCTATGAAAGGAACCCAAAGATTCGGTATCTGCTCCTAGATACATGGGCCCTTTCAGGATCCTTGGCAAAAGAGGCGATCTGGCCTATCAACTTGAGCTCCCTCCCAACTTTGCAAATGTTCATGATGTGTTTCACGTGTCTCAACTCCGCAAGTGCTTCAAGACATCTGAACGCACCATTCCGTTTGAGGAGATTGATCTTCAACAAGACTTGTCTTACCATGAGCACCCCGTTGCTATTCTTGAGGAAACTGAGCGCAAGACCCGCAACAAGTCCATCAAGTTCTTGAAAGTTAAGTGGTCACACCATACCGACCGAGAAGCTACGTTGGAAAGAGAAGATCACCTTCGTTCCGAGTACCCTTCCTTCTTCCAGTCCTAGATCTCGAGACGAGATCTTTTCGTAGTAGAGGAGAGTTTGTAATGCCCCAGATGTAACACTTTCCCAATATGGCAATATATAAACTTTGGCTTCATCAATTCCTTTCCGGGCTCTTCTTTCATTTCGGATTTCTTCGTTTTGTCGTGTGTGTGTGTGCATTTCATCCATGTCATGTTGTCATGTGCATTGCATTGCATTTGTGTTGTCACGTGCACCCGGTCCCACTCGTCTCTTCCCGTTGTCTGTTTCGAGTTCCGACGCTCACACACGTGCCCGTGGCATCCCCGAGTCCTTCTTTCGTGTGTGGCCGTGTAACGTTTCCGGAATGACGTGAGACTTGTCGTGCGATGCTGTTTTGGTACGTGTAGGCCGCCTGTCAAGTTTCGTCGCGTTTGGAGTTCGTTTGGTACTCCAACAGTTAACCTAGTGGGCTAAAAGAACCTCTTCTTTGAGGCCCAAGACCCTCCCCCCTCCACAACAGCCCACTAACCCAGCACAACCCTTCCCATCATCTCGGTCGTTGAATTGTGATCGCGTGGCCGAAAACCGCTCCCCATTTGGAGTCTCCTAGCTCCCTATGCCTATAAAAACGTCTCCCCCGTCCATTTTTCACGCAAAAACCCTAGTCCCGAGCTCCCCCACCACCGTCGGACACGTCTAGATCGCACCGGATGTGTCCACTCCGCCCAGCCACGTCGCCGGACCAATAAAATCGTGCCACGTCGTCACCGCCGCCTCCCGCAACCACTCAGGTCGTGCCACGTCAGCCCCGCCTCCACTCCTCAGCGCCAGGCCCGGGGAGCCCATCCAGGGCCCGCCCGGCCCGGTTGCCGCCGCCCCCGCGGGGTGCGAGCGCCTGCTCGCCCCGATCCCCCCTCCGCCGCCGAGCGTCGCCGGCGAGCGACCCCGCCACCGCGCCGGACCCCGCCGCCGGCCCCTCTACTCCCTGCCTGTAATGCCCAGGATGGAGTTATACCTCCTACGTGTCGAGGCACGACTTAAAGGCATAAGTCCATCCTAGAATGATCTCAAGTTTGGTAATCTTTGCACAACTCATGTAAAAGAGGGGATAGTAAACATAAATAGTTGGCTTACACTCGCCACGTCACAGAATTACAATTCAAGTCTCAAACATCATACATTAAGAACATCACAACCCTCTAAGGGCAAAAACCAAATGTCAAGATACCAAACTTAGATAAATAAACCACAGGCGGATCGAATCCTAGTAGGAGTCTCCACTACTGATCATCCGGATATCGCACATAGTACCGACTACGCTCCTCGTCGTACTCCCAATCCAGCTCGGTGCCATCACCTGGATAGCTCACAACTGGACCTGCATCTGGTGTGGTGAAGTATCTGTGAGCCACAGAGGACTCAGCAATCCCATTTCCGGGTAACAAGACTATCTAAGCCTTGGGAGAGGATAAGGCTGAAGAAAAGAATAAGTGTCTGCAGCAGCAACTAGCAACTAGCTTATGTGAGTGAGAGCGAGAAGAGAAAAACCTCGGTCGAGAAGTGATCACGAAGTGATCCTAGCTACAAGCTCAACAATCATAACCCCTCCGTGTTCAACTCCCGAATCCCTATTCGGAAATTGACAGTCACGGAACACACGCTGGTAGTGTATTAGAAACATTGTGTCAAGTTATCTACAACCGGATATTAACAAGCTCCCATCTGCCACATAACCGCGGGCATGGCTTTCGAAAGTTCAAACCCTGCAGGGGTGTTCCAACTTGACCCATTACAAGCCCACGATCCGCGGAGTCGCAACTCCAAAGTGGGAAGACCCGAGTATTCTCGGAATCCCGTGCTCAAGATATACCGAACTAAGGTAAGGCTAATCCAGCAAATCCTCCTGGCGTGTCGACACCCTGATAGTAGCCGCGCGTATCTAAGTCTCAGGACACGACCGGATGGGCGAAGCTACGGGTGTATGCCAGATACCTCGAGTTGCCCCAAGGCGGCCCCGCAGGCTCCCCGTTTTGGGCCAACACTCATGTGGAGCACTGGCCCGGGGTTGTTGATTAAGAAAGAGGGTTAATTACTCCCTATGCAAGTTTAGTTTGTTTTTAGGCAAATAGTACCAATGTTGGGACTTGCTGGAAAAGACTTAGCACTTAGCGGTTTATCGAGGGGGTCCCATACACCCCAACCGTGTTAGGAACGCATAATCAAGGAACATAACACCGGTTTATACGGTTCCTAACGGCATGAGTGGAACAAATCACCAAGCAAAAGGCTTAGCCTTCCACCCTTGCCAATATATAGATGATTTCATTTAAAGCATTATATAGTGTGATATAACCCAACCAAACTTCAACATGAAGCAAGCATCTTCGATCTTCACCTGCAACTAGCAATGCTATAAGAAGGGCTGAGCGAAGCGTACTTAGCCAAGCAACGGTTTGCATAGGTAGGTTGGTCAAACATGGCAATTGGTTATAAGTAGGAGGCTGACAAGAAGATCATGGGCATCGAGGCAAAACTATAGATCGAGACTACTAGCAATAGGCAAAGATAGTAATGTTATCGGGGTTCGGTCATCTTGCCTGAAGAGAAGTCGTTCGGATCGTAAGAAGGGTCCTCGTGCTCAACCTCGTTGGAAACCTCGTGCTCGTACTCGAACTCAGACTCTGCTTCCGGCTCTAAACAAAACAATCACACCAAGCACAAATCAACAAGATGCAATGCGCACTCGAAAATGATGAATACATGATGGATGCACTAAGGATGCACACGGAGCACGTAAAATATCACTCAAGCAAAACACCTCAAAACATGATAACAATCTTATATTGTGAATCTACACGGAAAAACAATCAAGTTACATATAAGATTCGCTGAAAACGGAGTTACGGGCTAAAAGTTATGCTCGAAACAAGAAATGAGCGAAAGCTGAAAATTACAGCAACATAGCAACTTCGGAGCTCAAAATAATTGAGCTACATCATTCAAACAACATGGCAAAGGACATGAACACAAACTAGACATATACTACAGCAACTAAATCCAAAGGTGCACCCCCAACGGAGCCACGGATCAATAGCAATGATCTTGGACATATTGAACTTGACAATAAAATTCTGGCAGCAGAATTTTATTGAAACTTTGGAGCAAAAGATAAACATGCTACAGCCACTTAACTAGACATGTGAGGACATGAATGGAAAGACAACAATATATACTACAAGGAACAATCAAGATCCACTCCAAAACTATCATGCTTTGTCCTAGAACATCACACGAACATGGCATCGGAACGTTACAGATTTCAGACTTAGTGAAAAACCACTAAGTCCTAAAACAGAAATTTCATCGTAGCATCTAAAAGAGCATGTTTAAGTCACCTCGAAACTAATCATGGCAAGTGGTAAGCACCTCATCAAAGTACACATGAAGGTGATCCCGAAACACACAAGCATGCATCATTGAGGTGAACACAACGATAGCAACGAGCTCAACAAGATGGCATTTCATAACAAGTGAAACAACATCACAGCCACATGGCACTTTGCAACGATGATAACAAGGCAAGAATAAATATAACATGCTACCTAGCACATACAACACGTAGATCATGGCAAGACGAACACATGGACATGTCATTTGCATCATTCGGACAAACGAGCTAAAAGATATCACATGGCAAAGATGACATAAAAACATCACATAGCAGCAGTTTATATCATGATGCACTCTTGCAACAGCAAAACAAGCACCTAGATGATCTCTAACATGCATGACAACAACAGATAAAACGTAGAGCAAGTCTCCACGAACGTCTGGACATATTATATGCGCGAAACGGAGCATCACACACAAAGTTAGAGCAGTTATAAGATTGCATCAGAGATCAAAACAACAGGTAGATCTAGGGTTTGAAATAACCTCAAAATCCCAGATCTGGAAAAAAAGGAGCACGGGCCCGACGGATCTGTAGAGGCCCGCGGTGGAGGCGGCTACTGGGCCCCGGGGCGGCTCGGCCTGGCGGCCCACGTCGCGAGGCGGTGGCGTGCGGCGCGGGCCTGGCGAGCGGGAGCGGCGAAGGCGAGGCCCAGGTGAGGGAGCGGCCCGGCCAGCGATCGGCTGGAGAGGCGGCGGGATCCGGCGGGTGGGCCGGCGCGGAGCGAGCGGCCCAGGCGAAGGGGGGGTGCGGGCTCCCTGGCGCGGCGCTGCCGGCTGGAGAGGCGTACGGGCCCGCTGTGGGAGGTGGAGACGGGCCAGGCGCGAGGCAACCTGGGCCCGATGCGGTCGGCGACGAAGTGGTCCTGGGGACCTGGCGATCGAACGAGGGGGCCTGGAGGAGGAGCGATCGGTCGGCGGTCGACGCGAGGCCCAGGCGTCCAGCTCGGCTGGATCGGGACCGAAGCGGGGAAGCGAGCGTTGACCCTGGCCTCCGCCTGGTCGGATCGATGGGATCTGGTCGGTCGGTCGTTCCCAGGCGAAGGGAAAACGGCAGCAGAGGCTGGGATCAAAGGAACTGCCTCGATCGACGAGATTTGCGGGAGGGGAGCTGCCAAGTGGAGAAGGGGGTTGGTGGATCTGAAATTTTTAGGGAAAGGAGGAGGAAGGAGATAGAGATGCCAAAATTAGACTAGGGTCTAATATATAGCAGTTTTTAGGGTTAGGGGGGAATGGGTGTTAGGAGCCCTCCGATCGCGATCCGACGGATCCGATCGCGGGGGTAGTTTAGAAGGGCCTAGGAGAAAGTAGGGGTGTTTCTGGGACACAAAGTGAAGGCACTTTGGACCCACACGAACAACGGATGGGATAGCCAACGGAGTCCAAACGCGACGAGATTTGAGAGGCGGGTTGCACACAACAAAACAACAACACACAAAACAACCTCGCGGCACACCGGTAACGTTACACGCCCAAACACCAAAGTAGGCCTACGGGACGTCACGGACACGTGAGGGAGCTCCGGAACGCGAAACGGGCAACGGGAAGGAACGCGTGGAACTGGATGCAACCGACAACACAAATGCAATGCAATGCACATGTCTACATGATATGAATGAATGCCACACACTCACACAACAAAACGACGAAAACCCGAAAGACAAAGAACCCGGAATGGAAATAGATGAAGCCGGAGATATATTATATACCCAAAAGGGAAAGTATTACATCCGGGGCATTACAAACTCTCCTCTACTACAAAAAGATCTCGTCCCGAGATCTAGGACTGGAAAAAGGAAGGGTACTCGGAACGAAGATGATCTTCTCGTTCCCACGTAGCTTCTCGGTCGGTGTGATGAGACCACTTGACTTTCAGAAATTTGATGGACTTGTTGCGGGTCTTGCGTTCGGTTTCTTCGAGAATTGCAACTTGATGCTCTCGGTAGGACAGGTCTTGTTGAAGATCAAACTCTTCAAACGGAATCATGCGCTCAGGTGCCTTGAAGCATTTGCAAAGTTGAGACACATGGAAGACATCATGAACATTTGCGAAGTTTGGAGGGAGCTCAAGTTGATAGGCTAGGTCGCCTCTCTTGCCAAGAATCTTGAAAGGCCCGACGTATCTAGGAGCAAGCTTTCCTTTGATACCGAATCTTTGGGTGCCTTTCATCGGAGACACACGGAGATAGAAATGATCATCGATGTTGAATGCCAAATCACGATGCTTTCCGTCATAGTAGCTCTTCTGGCGCGACTGAGCGGCCTTGAGATTCTCACGTATGACTTTGCACATTTCTTTGGCTTCTGAGATCAAGTCATTGCCAAGGAGTTGACGTTCGCCTGTTTCAGACTAGTTGAGAGGGGTACGGCACTTTCTGCCATAGAGAATTTCAAACGGTGCTTTGCCTGCACTTGCTTGAAAGCTGTTGTTGTAAGAGAACTCGGCAAATGGAAGGCAGTCTTCCCATTTCATGCCAAAGGAGATGACACAGGCTCTGAGCATGTCTTCTAGAATCTGATTCACACGCTCGACTTGACCACTAGTCTGAGCATGGGTGAAAAGCAGTGCTGAACCTGATCTTCGTGCCCATGGCGGACTGAAAGGAGTCCCAGAACCTTGAAGTGAACAAACTTCCACGGTCTGAGGATATAACTTGAGGAATGCCATGTAGGGACACAATTCTGGAAGTGTACAGCTCTGCCAATTGAGCAGCATTGATTGATTCTTTGACTGGAAGAAAGTGAGCGACTTTGGTAAGCTTGTCGATCACCACAAAGATAGCATCATTTCCTCGCTTGGATTTAGGAAAACCAGTGACGAAGTCCATTTCAATGTGGTCGAACTTCCACTCGGGAATAGGAAGAGGTTGGAGAAGACCGGCTGGACGTTGATGTTCTGCTTTCACTCTTCTGCATACATCACATTCATTCACGAATTGGGCAATCTCCCTTTTCATGCGTGTCCACCAGTAAGACTGCTTGAGGTCTTGATACATCTTGGAACTGCCAGGATGAATGGAAAGGAGAGAATCATGAGCTTCTTCCATTATGAGCTTCCTGAGATCACCTTTGGGAACAACGAGTCTGTCCTCGAAGAACAAGGTATCTCTCTCATCAACACGGAAGCACTTATATTTTGGAGTGCCCTTTGCAATCCCATGTTTCACCTTCTTCACCATGGTATCACTGAGTTGGGCCTCACGGACTTGATCTTCCAAGGTAGGAGCAACTTGAAGATTTGCAAGAAAACCCTGCGGAACAACTTGGAGGTTGAGTTTCCTGAATGCTTCACAAAGCTCAGGCTGGTGCGGCTTGATAAGAAGGCTGTTGCAATATGCCTTTCTGCTCAAAGCATCTGCAATCACATTCGCCTTGCCAGGAGTGTATTCAATGCTGGGATTATACTCTTGGATCATTTCGACCCAACGAGTCTGACGGAGGGTCAGATGCGGCTGTGTGAAGATGTACTTCAAGCTCTTGTGGTCAGTGAAGATGTCGACCTTTCTGCCCAACAACAGATGTCTCCACGTAATCAGAGCATGTACCACAGCTGCTAGCTCGAGATCATGTGTGGGATAGTTCTTCTCACTTGGCTTGAGCTGACGAGAAGTGTATGCCACAATTCTCTTGTCTTGCATAAGCACACCACCAAGACCTTGAAGAGAAGCATCACAGAATACTTCATATGGCTTGGATTCATCTGGAGGAGTCAGAACTGGAGCGGAGACAAGCTTCTCTTTGAGGGTTTTGAATGCCACTTCACACTCTGGAGACCAAAAGTATTTGACATTCTTCTGAAGCAAGTTGGAAAGAGGCTTGGCAATCTTGGAGAAGTTCTCAACGAACCTTCTGCAATAGCTGGCAAGACCCAGAAAACTGCGGAGCTGCTTGACGTTCTGAGGAGCTTCCCAGTTGACAATTGCTTCAACTTTCTCGGGATTAACCGCAATACCGTCAGCTGAGATGATGTGGCCCAGGTAAAAAACCTTATCGAGCCAAAACTCGCACTTGGAGAACTTGGCATAGAATTTATGCTCTCGGAGTCGATCAAGAACCAGACGTAAGTGCTTTTCGTGATCTTCTTCATTCTTGGAAAACACCAGAATATCATCCAGATACACAAGCACGAACTCGCCAGTATAGGGGTTGAAGATGTAATGCATCATCCTCGAAAAGGTAGGAGGAGCATTGGCGAGACCGAAGGACATGACGGTATACTCGTATGAACCGTAGCTCGTTCTGAAGGCCGTCTTGGGAATGTCTTCCTCGCGAATGCGAATTTGATGATAGCCCATTCGGAGGTCAAGCTTAGAGAACACTTTAGCTCCTTTGAGCTGCTCGAAGAGTTCGTTGATGTTGGGGAGCGGATACTTGTTCTTAATCGTCTTCTTGTTCAATGGCCGGTAGTCAACACAGAGACGCTCCGTGCCATCTTTCGTCTTGACAAATAAGACACCACAGCCCCACGAAGACGTACTAGGCCTGATGAGACCCATACGCTCCTGTTCATCCAGCTGCTTCTTCAATTCCTTCAATTCTTCCGGAGAGAGCTTGTACGGACGCCGGCATGCTGGCTCAGTACCTGGCTCGAGTTCAATGACAAATTCCACCTGACGGTGTGGAGGCATGCCTGGAAGTTCTTCAGGAAAGACGTCTTGATATTCGTTCACCACCGGAATTTGAGATATGGCATTAATTTCACCCTTATCATTGAGAGAGAAGAGTCTGATAGTGTTATCCCTGGAGGCGAAGATAATCACATCTTCATCAGAATGAGTCAACTTGACTTCCTTCTGAGCACAATCAATGTGAGCATCATGCTGAGAAAGCCAATCCATCCCGAGGATGAGGTCGATGTCGGAATTACCAAGAACCACCGGTTTAGCCAGAAAACGATAATCTCCCATGCGAATAGAAACATCCGGAGCATAGACAGTAGAAGACATACGTCTCCCCGGAGAAATGACTTGCAACCTCTGAGGCAAATTTGAAGTGGCAATATTGTGCTTGGATGCAAATGGTTGAGACATGAAAGAACATGAAGCACCCGAGTCAAATAACACTTTAGCTGGAAAAGAGTTAACTGGAAGGTTACCCAAAATGACATCAGAAGAATTCTCCGCTTGTGCTGCATTCATCAGATTGACCCTTGCTGCCTTTGGATCATGCCTGACAATAGCTGAACTCACAGGTGGAGGAGGAGGAAGACGCTTCGGATTCGGACAACGGTTGGCATAATGACCCTTCTGGCCACACTTGTTGCACACCACTTCTGAGAGAGGACGGAAATGAGAACCACTTGACTTGGAGCCTTGAGACTGAAACTGCTTCTTCGACTGGTTGCTCGGGTTGGGTGGGTGGGAGAAACCACGACCACTAGAGTTCTTGTTGTTGGAGTTGTTGGAGTTGTTGTAGGGAGCTCGAATCACTGGAGGAGGAGGAAGCCAGAATTTCTGATGCTTCGAGACCATCTGAGACGATGAGGCAGAGTGAACGGCATCTCGAATTCTCTTCTTAGAAGCCTCCATCTTAAGCTGAGCTGCTTCTTGTTTCAAAGCCATGTTATAGAACTTGTCGAATTCATCGGGCTCGAACAAGGTGAGAGCAAGCTGAAGTTCATCTTTGAGACCTCCACGGAACTGGTAGATTTTACTCTTGGCATCAGGAATGTCTTGCTTAGCATAGCGAGCGAGGTTTTGGAACTTGACATTATACTGATAGACTGTCATGGAGCCCTGCTTCAGGTTGCGGAATTGCTCACGCATACCCTCGATGACACTTGTAGGAATGTGGTGAGAGCGAAAATCCTTGCAGAAATTCTCCCAAGAGATCACTTGACCTGGCCTGGAGTCTTTGTACTGCTGCCACCAGTCAGCTGCTTGATCTTTCAGTTGGAAGGCTGCAAACTTCACATAATCATCTTCCTTGACGTGACTGCACTCAAAATGCTTCTTAATGTCGGTTAACCAATCTTCAGCATCAAGAGGGTCGACACAGTAACTGAAAGCTTTAGGATTGTTGGCCAAGAACTGGTTGAGAGTAGCATGGTGCTGCTGGTTGAAGAAGTTGCCTTGGTTCCCTGGAACACCCTGATTAGCTTGATTAGCTTGCATCTGTTGCATCATCTGCATCAACAACTGAGTGTTCTGAGCTGTAGTCTGCATAATTGCTCTCCAAGCCTCAGGCGGAGGAGGAGGGGAAGGAGGACGATCTGGGACCTCTTCCACCTCTGGGTTAGCGTTGGGAACCTTTTTCGGAGCCATCCTGTAAGAGATGACCACGAATCAGCAATTGATTGACAAAAGGAATAAGCTGAATCAATGGCATGAATTTCATCAAGTCTTCACAATAATCATTCGAACAATAAGAACGAATGAAATCATTCAAACAAGAGGAACGAATGAAATTCTCAGTTAAATGATAACATCAATCTTCACGAGAAGCCACATAGGGGATAAAAGGATAAAATAAGAAAACAACAAGGTACAGACGGGAACAAACACAAGAGAGGAGTTTCGTTCTAACATCTTTGTGCTGAAAGCATATGAACGCGTTACGAAAAGGTTTTGCAATCCCCGGATCAGCATAGCCAAGGACCCTTTAAGATGCAACTCCTGATAGTAACATCGGTCATATAACCCCTTCACTGAATGTAGAACCCCGAACTTGCTAACCTGCATCCGTTGGAAGAATGCCTACGATCTACTGGATAAACCCACCTATAGATTTCCGAAAGATTCCAGTTATGCAATCAGGTGTTGGGGATACACGGGAAGCACCGCGCAATCAACTCTAAACCTACATCCAGGTGTATCCATCCTTCAACACATAACTAGTCTTTCTCGGAAAATGTGTACCTCGGACCTTCGAAAAGCATCCACTATAACAAGCTATGGCAATACTCCCGAACTACCTCCCCAGTACTGGGTGATGTCGGGGTTATCTTGCCACTGGCCGTATAGGAGAGATTTTCGATGTCGGCCGTCTTAAGTATTTAGTACTGCCGCGATATGCTTGTGACAACAATACCCCGAAGCTCAACTCCCCGGGAACAGGAGGCATCGAGAACAATATCCTTGTCACAAGAACATCGAAACAATCCCAGAATACTCGCGGGATTCCTAAAAAAAAAATTGTGCAATTTTGAAGATAGGAGAGACAAGAGTAGTCGTCAGGAGTCCTCACCAGAGAGAAAGGGGATGAGAAGCAAAGAAATCCTACTCTCCGATATAATATAGGACTCAAAAAGTTTTCAGTGTGTGCCTAGACTCGACCGTCAACGATTCGATCAAACAGTGGGAGCTCCTAGGTCGGAGAAGGCTCTGAATACCAACTTGTAATGCCCAGGATGGAGTTATACCTCCTACGTGTCGAGGCACGACTTAAAGGCATAAGTCCATCCTAGAATGATCTCAAGTTTGGTAATCTTTGCACAACTCATGTAAAAGAGGGGATAGTAAACATAAATAGTTGGCTTACACTCGCCATGTCACAGAATTACAATTCAAGTCTCAAACATCATACATTAAGAACATCACAACGACTTATGCCTTTAAGTCGTGCCTCGACACATAGGAGGTATAACTACATCCTGGGCATTACACCGCCGCCGCCTCGCCTGCTCGCCGCCGGCCGCCGGACCTCCGTCCGCCCCGCGTCCTCGGCCGGCCAGACCCTCCGCCCTCCTACCGGATCCTTCGCGCCTCGCCTTCCTCCGGACTGCCGGCGACCTCGGCTCGCCGAAGAGCCTCGCCATCGGCAGCCGCCGCGCCTACCTCGCCCGATCCGATCGGGAGGACGACGAGGCCGCCCGGTGCTGCCTCGTGGGCCGCCTCCGCTCCCTCAGCCCAGTTTCCCCAAGCCGCCGGCCTCTTCCTCCACCTCGGGCCACGGCCCGCAAGGTGAGGCCCAGTTTCCCAGATGTGGCCCGTTTCGTTTTTTTTCGCCCAGCGTTTTTTCCTTTTTTCTCGAATAATTGCTTATTTACATATTAGTCCCTGGCATGTTTTATTTTGTTGCATGTTTGACCATCTGAAACTAATTGTGTGCTTATCCAAATGATGCATATAATATGTCAAAATGATCGTGGTGATGTGCTCTATGTTTTATTCCATTGTGGCATGCTTGTTTGAGATCATCTAGATGTCTTAATCTTCGTGACAAGAGTGCTACTTGTTAAAAACTACTGCTACTTGTTATTTTCATGCCATGTTTGAGATGTGATAACTTGGTGCATGTTTATCCAAATGAAGCATATGAGATGTCAAAATGTTCATCATGAGATGCTTTACATGATGGTTGCTGTAGCATGCATGTTAGGGTTCATATTGCCATGTTAATCCCTGTTGCAAAAGTGCATGTGGCGGTTAAGTTGTATAACATGTTATGAGATGTCGATTTGAAGAGCTCGTTGCTATTGATGTGTTTGTCCCCATGTCACATGTTAATATGTTTTAGAATCTCCATCATGTGGTCTTTGCTGTGGTGCAAACCATTTTCCATGATATGTTTTGAGGTGACTTAAACATGCTCGCAAACATGCCATGCCAATGTTACTGTTTTAACACTTAGTGAAAATTCTACTAAGTCTGGAATCTGTCATATCCTGATGCTATGTTTGCTTGATGCCCTAGGCAAATCCATGATAGTTTTGGGGTGCCCATTGATCATTCCTTGTTGTACATGTTATTGTCTATCCATCCATGTCCTCACTTGCTCATATGGGTTGCTTTAGCTTATTTATTTCTTGCTTCCAAGTTGCTATAAAATATTACTGTCAGGTTTTTAACGTCATGATCAAAATGTTGTAGCTTGTTGCTATTGATCCATGCCTCCTATGGAGTTGCTCCAATGGAGTTGTTTGCTGTAGGATATGTCTAATTCATGTCCATGCTTCTTGTCACCATGTTTGAGTGCTGTAGAGTATATATTTCTTGCTACAAAGTTACTATGTGGCTGTTAATTTCAGCTTTGTATTGTTTCTTGTTTCGTGTGTATGTGTTGAACCGTTGCTCCGTTTTGAGCGTGACCTATATGAAACTTGTGTGATTTTACATGTAGAATCATAATATCATCTTGTTTACATGTTTGGAGTATGTTTGCTTGAAGTTTGGGTGCATCTTGCACCGTTGCCATGCTTAACTTGTTTTGCTCATATCTTCTAGACCGTAGCTCTGAATTAAAAAAACTTTATATGAAACTTGACTAGAATTTCGTGTAGATCATCATGGTGCATGTTAACTTGCTGTTTAACAACTTTAACTTATGGTTTGTTCAGATCTGAACCATTTTCAACATATGCATATGAGGACTTACCAGATTAGCTATATGTAGTTTCCGGCCTCATTTAAACTTGTTGACTTGTGTTGTTTTTGAGTGTTTCCTACCTTGACATGTTTTGCATCATATATAGATTTGTCTTGCATCATACTTGCTTGAGCATATTGTCATGTTCTTGTGTTGTTTCTCTGTGCTTCCTACCTTGCCACGTATTGCATCATATATAGACTTGTCATGCATCATACGTGCATCATGTTGAATGTGCATTGCACCTTGTTTTGATTTCGTGCCTCGTTGTGTTCTTGTGTCGAGTAGAGCCGGAAGCTGAGACCGAGAACGAGAACGAGGTTAGTACCGAGGTTGAGTACGAGGAGCCGTCTTACGATCCCATCGACAACTCGACAGGCAAGATGACCTGACCCAGATATCATTACTATCTTTGCCTATTGCTAGATGTCTCGCTCTTTAGCTCATTGCCTCGATGCCCATGTTTGTTTGTCAGCCTCCTATTGTAACCATGAATCTGTCTAACCATCCAACCTAGCAAACCTTTGTTTGGCTACGTAAACTTCGCTCAGCCCCTCTTATAGCATTGCTAGTTGCAGGAGAAGATTTGAAGATTCTTGCTTCATGTTGAAGTTATTGTTGGGATATCACATTATATAAACTCTTAAACTAAATCATCTATATATTGGTAATGGGTGGAAGGCTAAGCCTCTTGCTTGGTGATTTGTTCCACTCATGCCGCCCTAGGAACCGTATAAACCGGTGTTATGTTCCTTGATTATGCGTTCCTAACACGGTTGGGGTTATGGTACCCCCTCGATAACCCGCTTAGCGCTAAACCTTTTCCAGCCAGGCCCGACATTGGTACTCCATTCGCCTAATAACTAAAACTTGCATAGGGACTAGCTATCCCCTTTTCTTAATCAACCCCCGGGCCAGTGCTCCACATGAGTGTTGGTCCAAACTAGAGCACTGTGTGGGTCCGCCCCTTGGCAACTTGGGGTATCTGGTACCTGTACGCTTCGCTCATCCGGTCGTGGCCTGAGACTAGATACGCGCGGCTACTGTCAGGGTGTTGGCACGCTGGGAGGTCTTGCTGGATTAGTTTTACCTATGTCGGTATATCTTGAGCACGGGATTCCGAGAATACTCGGGCCTTCCCACCTTGGAGTTGCAGACTCCGCAGATCGTGAGCTTGTCATGTTGGCTGCAAGTACCAGAGCTTGCGCTTCTGATTGTATGGTTGATTCTGCTTTATTGCCTGTAGCATAGATTTGGACCTTCATTCTTCTTCTTCCTTAATTTATGTGCATATAAACTCCTAGTCCAGTTCTTGTATTGCTGGCATATTGAACCCGATTCTTCCATGCCGCATCTGCGAAAACTGTATTTGTTGTTGTTAGCTTTAAAAAATCTATTGTTGTCCCTTGTGCATATGTACTTGCTTTTTGCAATTCCTGATTCCCCTCCTCCTTATGTGATTGTTCATGTATTCTCACTTCCTGAGATATGCAAATAGGAATGGCCTGAGCTAAAAATTTGTAGATGAGATTTTTCTTTTCTTTGAAACAATTTGTCGTTCCTTGATTTCCACATACACCACATGAAGGTAAATACATTGCCTAAGATCATACTTGTTATAGAATTGCATCCCACAGGAGATCTTCTATTCTAATGTACCAGGGATGGACAAACCAGGCAGCCTTAGCAAATGGGCAAAGAAAAAGAATGTGTTTTTCATCTTCTTCCACTCCACATCTCGAGCAAAATTTACTTATATGGCAAGTGTATTTACCTACTCTTGTACCTGTCGGAAGGGCTTTTCTGATAAGTCTCCATGCAAATGTTTGTATTCTTTAGTTATATCTTTTGCTTTCCAGATTTGTTTCAATAGCTCTCTTGAGTTGGCTGTAATGATTGTTGGCACTTTAGGCTGTAAACAGAGTTTGTATGCAGTTTAGGCTGTAAATTTCCCCGACGGGGTTAGCTTCCAACAAAGAACATCTTTCCCATCATCCTGGATTATTGGAACTTGTTTCATGACAGTGGCTGTATCCAGATGAAAGAGACTATCAATGAGGTTATTGTTCTATTTTTTTCTGATTTGGTAGCCAAAGTTCTTTAACAAGAGTTGGGTATTCATATTCTCTAGGCTGGATAATTAGATGGTCATAGATATTATCCCAAGAATTATACCAGGGATTGCTCCAAGGAGAAATGTTTCCTTCTGTGAGTTGATAGGAGTTTCTTATTAGCATGGGTCTAACTTTCAGAATTCCAGTCCAGAAAGCAGACTTGGGAACATTATGGCAAGACTTCCAGAAGGATGTATCAGGGCAGTACTTGGCGAACAAATGAGAAGAAGGACGCCAACTCCTTGATATCAGCAGTGCCGAGCCCCACCGGCGAGCGATTCATCGTCGAAGAATTAGTTCTATGGATAACGAACAAACAATCTGATTGGAAAATGGCCCTTGAAAAGTCTATTTGACGGGTGAGAGCCACCGCACGCACCGCGCTAGTGCTTCAACTAGCTATAGGGCGGTAACCTCGTCAACGTTTTTGTGAACAAATTCGGAAGAAGAGAACATTCTTGGAATTCATGAACAAATTTTTAGAAATGCGATCATTTTTTGAAATTTTGAACAAAATTTCAAATGCAAGACATTTTTTTGAATTTCTGATCATTCTTTGAAACAATTTTTGTAATTCAATATTGTTTTTGAATTGTTGACCAATATTTGAAAACAGAAACATTTTGTGAAATATTTAAAATTGAAACATGTGAACATTTTTTGACCAAAAAAACTTTAATGCGAAGAAGTAAAAAGAAAGTATAGAAAACAAAAATAAAAACAAACAAAAAAATATAATGAAAATGGGTCGACCCAGTAGGGGGCGTCCTTGTGCGAAACCCCGACGAAGTGCCGCAATGAGCAGCCGCAAGACCTATATCTCGCTTCACGCGAGATAGAAGAATCTCTCGCATGAAGCGGCTATAGTAACAGGCAATAACGGGCACATAAAAGAAATAGTGAAGAGAAAAGCGGATTCGAACCCTAGTCTCCTGGTTGATTGCAAGCCCTCTAGCCACTAGGCAGGACTAGTTAAGTTGAAATGAGTAGAGTTTCCACTTTTCTTATTTGTTTTTTCAGTTTTTTTTTGTTGTTCACCGGTCTTCTCTATTTTCATTGTTTTTTTCTTTTCTTTATTCTTTGCTTGTTTCTTTGGTTTTCGATTTCTTTCTCCATTTTTACTAGGTTTTGTTTCTTGCTTTTTTTTATTTTTTGTTTCTCATCACTTTTTCTACTTTTTTTTTGCTTTTTGTTTGATTTCCTTATTTCCGATCCCTTTTTTTCTTCATTTTTGTTTAGTTTTTTCTTATGCTTCTATTGGTTTTCACTCTACATTTTTCATATATGTCAAGAACATTTTTCTAATAAACGTTTAACTTTTTTAATAAAAAATTTGAATACATGGTCATTATTTTTTCTATACATATTTTCAATCCTTGATTATCATTTCTAAAATACAAGATTAACATTATTCTAATACAT
>LR738712.1:541791864-541803079 GCA_902687465.1 Secale cereale | reverse complement strand
CCGATCCAACGGCTGGCTGGCCGCCAGTTACGTTGTGCCTTGCTGTGGGCAGGGCACTAGATCTTTGTCCTATTTTGAGATATACGAAGTCGGCCCAGACACATTTGTAGTCGACAGAGACATATCCTTTCACTGAATGCACATAGTCAGAAGGCCTGAAATAACCAGGAAAATGTGAGCACCCGATGTCAAGACTAAGACTTGAAACCTGATGGGATGGGGATAGTCTGTTCTCTGAACCATCCAATCACATGTTAATGTTATTCACCATAATCTAAAACACGAGAGTTTGTGCCATTCTTTGGACAATTTGAAATTGTTTGAATGGGTTCATTTTTAATAAATCATATATTCCAATTTTTTGTAGGTTATCTTTAGAGCTATGAAGTTAATCTGTATGTGGTCATTGCAGTGTGTGGCCGTGCCTTTGGATGTAGCAATCTGAAAATAGTTACACGGTGTTTGTTCAACCAATTTGGCTAGCATGACAGTAGTAGATTATGTGGAAGTTCCGAATTGCTGTGGCCTTGTTTTGTTTTATCTCTTTTGGTATTTATAGAGACTTGGATTTGGTTTACATTAAATAAAGTGGTTGTGTGCATCTTATGATGCAGAGGTGGAATTTTCTCCTCTCTTTTTTTCTTTTGAAAAAACTAGTAACGGTGAACTAGTGAGCACAACATTTATATTACATCGTTGATCGAGTACACGCCGTCATTAACCAATTAGTACAAATTAATGTGGCTACTATGGTGAGCAGTAGTAGTACTCCCTCTGTAAACTAATATAAGAGCGTTTAGATCACTAAAGTAGTGATCTAAACGCTTTTATATTAGTTTAAAGCAAGATGGGAAGATTAGGGAATGGGACAGCAGCATAGAAAGAGGATAGAGCAGAGAGTAACTCTCTGAATTCTGGGAGGATGAATATGTAGTGGTGATGTATTTGCTCGATGTTAGCTCCACTGACGAGGCTGCATCGACGACGAGAGGATGATGGCGTCGAGTGCCGCCTTCACCTGGGAGATCTCCGGCGCCTCGCCACCCTGCGCAGGCCAGAATGCGTCCGTCTCGAGCACCTGACATCATTTGTTTGCTAGCTAGGATCAGACAAATGCAGGCTAAGAAACGATGCCGAGAAAGCCGAATCACTATTGTTAAACCGGTTAATGTGTGTACCGTAAGCTGGAGCTGCATGAACTTGACGTAAGTGATGGCCTTGTCGAGCATGGTGACCATGTCCACCTTGCTGCCGTTAGGCACCAGCTCCTGCAGAACCCTCAGCCGCTCGCCAATCCGCTCACGACGGGTCTGTACGCAGTGGTGCAGTAGACCTTGTCAGTTCACTGAGAATTAAGCTCCATTACCATGATTTGGGACGAAACTCCATGATCGTGTTCGTACCTTGGCAGCATCGCTTTGAGGGTCCTTGGCTGAACTGGTGGTTGCGGACGTTTTGGTAGGCTTGATTGCTGATTTCCTGTCGCCGCCGCACTGTTTCTTGGGAAGAGTGGTGCTTTCTTGCTCCGTTCCCTGTTGTGCCTGCGCGCGCGCACGAGGTCGCTTGTGCGACGGGGACGCCGCCGTGGGACCGTTGCCGCCGCAGCCCTCGAAGCTGAAGCTTCCCGCCGGCGCGCTTGCCGCAGCTGCCGTTGACGGGCTGTAGCTCAGCTGGTCCGCGGCATCCATCCACGTGGCAGCGGCGCAGTTGTCCTCGCCCTGGGTGTCGAAGGTGAGCACCGAAGAGGAGGAGGACATGCGGCCGGCTGGGCTGGTCCAGCCGAGGTCGTGGCCCCCGAACGCGTTGACATTGCCAGGCGCCTCGGCAACAAGATTGCCGGTCGGCAACTCCCATCCGTGGGCGTGGGCGTGGCTACCGAGCAAGCATTCCTCCTCGATGAGGTGGGAGTGGTGATCGTACCCGTAACCGAACCCGATGTCGCCGGCGTCCATGAACGCCGGCACACAGTCACCAACGAAGCCATCGTAGGAGAACGTGGCTGGCTGACCCACTAGAGCCATTGCGGCGGCAACGGCGGCGGCGAACAAGAGCAAAGTAACCAAGCGACTCTAGTGCTAGTGTATCAAGCAAGAAGCGACACGTGTGTGTATATATATAGTGTCTCTGTATGCTACACACGAGAAGAGGAGAGGAACTAGGGTAGGCTTCTGTGACTTGGCAAGGTATTCTTGGGCACAACCTTATATAGCACAGCTCTGCGGGGACGCCCACATGGCCACCGGGGAAGACGGCGATTAAACAAGCGCATGCCATGGAGGCATTAGCATGGCCGGATTATAGAAATGCAGTTGCATTTAATGCCCTCAGTTGCTTAGGGAGATACTCGCACTGCTCTCCGTATATGATCGACGATCCAGCAGTCCAGATTCACGTATAATTGCGCGCATCCCTGATCAAGTCTCTGCAGTTTTCCAGGACACGGCGAGCGCACCAAGGACGCACACGCGCGAGCTGGTCCAGGACTTCGGAGCGAAGATCGGCGGGATAGTGACCAATTCGAGCATCACAAGAAATGTTTCACTAAAGTTATACTAAAGTACGAGTAGCAACATGTACTCCCTCCGTTCCTAAATACTCCCTCCGTTCCTAAATATTTGTCTTTCTAAACATTTCAGATAGACTACAAATACGGATGTATGTAGACATATTTTAGAGTGTAGATTCACTCATTTTGCTTCGTATGTAGTCACTTATTGAAATCTCTAGAAAGACAAATATTTTGGAACGGAAGGAGTATAAGTCTTTGGACAGATTTCACTATGGACCACATACGAAACAAAATAAATGAATCTACACACTAAAGTGCATCTACATACATCCGTATGTGGTCTATAATGAAATATCTATAAAGACTTATATTTAGGAACGGAGAGAGTAGTAATTAGTTACGTCTTCATCTTCTGCACAGCTGTAGTGTTTGGGCTTTCACAGCCAAGCCAGGAATGTCCAGGGCGGATTAGCATCCTAATGACATACAAAATTACAGGGATAAGATCATTGATGCTCACTAATCCCTTCGACTGGCGTAATTTACAGGTGTTGATTACCTGGCCTTGATACGGGCTAAGATATGTAGGCAGTTGTTTGCACCTTGGCACCTGCGTCTACATTTTCTGTCTATTTCTCCTTTTTTTCTCTCTATAGGATGCCCACGCAGATAATTAATGCACATGTCTAGTGGCCATGGCAATCAATGCAGTTCATATTCTAACAGGATTGTCCGCCTGTCAATTAATTCTAACATTCTTTTATGTCAATAAAAAAGAAAGTCTAAAGTAACATTCGACTACTTCCAGTGGCCATGGAAGTAGTAGTGCACCGTTCGTCCGTGTTGCCCTCATACCTAGCTATCCCTCTAAGCAGTGGCAGAGCCAGCAAAGAAAAGGAGGGTGTGCACACCTAATTTTTTTTTTCTATCAAATCCAAGTGTCATACATAGTTGGCAAAAATATAATACAAATAGTTCAATGAAGTCAGACAACATCATATTTCTCAAATATTTCAAATTTGCAACGTTGCAAATACAAATAGTCTTACATGAAAGACACACGCACACGCACACACGCACACGCACACATGCGCGCGCGCAAACTAAAACACTAAGTAACTCTACGACGTTCCTTTGGCATGAAAGCTTCAACTATTTCTTCCTCACTTACTTTCAAGAACACATCTCGCTCAATGAATGTCACTAAGCAATTGTTCATGAAATCTCACCCACACTATTTCTCAACTTATTTTTATTAGATTCATTGCCGAAAAAACTCTTTCAACACTCGCCGTGGCCACCGGTAAGATCAATACCAATTTGATAAGCACGTAGACCAAATCATAGAGAACATGTTTGTTTGTACCAACAAGCATAATAGAGAGTTCAACAATATTACGCACATATCTGAACCTATCATCTTGTCTCATATCATCAATAAAAGTAGCAAGTTGGAATTCAAGCCTTACCAATTCCATGCTTGATATGTCCCGGGGGTAGAATTCAGCAAGTTTCATTACCTTGAGTGCATCATAAGAAGCAAATGAATTGGTGGGATTCAATGTAGACATGCAAATAAGCAACTCCATATTAACCTCGTCAAACCTATTGTCAAGCTCTTGAATGATTTGATCAAGGATACCAAGATATACTTCTCTTCTATACGATCATCATTTGTTTGCACTTCATAATACCGAGGTGATCTTCCATGAGGCACATAATTATCCTCTAGTGTAGGAACTTCAATGCCATGTTTGTTGCAAAACAATGTCACCTTTGCAAGAAATTCTGCCCAGCCATGAGACCTCATATGTCGCATTTTATTCTTTGCCAAACTAACAAGTGTCGTTGCATTAACAATATCTTGAGCTCTCTTTTGCAATGATTGAGACAACTCATTAGTGTGGCCAAGAATAACAAGCATCACGTGAAGATTGAAAACAAAGTCATATGACTCCATGGCAAAAGCCACTGCACGTATTCTTGTCCACTCACCGCTTTGTGAAGGGTTTTTGTAATATATCTTCTTTGAACACTATCTTGGTAATGAAAAGCATACTCAGAAATGGGAGTTCTTGATGCCCACAACTCATTGTGTTCTACTCGTGCATATCAACTACGCATAGACCTGGCTCATGATGCCACTGTTGGGTAACGTAGTATTTCAAAAAAATCCTACGATCACGCAAGATCTATCTAGGAGAAGTATAGCAACGAGCGGGGATAGTGTGTCCATGTACCCTTGCAGAACGAAAGCGGAAGCATTTATTAACGCGGTTGATGTAGTCGAACGTCTTCACGATCCAACCGATCCAAGTAGCGAACATACGGCACCTCCGCGATCTGCACAGGTTCAGCTCGGTGACGTCCCTCGTACTCTTGATCCAGTTGAGGCCGAGTGAGAGTTCCGTCAGCACGACGGCGTGGTGACGGTGATGATGAAGTTACCGACGCAGGGCTTCGCCTAAGCACTATGACAATATGACCGAGGTGTGTAACTGTGGAGGGGGGCACCGCACACGGCTAAGAAATCAACTTGTGTCTTTGGGGTGCCCCCTCCCCACGTATATAAAGGAGGGAGGGAGGAGGAGGCCGGCCCTAGGAGGGGCGCGCCAAGGGCGGAGGATTCCTACTCCAAGTAGGAGTAGGTTTCCTCCTTTCCTATTCCTACTAGGAAAAGGGAGGAAAGAGGAGGAGGACATAAGGAAGGAGGGGGCCGGCCCCCAAGCCCTAAACCAATTCGGTTTGGGCCTAGGGGGCGCCCCATCACATGCTTTCTGCCCTCTTTCTCCACTAGGGCCCAATAAGGCCCATAGAGTCCCCGGGGGGTTCCGGTAACCTTCCGGTACTCCGAAAAATACCCGGTATACTTCAGAATCATTCCGGTGTCCGAATATAACCTTCCAATATATCAATCTTCATGTCTCGACCATTTCGAGACTCCTTGTCATGTCCATGATCTCATTCAGGACTCCGAATAACCTTCGGTACATCAAAACACATAAACTCATAATACCGATCGTCATCGAACGTTAAGCGTGCGAACCCTACGAGTTCGAGAACTATGTAGACATGACCGAGACTCATCTCCGGTCAATAGCCAATAGAGGAACCTGGATGCTCATATTGGTTCTTATATGTTCTACGAAGATCTTTATCGGTCAAACCGCATAACAACATACGTTGTTTCCTTTGTCATCGGTATGTTACTTGCGTGAGATTCGATCGTTGGTATCATCATACCTAGTTCAATATCGTTACCGGCAAGTCTCTTTACTTGTTCCGTAATACATCATCTCGTGACTAACTCATTAGTCATTTGCTTGCAAGGCTTATTACGATGTGTATTACCGAGAGGGCCTAGAGATACCTCTTCGACACTCGGAGTGACAAATCCTATTCTCGGTCTATGCCAACACCACAAACACTTTTGGAAACACCTGTAGGGCATCTTTATAATCACCCAGTTACATTGTGGCGTTTGATAGCACACAAGGTGTTCCTCCGGTATTCGGGAGTTGCATAATCTCATAGTCATAGGAACATGTATAAGGCATGAAGAAAGCAATAGCAATAAAACTAAACGATCATAGTGCTAAGCTAACGGACGGGTCTTGTCCAGCACATCATTCTCCTAATGATGTGATCCCGTTCATCAAATGACAAGACATGTCTATGGTTAGGAAACATAACCATCTTTGATTAACGAGCTAGTCTAGTAGAGGCATACTAGCATGAATAATAAACATTTATCATGATATAAGGAAATATAAATAACAACTTTATTATTGTGTCTAGGGCATATTTCCTTCAGGTGCTCCCTTTACCTCCTAGACGAACAATCGGGAATGTAGGGGTAATCACAGGAGCCAGGCAACCCAGCTTGGCCGAAATCTTAAGTCAAATTGATGCATATTTATGGCTTTATAACGATTATTATGAAAGGTAGCGCATGCATAATGAATACAAACGCTGATGATATATGTTTATTTTGACTTCGTTGCGACCGTTTATCATTTGAAAGTGGCCCATCGTAGGCTTCCACCCCTTTGTAGATGCTACACAGGGTGTTTCTCTAATAACAAAACAACCCTTAGCCGATGTCTCAGTGCCCGGAGGCGGTTGTGTTAGCAGAAACAAGGCAATCAGATATGCGGGCTTTATAACTTTCACTTAGTCATAGGAGCTTACATTGTGTTCGGCACCGACCGAAGTCTAGCCATTAATACTTTGGCCAATGTTATGAAAGGCCCATCGTTTAACACGGGGTAATCGCTATCGATCTATAGTTTGACACCGTCATCGGATCGCTGACCAGTTTACGCCCATTGTGACAGTCAGTTTTCGGCTTTCTCCACTGAGGTGCTTAACCATTTGAGCTGGAAGCACAATCGCAGTGGTTATCCCTTTGCACTCCTAGCTGAAAAAATCGGAACGTAGGAGGCAAGCAAAGGAGCCGGGCAATCCAACTATTAACCGAAGACACAATTCGAAACTGATACATCTAAAGTAATATCAGAGAACATTTTGCCGAAGACTCCTCGGAGTACCTTGGCTTTTGGTGGGTTCGGCTATAGTCCAGCCCCCCGTTAATGTTGCCCATGCTTTAAAGGCATCTAACATTGCACTCCTCAGGAACTAGTCCCAATGTGGCACGTATTTTGTCAACGCCAAGGTGTAGTTCGGCGGGAAAGGTGCCGAGTTGTGGGTCGGAAGAGATCTTCCGAGCTGAATTATAATGCTGGGCACCTCGGTCATGAGGATGACCCGCTTCCTGAAACAAAAACATACAAATAGCTAAAAAGTTACATACGCTCGAAAAGCCAAAACACTTATGTAAAAGCTTGACGTCCGAACTAAATCAAGATTTTTGTGCCAATCCGAACATTGGTCTTAAAAAATTGTGCTTCTGTCGTGCTTTAACATGACACATCCGATCTCAAAACTTCAAGCAAGTCAGACTTTGGCTTCAACCTCCTTATCCCGAAGGCGGAGTGTTCTCCGAGGCCAGTTTAGCTAACTAAACTCGAGCAACTTTAAAGAGAAACGAGGCTATTCGGTTAGTGAGCACGCACTCGAGTCGAAAAATGAGCGGTAGAAAACGACTTTGCAATGACCAAGAAGAAAACACATTTACTATAAAACGGCTCCTATAATTTGAAGAGCCCCCAGTTACCTTGGGTAAAGAAAATTGTTTTTAACAAACACCATTTGCAATACATTGTTTTAGCAAAATGCTTTTTTAAACACAAATATAATGTTTGGTCGAACCGAACAAAAATTAAACATTAAAAAGAAACTTGAGCATGGAAACGACTTAGCGGGTTAATGTGCTCATTGTTGGTGATGCGGCCCGAGCTTACGGTGGGACGAGGTCCCAGCCCCCAAACCGGTCCTGAGGTGGCCAAGCGAAGAGCTCGGCAATCCGAAGAGGTGAAGCCCCTAGTCTAGCCGAGGTGTGGAGGATGACGTCGGAGTCTCGGACTGAGTAGGTTGATGAAGCGAACGACGCGGGGTTGCCAACACAGGGCAACATGCCAAGGCGATGACACAATTGTGTCATCAGAGGTGGGACGACGACGTCGGCACGCCGAGGTGACAGTGCGGCCCGGTCTGAAGCAATCGCCTGCACACATAAAATAGTGCAAGCAAGAATCCGAGAAATAAGCCCCTTTTTCAGGATGGACGCTCAAACCTAAAGTTGTTGTTCGCCCTTTCAAGGAGAGTATTTCCTGAATCAGCCCCCCGGCCCCGGTTTCGATGCTCGATATGAAAGCTCCTGGTTGGGGAAATAACAATAATATGCTTAAAAAATTCATCTACTTAATTAATTTAAGTGAAGTAAATAATTAAAGAAATATGGCCTGAATGACGAGGTGACGGAGCAGGTCGGTCGATGACGCCGAAGTCACCGGAGCATGTTGATGTAGAAATAGCAGAGCCCCCGGTCCAGCCGAGGTGTCGAAGCCTCCACGTCAGCCGATGAGTCGAAGCAGGTCGGCTGGTGACGCTGAAGTCACCGGAGTAGGTTTGATGAAGATATGGTGAGGCCCTCGGTCTAGCCGAGGTGACGGAGTAGGTCGGTAAGGAGACATTGCAGCTGCCATGTCAGCCGAGGTGTTGAAGCAGTTCGGCGTGATGGACATCGGCTTGAAGAAGCAATAGTGCGGCCATGCCTACGCAGGTCGTAACTCGTGACGTGGTCAATGCCGGCTTGATGAAGTGACCGTGCGGCGATGCTGGTGTGCCCGCTCCGTGTAATCCATGGGGAGGTGATGTCGGTGATGATTTATCCTTCACGATGCCGAACTCTTATTCGGCTCGCCGAGATGATGATCCGAAGAAGTTGATCTCGGCTCAACAAAGCGACGACGTGCCTAGCGCAGGTGGGTAGCCGTGAAGCAATGTTAGCGGACTCGTTTGACATCAGCGTGATGGTGAAGAGTACCTCAGGGAAGGCTCAAAATTTTATGGGCACGTGTTAAGAACAACGCACAATACCCTAGAAGAAAATTCCTTTAAAAAGGTTGTCAAATATCATGTTCATGAAGAAACATGAATTTGGGTCAGATCCGTATTCGCGCAGAAAACAGATCAGTAAATTGGTCCACTCATCGGAAGGTTACCGAAGTTTGAACCGTCGGATCGAGCTGAAATTTTGAGGTGTGTAAGATATAGAAATTCCGCAGCCGATCAACGGTTGGATCTTCCAAAGGACCTTCGAGCTGGGCTATGGAGACCACGCCCTAAACACATCCTGGTTCTCGTCCAGATTTGACAGGGCTCGGCATATCATAGATCGTCGAAGATTCCTCCATCGGAACGCGATGAAATTTTGCAGGGTTTTTGTATACTTAATTGTGCACAATTCCACTGAAGCAATCGTTAAAGAGACACTTGAGAAGGCAGTGGCGGCGGATACAAGTTTGCTGTCCAAAAAAACAGCACAATTGCTTAGGGGCAATGTTGACGTTGAGCGCGTGGGTTCCATGAATGATTACTCCATGATCTTGAGAGAGATCGGAGTTGATGTTGATGAAGGTCATTGTTCGAACATGACGATCTGACACGGAGTGCAGTCCTGAGTCGAGCCAATGTGACCAGACGAGCCGGTGACGAAGATGCTGATACGTCCAAAATGCATCACTATTTTATATCGTAATTTATCCTTATTCATTGATATATTTCACGTTACAATGATGTTCTTATATTGTTTTGGTCTATTTTACACAGTTTGCAACTTTCCGATGCCGAAACAGCAGACGCAGGATTCAGCAGTAAAAAGTGGACGCTGAGTTGCTGAAGAAGAATACCTCCAAATTACCTGAAAATTGACGGGAGATATTTTTCAGACGGATCACGAAGGCACGCGAAAGGGCAACCAGAGGGGGGCCACAGGGTGCCCAGGCGCCCTGGGGGCGCCCCCCCTGGCCGCGCCGGGGGGCGCCTGGAGCCCCTGGCCCACCTCCGGCTGCCCCCTTTTGCATATATACTCTCCGTTATCCAAAAACCCTAAAAACGGGAGTTTTTACGGACTTCCGCCGCCGCTCCGTGGCGGAAACCTACAGAGAAGAAAAAGCCATCTTCGATGGGCAGATTCCGCCGGGGAGATCACCTCCCGGAAGGGGAGATCGTCGCCATCGTCATCATCATCGTCACGGGCATCATCGAGATCATCATCAACATCATCCCCAACACCAGCACCATCTCCATCTTCATCCAAATCTCATCTCGCAATTGCAACTTGTGTTGTAACTCGTACTATCTATCCTCTCTACTCCATCGGTGTTGATTACTACTTCGTGGTGAATGCTATTGAGTTTTGTTAGAGAAATATTATTATGTCCAGATTGTTTATCACCCATTTATCTCCACTGACCATGATCTCTTTTATGTCTCATGAGTAGTTACTTTAGTTCTTGAGGACATGGGGAAAGTCTTGTTGTTAGTAGTCATATGCTGTTGAAGTAATATGTGTTGTTTGATACTTAAGTTGTGTTGTCATTCTACTAGTGGTGTTGTGTGAGTCGAACACTCCACTCTTCGCCTTATTAAGGACCTAGGAGAATACATTGTGTACAAAGAATGCTTACGGTGGGTTGCCGGAGTGACAGAAACCTGAACCCCAGTTTGCACGCTTTTGCATAAGGGAACAATGGATCCTCGATCGTATTGCTATGGTTAGGCTTTTGCCTTAAATTCTATCTTGTATTTGCGGATGCTTGCAAGGTGTTTAATCATAAGAGTGCACTCATCTTAGTCTAGAGAGTGTACTAGCATAGATCCACCCACTCAACACTTATCAACACATAACATAGTATCGATACAGAATATGGCGAAAGCACATGACTACTTCTCCCGTGTGTCCTCAGGAACGCTTTAGTCTTTATAAGTTCAGTTGCTAGGCCTCTCCTTTGCTAAGAAAGGATTGGGCCAGTTGTTACTCTCAGTGCCTTTTACATTGCTTGCTTTTACTTTCCTGTTGCTTATATCGAGAAAATCCCTAAAAAGTTATCTTTCAGTGCTTGCAGTAATTTCTTGCTCAGAATCGCTTATCAATACCTTCTGCTCCTCGTTGGGTTCGACACTCTTACTTATCGAAAACGCTGCAATAGATCCCTTACGGTTGTGGGTCATCAAGTACCGTTTTCTGGCGCCGTTGCCGGGGAGCGTAGCGCTATTGGTAAAGTGAAACTGGTAAGGAAG
>LR738712.1:541705948-541783008 GCA_902687465.1 Secale cereale | reverse complement strand
GCTATTGGTAAAGTGAAACTGGTAAGGAAGTTTTTATAATTCTGTTTTTATTTTTGCTATTGCTGCTCTTTATCCTTATGGACAACCCTGTTATTGGATCGTTGCTTGCGGGAAGACGCCCCACACCTATGGTGGTTGATCCTCCCCCTACTGAAATTGTGCCCTATAAAATACCAGCTGGTATTATCGAGTATGTTTTGGCTAATCGTTATGCAGGAGACAGACATCCCAGTGAACACTTGCTATATCTGTCACAACTATGTTCATTATTTAAGCTTGCGGGTGTATCGAGGGAGTTTGTCATGAGGAAATTGTTTGCCGTATCACTTATAGATAAAGCTTCGGATTGGTATAGGCTTCTCGATAACTCACACTTACTTGACTGGCAGGAGCTTATGTCTCTCTTTTATACTAAGTTTTATCCTCTTCATGAAATTCATCAAGACAGGAACTATATCTATAACTTTAGGTCTCGTGACGGAGAAAGCATTGCTCAAGCTTGGAGGAGATTGAAGTCCCTAATGCTCAAATGCCCTATTCATAAGCTTCCCAAGGAAATTATACTTACAAATTTTTATGCCAGGCTTTCTCGTCAGGATAAGGAGATGCTGGATGCCTCCTCTAGTGGGGTATTTCAGAAGAAGAGTGTTGAAGAAAGGTGGGATCTCATTGAAAGGATCCAGAGGAATACCGAAGATTGGGAAATTGATAAAGGTATTGAACCCGCTATAAATTATGAACATGATTATATTGAGAGCTATGTGAAAACTGATTACTTCAATACTTTTTGCTCTAAGATTGGTCTTGATTCCCATCTAGTGATTGATTTCTGTAAGAATTTTGCCTCTCACGTTGATTCTTTTAAAAAGAAGAGAGACCAGCATCGTGAACCTTTTAAAAAGCCACCTGTTGATATTCATGTTGCTGACCCTATTTTGCGTACAGTTATATATGAACAACCTCCTTTTCCCGCAAGGATGAGGGAGCACACTCTTGTGACAGGCATAATAAATAAAAGTGAGAGAAGAGTTGATGAGCCTGAGGACCAGATCAGGGTCGATCCTCAAGTTGCATTAATTAAAGACCTTGTTACTAATGATGTTTTGGATTCCAATATAAATTTTTGTGCTGTTTCCACTAACCTTGTCACAACCAAGAATAAAGGCCCAATTTCAGGTACTCCAGTGGTATCTGTTAAAATAGGAGATCACAATTATTATGGGCTATGCGATTTGGGATCGAGTGCAAGTGCTATCCCCTATTCACTTTATGAAGAGATCATCGGTGAGATTTCCCCTTGTGAACTTGAAGAAGTTGATGTTACCATTCATCTTGCAAACAGAACAACTATCTCTCATATTGGAATTGTGAGGGACGTTGAAGTCCTATGTGGAAAGGTAAAATATCCTACCGACTTTCTAGTACTTGGTTCAGAGAGGGACAATTTCTGTCCTATTATTTTTGGTAGACCTTTTCTTAGAACTTGTGGAGCTATAATAGATTGCAAGAAAGGTAAAGTTTCTGTTGAATTCAATGGTGAGCCATATGAATTTAATTTTTCTAAGTTCTCTAAGCAGCCTCGTGGTACCAATTCACCTAGTGATGATAAACTTATTGAAAGTATTGCTTCTATTGCTATTCCCCCTAATGATCCTTTGCAGCAATATATGGAGGACCACGAGAATGATTTGCATATGCAGGAAAGAAATGAACTAGATGAAATATTCTGGAGGCAACCTGCTATCCTGAAGCACAACCTTCCGGTTGAACCTTTGGGAATTTTATCAAAACCGAAAGAAGACCCGGTGTTCGATCTTAAACCTCTTCCCGATACGCTCAAGTATGCTTATTCAGATGAAAAGAAAGTATATCCTGTTATTATCAATTCTAACCTTTCAGGATATGAAGAAGAGCGACTATTGGAAGTACTCCGTAAACACCGAGGCGCAATTGGATATACCATTGATGACCTTAAGGAGATTAGTCCATCTATCTGTCAACATACTATCAACCTTGAGCCTGATGCTAAACCGGTTGTTGATCATCAACGACGGTTGAACCCGAAGATGATGGATGTTGTGAGAACTGAGATTCTCAAGCTTCTAGCCGCAGGTATTATCTACCCTATAGCTGATAGTAAGTGGGTAAGCCCGGTACATTGTGTTCCTAAGAAAGGAGGTACAACTGTGGTTCCTAATGATAAAAATGAACTAATACCTCAGAATATTATTATTGGATATAGAATGTGTATTGATTACAGGAAGTTGAACAAGGCAACCAGGAAGGATCACTACCCCTTGCCGTTCATCGACCAAATGCTTGAAAGGTTATCCAAAAATACCCACTTTTGTTATCTCGATGGTTATTCTGGCTTCTCTCAAATTCATGTTAACACCGCTGATCAAGAGAAGACCAATGTATCAATCCAGTAGGAGACCACGCGTGAGTCCCTCGCACCTGCACAAACAAATAAGAACTTCGCAGCCAACGCGATAAGGGGTTGTCAATCCCTTTACGGTCAATTACGAAAGTGAGATCTGATAGATAGGATAGTGTGATATTTTTGGTATTTTTGGATATAAGAACAGAAAGTGAAAACAACAAGTAGATTGTAGATTAATATGTTGAGAATAGACCCGGGGGCAATAGGATTCACTAGTGGCTTCTCTCATGATAGCAGAATTCTACGGCGGGTGAACAAATTACTGTCGAGCAATTGATAGCAAAGCGAATAATTATGAGAATATCTAGGCATGATCATTATATATAGGCATCACGTCCGTGACAAGTAGACCGAAATGATTCTGCATGTACCACTATTAGTCCACACATCGACCGCTATCCAACATGCATCTAGAGTATTAAGTTCATAAGAACAGAGTAATGCTTTAAGCAAGATGACATGATGTAGAGGGATAAACTCAAGCAATATGATATAAACCCCATCTTTTGAGTAAAGTGCAAGCGCGGTCCTAATTCTTGTTTAAAAATGTCACTTGGGTCCTAATTCTTTCAAAATGCATATCTGGGTCCTAAATCTTTCTAAGTTGTTCACGCGAGGTCCTATTTTCGTCTAATCGCCTCTGACCAGCTCGCATGGCGCTTTTCCCGCCACCACGTTGACTCAAGGGCCCACGCAGGAGATTTCCCGCGGCTGGAGATTGGGAATTTAAGCAATGTGGCCCCTGGAGTTTATGCTTTCCTCATTCCCCAGTCCCTAGGTCTTCTGCTTGCTCTCTCCCTCTCTCTGGCTTCGTCACCGTCGCTGCCATGTCCGCCGCCGCGAGCTCGTCTGCCGTGAAGCACCACGAGAAGACGGTTGTCCAAGAGGAATGTACGTCATCCATGGATCGACCAGTTTTGATTCGGCTGGTTTCAAAATTGTTCAATCCATGGCTGACGTACCCATCTCTCACCAAAAAATTAAAATAGTTGTTCGGTCCATCTTCCCAGTAATAATGTTGGCAAGGATTTGATGGAATCTGACAGAAATTGAGTAACAAAATTCAGCAAAAAAGAAACACAGGAACACAGAAACATCAAATCGATTGGGGCACTTGTAGAAAATCTTACATGGTGATTGGGGCACTTGTAGAAAATCCTGCCAGACCGATTTTGACAGAAGATGAATTGTAGATCAAATGCGGCAGCTAGGGCATGGTACCAACAACACCAGACCAGCTAGTGCTGGCGATGAGATGGGCATGGAGAAAAGGGCTAATGCCGGAGGTGGAGGCGCTTGGACAACCGTCTTCCCGTGGTGCTTCACGACAGACGAGCTCGCGGCGACGGACATGGCGACGATAGCACCAGAGAGAGGGAGAGAGCGAGCAGAAGACCTAGGGACCAGGGAATGAGGAAAGCATAAACTCCAGGGGCCACATTGCTTGAATTCCCAACCGCTAGCCACGGGAAATCTCCCGTGTGGGCCTTCCAGTCGACGTGGTGGCGGTCAAAGCGCCACGCGAGCTGGTCAGCGGCGATCAGACGAAAATAGGACCTCGTGAAGGAAATATGCCCTAGAGGCAATAATAAAGTTGTTATTTATATTTCCTTATATCATGATAAATGTTTATTATTCATGCTAGAATTGTATTAACCGGAAACTTAGTACATGTGTGAATACATAGACAAAACAGAGTGTCCCTAGTATGCCTCTACTAGACTAGCTCGTTGATCAAAGATGGTTATGTTTCCTAACCATAGACATGAGTTGTCATTTGATCAACGGGATCACATCATTAGGAGAAGGATGTGATGGACAAGACCCATCCATTAGCATAGCACTATGATCGTTTAGTTTTACTGCTATTGCTTTCTTTATGACTTATACATGTTCCTATGACTATGAGATTATGCAACTCCCGAATACCGTAGGAACACCTTGTGTGCTATCAAACGTCACAACGTAACTGGGTGATCATAAAGATGCTCTACAGGTGTCTCCGAAAGTATTCGTGGTGTTGGCATAGATCAAGATTAGGATTTGTCACTCCGAGTGTCGGAGAGGTATCTCTGGGCCCTCTCGGTAACACTCATCACAATAAGCCTTGCAAGCAAAAGACTAATGAGTTAGTCACGAGATGATGTGTTACGGTACGAGTAAAGAGACTTGCCGGTAACGATATTGAACTAGGTATGGAGATACCGACGATCGAATCTCGGACAAGTAACATACCGATGACAAAAGGAACAACGTATGTTGTTATGTGGTTCTGACCGATAAAAGATCTTCGTAGAATATGTAGGAGCCAATATGAACATCTAGGTTCCGCTATTGGTTATTGACCGGAGATGAGTCTCGGTCATGTCTACATAGTTCTCGAACCCGTAGGGTCCGCACGCTTAACGTTTGATGACGATCGGTATTATGAGTTTATGAGTTTTGATGTACCGAAGGTAGTTCGGTGTCCCGGATGAGATCACGGACATGACGAGGAGTCTCGGAATGTCCGAGACATAAAGATTGATATATTGGACGACTATATTCGGACACCGGAAGTGTTCCGGAAAAGTTTCGGATTTAACGGGATTGCCGGAGGGGGTTACATGAACCCCCTACGAAGGGGGATGGTCCATAGTGGGCCTTAAGGGAAAGAGAGAGGCAGCCCATAGGGGCTGGCCGGCGCCCCACCTAAGGGATCCTAGTTGGACTAGGATTGGGGGGCGCCACCTCTCCCTCCTTTTTCCTTTTCCTCTCTTCCTTCTTTGGTAGTTCCTACTAGGAATAGGATTGCAATCCTATTCCTAGTAGGATTGCACCCTAGCCGCACCATAGAGGGGCCGGCCGGCCTCCCCCCTTGCTCCTTTATATACGGGGGCAGGGGGGCACCCAAAGACACACAAGTTGAATTGTTTTAGCCGTGTGCGGTGCCCCCCTCCACAGAAACACACCTCGGTCATACCGTTGCAGTGCTTAGGCGAAGCCCTGCGCCGGTGAATACATCATATCCGTCACCACACCGTCGTGCTGACGAAACTCTCCCGTGAAGCTCAACTGGATCAAGAGCTCGTGGGACGTCATCAAGCTGAACGTGTGCTGAACGCGGAGATGTCGTACGTTCGGTGCTTGATCGGTTGGATCGCGAAGAAGTTCGACAACATCAACCGCGTCACTTGACGCTTCCGCTCCCAGTCTACGAGGGTACGTAGACACACTCTCCCCTCTCGTTGCTATGCATCTAGTAGATAGATCTTGCGTGATCGTAGGAAAATTTTAAAATACTACGTTCCCCAACAGTGGTATCAGAGCCAGGTCTATGCGTAGATGATATGCACGAGTAGAACACAATGAGTTGTGGGCGATACTAGTCATACTGCTTACCAGCATGTCATACTTTGCTTCGGCGGTATTGTGAGATGAAGCGGCCCGGACCGACCTTACGCATACGCTTACGCGAGACTGGTTTCACCGTTAAGAGCACTCGTTGCTTAAAGGTGACTGGCGGGTGTCTGTCTCTCTCACTTTAGCTGAATCAAGTGTGGCTACGCCCGGTCCCTGTGAAGGTTAAAATAGCACATACTTGACGAAACATCGTTGTGGTTTTGTATCCGTAGGTAAGAACGGTTCTTGCTAAGCCCATAGCAGCCACGTAAAACTTGCAACAACAAAGTAGAGGACGTCTAACTTGTTTTTGCAGGGCATGTTGTGATGTGATATGGTCAAGACATGATGAGTTATACGGTTTTGTATGAGATGATCATGTTTTGTAATGTTATCGGCAACTGGCAGGAGCCATATGGTTGTCGCTTTATTGTATGAAATGCAATCGCCATGTAATTGCTTTACTTTATCACTAAGCGGTAGCGATAGTCGTAGAAGCAATAGTTGGCGAGACGACAACGATGCTACGATGGAGATCAAGGTGTCGCGCCGGTGACGAAGGTGATCATGACAGTGCTTTGGAGATGGAGATCAAAAGCACAAGATGATGATGGCCATATCATGTCACATATTTTGATTGCATGTGATGTTTATCTTATTATGCTTCTTATTTTGCTTAGAACGACGGTAGCATTATAAGATGATCCCTTACTAAATTTCAAGGTATAAGTGTTCTCCCTGAGTATGCACCATTGCGAAAGTTCGTCGTGCCGAGACACCACGTGATGATCGGGTGTGATAAGCTCTACGTTCAAATACAACGGGTGTAAGCCAGTTTTGCACACGCGGAATACTCAGGTTAAACTTGACGAGCCTAGCATATGCAGATATGGCCTCGGAACACTGGAGACCGAAAGGTCGAGCGTGAATCATATAGTAGATATGATCAACATAAGATGTTCACCATTGATACTACTCCATCTCACGTGATGATTGGACCTGGTTTAGTTGATTTGGATCACGTGATCATTTAGATGACCGGAGGGATGTCTATCTAAGTGGGAGTTCTTTAATTAATATGATTAAATTGAACTTTAATTTATCATGAACTTAGTCCTTGTAGTATTAGCATATCTATGTTGTAGATCAATAGCTCACGATGTTGCTCCCCGTTTATTTTTTATATGTTCCTAGAGAAAACTAAGTTGAAAGATGTTAGTAGCAATGATGCGGAATTGTTCCGTGATCTGAGGATTATCCTCATTGCTGCACAGAGAAATATGTCCTTGATGCACCGCTAGGTGATAGACCTATTGCAGGAGCAGATGTAGACGTTATGAACGTTTTGACAAAAGCTCGGTATGATGACTACTTGATAGTTTAGTGCACCATGCTTTACGTCTTATAACCGGGACTTCAAAAATGTTTTGAACGCCACGGAGCATATAAGATGTTCCAAGAGTTGAAATTAGTATTTCATACTCATGCCCGTGTCGAGAGGTATAAGACTTCTGACAGTACTTTGCCTACAAGATGGAGGAGAATAGCTCAACCAGTGAGCAAGTGCTCAGATTGTCTGGGTACTACAATTACTTGAATCAAGTGGGAGTTAATCTTCCAGATAAGATAGTAATTGACAAAGTTCTCTAGTCACTATCACCAAGTTAGTAGAACTTCGTGATGAACTATAATATGCAAGGGATGAAGAAGGTAATTCCCGATCTCTTCGCAATGCTGAAATCGGCGAAGGTAGAAATCAAGAAAGAACATCAAGTGTTGATGGTTAATAAGACCACTTGTTTCAAGTAAAGGGCAAAGGGATAGAAGGGGAACTTCAAGAAGAATGACAAGCAAGTTGTCACTCCCATGAAGAAACCCAAAGCTAAACTCAAGCCTGAAACTAAGTGCTTCTACTGCAAAGGAAATGGTCACCGGAAGTGGAACTGCCCTAGATACTTGGCGGATAAGAAGGATGGTAAAGTGAACAAAGGTATATTTGATATATAGATTATTGATGTGTATTTTACTAGTGTTCATAGCAACCCCTCAGTATTTGATACTGGTTCAGTTGCTAAAGAGTAGTAACTCGAAGTGGGAGTTGCGTAATGAACATAAACTAGTTAAAGGATGAAGTGACGATGTGTATTGGAAGCAGTTCTAAGATTGATATGATCATCATCGCACACTCCCTATACTTTCGGGATTAGTGTTGAACCTAAATAAGTGTTATTTGGTGTTTGTGTTGAGCATGAATGTGATTTGATCATGTTTATTGCAATACGGTTATTCAGGTAAGTTAGAGAATAATTGTTGTTCTGTTTACATTAATAAAACCTTCTATGGTCATACACCCAATGAAAATAGTTTGTTGGATCTCGATCGTGTGATACACATATTCATAATATTGAAGCCAAAAGATGCAAGGTTAATAATGATAGTGCAACTTATTTGTGGCACTGCCGTTTAGGTCATATTGGTGTAAAACGCATGAAGAAACTCCATAATGATGGACTTTTGGAATCACTTGATTATGAATCACTTGGTGCTTGCGAACCACGCCTCATGGGCAAGATGACTAAAACTCCGTTCTCCGGAACTATGGAGCGAACGACAGATTTGTCGGAAATCATACATACTGATGTATGTGGGCCAATGAGTGTTGAAGCTCGCGGCGGGTATCGTTATTTTCTGACCTTCACTGATGATTTGAGCAGATATGGGTATATCTACTTAATGAAGCACAAGTCTGAGACATTTGAAAGGTTCAAAGAATTTCAGAGTGAAGTAGAAAATCATCGTAACAAGAAAATAAAGTTTCTACGATCCGATCGTGGAGGAGAATATTTGAGTTACGAGTTTGGTCTTCATTTGAAGCAATGTGGAATAGTTTCACAACTCACGCCACCCGGAACACCATAGTGTAATGGTGTGTCTGAACGTCATAACCATACTTTATTAGATATGGTGCGATTGATGATGTCTCTTACCGATCTACCACTATCGCTTTTGGGGTTATGCATTAGAGACATCTACATTCACGTTAAATAGGGCACCATCTAAATCCGTTGATACGACACCTTATGAACTATGGTTTGTCAAGAAACCAAAGTTGTCGTTTCTTAACGTTTGGGGCTGCGATGCTTATGTGAAAAAGCTTCAACCTAATAAGCTCGAACCCAAGTCGGAGAAATGTGTCTTCATAGGATACCCAAAAGAGACTGTTGGGTACACCTTCTATCACAGATCCGAAGGCAAGATATTCGTTGCTAAGAATGGATCCTTTCTAGAGAAGGAGTTTCTCTCGAAAGAAGTGAGTGGGAGGAAAGTAGAACTTGATGAGGTAATTGTACCTTCTCCCGGATTGGAAAGTAGCACATCACAGAAAATTGTTCCAGTGATTCCTACACCAATCAGTGAGGAAGTTAATGATGATGATCATGAAACTTTGGATCAAGTTTCTGCTGAACGTCGTAGATCAACCAGAGTACGTTCCGCACCAGAGTGGTACGGCAACCCAGTTCTGGAAATCATGTTACTAGACCATGATGAACCTACGAACTATGAGGAAGCGATGATGAGCCCAGATCCCGCAAAATGGCTTGAGGCCATGAAATCTGAGATGGGATCCATGTATGAGAACAAAGTATGGACTTTGGTTGACTTGCCCGATGATCGGCAGGCCATCGAAAATAAATGGATCTTCAAGAGGAAGACCGACGCAGACGGTAATGTTACTGTTTACAAAGCTCGACTTGTTGCGAAAAGGTTTCAAAAAGTTCAAGGAGTTGACTACGATGAGACTTTCTCACCTGTAGCGATGCTTAAGTCTGTCCGAATCATGTTAGCAATTGCCGCATTTTATGATTATGAAATCTGGCAAATGGATGTCAAAACTACATTCCTGAATGGATATCTCAAAGAAGAGTTGTATATGATGCAACCAGAAGGTTTTGTCGATCTAAAAGGTGCTAACAAAGTATGCAAGCTCCAGCGATCCATCTATGGACTGGTGCAAGCATCTCGGAGTTGGAATATACGCTTTGATGAGGTGATCAAAGCATATGGTTTTATACAGACTTTTGGAGAAGCCTGTATTTACAAGAAGTGAGTGGGAGCACTACAACCTTTCTGATAAGTATATGTGAATGACATATTGTCGATCGGAAATGATGTAGAATTTTCTGGAAAGCATAAAGGAGTGTTTGAAAGGAGTTTTTCAAAGAAAGACCTTGGTGAAGCTGCTTACATATTGGGCATCAAGATCTATAGAGATAGATCAAGACGCTTGATAAGACTTTCGATAAGTACATACCTTGATAAGATTTTGAAGTAGTTCAAAATGGATCAGTCAAAGAAGGAGTTCTTGCCTGACTTGTAAGGTGTGAAGTTGAGTAAGACTCAAAGCCAGACCACGGCAGAAAAATATAGAGAGAATGAAAGTCATTCCCTATGCCTCAGCCATAGGTTCTATAAAGTATGCCATGCTGTGTACCAAACATGTTGTGTACCTTGCCATGAGTTTGTCAAGGGGATACAATAGTGATCCAGGAGTAGATCACTGTACAGCGGTCAAAATTATCCTTAGTAACTGGATGACTAAGGAAATGTTTCTCGATTATGGAGGTGATAAAGAGTTCGTCGTAAAGGGTTACGCCGATGCAAGCTTTGACACTAAAATCGAGATGACTCTAAGTATAAATCTGGATGCGTATTGAAAGTGGGAGCAATTAGCTAGAGTAGCTCTATGCAGAGCATTGTAGACATAGAAATTTGCAAAATACATACGGATCTGAATGTGACAGACCCGTTGACTAAACTTCTCTCACAAGCAAAACATGATCACACCTTATTACTCCTGGGTATTAATCACATAGCGATGTGAACTAGATTATTGACTCTAGTAAACCCTTTGGGTGTTGGTCGCAAGGCGATGTGAACTATGGGTGTTATTCACATAACGATGTGAACTATTGGTATTAAATCACATGGCGATGTGAGCTAGATTATTGACTCTAGTGCAAGTGGGAGACTGAAGGAAATATGCCCTAGAGGCAACAATAAAGTTGTTATTTATATTTCCTTATATCATGATAAATGTTTATTTTTCATGCTAGAATTGTATTAACCAGAAACTTAGTACATGTGTGAATACATAGACAAAACAGAGTGTCCCTAGTATGCCTCTACTAGACTAGCTCATTGATCAAAGATGGTTATGTTTCCTAACCATAGACATGAGTTGTCATTTGATCAACGGGATCACATCATTAGGAGAAGGATGTGATGGACAAGACCCATCCGTTAGCATAGCACTATGATCGTTTAGTTTTACTGCTATTGCTTTCTTCATGACTTATACATGTTCCTATGACTATGAGATTATGCAACTCCCGAATACCGTAGGAACACCTTGTGTGCTATCAAACGTCACAACGTAACTGGGTGATCATAAATATGCTCTACAGGTGTCTCCGAAAGTATTCGTGGTGTTGGCATAGATCAAGATTAGGATTTGTCACTCCGAGTGTCGGAGAGGTATCTCTGGGCCCTCTCGGTAACACTCATCACAATAAGCCTTGCAAGCAAAAGACTAATGAGTTAGTCACGAGATGATGTGTTACGGTACGAGTAAAGAGACTTGCCGGTAACGAGATTGAACTAGGTATGGAGATACCAACGATCGAATCTCGGACAAGTAACATACCGATGACAAAAGGAACAACGTATGTTGTTATGCGGTTCTGACCGATAAAAGATCTTCGTAGAATATGTAGGAGCCAATATGAACATCCAGGTTCCGCTATTGGTTATTGACCGGAGATGAGTCTCGGTCATGTCTACATAGTTCTCGAACCCGTAGGGTCCGCACGCTTAACATTTCATGACGATCGGTATTATGAGTTTATGAGTTTTGATGTACCGAAGGTAGTTCGGAGTCCCGGATGAGATCACGGTCATGACGAGGAGTCTCGGAATGTCCGAGACATAAAGATTGATATATTGGACGACTATATTCGGACACCGGAAGTGTTCCGGAAAAGTTTCGGATTTAACGGGATTGCCGGAGGGGGTTACCGGAACCCCCTACGAAGGGGGATGGTCCATAGTGGGCCTTAAGGGAAAGAGAGAGGCAGCCCATAGGGGCTGGCCGGCGCCCCACCTAAGGGATCCTAGTTGGACAAGGATTGGGGGGCGCCACCTCTCCCTCCTTTTTCCTTTTCCTCTCTTCCTTCTTTGGTAGTTCCTACTAGGAATAGGATTGCAATCCTATTCCTAGTAGGATTGCACCCTAGCCGCACCATAGAGGGGCCGGCCGGCCTCCCCCCTTGCTCCTTTATATACGGGGGCAGGGGGGCACCCAAAGACACACAAGTTGAATTGTTTTAGCCATGTGCGGTGCCCCCCTCCACAGAAACACACCTCGGTCATACCATTGCAGTGCTTAGGCGAAGCCCTGCGCCGGTGAATACATCATATCCGTCACCACACCATCGTGCTGACGAAACTCTCCCGTGAAGCTCAACTGGATCAAGAGCTCGTGGGACGTCATCAAGCTGAACGTGTGCTGAACGCGGAGGTGCCGTACGTTCGGTGCTTGATCGGTTGGATCGCGAAGAAGTTCGACAACATCAACCGCGTCACTTGACGCTTCCGCTCCCGGTCTACGAGGGTACGTAGACACACTCTCCCCTCTCGTTGCTATGAATCTAGTAGATAGATCTTGCGTGATCGTAGGAAAATTTTAAAATACTACGTTCCCCAACACCTCGCGTGAACAACTTAGAAAGATTTAGGACCCAGATATGCATTTTGAAAGAATTAGGACCCAAATGACACTTCCAGAAAAGAATTAGGACCGCGCTTGCATTTTACTCCCATCTTTTTATCCTCGATGGCAACAATACAATACGTGCCTTGCTGCCCCTGCTGTCACTGGGAAAGGACACCACAAGATTGAACCCAAAGCCAAGCACTTCTCCCATTGCAAGAACTATAGATCTAGTAGGCCAAACCAAACCGATAATTCGAAGAGACTTGCAAGGATATTATAATCATACATAAAAGAATTCAGAAAAGAACCAAATATTTCTCGTAGATAATCTTAATCATAAACCCACAATTCATTGGATCTCGACAAACACACCGCAAAAAGATTACAGCGAATAGATCTCCTCGAAGACCGAGGAGAACTTGGTATTGTGATCCAAAAAGAGAGAAGAAGACATCTAGCTAATAACTATGGACCCGAAGGTCTGTGGTAAACTACTCACAACTCGTGGTGAGACAATGTTGTTGATGTAGAAGCACTCGTGGAAGATCCCTTCTTCGGCGGAGCTCCGGAACAGGCCCCAAGATGGGATCTCACGGGAACTGAAGGTTGCGGCGGTGGAATTAGGGTTTTCTCTGTTGACTCGATGTTTTCAGGGTACATGGGTATATATAGGAGGAAGGCGGGCATTGGGGAAGCTAGAGGGGGCCCACGAGGGTGGGGGCGCGCCCTGTAGGAAGGGGCGCGCCCTTGACCCTCATGGCCACCTCCTTCATTCCCTCGCGTGTACTCCAAGTCTTCTGTGTTGATATTGTTCCAAAAATAACTATCGCGAAGGTTTCATTCCGTTTGGACTCCATTTGATATTCCTTTTCTGCGAAACCCTGAAATAGGCAAAAAAACAGCAATCTGCACTGGGCCTTTGGGTTAATAGGATAGTCCCAAAAATAATATAAAAGTGTATGATAAAGCGCATTAAACATCCAAAACATCATATATAATAGCATGGAACAATAAAAAATTATAGATACGTTGGAGACGTGTCAAGCATCCCCAAGCTTAATTCCTGCTCGTCCTCGAGTAGGTAAATGATAAAAATAGGATTTTTGATGTGGAATGCTAACCGACATAATTTTCAACGTAATTCTCTTTATTGTGGCATGAATGTTCAGATCCGAAAGATTCAAGACAAAAGTCTATATTGACATAATAAATAATAATACTTCAAGCATACTAACAAAGCAATCATGTCTTCTCAAAATAACATGGCCAAAGAAAGTTATCCCTACAAAATCATATAGTCTGGCTATGCTCCCTCTTCATCACACAAAATATTCATATCATGCACAACCCTGGTTTCAGCCAAGCAATTGTTTTCATACTCAATATTTTCAAACCTTTCAACTTTCACACAATACATGAGCGTGAGCCATGGATATAGCACTATAGATGGAATAGAGTGGTGGTTCTGGAGAAGACAAAAAGGAGGAAGATAGTCTCACATCGACTAGGCGTATCAACGGGCTATGGAGTTGCCCATCAATAGATATCAATGTGAATGAGTAGGGATTGACATGCAACGGATGCACTAGAGTTATAAGTGTATGAAAGCTCATCAAAAGAAACTAAGTGGGTGTGCATCCAACTTGCTTGCTCATGAAGACATAGGGCATTTGAGGAAGCCCATCGTTGGAATATACAAGCCAAGTTCTATAATGAAAATTCCCGCTAGTATATGAAAGTGACAAAACAAGAAACTCTCTACCATGAAGATCATGGTGCTACTTTGAAGCACAAGTGTGGAAAAGGATAGTAGCATTGTCCCTTCTCTCTTTTCTCTCATTTTTTGGAGGGGCTTTTCTCTCTCTTTTTTTGCCCCTCTCCATAATTTTTTTTGGGCTAACTCTTTTTTTATTTGGCCTTTCCTCACATGGGACAATGCTCTAATAATGACGATCATCACACTTTTATTGACTTACAACTCGAAAATTACAACTCGAAGCTAGAACAAAATATGACTCTATACGAATGCCTCCGGCGGTGTACCGGGATGTGCAATGAATCAAGAGTGACATGTATGAATGAAATGTGAACGGTGGCTTTGCCACAAATACGATGTCAACTACATGATCATGCATGGCAATATGACAATGTGTCATGTGAATGGAACGGTGGAAAGTTGCATGGCAATATATCTCGGAATGGCTATGGAAATACCATGATAGGTAGGTATGGTGGATGTTTTGATGAAGGTATATGGTGGGTGTATGGTACCACCGAGAGTTGTGCGGTACAAGAGAGGCTAGCAATGGTGGAAGGGTGAGAGTGCTTATAATCCATGGACTCAACATTAGTCATAAAGAACTCATATACTTATTGCAAAATTTTACAAGTCATCAAAACAAAGTAATCAACGCATGCTCCTAGGGGGAGGTCGGTAGGAGTTAACCATCACGCGCCCCCGACCTCCACACAAAGGATGACACTCAATAAATACCTCATGCTCTAACTTCGTCACATGGCGGTTCACCATACGTGCATGCTACGAGAATCACAAACTTTAACACAAGTATTTCTCAAATTCATAATTACTCCACTAGCATGACTCTAATATCACCATCCCCATATCTCAAAACAATCATCAAGTATCAAACTTCTCATCATATTCAATGCACTTTATATGATTTTTTTTACTATATTCATCTTGGATGCCTAACATATTAGGACTAATTTTATAATCAAAGCACATAACCATGCTGTTCTAAAAGACTCTCAAAAGGATATAAGTGAATCATGAGAGATCAACAATTTCTACAAAATAAAATCATCACCGTGCTCTAAAAGGTATAAGTGAAGCACTAGAGCAAAACTATCTAGCTCAAAGGATATAAGTGAAGCACATAGAGTATTCTAACAAATTCTAGATCATAATTCTCTCTCTCAAAAAGGTGTGTCCAGCAAGGATGATTGTGGCAAACTAACAAGCAAAGACTCAAATCATACATGACGCTCTAAGCAAAACACATATCATGTGGTGAATAAAAATATAGTCCCGAGTATAGTTACCGATAGATGAAGACGAAAGAGGGGATGCCTTCCCGGGGCATCCCCAAGCTTAGGATTTTGGTTGTCCATGAATTTTACCTTGGGGTGCCTTGGGCATCCCCAAGCTTAGGCTTTTGCCACTCTTTGTTCCGTAGTCCATCAAAGCCATACTCAAAACTTGAAAACTTCACAACACAAAACTTAGCCAAAAATCTGGTGACTATTCTCGTGAGCGCTAACGTTTCTGTTTTTCACAGCAAGATCATATAAACTTCACACAAGTCTTCCCAAAGGTTCTACTTGGCACAAACACTAATTAAAACACAAAACCACATCTAAACAGAAGCTAGATGCAATATTTATTCCTAAACAGAAGCAAAAACAAACAAAATAAAATTGGGTTGCCTCCCAACAAGCGCTATTGTTTAACGCCCCTAACTAGGCACAATACAATGATAGATCTAGGTATTGCCATCTTTGGTCTTTACCTTTTTGGCGGTGTCAAGTTCGAATCTGGGAGGTTCTTTACGTTTCCCTTCATATTCAGAAATCTTTAGATCTAATGAATCCAACCGCTTATTGCAAAGGGTAATCAACATATTCATGCGGTGGAGATTTCCACTAACATTCTTAAGAGGTTCAAGAGACTTTTGTAATATTTTTGTTACTTCGCTAATTTTCATAAAAACTTGAGTCTCTTCCGGGGTAGAGGGTTGCCCGAATAACTCTATCAAGGCATTATAGGAATCAAGAGTATGACTCCCCAAGAAATTTCCTCCGGTAACGGTATCAAGAACAAGCCTATTCCAAGGAGTAATACCAGTATAAAAATTGTGAAGAAGCACAGAAGTTGAAAGCTTCCTAATAGATCTATTTTGAGCATTGCAAATTCTATACCAGGCATCATTTAGATTTTCCTCCCCCCTTTGTTTAAAATTAAGAACCTCACTCTCGGGAGTATTGATAATGATAGGTGTGCTAGCCATAGTGACAAGCAAGCAAGGAATCACACAAGCAAACAAAAAGCAAGCGAACGGTAAACACATGGCAAAAAGAAGGGCAAATAAAACGGCAAGCGTGAAGTGGGGGAGGGGAAAACGAGAGGCAAATAAATGTAATGCGAAGGATAAGGGTTTGTGATAGGTACTTGGTATATGACTTTTGCGTAAGTCTCACCGGCAACGGCGCCAGAAATTCTTCTTGCTACTTCTCGAGCTTGCGTTGTATTCCCTCGAAGAGGAAAGGGTGATGCAGGACAGTAGCGTAAGTATTTCCCTCAATTTTTGAGAACCAAAGTACCAATCCAGTAGGAGACCACGCGCGAGCCCCTCGCACCTGCACAAACAAATAAGAACTTTGCAGCCAAAGCGGTAAGGGGTTGTCAATCCCTTTACGGTCAATTACGTAAGTGAGATCTGATAGATAGGATAGTTTGATATTTTTGGTATTTTTGGATACAAGAACAGAAAGTAAAACAGCAAAGTAAAGTAGATTGTAGATTAATATGTTGAGAATAGACCTGGGGTCCATAGGTTTCACTAGTGGCTTCTCTCATGATAGCAGAATTCTACGGTGGGTGAACAAATTACTGTCGAGCAATTGATAAAAAAGCGAATAATTATGAGAATATCTAGGCATGATCATTATATATAGGCATCACGTCCGTGACAAGTAGACCGAAACGATTCTGCATCTACTACTATTACTCCACACATCGACCGCTATCCAGCATGCATCTAGAGTATTAAGTTCATAAGAACAGAGTAATGCTTTAAGTAAGATGATATGATGTAGAGGGATAAACTCAAGCAATATGATATAAACCCCATCTTTTTATCCTCGATGGCAACAATACAATACATGCCTTGCTGCCCCTGCTGTCACTGGGAAAGGACACCGCAAGATTGAACCCAAAGCCAAGCACTTCTCCTATTGCAAGAACTATAGATCTAGTAGGCCAAACCAAACCGATAATTCGAAGAGACTTGCAAGGATATTATAATCATACATAAAAGAATTCAGAAAAGAACCAAATATTTCTCGTAGATAATCTTTATCATAAACCCACAATTCATCGGATCTCGACAAACACACCGCAAAAATATTACATCGAATAGATCTCCTCGAAGACCGAGGAGAACTTGGTATTGAGATCCAAAAAGAGAGAAGAAGTCATCTAGCTAATAACTATGGACCCGAAGGTCTGTGGTAAACTACTCATAACTCATGGTGAGGCAATGGTGTTGATGTAGAAGCACTCCGTGGAAGACCCCCCCCCCCCTCCGGCGGAGCTCCGGAACAAGCCCCAAGATGGGATCTCACGCGAACAGAAGGTTGCGGCGGTGGAATTAGGGTTTTCTCTGTTGCCTCGATGTTTTCAGGGTACATGGGTATATATAGGAGGAAGGAGGGCATCGAGGGAGCCAGAGGGGGCCCACGAGGGTGGGGCGCGCACCCTGTAGGAGGGGGCACACCCTGGACCCTTGTGGCCGCCTCCTTCGTTCCCTCGCGTGTAATCCAAGTCTTCTGTGTTGATATTGTTCCAAAAATAACTCTCGCAAAGGTTTCATTTTGTTTGGACTCCGTTTGATATTCCTTTTTTGCGAACCCCTGAAATAGGCAAAAAAAAACAGCAATCTGCACTAGGCCTTTGGGTTAATAGGTTAGTCCCAAAATAATATGAACGTGTATGATAAAGCCCATTAAACATCCAAAACATCATATATAATAGCATGGAACAATAAAAAATTATAGATACATTGGAGACGCATCACACGACGGCGTGGTGACGGTGATGGTGAAGTAATCTCTGCAGGGCTTCGCCTAAGCACTACGAAAATATGATCGGGGTGTAAACGGTGGAGGGGGGCGCCGCACATGGCTAACAATTGATGTTGTGTCTTCTTATATATATATCACCCCAGCCCCACGTCCAACCTTATCCACCCCAGCCCACCACATCATACCTATCCACCCACCTCTGGACGAACCCCACCCCGTCTTCTCGCTCCCACCACCTGGATCACTGACCAGATCCCCGCCTTCCACCTCCTTCCTCCCGCGCGGTCGCCGCAAGCCGTCCCTCCACCTTCCTCTTCGCTCGTGGTCGCCGCAAACTGCCCCGGCACCCACCCCACCACTACCTCTCTCCTCCCCACCCCGGCTATTTTCCCCCTGCTCCCGACCAACTACCACCGGCGCTCGCCGCCCAACCTTCCTCCCCAGCCACCGGCCCAGCGGCCACCGACCCTTCCCGACGCCAAAACCGGCCGTCACGGGCCCCCCTGTGCTGCCACAAACCCTTTGCCCCCATCGATCCACCCATCACCAGCCATCCCCGCCACCCCAACAACCTTCTCCATCCTTCGTCGCGCCGCCATGGAGAATGGTGCTCTGGCCAGATCCCCGTGCAACCCCGCGACCGACGGCCTCCTGCGAGCTCGACCATGTCGACCGCCGCCCTTACGCTGCCTCCTTCTCCGTATGTCACAAGCATGCCTGTACACATCCCCCTCTGCTCTCTCTCCATTGGATTTGGGCGGCCTCGCCTCCCCTCCCAGCGAATCGAGGCCCCACAGCGAGGTCGCCGCGGCTCCCAAGCACACCGGCGACAAGCAGGAGGATTCGCGTCAGCTTCGGTGATGCATTGCCGCCCCAACACTCATGGATTGGGTCGCGCCACCGATTTCTGACCTCCTCTCCTACACGTGCAGGTTCGTCGCGGGTCGGGGCCCCTCCTCCACATCCTCTCCTCTCTTCTCGATGGTCTCCAGAAGACTGTGAAGCAGCAGCGACAGTGGGGAGGTGGTCTCCTCCATGGAAAATCCACCCTCAAATGGCGGCGACGGCGACCGATAGAAGAGCAGTAGCGGGCGTGCCGTCCACTTATTTTCTTTGCATTTTTTCTTTAGATTTTGGCTGTGAGTCGTGTCAGAGTTGATCAAAATTGCGTGCAGCACTCCACGACCCAAAATGCAGTTAGCTGTGCGTGAGTGCAGTGCGGTGTCCACGGCATTGCGGTAGCCCGAGCCCTACTATAGCGTCCCAGCACCCACGGTGCACGAGAAGTGCATGAGCAGTTCACCTGATTGTATTTTTACGCAGGGCAAATTATCTTTTTTTAGCAGGTCATCTCGCCATCGCGTGTTTGTTCTCTAATTTTGATAGAGCGGTCCCGTTGTTGCCTTTGTATACATATATCAATCTTTTGCCATGTCCGACTCATGTATCTCTTGGAGGCGAACCACATCTATAATAAAACAAAGGAAGTTCATTTGGCGCTCACAGATGCAGCAAAACATTGGGGTTCACTCTGTTTTGTTTTGTCCATTGAAAAAGAACACTTTGCTTATGCAGCACACTTGTTATGTGGCCGGTGGCATTCTTTATGTGATTAGTGCCCCATTTTTACATATTCCCGACAAGTAACATGAGAAGATGCAGCAAATAAACCCGGAGTTCTTCTATAATATGGAGTAGACGCAAAAAAGTAATGCGGTTCACTTGGTGATCAAAAAACAAAACACACATCGGAAAGCAGCTCACTTCTCAAACGTGAAAATGCAAAAAAAAAATAGTGGAATCTCAAAAAAAAATTGTTACCAAAACAACACAAAAAAGTAATGCGGTTCACTTGGTGATCAAAAAACAAAACACACATCGGAAAGCAGCTCACTTCTCAAACACTTCTCAACGCGCGCAAAAAATTAATGAGGTTCACTTTTGGTAGTGTTCCGCTTCACTTTGGGGAGTGTTGCGGTCCACTTTCCTTCGAAAAAAAAGTTGGAAAAAAGACAACAAAACTCCTCTGAGAAAAATCTACGTCCAACAAAATAAATCATGAGGTTCGGTTGACTGTCTGATGCAGTGCGTTCTTCAGTTTGAAGCAGTGCGCTTTTCGCGTTTTTGTAATTTCAAAACTGCTCTTAAACCGTAATGAATTAGTGGGCGTGTTCTACATGAGAAAGTAGCTCTCGACGGTATCTTTCCAACGGTGTATCATTTGGATCATTTCGGCCAACGTTTTGTAAAAATTTCACGAACAATCGGCTGCTGCCGTTCGTAGTCAGCCGCACGATTTTCAAATTTAATTAAAAACCGTAAGGAATCTCAAAACCATTTCAACATATGAAAGTTGCGCGTCGTTCGTAGCTTTCCAACGGTATATTACACGCCTTGTTTCGACAAACGGTTAGAAAACTAGAGTGAAAACAGTACCGAAAATTTGAAAAAATTCGAAAAACACAATTCCGCGATTTAGTAAATTAAAACTGCTCTTAAATCGTAGCCAATTAGAAAAAATAATAGATACAAAAAATATGCGCGCCGACGATATCTTTCCAACGGTGTATCATATGTTTCATTCCGACGAGGGGTTTAGAAAAAAAAACGCCAAAAAATGCTCGCTGCCATTCGTTGTGAGCCGCACGATTTTCAAAACTGCTCTTAAACTATGATGAATTTTGAAAAGTGTTCAACACGGCGAAGTTGCGTCTACTCCATAGCTTTTCGACGGTATATTACACGCATAATTCCGATAAACGGTTAAAAAACTAGAGAAATGAGGTACCGAAAAACAACACGTACAGTTTTTTTAAACATGAAGTTCGCTGGTTTGTGTGGTGCAGTGCGTATAGCTTTCCAATGCAGTTTTACAATGCAGTTCGGAAGTGTATTGAGAATATTATTCTCATAATGTTATGAGAATACACCGGCTGTATATATATATATATATATATATATATATATACATATATATATAGGGTGGGTCTATTCTCATAACACCCCTTAAGACATTATTCTCCTAACAAAAATCTTATTCTCCTAACAAGCACCTCGTCCGCTCCCCGCCTCCTAGCGCCCAACGCCGGCGTCCTCCCCCACCCCTTCCCGCCTCCTAGCGCGGGAGCGCCCAGGCGGCCGGCGGCCAGCGTCCTCGCCAATCCCTCCCCCGCCTTCTAGCGCGGGAGCGCACGCCAGCCGGCGGGCAACGTCCTCCCCCACCCCTCCCCGCATCCTAGCGCGGGGGCGCACGGCGGGCGGCGGCAGGCGTCCTCTCCCCACCCCTCCCCCGCCTCCTAGCGCCGAGCGCACGGCGGCCGGCGGCCGGCGTCCTGCACCTCACCTCCACCCCCCTCCCCCCGCCTCGTAGCGGCAGCAGAGGGGCCGCCAAAGCGGCCGGCGATGCAGTCCGTCGGGGGCGAAATTTCCGCGGCGGCGTTTAGGAAGCGATGCCGCACCTCACCTTCGCCCCAACAACACCTGGAGGATCCGCCCCTGAAGCATCCAGCCTCAGCCATGCATGACAGGGGGAAGCGAACTGCAACGTTGACTACTACATCACATTCGTCATGGATGCGAACTGCAATGGTGCACGTCCAGCCTTCTCCCGCAACAATGGCCAAGGTGGAAAAACGCATGATTTCCTGCAGCGGAGGTGGACTGCACGACAACAGCAGCAAGAGCTGCATCTGCAGAAGGAGGGAACTGCATATAAGGTAAGAAAATCAACATACCAACCCCCCCATCCAGTTTGCAGTGCCGTTTTTATACACATGCAGTCCCCCATCTTGCGTCGACTGCAGTAACATGTGTCTCCAAAAGTAGAAAATCAGAAAAGGATAGTTCGAAAAATAAAAGACGCTGTATGGATGAAAATTGCAGTCCACATTGACTAAAAAAGTAGAGCGTTGTTCCTAGAGCTGAAGTGAATTGTTTCTTCACGTTAACTAACAGTGCCCCTGCTGTAGAATGACACATTGAAAGTGCAAATTCTTACCGTTTGCAAAAATATAATGATATATAGAACGAAAGATGCAGTTCATTTCATTGTTGACATGCATAAAAAAAAAGCTTTGGCTTAATAACCTGCAGGAATTCGCTATGCCTCAAAAACAGAAGATGCCTCGAATCATTTACGACCCTGAGCCCCTGAACTGCATTGGAAGAGAAGAGTGGGAGATGCCTGGATGGATAACACCTGAATTACCTAGGGGTTTCTTTAACACGACAAACAGAACTGCCTACTCCGTGGAGGAAGATGAAGAGGATAAAGATGAAAACAGCGAACCAAACATCATTCGAGATGGAGAAGGCAGTGAGACAAAAAAAACGCAGGATGAAGAGGAGGACGACGACGATCTGGTCTTCATGGGTGAACACGCGCAGAAACATGATGAGGAAGAGGATGATGACGAGGAGCAAATCATAACAGTTATGCAGCCAAGGTACACGCGTGTCTTTGAAACATTTGGTCAGCAGATCAGAACGGATGATATAGCACCTCCAGAAGCCGATGTTGAAACCCAGCAAGTTCGGCAGATCCATGTGCAAACGATTCGTCTACAAAGGGACAGTGGAATTCCACCAAGGCCGCCTACTGCCCAACAAAAGAATCGGAAGCATAATCAAGGAGGGCCGCAGGCAACCAAAAAAGTAAAGTTCTCCACACTCCTGCCTCCTCGCGATCCTCAATTACACAGGTCTGTTTTCATCCCTCCATGCCCAATAAACATCGGTGAGCTGCAAACACCGTTAGAAGAAAAACAGTACACGCACGTAAGCATCCTTGCCTGACTACTGCAGTTCAGTTATTACGCATAGTTTCAGCTTGTGCATTCTCATTAACAAAAAAAAAGAAACATTCCGTGTTGTATGTGTGTAGGATGAGAACATGCTCCAAGAACTTGTGCCTATGAAAGGTATGCAGTTCACATCAGAAGATGCGGCGCGAGAATTCTACAACACGTATGCGAGGCATGCAGGCTTTGGCACACGCAAAAACGGCGGATACAGAACAAACAGATACATCGTGTGCTCAAAGGAAGGCAGAAGCAAACAAACTGTCACTGATTATGACAGAAAGCGGGAAAAAACATCAAAGAGGACTGGCTGCAAGGCGGGGATGAGATTGAAAAAAATAAAGGATGTGTTTGTGATAGTAGAGATTGAGCTCAATCACAACCACAAGATGATTGACAGCCCGGCTATGCTTCTGCACATGCACTCGCATAAGACGGATGACCCGTTGCTCGATAAACTAGTGAAGGACATGCAGAGCGACAACCTCACGCACACGCAGATGATGTCAACCCTGTCGAGGATGTCAGGAGGACTGCACTTTATGGGGCGCACCAGCCGTGACTGGGTGAACAGGTACGTTCACTAAAAACAAAAAACGATATCTCGTCTATTTCATGCAGTTCGCTTTGTGCATTTTCTGTATGTCCCTAAATGCTGCAAGTATATTATTATTTCGAACTGCATGAAGCACCAATTCGCGAGGGAGGAAACAGAGGACGATGTGAAGAAACTCCTGGCTTTCTTTGAGAAGATGCAGCAAATAAACCCAGAATTCTTCTATGATTACGATAAAGATGTCGATAACCGTGTGCGCAACATATTCTGGGCGAACGCCAGCTGCAGGGGATCGTACGAAGATTTTGGAGATTGTGTCACATTTGACACGACATACAAGACCAACAAGTTCCACATGCCTCTGGGCGTCTTCGTTGGAGTCAACCACCACCTCCAAAGTACAATATTCGCTGTGGCTCTCATCAGAGACGAAACAATACTGACTTTCGAGTGAGTGTTCCGGACGTTCTTGCGTTGCATGAACAACAAGCGGCCAATCTGCATACTCACAGGTATGCTGGAAAAAAAAGTGAACTTAAATAACAATGCAGTTCACTGCCAAGTTTTGTAGTACATTTCTTACATCCAATGAAAAAGAAAATGAAAAAAGCAGAAAAAGGATATGCAGTTCTCTCAATAACTCGATGCTTGTTTTTTTTCAAAAACATGCAGATCAATGCCCCTCCATGGATGCCGCGATAAAAAGTACGCTCGTAGGCACGCTGCACAAGTTATGCCGTTGGCATATACTGAAAAAAATACAAAGATCACCTGTCCTTGCTGTACAAAGCCTATGAGAAATTCAAGGATGAGCTGACCTCCGTTCTCAACCACCCACTGATGCCATCAGAGTTTGAACGCGCTTGGCGTGAGCTCATGGGAAAGTATAACCTGCAAAATGATGAGATTATGAAGGCGCTGTGGGCAGACAGAAAAGAATGGATATTGGCTTACTACAAGGAGGTGTTCTGTGCACGGATGACTTCGACACAGAGAAGTGAAAGCATGAACCGGATCTTGAAGAGGAACTTTTTCAAGGAAAGACACGACCTGCACATCTTTGCGTCCCAGGTGGACAGGTGCATCCAGACACGAAAGGGCGTCGAGCACGCGAAGACCATAGCTAACGAGGTATATAAAACAGCACAAATTTTTCAGAGATGGATCAGCAATTAATAAAAACAAATACTCACTTTCTTGATTTTTGCTGCAAAAAAGACAACCACTTAACTGGTTTTCTTTGTTTCACAGACGGAGATAAAGACTACTACTCAGTTTGGATTCGAGGTTCAGCTCTCCAAGATTTACACCAGGGCGGTCTTTGCTGACTTCAAGCAAATGCACTACCGCAGCACAACCTTCAGATCGGAGCAGTCCACTGACAACCCGACGAAATATTTGGTGCGCCACTACAACCGGTCTGATGATTTTGATTGGGCAAGACATGAGTTCCAGGTGGTTGCTGATGTGACCAACGGTATCTACGAATGCGAATGCAAGCTGTGGACACACACAGGTAAGTGATACAGGAAAACAAAAAAAATAAGCACGCGTAAAACAAAATGAAGTTCACTTATTGCTCTTAGGAAAATAAAGAGATTAAAAACAAAAAAATATATAGTGAGGTTCACTAAAGCAGCAGACACAAGACCTATTTATAATGCAGTTCACAAAAACCAAAAAAATTAAAAAAATGTTGCCTATTTATGTGAAGTTTGCTGGTACGAGTAACCCAAAAAATTTCTTTTGCTGCAGGCCTGTTCTGCGTGCACATCATTTGCATGTTGGATCAGCTGCGGGTGGACAAGATACCTGAACAGTACATATTGAAGAGATACACACGGAACGCACGCCAAAATCCAACTTTTGACCGCAGAGACTATGAGCAAACTGCTCCGGATGGGAGTTCGATGTTCTGCCGTAGGAGACTACTTGCAGAAACTGCAATGGACCTGGCGAACAGAGGTGTCAAGTCGGATAGAGGTTACAACAGAGCTTTAGCTGGGATGAGAAAACTCATACAAGAAGTGAACGTAATAAATGAAGAACAAGAAGAGGCAGAAAAGATAATGGATGCGCGGGGTGAAGTACAAGGAAAGGAGCAGGAACATGCTGCTGATGGTGCGGTTCATAATATGGATGACACAATTCTTCCCCCGCCTGTTTCAAACACAAAAGGGAGAAAGAAAGAGAACAAGTCAGCCAATAAAAAAGCTGCAGCAAATGAAAAAAGCCCTAGAAAAAATAGCAGGCCTGAGCCGGAACTGGACAGCGAAGGAAGACCACTGGGGGTAAGGATGTGTAAATCATGCAATAAGATTGCGGGACACAACTCAAAAACATGTGAGGAGAGGCTGAAACAAATCCAGGCTGAAAATGCCACCACAAATCACCAAGCTGACCAACAAGATGATACGCCAAAGAGAAGACTATGTAGCGTCTGCAACAAGAGAGAGAAGCATAACGCGAGAACTTGTTCAAATAGAACAGAGGAGAAAGATGAAGAAGATAACGAAGAAGATGACGAGGAAGATGCTGACAGAGAAGAGAGTGAGGAAGCGAGCAAAGCTGATGAAACCGAGGAGGAAGATGAGGAAGAAGAAGAAGAAGAAGACGAGGAAGAAGAAGAAGCAGATGAAGAAATCGAAGAACCATCATCAAAAACGAAGGGGAGAGACAGAACGCATAATCCAGCGCGTAGGCAAGCGTCGCGGTCGCACGGTCCCGTTACGAGGGGTAACGCGAACAACAAGAGCAAGACAGAAGCAGCAACAAACGTTGAAACAAATGCAGTGCACAATCTGCGAAGAAGCACCAGGAAAAGGGCGTAGATCAAAACACATATGCAGTTTTTGCATTTTAAAAAAACATATTAACTTCATCATTTATATATATCGTTATCGTGTAATAATATACAGTTCTCTTCTATATGAAAAAAGAAAATAAGATGAGAATTCCACTCTCATAATGCGGTTCTCTTCTGTATGAAAAACCCGACATCGGAATGTCATTTTAAGAAATGCAGTTCTCTTGCTCGTATAGAATCTGACCATGAACGTGAATCAGTACAGAAAAGCAGATAGAAAAGAAAAAATGTAGAGTCAGGCTAGGATAAACTAATACACTGCAGTGCGTGCGTGGTGCGTTTAAAAGCTTCAGTGCAGTTACCTTCGAGTACACAGTGCAGTGCGCTTAGTGCAAAAAAATGTAAACAAAAACGATTCCGCTGCTGAAGCGATGCAGTTCGCTTACGGGAAACGATTACGCATCTGAAGCGATGCAGTTCGCTTACGGTGGACGATTTGGTTCGCCTGCCCTAAAATAAATGCGCCCACTATCGCCCGAAGCGCCCGCGGCCCGCCCCTCCTCTATCCCGACGATTGCACGCCGCACGAACGCCAGGATCGTCACGAACCCACGATCGCCTACACGGTTGGGAGAAGAGATCGTGTCCTCGGCAGAAGTTGCTGCCGCTCCCATTTAAATCCCACGCTCCATCGAACAGGCCGTCCGCACAAAAACACACGACGCTGCGCCTTCCTCCTCCTCTTCGTCCTCTTTGCAGCAATGGGGTTCAGCAGGACCTACGACGCCGTGCATGCGCACGGGAACACGAAGCTGAAGGTGGTCTACACCACCGACGTCGCCGCCATGGCGACGTACGTCGAAGAGTTCAAGACACTTCTCCAGCGGCGCCGCCAGAAGACCGTCGGCATCGACATGGAGTACACACCCGACCACCGCAGGGCGGCCGTGGTTCAACTATCCATCGGCAAGTACCAGCCAGTGCTTGTTTTCCAGGTATGTGGTACATTGGGCAAGAGATGCGTCCCCTTCGACAGGTTCCTCGACGACCCAAGGTAAGCAATTCTCTATGCCGAGTACGCGTTGCAGTTCTATTTGCCCGTGTATGCAGTTACGAAAGGTATAACTTGCGGTTCACTTTCCTTAGGTTCGAGTTCGCTGGCTTCGCCATCGAGCAGGACAAGCAGAAGCTTGCAGCCAGCGACCTCCACGTCGCCAACTTCGTCGACATCCAGACGAACTGGAGGGTGCCTAATGGAACGAAGCCACTGGACTCGCTGGGCGATGTAGCTGCTGCCATCATCGACGACGAGTACGCGGACATGAAGACGAAGATGACAGACCACGACCACAGCCTGTGGACTTCCATTCTCAGCACCAAGCACGTCGAGTATGCTGCCAAGGACGCCTACGCTGCGTTCGAGATATGGAACAGAATCAGCACCATGAAGAAAGGCCTCGCGCGCACTGAAACAGAGAAGACAAGGAAGCGCCCGAGGTCCTCCAGGAGGGGGTGGGGCAAGGGCGGATCAACTTCCACCTCCAACTCCAACGGGTGGAACTGGTGAATCAGGACAGATGCTGAAACCCAACGATTCCTGTCGCAAGTGCTCGATTTAGTTTCCTTTGCGTATGTAGATTAGTTTGCTTTCATTCTAGTTTGCTTTGGGACAATGTTTGCTTGTGTTGCGTTAGTTTGCTTGATGATGTACTATGTTAATTATGACCGCAGAACCGTGGTTTCTATCTATCAAATATATGCAGTTCTTCGTAGTATGTTTTCAGTATGTATATTGCTTCAAAACTGCTGCTGCATCTAGGATGCACATAAAAAAACAAAACTATCAGAGCAGTTCACATAGACAATTCTTTCACAAAACTGCTCCCTGTTAAGAAGGTTGATGCAGTGCTCTTTTATTAAAAAAAACTCTAGTTCCCTCTGTGGGTTAAAAAAAGGAAACTACTGCTGCTGATAGGATGCACATGAAAGACTATATGTAAAAAAGCAGTTCACTTATACTCAGAATTCTCATAAAGAAAAAACACTAGAAGCCACGCAAAAAAATGTCAGATTATTACAACAAAAATGTCTCATGCTGCTGCTGCTCAAGCGAGACTGATCTAAAGCAAATTTAACTTGATTTCCAAACACTTTGCATGCCTAAAAAACATAGCCATCACAACATCCCCTGCCTGAAGACCAGCTTCCTCCACAAATTCCCTCCAGCCATCTTTGAGAACCAAACAATCATCAGATCCAACAGAATACATAACATCAACATCATGATATCCATTCTTGCTGACCAACACCAAATTAACACAGCTTTCTGTTACCCTCACTAGACCAGAAGGGAATTTCTGCAAAGAAAAACAACAAGAACAGAAAAAAAATATAAGAACAACTAAGAAAAAGATTACAATCTTTCATACAAAAATATTGATGTCAACACGTAATAATATTGACTAGACAAACATTGCTGCTGCTCCTACAGTGTTCATAAAAAAACTACTACGGGAAAAGCAGTTCGCTTATACTTGGTAGCAAAAAAAAATTCTTCAGAAAACTAATACTCCTACAAAAATTAAGGTAGCGTTAACTACAAACAACACATGAAAAAGAATATCCGAGAAATACATACCCATGAAACACTGACATCATCGTCAGTCAACTGATGGACGAATGGAGCCCGAAATCCAATACCTGAAGAATATAGAATAGAACAGAGAGCGCTGTGCCGCTGCTTCTGGTTCAGAACCAAACCTTCAGAAAAAACGCATGTCTCCAGCATCGGCTCCACCCTTGCCAGGCAGCCGCACGCGCAATCCATTGCCAGGCGAAAAACAGATCTGGTTGGGAGAAAAAACAGATCGAGCAGGAGTGGCGCCGCCACGGATAAGATGAGATGGGAGCCGCCAGAGATAAGGTGGGAGGGGAGCCAATTGACCCACCAGTATATATATATGTAAAACAAACAACACAAAAAAAAACGACGAATAAAGCAGTGCGGTTACATAACAAAATGCATTCCGCATTGCATATTGCTGCAGTCCACCGCGCTTGACAAAAGCAAAAAAAACTAATCAAACTAGTACCCCCACGCAACCGTGGCTGTAATGCAGTTCATACAGGCTCGCATTGCATATTAATGCAGTTCGCCGCACTACAAAAAATTCAACGTGCCTTTGCATATTACTGCAGTCCACCGCTCTTGACCACGATTCACAGACGAAAAAACACAGCCTGCGATGCAGTTCTAACAACTATATAATGCAAAAAAACTCAAAGAACATCTTTTGATAAACGACCAGAGCCAGTCGCGCCGCAAAAAAACGTGGACAGAAAAATTAAAATTCTTCCAAAATAACAACTTAATCCGCTCCAATTCATACGGATAGATCAAAAGCAGCCCGTAAATGCCGAAAACAACAGAACATTACAAACAAAACACAACAATTTCGATCCGCACTGGGGAGAACAGAGAAACATAGAAAGGCGGACGAACGGACGCAGATCCGCCAAAATCCAAGGATTTCCGTCGTTTTCTCGCAGAATTCAGTGCTTAACCGCAAAATTAAATCAGCGCAAGCGCGAATAAACCAGTACAAATCACTGAAACTAGCCAGAAACGATGATAGATGAATGTTTCCTGCTGCACCTCTATGTGGTGCACAGCAGAAGACGGAAGCAGTGCGCATAGTTCTCCAATGCATTTTTGCAATGCAGTTCGGAAGTGTTATGAGAATATTATTCTCATAATATTATGAGAATAGACCGGCTGTATATATATATATATATATATATATATATATATATATATATATATATATATATATATATATATATATATATATATATATATATATATATATATATATATATATATGGGAGGGGAGAGGCCAGGGTGTGCCGTAGGGCTGGTCGCCGCCCCCGTAGGGGCCTTCCTTGCCCTGCACCCCCTACCATGTTTATCTGAGAGGGAAGTAAAGAGGGGGTTGAGGGAAGTAAGTGTGAATCCTAATCCACAATTTCATTTCCCTTCCCCCCTTTCGTTCTCCTCCTTAGGCCGGCCCATATGGGGGGCGCACCAGCCCCTTGTGGCTGGTGCGTTTCCCCTCTTGGCCCATAAGGCCCATATCTTTTGCCGGGGGTGCCCGGAACTCCTTTCGGTGACTCGATAAGTACCTGATACCCTCTGAAACACTTCCGATGTCCGAATACCATCGTCCTATATATATATATATATATATATATATATATATATATATATCAATTTTGACCTCTTGACCATTTCGAGACTCCTCGTCATGTCCATGATCTTATCCGGGACTCCGAACAACATTCGGTCACCAAAACACATAACTCATATAATACTATATCGTCAACGAACGTTAAGCGTGCGGACCCTACGGGTTAGAGAACTATGTAGACATGACCAAGACACCTCTTCGCTCGATACCAACATCGGAACCTGGATGCCCATATTGACTCCTACATAGTCTACGAAGATCTTTATCGATCGAACCGTTATGACAACATACACAATTGCCTTTGTCCGTCGGTATGTTACTTGCCCGAGATTCAATCATTGGTATCTCTATACCTAGTTCAATCTCGTTACCGGCAAGTCTCTTTAATAGTACCATAATACATCATCCCGTGACTAACTCATTAGTCATTTGCTTGCAAGGCTTATTATGATGTGCATTACCGAGAGGGCCCAGAGATACCTCTCCGATACTCAGAGTGACAAATCCTAATCTCGATTCACGCCAACCCACAAAAACACCAACGGAGATACCTGTAGAGAATCTTTATAATCACCCAGTTACGTTCTGACGTTTGATACCACACAAGGTATTCCTCCGGTATCCGGGAGTTGCATGATCTCATAATCAAAGAATATGTATTTGACATACATGAAAGCAGTAGCAACAACCTGTATGATCAAATGCTAAGCTAACAGATGAGTCTTTTCCATCACATCATTCTCATAATGACGTGATCCCGTTATCATATGACAACTCATGTCCATGGTTATGAAACCTTAACCAACTTTAATTAACGAGCTAGTCTGGTAGAGGCTTACTAGGGACACAGTATTTGTTTATGTATTCACACATGTATTTAGGTTTCCAGTCAATACAATTCTAGCATGAATAATAAATCTTTATCATGAATAGGTAAATATAAAATAGTAACAACTTTATTATTGCCTCTAGGGCATACTTGTAATGCCCCGGATGTAATACTTTCCCTTTTGGGTATATAATATATCTCCGGCTTCATCTATTTCCGTTCCGGGTTCTTTGTCTTTCGGGTTTTCGTCGTTTTGTTGTGTGAGTGTGTGGCATTCATTCATATCATGTAGACATGTGCATCGCATTGCATTTGTGTTGTGGGTTGCATCCGGTTCGTCGTGTTTCTTCCCGTTGTCCGTTTCGCGTTCCGGAGCTCCCTCACGTGTCCGTGACGTCCCGTAGGCCTACTTTGTTGTTCGGGCGTTTAACGTTACCGGTGTGCCGCGAGGTTGTTGTCTGTGTTGTTGTTTTGTTGTGTGCAGCCCGCCTCTCAAATCTCGTCTTGTTTGGACTCCGTTGACTTTTCCATCCGTTGTCCGTGTGGGTCCGAAGTGCCTTCGCTTCGTGTCCCGGAAACACCCCTACTGCGTTTGTTTATCTCCTTCTAGGCCCTTTAAATCTACCCCCGCGACCGGATCCGTCGGATCGCGATTGGAGGGCTCCTAGCGCCCCTAAACTCCCTCCTAACCCTAAAAACTGCTATATAATAGACCCTAGTCTATTTTGGCATGTCCCCTTCTTCTTCCCCCTTTCCCTCTATTTTTTTCCCTTCCTTTCAGATCCCAAAGTCCTCCCTCTGTTTTCTCCCCGGATCCCGAGGAATCCGGTCGAGGCAGCCAGCCGCCGCCAGCCGCATCGCGACCAGATCGCGTCGATCCGCACCAGGGCCTCCTTCTTCGACCGATCGGCGCTGGACCGCACCAACTCCTCGACCGGCGTCCGACCGCATCGGGCCAGGTCGCTTTTCCTCCCGTCCGCTCGAGGCGACCGAGCCGGGCCGTACATCCTAGCGCGCCGGCCCGTCGAAGTGGTCCAGCGGGACCACTTCCTCGCGAGCCGCCGCTCGCCTCCCACCGCGAGGCTCCAGGCCACCAATCACCAGCCTCCCTCGTCGCGCCAAGGCCACGGGCCACCAGATCGCCACGCCGACGCGCTCGGGCCGCGCCTCCGGTGGGCCGCCGCCTCCCCACCGGCCCAGGCAGGCCGCACTGCTCCTTCCGGCCCGCACCGCGCTGCTCCAGGCCGCGGGCCGCCGCCTCCGCGCCGGCCCACCCGCCGGATCCCAGGCCGCCGCCGCCTCTGCCTCCGCTGGGCCGATCCAGATCCGTCGGCCCATCCCCGTTTTTTTCCCAGATCTGATCTGTTGAGGTTGTTTCCCCTACTAAGTCCCTGTTAACTTTGTGTGCTGATGCTGTTTTAGATCTGCTCTAACTTTTTGCCTGCTGCTCCATTTCGCGCGTGTAATATGTCCAGACGTTCGTGGAGACTTGCTCTACGTTTTACCTGTTGTTGTCATGCATGTTAGAGATCATCTAGGTGCTTGTTTTGCTGTTGCAAGAGTGCATCATGATATAAACTGCTGCTATGTGTTATTTTCATGCCACCTTTGACATGTGATATCTTTTAGCTCGTTTGTCCAAACGATGCAAATGACATGTCCACGTGTTCGTCTTGCCACGAACTACGTGTTGCTTGTGATAGGTTGCATGGTAGATTTATTATTGTCTTGTTATCATCGTTGCAAAGTGCCATGTTCATATGAGGTGTTTTCACTTGTTATGAAATGCCATCTTGTTGAGCTCGTTGCAATCGTTGTGTTCACCTCTATGATGCATGCTTGTGTGTTTCGGGATCACCTTCATATGCACTTTGATGAGGTGCTTACCCTTTGCCATGTTTAGTTTCGAGGTGACTTAAACATTCTCTTTTGTGTGCTATGATGATATTGCTGATTTAGGACTTAGTGATTTTTCACTAAGTCTGAAATCTGTAACGTTCCGATGCCATGTTCGTGTGATGTTCTAGGACAAAGCATGTTAGTTTTGGGGTGGATTTTGATTGTTCCTTGTAGTATATATTGTTGTATTTCCATTCATGTCCTCACATGTCCATTTGAGTGGCTGTAGCATGTTTATCTTTTGCTCTAAAGTTTCAATAAAATTCTGCTGCCAGAATTTTATTGCAAAGTTCAATATGTCCAAGATCATTGCTTTTGATCCGTGACTCCGTTGGGGGTGCACTTTGGACCTAGTTGCTGTACTATATGTCTAGTTTGTGTTCAAGTCCTTTGCCATGCTTTTTGGGTGCTGTAGCTTAATTATTTTGAGCTCTAAAGATGCTATGTTGCTGTAATTTTCAGCTTTCGCTCAAATCTTGTTTCGGGCATAACTTTTAGCTCGTAACTCCGATTTCAGCGAATCTTATATCAAACTTGGTTGATTTTCCGTGTAGAATAATAATATCAGCTTATTATCTTGTTTTGAGGTGTTTTGCTTGAGTGATGTTTTACGTGCTCCGTGTGCATCCTTAGTGCATCCATCATGCATTCATGTTTTTCGAGTGCGCATTGCATCTTGTTGATTGGTGCTTGGTGTGATTGTTTTGTTTAGAGCCGGAAGCTGAGACCGGGTACGAAGTTGAGCACGAGGTTTCCAACGAGGTTGAGCACGAGGACCCTTCTTACGATCCGAACGACTTCTCTTCAGGCAAGATGACCGAACCCCGATAACATTACTATCTTTGCCTATTGCTAGTAGTCTCGATCTATAGTTTTGCCTCGATGCCCATGATCTTCTTGTCAGCCTCCTATTTGTAACCAATTGCCATGTTTAACCAACCTACATATGCAAACCGTTGCTTGGCTAAGTACGCTTCGCTCAGCCCTTCTTATAGCGTTGCTAGTTGCAGGTGAAGTGAAGATGCTTGCTCCATGTTGAAGTTTGGTTGGGTTATATCACACTATATAAATGCTTAAAATGAAATCATCTATATATTGGCAAGGGTGGAAGGCTAAGCCTTTTGCTTGGTGATTTGTTCCACTCATGCCGTTAGGATCCGTATAAGCCGGTATTATGTTCCTTGATTATGCGTTCCTAACACGGTTGGGGTGTATGGGACCCCCTCGATAAACCGCTAAGTGCTAAGTCTTTTCCAGCAAATCCCAACATTGGTACTATTTGCCTAATAACAAACTAAACATGCATAGGGAGTAATTAACCCTCTTTCTTAATCAACAACCCCGGGCCAGTGCTCCACATGAGTGTTGGTCCGAAACGGGGGTCCTGCAGGGCCACCTCGAGGAAACTCAAGGTCTGGTAAAAACCTGTAGCATCGCCCATCCGGTCGTGGTCTGAGACGAGATACGCGCGGCTACTATCACGGTGTCGGCACGCCGGGAGGATTTGCTGGATTAGCCTTACCTTAGCTCGGTATATCTTGAGCACGGGATTCCGAGGATACTCGGGTCTTCCCACTTTGGAGTTGCGACTCCGCGGATCGTGGGCTTGTAATGGGTCAAGTTGGAACACCCCTGCAGGGTTTTGAACTTTCGAAAGCCGTGCCCGCGGTTATGTGGCAGATGGGAGCTTGTTAATTCCGGTTGTAGATAACTTGACACAATGTTACTAATACACTACCAGTGTGTGTTCCGTGACTGTCAATTTCCGAATAGGGATTCGGGAGTTGAACACGGAGGGGTTATGTTTGTGAGCTTGTAGCTAGGATCACTTCGTGATCACTTCTCGCCGAGGCCTTCTCTTCTCGCTCTCACTTATGTAAGCTAGATGCTAGTTGCTGCTGCAGACTTATTCTTTCTTCAGCCTTATCCTCACCCAAAGGCTTTGATAGTCTTGTTACCCGGAGACGGGATTGCTGAGTCCTCTGTGGCTCACAGTTACTTCACACCAGATGCAGGTCCAGCTGTGAGCTATCCAGGTGATGGCACCGAGCTGGATTGGGAGTACGACGAGGAGTGTAGTCGGTACTATGTGCGCTACCCGGACGATCAGTAGTGGAGTCTCTTACTAGGATTCGATCCGCCTGTGGTTTTTTTTATCTGAGTTTGGTACTTTGACATTTGCCTTTTGCCCTTAGAGGGTTGTAGTGTTCTTAATGTATGATGTTTGAGACTTGTACTGTAATTCTGTGACGTGGCGAGTGTAAGCCAACTATTTTCAGTTTACTATCCCCTCTTTTACATGAGTTGTGCAAAGATTACCAAACTTGAGATCATTCTAGGATGGAATTATGCCTTTAAGTCGTGCCTCGACACGTAGGAGGTATAACTCCATCCTGGGCATTACAAGTTGGTATTCAGAGCCTTCTCCGACCTAGGAGCCCCCACTGTTTGATCGAATCGTTGACGGTTGAGTCTAGGCACACACTAAAAACTTTTTGAGTCCTATATTATATCGGAGAGTAGGATTTCTTTGCTTCTCATCCCCTTTCTCTCTGGTGAGGACTCCTGACGCCTACTCTTGTCTCTCCTATCTTCAAAATTTGCACAATTTTTTTTTAGGAATCCCGCGAGTATTCTGGGATTGTTTCGATGTTCTTGTGACAAGGATATTGTTCCCGATGCCTCCTGTTACCGAGGAGTTGAGCTTTGGGGTATCATTGTAACAAGCATATCGCGGCAGTACTAAATACTTAAGACGGCCGACATCGAAAATCTCCCCTATACGGCCAGTGGCAAGATAACCCCGACATCACCCAGTACTGGGGAGGTAGTTCGGGAGTATTGCCATAGCTTGTTATAGTGGATGCTTTTCGAAGGTCCGAGGTACACAGTTTCCGAGAAAGACTGGTTATGTGTTGAAGGATGGATACACCTGGATGTAGGTTAGAGTTGATTGCGCGGTGCTTCCCGTGTATCCCCAACACCTGATTGCATAACTGGAATCTTTCGGAAATCTATAGGTGGGTTTTATCCAGTAGATCGTAGGCATTCTTCCAACGAATGCAGGTTAGTGAGTTCGGGGTTCGACATTGAGTGAAGGAGTTATATGACCGATGTTACTATCAGGAGTTGCATCTTAAAGGGTCCTTGGCTATGCTGATCCGGGGATTGCAAAACCTTTTCGTAACGCGTTCATATGCTTTCAGCACAAAGATGTTAGAACGAAACTCCTCTCTTGTGTTTGTTCCTTTCCGTACCTTGTTGTTTACTTATTTTATCCTTTTGTCCCCTATGTGGCTTCTCGTGAAGACTGATGTTATCAATTAACTGAGAATATCATTCGTTCCTCTTGTTCGGATGATTTCATTCGTTCTTATTGTTCGAATGATTATTGTGAAGACTTGTTGCAATTCATTCCATTGATTCAGCTTATTCCTTTTGTCAATCAATTGCTGATTCGTGGTCATCTCTTACAGGATGGCTCCGAAAAAGGTTTCGAACGCTAACCCAGAGGTGGAAGAGGTCCCAGAGCATCCTCCTTCACCTCCTCCTTCGCCTGAGGCTTGGAGAGCAATTATGCAGACTACTGCCCAGAACACTCAGTTGATGATGCAGATGATGCAGCAAATGCAAGCTATGCAAGCTAATCAAGCTAATCAGGGTGTTCCAGTGAACCAAGGCAACTTCTTCCAGCAGCACCATGCTACCCTCAATCAGTTCTTGGCCAACAATCCTAAAGCTTTCAGTTACTGTGTCGACCCTCTTGATGCTGAAGATTGGCTAACCGATATCAAGAAGCATTTTGAGTGCAGTAACGTGAAAGAAGATGACTATGTGAAGTTTGCAGCCTTCCAACTGAAAGATCAAGCAGCTGACTGGTGGCAGCAGTACAAAGACTCAAGGCCGGGTCAAGTGATCTCTTGGGAGAATTTCTGCAAGGATTTCCGCTCGCACCACATTCCTACAAGTGTCATCGAGGGTATGCGTGAGCAATTCCGCAACCTCAAGCAGGGCTCCATGACAGTCTATCAGTATAATGTCAAGTTCCAAAACCTCGCTCGCTATGCAAAGCAAGACATTCCTGATGCAAAGAGTAAAATCTATCAGTTCCGTGGAGGTCTCAAAGATGAACTTCAGCTTGCTCTCACTTTGTTCGAGCCCGATGAATTCGATAAGTTCTATAACATGGTTTTGAAACAAGAAGCAGCTCAGCTTAAGATGGAGGCTTCTAAGAAGAGAATTCGAGATGCTGTTCACTCTTCCTCATCGTCTCAGTTGGTCTCGAAGCATCAGAAATTCTGGCTTCCTCCTCCTCCAGTGATTCGAGCTCCATACAACAACTCCAACAACTTCAACAACTCCAACAACAAGAACTCTAGTGGTCGTGGTTTCTCCCACCCACCCAACCCGAGCAACCAGTCGAAGAAGCAGTTTCAGTCTCAAGGCTCCAAGTCCAGTGGCTCTCATTTCCGTCCTCTCTCAGAAGTGACTTGCAACAAATGCACTCAGAAAGGTCACTATGCCAACAGATGTCCGAATCCGAAGCGTCTTCCTCCTCCACCACCTGTGAGTTCAGCTATTGTCAGGCATGATCCAAAGGCTGCAAGGGTCAATCTGATGAATGCAGCACAAGCGGAGGCTTCTTCTGATGTCATTTTGGGTAACCTTCCAGTGAACTCTATCCCAGCTAAAGTGTTATTTGATTCGGGTGCTTCTTGCTCTTTCATGTCATATCCATTAGCATCCAAGCACGATTTTGTCACCAAAAATCTGCCAAGGGAGTTAACAGTTATTTCTCCGGGGAGACGAATGCACTCCAGTGTTTATGCTCCGGATGTTTCTATTCGCATGGGTGATTATCGATTTTTGGCTTCTCCGGTGATTCTTGGTCATTCTGACATCGACCTCATCCTCGGAATGGATTGGCTTTCTCAGCATGATGCTCACATTGATTGCGCTCAAAAGGAAGTCAAGTTGACTCATTCTGATGAAGATGTGATTATCTTCGCCTCCAGGGATAATACTATTCGGCTTTTCTCTCTTAATGATAAGGGCGAAATTAATGCCATAGAGCAAATTCCAGTGGTGAACGAATATCAAGACGTCTTTCCAGAAGATCTTCCAGGCATGCCTCCACACCGTCAGGTGGAGTTTGTCATTGAACTCGAGCCGGGCACTGAGCCTGCTTGTCGGCGTCCATACAAGCTCTCTCCGGATGAATTGAAGGAATTGAAGAAGCATCTTGATAAGCAAGAGAGTATGGGTCTCATCAGACCGAGTACATCTCCGTGGGGCTGTGGCGTCTTATTTGTCAAGAAGAAAGATGGCACGGAGCGTCTCTGTGTTGACTACCGGCCATTGAACAAGAAGACGATTAAGAACAAGAATCCGCTCCCCAACATCAACGAACTCTTTGAGCAGCTCAAAGGAGCTAAAGTGTTCTCTAAGCTTGACCTCCATATGGGCTATCATCAAATTCGCATTCGCGAGGAAGACATTCCAAAGACGGCCTTCAGAACGAGCTACGGTTCATACGAGTATACCGTCATGTCCTTCGGTCTCGCCAATGCTCCTCCTACCTTTTCAAGGATGATGCATTACATCTTCAACCCCTATACGGGCGAGTTCGTGCTTGTGTATCTGGATGATATTCTGGTGTTTTCCAAGAATGAAGAAGATCACGAAAAGCACTTGCGTCTGGTTCTTGATCGACTCCGAGAGCATAAATTCTATGCCAAGTTCTCCAAGTGCGAGTTCTGGCTCGATAAGGTTTTGTACCTGGGCCACATCATCTCAGCTGACGGTATTGCGGTTAATCCCGAGAAAGTTGAAGCAATTTTCAACTGGGAATCTCCTCAGAACGTCAAGCAGCTCCGCAGTTTTCTGGGTCTTGCCAGCTATTGCAGAAGGTTTGTTGAAAACTTCTCCAAGATTGCCAAGCCTCTTTCCAACCAGCTTCAGAAGAATGTCAAATACTTTTGGTCTCCCGAGTGTGAAGTGGCATTCAAAACCCTCAAAGAGAAGCTTGTCTCTGCTCCAGTTCTGACTCCTCCGGATGAAACCAAGCCCTATGAAGTGTTCTGTGACGCTTCTCTTCAAGGTCTTGGTGGTGTGCTTATGCAAGATAAGAGAATTGTGGCATATACTTTCTCGGCAGCTCAAGCCAAGTGAGAAGAACTATCCCACACATGATCTCGAGCTAGCAGCTGTGGTACATGCTCTGATTACGTGGAGACATCTGTTGTTGGGCAGAAAGGTCGACATCTTCACTGATCACAAGAGTTTGAAGTACATCTTCACACAGCCGCATCTGAACCTCCGCCAGACTCGTTGGGTCGAGATGATCCAAGAGTACAACCCAAGCATTGAATACACTCCAGGCAAGGCGAATGTGATTGCAGATGCTTTGAGCAGAAAGGCATATTGCAACAGCCTTCTTATCAAGCCGTACCAGCCTGAGCTTTGTGAAGCATTCAGGAAACTCAACCTCCAAGTTGTTCCGCAAGGTTTTCTTGCAAATCTCCAAATTGCTCCTACCTTGGAAGATCAAGTCCGTGAGGCCCAGCTCAGTGATACCATGGTGAAGAAGGTGAAACATGGGATTGCAAAGGGCACTCCAAAATACAAGTGCTTCCGTGTTGATGAGAGAGATACCTTGTTCTTCGAGGACAGACTCGTTGTTCCCAAAGGTGACCTCAGGAAGCTCATAATGGAAGAAGCTCATGATTCTCTCCTTTCCATTCATCCTGGTAGTTCCAAGATGTATCAAGACCTCAAGCAGTCTTACTGGTGGACACGCATGAAAAGGGAGATTGCCCAATTCGTGAATGAATGTGATGTATGCAGAAGAGTGAAAGCAGAACATCAACGTCCAGCCAGTCTTCTCCAACCTCTTCCTATCCCCGAGTGGAAGTTCGACCACATTGAAATGGACTTCGTCACTGGTTTTCCTAAATCCAAGCGAGGCAATGATGCTATCTTTGTGGTGATTGACAAGCTTACCAAAGTCGCTCACTTTCTTCCAGTCAAAGAATCAATCAATGCAGCTCAACTTGCAGAGCTGTACACTTCCAGAATTGTGTCCCTACATGGCATTCCTCAAGTGATATCCTCAGACCGTGGCATCTTGTTCACATCAAGGTTCTGGGACTCCTTCCAGTCCGCCATGGGCACGAAGATCAGGTTCAGCACTGCCTTTCACCCTCAGACTAGTGGTCAAGTCGAGCGTGTGAATCAGATCCTAGAAGATATGCTCAGAGCCTGTGTCATCTCCTTCGGCATGAAATGGGAAGACTGCCTTCCATTTGCCGAGTTCTCTTACAACAACAGCTTTCAAGCAAGTGCAGGCAAAGCACCATTTGAAATTCTCTATGGCACAAAGTGTCGTACCCCTCTCAACTGGTCTGAAACAGGCGAACGTCAACTTCTTGGCAATGACTTGATCTCAGAAGCCGAAGAAATGTGCAAAGTCATACGTGGGAATCTCAAGGCCGCTCAGTCGCGTCAGAAGAGCTACTATGACGGAAAGCATCGTGATTTGGCTTTCGACATCGGTGATCATGTCTATCTCCGAGTTTCTCCGATGAAAGGAACCTAAAGATTCGGTATCAAAGGAAAACTTGCTCCTAGATACGTCGGGCCTTTCAAGATTCTTGGCAAAAGAGGCGATCTAGCCTATCAGCTCGAGCTCCCTTCCAACTTTGCAAATGTTCATGATGTCTTCCATGTGTCTCAACTTCGCAAATGCTTCAAGGCACCTGAGTGCATGATTCCGTTTGAGGAGATTGATCTTCAACAAGACCTTTCCTACCGAGAGCATCCAGTTGCAATTCTCGAAGAAACCGAACGCAAGACTCGCAACAAGTCCATCAAGTTTCTGAAAGTCAAGTGGTCACATCACACCGACCGGGAAGCTACCTGGGAACGAGAAGATCATCTTCGTTCCGAGTACCCTTCCTTTTTCCAGTCCTAGATCTCGGGACGAGATCTTTTTGTAGTAGAGGAGAGTTTGTAATGCCCCGGATGTAATACTTTCCCTTTTGGGTATATAATATATCTCCGGCTTCATCTATTTCCGTTCCGGGTTCTTTGTCTTTCGGGTTTTCGTCGTTTTGTTGTGTGAGTGTGTGGCATTCATTCATATCATGTAGACATGTGCATCGCATTGCATTTGTGTTGTGGGTTGCATCCGGTTCGTCGTGTTTCTTCCCGTTGTCCGTTTCGCGTTCCGGAGCTCCCTCACGTGTCCGTGACGTCCCGTAGGCCTACTTTGTTGTTCGGGCGTTTAACGTTACCGGTGTGCCGCGAGGTTGTTGTCTGTGTTGTTGTTTTGTTGTGTGCAGCCCGCCTCTCAAATCTCGTCTTGTTTGGACTCCGTTGACTTTTCCATCCGTTGTCCGTGTGGGTCCGAAGTGCCTTCGCTTCGTGTCCCGGAAACACCCCTACTACGTTTGTTTATCTCCTTCTAGGCCCTTTAAATCTACCCCCGCGATCGGATCCGTCGGATCGCGATCGGAGGGCTCCTAGCGCCCCTAAACTCCCTCCTAACCCTAAAAACTGCTATATAATAGACCCTAGTCTATTTTGGCATGTCCCCTTCTTCTTCCCCCTTCCCCTCTATTTTTTTTCCCTTCCTTTCAGATCCCAAAGTCCTCCCTCTGTTTTCTCCCCGGATCCCGAGGAATCCGGTCGAGGCAGCCAGCCGCATCGCGACCAGATCGCGTCGATCCGCACCAGGGCCTCCTTCTTCGACCGATCGGCGCTGGACCGCACCAACTCCTCGACCGGCGTCCGACCGCATCGGGCCAGGTCGCTTTTCCTCCCGTCCGCTCGAGGCGACCGAGCCGGGCCATACATCCTAGCGCGCCGGCCCGTCGAAGTGGTCCAGCGGGACCACTTCCTCGCGAGCCGCCGCTCGCCTCCCACCGCGAGGCTCCAGGCCACCGATCACCAGCCTCCCTCGTCGCGCCAAGGCCACGGGCCACCAGATCGCCACGCCGACGCGCTCGGGCCGCGCCTCCGGTGGGCCGCCGCCTCCCCACCGACCCAGGCAGGCCGCACCGCTCCTTCCGGCCCGCACCGCGCTGCTCCAGGCCGCGGGCCGCCGCCTCCGCGCCGGCCCACCCGCCGGATCCCAGGCCGCCGCCGCCTCTGCCTCCGCTGGGCCGATCCAGATCCGCCGGCCCATCCCCGTTTTTTTCCCAGATCTGATCTGTTGAGGTTGTTTCCCCTACTAAGTCCCTGTTAACTTTGTGTGCTGATGCTGTTTTAGATCTGCTCTAACTTTTTTCCTGCTGCTCCGTTTCGCGCGTGTAATATGTCCAGACGTTCGTGGAGACTTGCTCTACGTTTTACCTGTTGTTGTCATGCATGTTAGAGATCATCTAGGTGCTTGTTTTGCTGTTGCAAGAGTGCATCATGATATAAACTGCTGCTATGTGTTATTTTCATGCCACCTTTGACATGTGATATCTTTTAGCTCGTTTGTCCAAACGATGCAAATGACATGTCCACGTGTTCGTCTTGCCACGAACTACGTGTTGCTTGTGATAGGTTGCATGGTAGATTTATTATTGTCTTGTTATCATCGTTGCAAAGTGCCATGTTCATATGAGGTGTTTTCACTTGTTATGAAATGCCATCTTGTTGAGCTCATTGCAATCGTTGTGTTCACCTCTATGATGCATGCTTGTGTGTTTCGGGATCACCTTCATATGCACTTTGATGAGGTGCTTACCCTTTGCCATGTTTAGTTTCGAGGTGACTCAAACATGCTCTTTTGTGTGCTATGATGATATTGCTGATTTAGGACTTACTGATTTTTCACTAAGTCTGAAATCTGTAACGTTCCGATGCCATGTTCGTGTGATGTTCTAGGACAAAGAATGTTAGTTTTGGGGTGGATTTTGACTGTTCCTTGTAGTATATATTGTTGTCTTTCCATTCATGTCCTCACATGTCCATTTGAGTGGCTGTAGCATGTTTATCTTTTGCTCTAAAGTTTCAATAAAATTCTGCTGCCAGAATTTTATTGCAAAGTTCAATATGTCCAAGATCATTGCTTTTGATCCGTGACTCCGTTGGGGGTGCACTTTGGACCTAGTTACTGTACTATATGTCTAGTTTGTGTTCAAGTCCTTTGCCATGCTTTTTGGGTGCTGTAGCTTAATTATTTTGAGCTCTAAAGATGCTATGTTGCTGTAATTTTCAGCTTTCGCTCAAATCTTGTTTCGGGCATAACTTTTAGCCCGTAACTCCGATTTCAGTGAATCTTATATCAAACTTGGTTGATTTTCCGTGTAGATTAATAATATCAGCTTGTTATCTTGTTTTGAGGTGTTTTGCTTGAGTGATGTTTTACGTGCTCCGTGTGCATCCTTAGTGCATCCATCATGCATTCATGTTTTTCGAGTGCGCATTGCATCTTGTTGATTGGTGCTTGGTGTGATTGTTTTTTTAGAGCCGGAAGCTGAGACCGGGTACGAAGTTGAGCACGAGGTTTCCAACGAGGTTGAGCACGAGGACCCTTATTACGATCCAAACGACTTCTCTTCAGGCAAGATGACCGAACCCCGATAACATTACTATCTTTGCCTATTGCTAGTAGTCTCGATCTATAGTTTTGCCTCGATGCCCATGATCTTCTTGTCAGCCTCCTATTTGTAACCAATTGCCATGTTTAACCAACCTACCTATGCAAACCGTTGCTTGGCTAAGTACGCTTCGCTCAGCCCTTCTTATAGCGTTGCTAGTTGCAGGTGAAGTGAAGATGCTTGCTCCATGTTGAAGTTTGGTTGGGTTATATCACACTATATAAATGCTTAAAATGAAATCATCTATATATTGGCAAGGGTGGAAGGCTAAGCCTTTTGCTTGGTGATTTGTTCCACTCATGCCGTTAGGATCCGTATAAGCCGGTATTATGTTCCTTGATTATGCGTTCCTAACACGGTTGGGGTGTATGGGACACCCTCGATAAACCGCTAAGTGCTAAGTCTTTTCCAGCAAATCCCAACATTGGTACTATTTGCCTAATAACAAAGTAAACATGCATAGGGAGTAATTAACCCTCTTTCTTAACCAACAACCCCGGGCCAGTGCTCCACATGAGTGTTGGTCCGAAACGGGGGTCCTGCAGGGCCACCTCGAGGAAACTCAAGGTCTGGTAAAAACCTGTAGCATCGCCCATCCGGTCGTGGCCTGAGATGAGATACGCGCGGCTACTATCAGGGTGTCGGCACGCCGGGAGGATTTGCTGGATTAGCCTTACCTTAGCTCGGTATATCTTGAGCACGGGATTCCGAGGATACTCGGGTCTTCCCACTTTGGAGTTGCGACTCCGCGGATCGTGGGCTTGTAATGGGTCAAGTTGGAACACCCCTGCAGGGTTTTGAACTTTCGAAAGCCGTGCCCGCGGTTATGTGGCAGATGGGAGCTTGTTAATTCCGGTTGTAGATAACTTGACACAATGTTACTAATACACTACCAGCGTGTGTTCCGTGACTGTCAATTTCCGAATAGGGATTCGGGAGTTGAACACGGAGGGGTTATGTTTGTGAGCTTGTAGCTAGGATCACTTCGTGATCACTTCTCGCCGAGGCCTTCTCTTCTCGCTCTCACTTACGTAAGTTAGATGCTAGTTGCTGCTGCAGACTTATTCTTTCTTCAGCCTTATCCTCACCCAAAGGCTTTGATAGTCTTGTTACCCGGAGACGGGATTGCTGAGTCCTCTGTGGCTCACAGTTACTTCACACCAGATGCAGGTCCAGCTGTGAGCTATCCAGGTGATGGCACCGAGCTGGATTGGGAGTACGACGAGGAGCGTAGTCGGTACTATGTGCGCTACCCGGACGATCAGTAGTGGAGTCTCTTACTAGGATTCGATCCGCCTGTGGTTTTTTTTTATCTGAGTTTGGTACTTTGACATTTGGCTTTTGCCCTTAGAGGGTTGTAGTGTTCTTAATGTATGATGTTTGAGACTTGTACTGTAATTCTGTGACGTGGCGAGTGTAAGCCAACTATTTTCAGTTTACTATTCCCTCTTTTACATGAGTTGTGCAAAGATTACCAAACTTGAGATCATTCTAGGATGGAATTATGCCTTTAAGTCGTGCCTCGACACGTAGGAGGTATAACTCCATCCTGGGCATTACAATACTTCCATCAGCCGGCGCGTGTGGTTGACTGTTTGGCATCAACAGACGCAGACATCGACGCTTGATTGTGCTGAGGGCTTCTTCGGTGGTCGTCGATGGTGGAGTCAGAGTCGCCTTCACGGAGGCGTGATGACGATGACGCCGGGTTACAACCTCGACGACGCTTTTCTCCTCGGCAGTGTGTGTGCGTTCTTGTGTGGGTTGCCAGGTCACCCTGTGTGCCTTGTTTTGGCGGGCGTGTTGTGACGGTTTTCGCTTGGTTTTTCTTTAATTAACTAGGCAATTCTCTTCAACCCTTTTTAATGAATCGAACCCTAAGGGACCGCGTTTCATTTTTTTTCAATTATGATGGTATAGAATTTATGATATGATTGTAGAAGGTTTTTCCCAAGACTTAGGTATCGATTTTGCACGAGGTACAACCAAGAATACTTGAGTATCCCACGTGATTTGAGCACTAAAACTGAATTAGATTAGAGTTATCCGAGGCAATTCCGCAACTGCCTCTACAATTATGGGTATTAACACCAGTTGGCTAAATACGAAATGTGAATTGGCTAAAGGATGTGTTGGGAAACCACCTCAAGTCATGTTTCTTTATTAGCGATATAGCTTTCTCACAAAGTCTAACTCTTCACTAAAAGGTTCATTTTATTTGCCCCTCTTCTTTCCTTATCTACATGTACATAGCATGATGAAGGGCAGCCAATCTCATGTATTTGCAGATGCGTTAAAAAATGCACATACACTTATCACGATGGAATAATTGTGTAAGAGGGGGTGCCATTAATACATATAGCCAAATAGGAATGTTTGCTAATTTCGTTAAAAGAGATGGTTATGTGCATCGACTGTTGCGGATGCGTGCGGGGGAGGGGAGATTCTCATTTTCAGGAAGAAAACATAGTGATCAATTAACAGGCATAACATGGTGTGTGAAGTTAATGAAGTTGATACACTTATTCTAGTTCGCATCTTAGCAAACTCATTTGATTGGCGCCATTGAACAAGCAGTATAATACTCTTACAAGCATTCAATGAGTATTATTCTAGCGCAAGATTCGTCCACATTTTATGGATATCAGATCTTTCCATTTTTAGTATCTGTAATGAGCAAGATATTACGGTGGCTAAATTTAGAGAGGGTGTGGGGCCTGATTTCTTCAGAAGAGGCCTGCATTCCACATTGCTGGAGCAATGGAGAGAAATGCAGGCTATTGTTAATTCATGGCCTTGCTCTAATGAGCCGGACAGAGTTAGTTGGTCCCTGGGGAGTAGGAAGAAGAATAAATTTACCACCAGATCCGTTTATGAATATCTGGAGAGAAATATAGCGGGTTGTAATTATAAATGGATCTGGCGGGCTAAAGTTCCACTTAAGATTCAAATCTTCATGTGGCAACTCTCACAGGATGCCATTTTAACTAGAGATGTCATGAAGAAAAGGAAATGGATGGGGAACCCTTCTTGTTCTTTCTGTGATGAGAGGGAGACATCCCAGCACTTGTCTTCACTTGTCCGGTGGCCAGGATTGTGTGGAGAACTGCAGGCTGTGCCCTGGGCACGGATGTCTGTCCTAGTAATATTTGGCAATTCTTCTCCTGGTGCTATGTCTTCCTACCTGATGGAGAAAAATTCTATACTTTTTGCTTAGCTGCTATTTGCTGGGCAATGTGGAACAATCGTAATAGCGTCACTTTTGAAAGTAAAGAAATGCGGTCGCCTTTTGATATTGTGTACTCTGCTTGTGGACACCTGATTTACTGGGCAGGTTTGTTGATGGGAGAGGACCGCGAAGCTATGGAGCGAGGTGCGAAGATTCTGAAGGCCAGCACATCGAACATGATGCGTCTGTGTGCTCCGCCAGGTGATTCAAACTAAGCTGGAGATGTTCGAGACTTCTTGACGAGCTTTTGCTGGTTGACGTGATGCTGCTTCAATTCTCAGCTCCGAATAAACTTTAGTTGCGCTCTGATCTATTTTAGCTCCTGCGTGAGCCTCTGTGCTGTTCTCTTAATAGACTCCTATGGTGGTTTGTTCCTCCTAGATGAGATGGTAGACTTGTTTTAGCTTTATTGTGGTGTCGCTGGGTTTTTGCCCCATGGCAAGCTGCCCGATGACGGGTGTTTGTTGTGGGTTTCTCAGCGATGCTTTGAACTCGCGTTTCCCCTTTCTTAGCCTCCTTACTTTGGTCTGGAACTGATGTACTTTCGTTATGATGTTAATGGAAAGGGGTAATGCCCGGTTCAAAAAAAATCCACATTACTTGAATGGCTAGAAAATTAATCTTGAAGAATATGAAGAAAGCTTGATTGCAATCTCACGTCGTGAACTGACATGAGAGTTTCTAATTAGGTAATACAACAGTCCGTGTAAGTACGTGCGTGCCTGACATGTCTGGTTAAACCTTGCATGCACTAGTGTCAAGCCGTTGAATTTTGACAAGTGACTGTACTATGATGTAATTTTGGTGAATAAGATTGAGTAAAAGTTACTCCCTCTATAAAGTAATATAAGACCTTTTAGATCAGTACTTTAGTGATCTAAAATATTTTATATTAGTTTTCAAAGAAAGTATTAATTAGATGAAGCGTATTTGGAATATAAACCCCAAAAGTATTCTCAGAACTATTGCTCAGCAAGTGGCTTGTGTTGTGAGCAGGAGATCAGAGAAGCAGTGGGGATCCTTTTTTTATTTTCGGGAGGGGGCAACCACATCTTTCGGATTGTAGAGCCACAAATCGGTTCTCAAATGCCTCTCTTTCAGGAACAATCTTTTTTTTTTAGAGTTTCAGGAACAATCTCTAACCTGTATATGTGCGGCTCTTCCTCTTTTTTATCCCGATAGACATTTTAGTTAGGAAACTTTCTGCCAGACATCTTTATGTGATGTATATGAAGCTGTCAGTTGCGTATCGACACACACATATATATGGTTGCCCTTTCCCTTGCATAGCATGCGAACTTGCAACCAAATTCAATGCCATTTGGTTATTGGTTTGGTTGGGGGTTACCTGATGCTCCAGTAGGGTCAACTGATATTATACATTTTGATGCAGCAAAGTCAAATGCATGGTCCCCACAAAAAGAAAAGGAAGGAAAATTTATATGCGTAAGGGCACGCAGTGACCCATAAATTTCCTCAGGCATCCATCCGTGCACGGGGGCAGTTCAGGACACCGATACAGGAGGCCATCATCCAGCGTTACCCGCATACATTTCAACAACTCTTTGAACTGACCGGACAAAATACATGCAAACACGGCATATTTCATACAAATCGGATGACATTCATGCAAACACGGTAGATTGTCATTAGACTTTAAACATTAAAAAAACGTCTAACCTAACCCTAAACCTATCCTACAGCGGCCGCCAGCGATGAAACCCTTGTCGTCCTCCACCCGCTGTCTTCAAGAGCACCGACGATAAGACCGATGAAGTGAAGCTGTAGTCTCTAAAGAGAAAGGGTAGAACACAGGAGATGGACTGGCCCACATGGGATACAAGGCCCTGCCGCTTCCCGTGCCCTACTCATCCTTGGAGGAGTCTGCGCCTTATCCGTCGCTGGTGGACGTGAGGTTCATGAAAAAAATGGTGGCGCCTGCGCTATCGTCATCCCACCAGGCCACCTGATAGTTCGTCGACGGCACATAGGAGGCGCGAGTAGCATTGTTCTCATCCGTGATTGCCTGTCGCCGCGCCTCCGCGGTGGCCGTTTCCTGGCGAGCAACGGCTTGAGCATGGACGGCCTCGTAGATCTCACGCTACTTCATGACAAAGTTGAGGTTCGTCGCGGCCATGGCTGCCACGGCCTCCTTGCTCACGCGCTCGCCATCAATCTGGCCCTCCGCTAGCCGGTGCTGCTCCAGGAGGAACATGTTGTACCATTATTCTTCCTACGCCTACTGGAACACCGACATAGGCTGCTCCTCCACCATGGTGACATTGTAGTGCGCCTGCGCCTGCTCCATGGTGAAGTCGGTGTGCACAGGCACATGCTCTAGTTCGATCATCGTGGGGTCTTCCTCATCATCGGAGACCTTGGGCGAGCTGGACGGCAAGCCGTCCTCGATCCACCCGGCATGGTGGCTCTGCCAGGCAGCCGCAAGAGCGTCCACCTCATGCTTTATCATCGTGGAAAGGCTCTCCCACACAGCTTCGCCGCCTGCAGTCATGGCGGATGCGGTGCAGGGGAGGAGGATGTGGAGTGGCTTCTGTTTTGGCGTGGAGTTAGCTGGGTGTGGCCGCCTTTAAGTAGCGGATTCTGGTGAGGCAAGGTGTCCGAGCGCGTCAATGTGCGGCGCTAAAGTGGGTTTCTCAGCTGGTGAACATGCTTAATGGCTGCATACGGATGTGGCGGGCATTGAATGGGCGTGGTAGCTATCCGTCCAGTCCCATCCAGTAACGTGTCTCCGGCATTGAATAGGTGTAGACACCTAGAACTCAACGCGGGCAGCGCCTTGGCCGGTGCGCCCCTTCGATGGTGGGGCCAGTGAGGGGTCGCGTTCGCTCCGTGCCGGCTTCAATGTGGAGCGACCGCTCTCAGTGGCATGAATGTGAGCAGCTAGCGCCAGATGGGAATGCGTGCGGGCCAGGGTGGTCAGAAGCAGGCATGTCTGTTGTCCGGAAGCCTGGAAAGCCACCCTACCCCCACATTTGTCTTCGGTTTGCGGGAGAAAATGCATCTGCACCGCTCTACGGACCGATGCAGGACCGCGTTGGATGGCACAACACATCCAGGATGTGTGGTCCGGACATATGTTGGTGGTTTGAGGGTCGGTGTTGGGGATGTGGGAATTGTACTCATCTATGATGGTGACGGCGACGGTCAATTAAGCTAGTCATAGTCGGGAGTAATTTAGACTAGTGTCATGCATACGACACTAGTTTATATTACTACCTTCATTGTGCAAAGTAACATAGATGTAATATCGTATATGGTCGCATTTATTAGCTTGAAGACTCATTTTTTGTTGACCCCTTGGCTCGTATGCACGAGGGTAGCCATCGCTAGGGTAGTCGCCATTTTGCCTCATCTACTGTGGCCTTAGAGCCATGAACACATGATGGATCGCGGTCTTTGCCAGTGGGGCATTTTCTTTTTGATTAGTGTTTGTGTTCTGCTTAGGTAGGCGGGACGACGGCGGTTTTTAAAGATGGAATATGGTTTCCCCGCCAAGCCCCGTCCCGGTGGTGCTTCGAGCATCATCGGAAGGCGTGTGAAGATTTGTCTCCGGCGAATCTCATATGATTCGGTTGGTGTTTGTTTTTATTGGATCCGGTTTTTGTTCGTCTATATTCGTGTGTTTATAGGTTGGGTGCTTCGATCTACGCTTCTCTTCATCGGTGGCGGTTGCTGTTCTGGTGCGCTGGTCTCCTATGGCCTTAGCACAACAATTTTTCAACTGTCTACTATAACAAAGTTTGCCCGGCTCCGATGGTGAAGAGGAGATGACGGCGGCGCGCCTTCGACTCGCTCTAGTGCGTGTAGTCATCGCTAGATGTTCTAAGAACCTGAATGTAATATTTACTTATGGTGTTCTTTGTACTACTTTGACAGTTAACGAATAGATTGGAAGTTTTCTCAAAAAAAGACTCATTTTTTCTTGGGTAGTGTTGTGTGATGGTAACATATTATGTTACCACAAAATCTCTTTTACTGTTAATTACATGCCACGTAAGCAACTTTGTCTACATATGGGTTATGTTAGGGCATTTTCAATGTTGACCCATAAATTGGCTCCCACATCCGTCCGCAGACAGGAGGCAGTCCGCGGACACGGATGCGGGGCCGGCCATCCAACCCTATCCGCATACATTTCAAATCATATTTCAACTAACCGGACGAAATTCATCACAGTTTGGATAGAAAAAAGCACAAATTATACATACATAGCATGCAAATAAGTCTAGTACAACAATATTCATATTCAATGAAAAATAGTTCAAATTCAACGAGATTAGCTAGATGTTCAACAAGTTTTTCAAGAACGGACCGTGCCATCCCAGTTATACCGCCCCTTCAGCTCCATCTAATAATGTATGTGTGTAAATGACCGTACCTCCATCCTGTGATACACAACGGCAGCGCTTACGGGCTACACAATGCGCAGAGTAACATTGAGTGAATGAATGATTTAATTAACAAGTTGAGCAAGACGTGGAGTAACATAAGGCCGATCATAGTGGGGTAACATAAGGCTAGCCAGGGATTATCCACGGCAGATTCGCAACCTCTCGACGTTGGTCCATTATGTTTAGTTGTAGTGTCGGGGTTTTCACTGCCCCTTGCCAGGCTAATTTTTTTTAAATAATACATTTTATTTAGTAAATTTCATAACTAGTACGTGGCTAGGCGAATTTTCAAAAATATGACCCAATCGGCCAGCAGCAGGCCGACTAGGCCTTGTTGGTCTGCTGCTGGCCGATTAGGACCTTATTGGCCTGCTGCTGGCCGATTAGGACCTTATCGGCCAGCAGCAGGCCGATAAGGTCCTAATCGGCCAGCAGCAGGCCAACAAGGTACTGATGGGAACAGGCCTATCGGCTAGCAGCAGGCCGATAAGGTCCTAATCGGCCAGCAGCAGGCCGATAAGGTCCTAATCGGCCAGCAGCAGGCCAACAAGGCCTAGTCGGCCTGCTGCTGGTCGATTGGGTCATATTTTTGAAAATTCGCCTAGCCACGTACTAGTTATGAAATTTACTAAATAAAATGTATTATTTAAAAAAAATTAGCCCTTGCCAGGGAATGCTTTGGATGTAAACTACTACGGCAGTTAATGATCCCCTGGCTAAGTTATGTATAGGCAGGCAGATCCATCTTACTTATGCTCTGCTTGTCGCCGAGATAAGAAACCATCTCCATTCTTTAATCTCTTTGTACGTGTTTGATACACGCCCTGCTCATTAATGCATTTAGTCTGGTGGCCGATTGTGATGACCAGGCATGTGAAGTCCATTAAATGGAGCTGATACGGGGAGTAGCATATTTAGATCCGCTGACTTGGCAATCACAGCGTAACAGAGCGAATCACAGCCGTTGGCTCAAGAAAGCGTGCGTGCATCTGATGCTACAGTTCGTTGCACTGGCCAGGCTTTATTTGTGTAGAAATCCACTCTCATTATAAATACATGAACATTATTAGTTCTTTATTCCCTCCGTCCCAATTACGCCCTCCGTTTCAAAATAAATGTCTCAATAGTACTACAACTCTGTATCAAAATTACTATAAAGTCGAGACATTTATTTTGAGACGGAGGAACAAGGAAGTATAACATTATAGCAAGTGTTTAGAGAAGCCATTGGTGTCAGCAAGAGATCAGCCTAATAATTGCACTTTGGTGCCATGTTTAGTATGGAATATTCTGTTTGTGTAGATGGATATCGAGCTGTCAGAGGCATTGAGGGATTTTTCTTAACAACTATTTTACGTGCTTGTTCAGTCACGATGGCTAGTGTTCATTTCTGTATAGTTTCCATGCATCTGTGATGTGAGACAGCGGGACCTTTTTTTTAGGAGAGCCTAGCATTATTAACTCAACAAAAAGTTTACATCATCAGCTAGTTTACCAAGAAGGAAAGGGATCGCTATCTCAAGTACAAGAGTCTTTATTATGAAAACTGAATTGAGCTAGCTCATGAGCCACTGTTAGCCTCTCTAAAGCAGTGCTTAAGATTGACCTTCCCAATAGCCGTAGCCAAATCCAAGCACTCTGCATAAATTGTGTTGCGACATCCCACCATCTATTGTGACCCATGCAAAAGTTGATTACTTCCAAAGAATCCGATTCGGGTTCGATTGCATGAAATCCAAGGGAGTTAGTGTAACAGCCTGATTTTTTGCCCTTTTCTTTTTCTTGTTGATTTATTGGTTTTTGCTTTGTTTTTCTTTTTGAAGTGGATCTGTGGCTTTGCAATCTGGGAGATCATCATCATTTATTCTCCCAAGTGACTCATCATTCTCAAAACTTTCCCAAGATCATTCCATTTCCATTCTAGCCCAACTCCATAACTCTTTTTCTTGGGGAAAATTCCTTTTCTATTAAAGGAATAACCTCAAGTGTCCTAGGTTGTGAACCAACCTATATTTCTATTCATCAAAAAATTCCCAAATAATTCTCATAACTTTTTTGGGTCATATCTTGCTCAAATATGTCAGAATCCTTCCTTGACCAGTTCAAAAATAATTCCCCAATATTCCTTCTTCTATTATGTCCTGAATGGCACTTTGTGAAGGAAGTGTCATTTATCTTATCTTGTTTGTTCCCAATTTTTTTGGCATACTTTCATGTCCAAATAATTGCCACATGCCAAAATTCAACCACGTTTTCCTAGTGAATATTCCTCAGCAATTTTTCAAAGTTTATGTCTGACAAAAGCCATTGTAAAGGAAGTACTAGCTAGTAGTATCCAAATGAGTTGAAATTTTGCATGCCTCTTCATGTGCTTATATTATGACCCTCCCCCAAATTTCAGCTCCATCCAATCAGCTATGCGAGCACAGGACCAAATCTTTGCTTCTGTCAATATTTTTAGGTTGTGAAGCAAGTATATTTTATATTGCTTCATTTTGGCTGAAAATTTACCATAGCATTCTCATGACCATAAAACCTCTTTTCACCAATTTTGGTATAAATTCATCAAGCCACTTTCTCTCTAGAATTTTTTCAAGTTTCTGAACAGAGAGGATGTTTGTGAAGCAAGTGCCATTATGGCTTGTCCATTTGGTATGAAAGTTTTACATCTTCATTATATGTCCAAATAATCATGATGTACAAAATTTAAGCTCAAGTGGCTTCTTAATTTGAGTGTATCATCTCGATCTCTTTTCTGGACCATTTTGGTCAGTTGCAAAGCAACTATATTAATCCTTGATCCATTTCTCCTAAAAACTCTCCAAGATTACAGTCCTTCCTTAGTTAATCACCCCGGACAACACTTTTGACTCCGATCGATTTCCTGTTGATCACCAGTGCACTTCCAAGTTTGATGCAGCAAACTTTAATCAAAGTCTTACTCAGCTACAGAGCTTCTTCTCTCGATCTATCAACTCTCTCAGACTTAGTGATGTAGGGACTCATCACCGGGCATATCATTGCAGCCTCCCTTGTCGTCTTCATACTAGTGCCCGCGGTGACTGCCCCTCTGGCATGTCATTTCACGCGCTCTGGCAGCGTTGGCCGCGCTCTGGGCGTTTGGACGCGTCGGGCAGCTCCGTCTCGGCGAGTTCCGCACGTCTGGGCGTGCCGACCAGACTCCCCGTGCTTCACCCGACGCTCTCCACCCCCTGCCCCTTCTCGAAATCTCCTCGCTGGAGCTAGCCGACGAGCGGCCACGGGTGCACTGTGCCCCGCTTGATCTGGTCCTCGCTCCGTCCATTTCTTCTGCTCCTCTACGTCGGTTTCTACTTCGTAACCTCTGAATCAATGCCTCGTCGCATCCTCGTGCCCTCCCGTGCTCGCTGAGCTCGTCACAGCGTTGGCCGGACCCGATCGACGGCCTCCGGCTCGGCATCCTCGCCCCACCTATAAAATGGCTAGCCCCTAGCCGCTTTAAGCATCCCAGCCTCCTCTCCCCTCTCCTCTAGGCCTCCCTGCCCTCCAATGGCCTCTTCGGTCGCCGGTAGCCGCCACCTAAATTGGCTCAATGCCGAGCCCCCCTCTCCCTCATTCCACCACTAGGAGGTCACCCAGACCCAGGCGATCCTCCCCGTCTCCTCGCCCCATCGCTGGAGCCACTTTTCCCGCGTGCCCGAGCATGGCCGTCGTCGTCTCCTCGGCCACCTTGAGCCTCCATCGTTCTACCTCCCCCCGGCGCTGGTTCTACCCCTGGTTGGACGCGGCGCATCTCCCCGAGGCCACCAGTATCCTCACCACGGCTAGAGGTGACCGGAGCCGCCCGAGCCCTTTGTTGGAGCTTGCCTTTGTTCCACCACGGGCGCTCAAATTGCTGCCGCTGCGACCTCTCCCAAATGCTCGTAGTGCCCTGTTTGGGTGCGGTGCTCCATCCTGCATCCGTCGGTGGCCGAAGCTTGGCCGGAGACGGCCTGAGTCGCCGGAGCGCGCCGGCGCTCGCTCGCCCCCGAGCTCCTCTGCTCCTCACGTTGGGAGCTAGAATAAGAGAAGGAAGGAGGAGAGAGAAACCCCGCGGGACCCACACGTCAGAGACCCAAGCCCCGGCCCCGCCACTACCAGCGTGGATAAGTGGAGACGTACTCCTGGGAGTACGCTTTCCCTTAAAGAAAGCGTATTCCAGTTGTTCTTCGGCTGGAATACATTTTCTCTTCTGGAAAGCGTGTTTCCGAGAAAGGCACGTTCTGTTTAATCTGCCAGGGACCTGTTTGTAGATGTATTTTTATAGATTAGTCCCTGAGCTTTAAACGACCGTATCTTTTCACCCGTAACTCCAAATGAGGTGATTCCAAAGCCCACTTCTTTGTCTCGTCGAGCCCGTTCTATTGGAATCATTTTCATGATGTCGTCACATTTCAAAAATGAACATTTGGCCCCTGCCCTTTATTCATCCCCCTCCGAGAGAGAATGTTTTCCGGTGATTCTTTCCGCGAGCTTCTCGCACTTCTTCTCGGCGAATCCATCCCTCTCAGGAAAGCCACACCCTTCATTTGCATGATTGCAATGCAGTGACATGGTTTACTTATTTAAACTTACTTAAAATATTTCATTAGCTATGTATGATTTGTTCATGGCATTTCTCGGAGTTGTGTTGATCTTGCTGTTGCCATGATGTTGTTTGGATTCCTAGGACTAATACTTGCAGATGAGGATGACATGTTGCCATTGGATTATTAGTGGCTATTATGATTATTCTCATTGTGGTATTGGATATGATGCTTTGGAGTATTATTTTGGATATGATGTTATCTTGTGGATCTTAGCTGGATAGCTTGTTCTTGCTATTGGAGTAGTAGTATTATCGTTCTTGGATTCAACATGCTCTTAGTATTTTGTTATCCTCGAAGTATTAGGATATGGCTATGTTATGGTTTGGATTATTTGGTGGATATTTCTGTAACTTGGATTACAGGTTGATAGATGATATCAAAGTACCAGTTATACTTTGGGGATAAATTCCGTCATTAGGTTGGCCAGGTGCCACCGAACTGGGATATTCTAGTGCAACCACATTTTCCTTTTTTGGGGAGGTCCTAACTAAGTCTATTGCCATGCCTCTCGCCGGTGCCTCCAATGAGGGAAGGTTATGGGCTTGCAGTACCCTGGCCCGGTAATCAGACATAACCTTATGTGCCCATGGTTGGTATTGAGATCTCTTGTCCCCGTTAGGGACCATTTATGTTTTGCCACGACAGTGGCCGTTGGTGTCTTTTGTAGACACGGGCCCACCCATGACTTAGCCCTAGAGGGGAGTTTGTCGGAGTGGCTGGGAGAGTGTCATGGCAATAGACTGGTTTTGTAGGGATGCTGTTGGTCCACCCAAATGGGAGCAAGAGGCCATGGGTTCTGTGATGTGGGTACATTGTGCTAACCTCTGCAGAGTGTGTGTTTAATCTATCTATAGACGCGTCCTCGGTCATGGGCACAAGTTCGTATTAGGTCGCACCGTTCGATCCACAATGACATGATGGAATGACTTATAGGTGATTTATATTGTTGATATTGTGAGGAGTAACAGTTTGGCAGGATGCAGATGATGATGTTGATGTGGTCACAAGGTAATCATGTGGATGTTGTGGTCACGAGGTGATCATGTGGATGTTTTGATCACGAGGTGATCAGGTGGATCACGAGGTGATCGAGATGGTATATGACTAGGCTGGATAACTAAGAGTGAGATGGTTATTGGGATTTGAGATGTTGGTTTATCAGCATTGTAGTAGTTTCATATCATGCTTAGTAGTTGCTTATGCATCATGGCAGCTGTTAATTTAATTAACCTGTTAAATGCTATGTTGTTGTTTTGCCTTGATGCTTTTGGTTGTTGTGAGCTTGCAAGTACATTCAATGTACTGACCTGGCGTGTCATGCCAGATTGCAGGTGATGCCGTGATTGATTGATTGCTTGTTGAGGTTAACAATCGTGCGAGCTAAATCGTGTCCTAGCCAGAGACCTTGCGGAGTGGAGTTCACCACCTTCGTCGTTGTTCCGCTGCTAGAAGTATTCCGCCGCTACGAGTTGTTCCACTGCTAGCATAGAGCAAGTGTAGTATCACAGGCGTAGTGTCGCCGTGCTGATGTGATTCGTTGTAACATCAGACTCGTGTATTTATTATCCTTTGTAATAAGAGCCGATTTGTTCTATGTTAAGCAGTTCCATATTCCGCAGACTTCTCCTCGATCTCTGGCTGGAATACGGGGCGTTCCGGTTTCTCCGAGCCGGGGTGCCACGGTTAGCAAAAGCTAGTCCATCCCTCATGGCAAGAACCTCAGTAGTAACAACATCAACAACATAACGATAATACGCACATGCAGAAGCAGTTTGAAGGCTCCGACTAGGCAACAAAGACTTACAGCAGCTTCGGTGGCTCCGACAGGAATTGGGTTGGTGGCTCCAAATGAAAGTTAGGCATAACAGATATTTATCTATAAAGGAGTCATAGGCTCCGAATGGATGTGAGTTTGTGCCTTCGTACAGTGTAAAATTTGAGAGATGGTATGGAAATGTTTGAGGTGGTTGAGTGATTGTGGAGTTTGATCTCTAAGCACTTTGCAAGAAAACTACCACCTCCCAAATTTGCCCCCCCCCTTTTGGTAGTATTGGCATACCTATGGACTCAATGTGACCTTTGATCACCAAAATCTAGAATCTATGTAATGGTCCTTAGTCTTGCCACCACCTGTACTTGAATAACTAGGGGTGGGGGAGATTAACAACCACATTTCCAAATGACATCTTTTGGGACATAGACTAAAAATTACTTAGTGTGAGTAGTAGTCCCTTTAATCAAGCAGTTTGAAGGCTCCAACTAGGCAACAGAGACATATAGCAGCTTTGGTGGCTCCGACAGGAATTGGGTTGGTGGCTCCAAATGAAAGTTAGGCATAGCAGATATTTCTCTATAAAGGAGTCATAGGCTCCGAATGGATGTGAGTTTGTGGCTTCGTACAATGTAAAATTTGAGAGATAGTATCGAAATGTTTGAGATGTTTGAGTGATTTTGGAGTTTGATCTCTAAGCGCTTTGCAAGAAAACTATCACCTCCAAAATTTGCCCCCCTTTTGGTAGTATTGTCATACCTATGGACTCAATGTGACCTTTGATCACCAAAATCTAAAATCTATGTAATGGTCCTTAGTCTTGCCACCACTTGTACTTGAAGAACTGGGGGGTGGGGGGCGGTTAACAACCACATTTCCAAATGGCATCTTTTGGGACTTAGACAAAAAATTACTTAGTGTGAACAATAGTCCCTTTCATCAAGCTTTCATATATCATGAAAACTCAATAGGGCACAATGGATACATTTTCATGGCTCCAAAGAAACCTCACATGTTCAGGAAGATGATGTAAGGTTCTACGGACCTACACAAGCATAGGTCAGATGGTGTTGGCTCAACACTTGAGCCACAAAGGACGGAGAAGAAACCGACAAAAGAGAGCCTCATAGGTTGATGCTTCATCATGGTGTTTCAGGGGACTGATGTCAACCTAATCAAATGGTGGTAAGGCTTGAGGTAGCCGTGGACCACAACAGTGTTTGGGACAACTGTGGGATGTCATTAACATTCACGACACACATAGGGTTCCATGTTGGGCCCGTCAAGCCCATCCACATAGTGGTGTCTCCTTCTGCTTATCCCATCTTCCCTACTGTCGATGACGCCTCCCTCCTCTCATCCTGTCTCTGCTCAACCTCCAAGCAGCAAACCTCCCATGGTTAATATTGGTTGGAAGTGCTAAAGCCCATGCACTTTCGTCACCAAAAGTTTTGAAGTCATCCTCCTTACCCTCTATGTGACAACTTGATCTGTATTGTAGCTGATGGCAGTGGTCAAGTGGGAGGGCCTACAACATGGTGGCAGTGGCAGGCTCGGTTGACAGGTGGCACACTGATGCAGAGCATCCGACGGTCATCCCATGGACCTACCAACGTCTCACCAAATTCCATGTAGATCGATGACACGAGCATGTGCAAGAGCTCTCGAGACCGAGGTGACATCTCTCCTTTGAGATATTTCGTATGACCCAAGCGAGACATGGTTGCTACCTAAAGTCGGGATGCTATGTGTGATTAGGTATGGAGAAGACCCTTTCGGAGATGCTCATAAAGATGGACAAGTACCAAAGTACATGGATGAAGAGGACCGACAAAAGAAATCGGAGAAAGCTCCCAGGACCCGGACATCCGGCCCCAACCCTGGACATCCGGCCCCTGAGGATGTCAATAACAGCAGCAACCCAGCTGCCAAAATGCTACAGGGCCCAGACATCCAACCAGGCCCGGCCCGACAGCCCGGACATCCGGCGACTGCCCAGAAATCTGGTCCTTCGCCAAAGAACACAACAGAAACTGGACCCCCAACCCGGACATCCGGCCCGACGTAAGCCGCCGGACATCCGACCCCCTGCCCAGACATCCGTCGCCTGTGTGCGCACACTGAACATGCCAATTATGCATGTACTCATGCATTCACCCCAACTTGTACTAGCACTATATATAGACCCTCTCCTCCTCATATCTATGGTTAGCATTGTGATAACTCATATGAGATAGAGCTTTGCTCATCCACTTTTACCCCTACTCCATCGGAGACCAAGGCCAAAGATCCCCCAAGTGGATTCAAGACCCCCCCCTGTGGGAAGATCCTTCATGGATTCAAGACCCTTCCTTCTAGGATTGAGATGAACTAGTTTGACGAGGTTACAGACCTAGGGTAGGGTCACAGGCCCGACCAACTGACGAGGTTACAGACCTAGGGTAGGGTCACAGGCCCGACCAAGGTACCCCACCCAAGGTCACTACCCTATAAGATCAAAATACAAAACTTATGATGACAAAGACAGTCGACTGAGACGGCCCAAGAGGACATCCCGCTCGACTGGACATCACCTACAAGATGACTCGACTCCACTCGACCAATCCAAGGCACTTGACCCCCGAAGGTCAAGGGTCCCTTAGGACAATAACGGTCTGGTATTTACTCGCCATAGTGAATGCCTTAATTACTCTTTACTGTAGGCGTTATCAGTAACGCCTGCCTTAATGTACATTGAACCCTTGGAAACGCGGAGCATGGCTGGGGTCCTGGCGCACTATATAAGCCACCCCCCTCCTCCAGTACAAGGGTTCGCATCCTTGTAATTCACATATACACATACCAGTCGACCGCCTCCGGGCACCGAGACGTAGGGCTGTTACTTCCTCCGAGAAGGGCCTGAACTCGTAAACACCTTGTGTACAACTCCACCATAGCTAGGGCCTTGCCTCCCCATTCGTACCCCCTACTCGTACTGTCAGACTTAGAACCACGACAGTTGGCGCCCACCATGGGGCAAGGCATCTTAGCGACATCTGGTGAGGTTGCAACTTCTTATCCGACCTCCTTCATCATGGTGTCAGGCGATGGTTTAGCGTTGGGCCGCGAGATCTGGCTCGTCGCGCTCGTTTTCATCGCCGACGACTCCGCGTGGTTCCAGGAGGCCCCTCTTGACGTCGAGGCTCTGCCCACCCGGGGGGTTGCGCACTTCCGCGCCAGCGCCAGCGGCGTCCTCCTTCGGCAGCCGTCGACTCAATATTCATCGATCCCTACATCATCCCCCATCCCCGCCGGACGCTGCCGCAAGCGATCCGGTCGCTCACGGCTCCAGCGGTGGGTGAAACACGCGGTGGCTCGTCAAATGGCCACCCCTCAAGTCGCGGCCATCGAGCCCGACGGTTACCTCTACGGGCCGGCCGATCAGTCGACCGAGCTCGTAGATTTTGTTTCCGAGTGCGAGAACAGCGATCCCGCAGCGGAATTCCTCATGGTCGACTCGCGCCGCAGACCGCCGGGTTTTCCTCGCGGTAGAGACAGCGGCAACGGCGGCGGCCGGTCACACGACAACGATGGTTACATTCCTCAACCCCTCACCTCCGAGCAAAGGGCTGAGCTTTGTCGCCGCAACGAAGATGCACTCTTCACTCCCATCGTGGGGGATTCTCCGGAAGCTCTGGCCCTCGAAGCCACACGCTTGGCCACAGTGGCCGAGCGCGCGCGCTTGGAAAATATCGAACGCGCACTCGACGAACAGGCCCGCCGACTGGTCCCCGAGTCCAGTCGACGATCGCGGCAATCGCGCCAGCGCGAGACTCAGTTGTTCCGCACGCCAGTCCAGAACCTCGAAGCCGTGGCTCGCATCGCGGAGTCGATTCAACCCTCTTAGTCGGAGGCTGGGAGAGGCCTTCAGCAGATCCGAGCTTTGCTCTGAACGGCTGAAGAGCAAAATGCGGCTGTTTCTCAATCGCGCAACAGGATTCACAGCAGATTGGTGGCTGCAGACACCGTTTGGTCGGCCCACAGTCCAAGATCGCCCCCGAGGCATGAGGAACGTGGCCCGCGGCAAGACCGGCATCTGGGTCGGAATGACAGGCAGGATGACCATCGACCCGGACATCATGACCGCCGTCGAGTGCCTACGCCTCCTCCGGGAAGCGGATCGTACTCGCCCCGGCGGCACGAGGGCAGGCGCCTGCGCGATGATGAGCGGAGGATTCCCCCAGATCCCCGGAGGCCAGGTTTCGATGCAAGGTCTATCCTTGTGCAGGGATGGGTCGACCGGAACAGGGCATTCAGAGAAGAGCAAGGCAGGGATCAACCTAGTGGCAGCCGAGCACCTGTCTCTGGACCCGAGTGTTTCTGCAGTGCTATCAGAGCCCCAGAGATCCCCCCCAAACTTCAGGTTAGCGGCGGGGGTAAGCAAGTTCACCGGTGAGTCGAAACCAGACACCTGGCTAGAAGACTACCGAGTGGCTGTACTGATCGGAGGCGGCAACGACGACGTGGCCATGAAGCACCTTCCTTTGATGCTGGGCGGTTCTGCTCAGACGTGGCTCAATCAGTTGGCCCCCGGGAGTATTTATAGTTGGGAAGAGCTCGCGCGAGTGTTCATTCGGACCTTCGAAGGCACCTGCAAGTGGCCTGCTGGACTCGCAGAGCTTCAACACTGCGCGCAGAAGTCGAATGAAACTTTGAGAGATTACATCCAGCGATGGACCACCCTGCATCACACGGTGGAGAATGTGTCTGAGCACCAGGCAGTTTGCGCTTTCAAGGAAGGCGTGCGTAACCGAGAGCTGAATCTGAAGTTTGGCCGAATAGGCGATATGTCCCTGTCGCTGATGATGGAGATTGCCAGTCGGTACGCCAACGGTGAAGAGGCCGATCGGCTCCGCAGCGGCAAGAAACTAGTCAGACAGGATGATCAGAATTCCAATCGGAAGAACAAGCGCATGGCCGAGCTAGCTGCTCAGGGCGAGGCTGCGGTGGTCAATCAGGGAAAGGGCAAAGGAAAGCCGAAAGGTTCCCGGGCCCCCAAGAAAGTGAAGGATCAAGCTGGAGATGATGTGCTCGACCAGCCGTGCCCCATACACACGAAGAAAGATGAAGAGGGAAACTTGGTATATCCCTGAAGGAAATATGCCCTAGAGGCAATAATAAAGATGTTATTTGTATTTCCTTATATCATGATAAATGTCTTTTATTCATGCTAGAATTGTATTAACCGGAAACTTAGTACATGTGTGAATACATAGACAAAATAGTATGTCCCTAGTATGCCTCTACTAGACTAGCTCATAGATCAAAGATGGTTATGTTTCCTAGCCATAGACATGAGTTGTCATTTGGTCAACGGGATCACATCATTAGGAGAATGATGTGATGGACAAGACCCATCCGTTAGCATAGCACTATGATCGTTTAGTTTTACTGCTATTGCTTTCTTCATGACTTATACATGTTCCTATGACTATGAGATTATGCAACTCCCGAATACCGTAGGAACACCTTGTGTGCTATCAAACGTCACAACGTAACTGGGTGATCATAAATAGGCTCTACAGGTGTCTCCGAAAGTATTCGTGGTGTTGGCATAGATCAAGATTAGGATTTGTCACTCCGAGTGTCGGAGAGGTATCTCTGGGCCCTCTCGGTAACACACATCACAATAAGCCTTGCAAGCAAAAGACTAATGAGTTAGTCACGAGATGATGAGTTACGGAACGAGTAAAGAGACTTGCCAGTAACGAGATTGAACTAGGTATAGAGATACCGACGATCTAATCTCGGGCAAGTAACATACCGTTGACAAAAGGAACAACGTATGTTGTTATGCGGTTCTGACCGATAATAGATCTTCGTAGAATATGTAGGAGCCAATATGAACATCCAGGTTCCGCTATTGGTTATTGACAGGAGATGAGTCTCGGTCATGTCTACATAGTTCTCGAACCCGTAGGGTCCGCACGCTTAACGTTTGATGACGATCGGTATTATGAGTTTATGAGTATTGATGTACCGAAGGTAGTTCGGAGTCCCGGATGAGATCACGGACATGAAGAGGAGTCTCGGAATGTCCGAGACATAAAGATTGATATATTGGACGACTATATTCGGACACCGGAAGTGTTCCGGGAAAGTTTCGGATTTATCGGGATTGCCGGAGGGGATTGCCGGAGGGGGTTACCGGAACCCCCTACGAGAGGGGATGGTCCATAGTGGGCCTAAAGGGAAAGAGAGAGGCAGCCCATAGGGCTGGCCGGCGCCCCCACCTAGGGTTCCTAGTTGGACTAGGATTGGGGGGGGGGGGGGCGCCACCTCTCCTATTCCTTTCCCTCTTCTTTCTTTTGGTGAATCCTACTAGGAATAGGATTGCAATCCTATTCCTAGTAGGACTCCTTCCCTAGCCGCACCAGGAGAAGTTGGCCGGCCTCCCTCCCTTGATCCTTTATATACGGGGGCAGGGGGGCACCCAACGACACAAGTTGAATTGTTTTAGCCGTGTGCGGTGCCCCCCTCCACAGAATCACACCTCGGTCATACCGTCGCGGAGCTTAGGCGAAGCCCTGCGCCGGTGAACACATCATATCCGTCACCACGCCGTCGTGCCGACGAAACTCTCCCGTGAAGCTCAACTGGATCAAGAGCTCGTGGGACGTCATCAAGCTGAACGTGTGCTGAACGCGGAGGTGCCGTACGTTCGGTGCTTGATCGGTTGGATCACGAAGAAGTTCGACAACATCAACCGCGTCACTTGACGCTTCCGCTCCCGGTCTACGAGGGTATGTAGACACACTCTTCCCTCTCGTTGCTATACATCTGGTAGATAGATCTTGCGTGATCGTAGGAAAATTTTAAAATACTACGTTCCCCAACAGTGGCATCATGAGCCAGGTCTATGCGTAGATGATATGCACGAGTAGAACACAATGAGTTGTGGGCGATACTAGTCATACTGCTTACCAACATGTCATACTTTGCTTCGGCAGTATTGTGAGATGAAGCGGCCCAGACCGACATTACGCGTACGCTTACGCGAGACTGGTTTCACCGCTACGAGCACTCGTTGCTTAAAGGTGACTGGCGGGTGTCTGTCTCTCTCACTTTAGCTGAATCAAGTGTGGCTACGCCCGGTCCTTGTGAAGGTTAAAACATCACATACTTGACGAAACATCGTTGTGGTTTTGTATGCGTAGGTAAGAACGGTTCTTGCTAAAGCCCGTAGCAGCCACGTAAAACTTGCAACAACAAAGTAGAGGACGTCTAACTTGTTTTTGCAGGGCATATTGTGATGTGATATGGTCAAGACATGATGAGTTATACGTTTTTGTATGAGATGATCATGTTTTGTAAAGTTATCGGCAACTGGCAGGAGCCATATGGTTGTCGCTTTATTGTATGAAATGCAATCGCCATGTAATTGCTTTACTTTATCACTAAGCGGTAGCGATAGTTGAGGAAGCAATAGTTGGCGAGACGACAACGATGCTACGATGGAGATCAAGGTGTCGTGCCGGTGACGAAGGTGATCATGACGGTGCTTTGGAGATAGAGATCAAAAGCACAAGATGATGATGGCCATATCATGTCACATATTTTGATTGCATGTGATGTTTATCTTATTATGCTTCTTATTTTGCTTAGAACGACGGTAGCATTATAAGATGATCCCTTACTAAATTTCAAGGTATAGGTGTTCTCCCTGAGTATGCACCGTTGCGAAAGTTCGTCGTGCCGAGACACCATGTGATGATCGGGTGTGATAAGCTCTACGTTCAAATACAACGGGTGTAAGCCAGTTTTGCACACGTAGAATACTCGGGTTAAACTTGACGAGCCTAGCATATACAGATATGGCCTCGGAACACTGGAGACCGAAAGGTCGAGCGTGAATCATATAGTAGATATGATCAACATAAGATGTTCACCATTGAAACTACTCCATCTCACGTGATGATCGGACATGGTTTAGTTGATTTGGATCAAGTGATCATTTAGATGACCAGAGGGATGTCTATCTAAGTGGGAGTTCTTTAAATTAATATGATTAAATTGAACTTTAATTTATCATGAACTTAGTCCTGATAGTTTTGCATATCTATGTCGTTGTAGATCAATGGCCCGTGCTACCGTTCCTTTGGATTTTAATGCATTCCTAGAGAAAGCTAAGTTGAAAGATGATGGTAGCAATTACACGGACTGGGTCCGTAACCTGAGGATTATCCTCATTGCTGCACAGAAGAATTATGTCCTTGAAGCACCGCTAGGTGACAAGCCCCCTCCCGCTAATGTAGACGCTTTGAACGTCTGGCAGTCGCGGTCTGATGACTACACGATAGTTCAGTGTGCCATGCTTTACGGCTTAGAACCGGGACTTCAACGACGTTTTGAACGTCATGGACCATATGAGATGTTCCAGGAGTTGAAGTTAATATTTCAAGCAAATGCCCGAATTGAGAAATATGAGATTTCCAATAAGTTCTACAGCTGCAAGATGGAGGAGAATAGTTCTATCAGTGAACACTTGCTCAGAATGTCTGGGTACTACAATCATATGACTCAACTTGGTTGCAAAGTTGACGAGGATAGTGTTATTGATAGAGTTCTTCAATCACTGCCACCAAGCTATAAAGGCTTCGTGATGAACTATAACATGCAAGGGATGCAAAAGACAATTCCCGAGCTCTTCGCTATGCTCAAAGCTGCGGAGGTAGAAATCAAAAAGGAGCATCAAGTGTTGATGGTTAACAAGACCACTAGTTTCAAGAAAAAGGGCAAGGGAAAGAAAGGGAACTTCAAAAAGAATAGCAAGTCAGTTGCTACTTCCACGAATAAACCCAAATCTGGAGCCAAGCCTGAAACTGAGTGCTTCTACTGCAAGGGGACTGGACACTGGAAGCGGAACTGCCCCAAGTTTTTGGCGGATAAGAAGGATGGCAAGGTGAACAAAGGTATATGTGATATACATGTTATTGATGTGTACCTTACTAATACTCGTAGTAGTACCTGGGTATTTGATACCGGTTCGGTTGCTAATATTTGTAACTCGAAACATGGACTATGGATTAAACGAAGATTAGCTAAGGATGAGGTGACGATGCGCGTGGGAAACGGTTCCAAAGTCGATGTGATCGCCGTCGGCACGCTACCTCTACATCTACCTTCGGGATTAGTTTTAGACCTAAATAATTGTTATTTGGTGCCAGCGTTAAGCATGAACATTATATCTGGATCTTGTTTATTGCGAGACGGTTATTCATTTAAATCAGAGAATAATGGTTGTTCCATTTTAATGAATAATATCTTTTATGGTCATGCACCCTTAAAGAGTGGTCTATTCTTATTGGATCTCGATTGTAGTGATACACATATTCATAATATTGAAACCAAAAGATGCAAGGTTAATAATGATAGTGCAACTTATTTGTGGCACTGCCGTTTAGGTCATATTGGTGTAAAACGCATGAAGAAACTCCATAATGATGGACTTTTGGAATCACTTGATTATGAATCACTTGGTGCTTGCGAACCATGCCTCATGGGCAAGATGACTAAAACTCCGTTCTCCGGAACTATGGAGCGAGCAACAGATTTGTTGGAAATCATACATACTGATGTATGTGGACCAATGAGTGTTGATGCTCGCGGCGGGTATCGTTATTTTCTGACCTTCACTGATGATTTGAGCAGATATGGGTATATCTACTTAATGAAACACAAGTCTGAAACATTTGAAAAGTTCAAAGAATTTCAGAGTGAAGTAGAGAATCATCGTAACAAGAAAATAAAGTTTCTACAATCTGATCGTGGAGGAGAATATTTGAGTTACGAGTTTGGTCTTCATTTGAAACAATGTAGAATAGTTTCACAACTCACGCCACCTGGAACACCACAGCGTAATGGTGTGTCCGAACGTCGTAACCGTACTTTATTAGATATTGTACGATCTATGACGTCTCTTACCGATTTACCACTATCGTTTTGGGGATATGCTTTAGAGACAGCTGCATTCACGTTAAATAGGGCACCATCTAAATCCGTTGATACGACACCTTATGAACTTTGGTTTAGCAAGAAACCAAAGTTGTCGTTTCTTAAAGTTTGGGGCTGCGATGCTTATGTGAAAACACTTCAACCTGATAAGCTCGAACCCAAGTCGGAAAAATGTGTCTTCATAGGATACCCAAAATAGACTGTTGGGTACACCTTCTATCACAGATCCGAAGGCAAAATATTCGTTGCTAAGAACGGATCCTTTCTAGAAAAAGAGTTTCTCTCGAAAGAAGTGAGTGGGAGGAAAATAGAACTTGATGAGGTAATTGTACCTTCTCCCGGATTGGAAAGTAGTACATCACAGGAAATTGTTCCAGTGATTCCTACACCAATTAGTGAGGAAGTTAATGATAATGATCATGAAACTTCGGATCAAGTTTCTGCTGAACGTCGTAGATCAACCAGAGTACGTTCCGCACCAGAGTGGTACGGCAACCCAGTTCTGGAAATCATGTTACTAGACCATGATGAACCTACGAACTATGAGGAAGCGATGATGAGCCCAGATTCCGCAAAATGGCTTGAAGCCATGAAATCTGAGATGGGATCCATGTATGAGAACAAAGTGTGGACTTTGGTTGACTTGCCCGATGATCGGCAAGCCATCGAAAATAAATGGATCTTCAAGAGGAAGACCGACGCAGACGGTAATATTACCGTTTACAAAGCTCGACTTGTTGCGAAAGGTTTTCGACAAGTTCAAGGAGTTGACTACGATGAGACTTTCTCACCTGTAGCGATGCTTAAGTCTGTCCGAATCATGTTAGCAATTGCCGCATTTTATGATTATGAAATCTGGCAAATGGATGTCAAAACTGCATTCCTAAATGGATATCTCAAAGAAGAGTTGTATATGATGCAACCAGAAGGTTTTGTCGATCCAAAAGGTGCTAACAAAGTATGCAAGCTCCAGCGATCCATCTATGGACTGGTGCAAGCATCTCGGAGTTGGAATATACGCTTTGATGAGGTGATCAAAGCATATGGTTTTATACAGACTTTTGGAGAAGCCTATATTTACAAGAAAGTGAGTGGGAGCTCTGTAGCATTTCTAATATTATATGTAGATGACATATTGTTGATTGGAAATGATATAGAATTTCTGGATAGCATAAAAGGATACTTGAATAAAAGTTTTTCGATGAAAGACCTCGGAGAAGCTGCTTACATATTAGGCATCAAAATCTATAGAGATAGATCAAGACGCTTAATTGGACTTTCACAAAGCACATACCTTGATAAGATTTTGAAGAAGTTCAAAATGGATCAGTCAAAGAAAGGGTTCTTGCCTGTTTTACAAGGTATGAAGTTGAGTAAGACTCAATGCCCGACCACTGCAGAAGATAGAGAGAAAATGAAAGTCATTCCCTATGCCTCAGCCATAGGATCTATCATGTATGCAATGCTGTGTACCAGGCCTGATGTGTGCCTTGCTATAAGTCTAGCAGGGAGGTACCAATGTAATCCAGGAGTGGATCACTGGACAGCGGTCAAAAACATCCTAAAGTATCTGAAAAGAACAAAGGATATGTTTCTCGTGTATGGAGGTGACAAAGAGCTCGTCGTAAACGGTTACGTCGATTCTAGCTTTGACACTGATCCGGATGACTCAAAGTCACAAACCGGATATGTATTTTTATTGAACGGTGGAGCTGTCAGTTGGTGCAGTTCCAAGCAGAGCGTCGTGGCGGGATCTACGTGTGAAGCGGAATACATAGCTGCTTCGGAAGCAGCGAATGAAGGAGTCTGGATGAGGGAGTTCATATCCGATCTAGGTGTAATACCTAGTGCATCGGGTCCAATGAAAATCTTTTGTGACAACACTGGAGCCATAGCCTTGGCAAAGGAATCCAGGTTTCACAAGAGAACAAAACACATCAAAAGACGCTTCAATTCCATCCGCGATCTAGTCAAGGAGGGAGACATAGAGATTTGCAAAATACATACGGATCTGAATGTTGCAGACCCGTTGACTAAGCCTCTTCCACGGGCAAAACATGATCAGCACCAGGACTCCATGGGTGTGAGGATCATCATTTTGTAATCTAGATTATTGACTCTAGTTCAAGTGGGAGACTGAAGGAAATATGCCCTAGAGGCAATAATAAAGATGTTGTTTGTATTTCCTTATATCATGATAAATGTCTTTTATTCATGCTAGAATTGTATTAACCGGAAACTTAGTACATGTGTGAATACATAGACAAAACAGTATGTCCCTAGTATGCCTCTACTAGACTAGCTCATTGATCAAAGATGGTTATGTTTCCTAGCCATAGACATGAGTTGTCATTTGGTCAACGGGATCACATCATTAGGAGAATGATGTGATGGACAAGACCCATCCGTTGGCATAGCACTATGATCGTTTAGTTTTACTGCTATTGCTTTCTTCATGACTTATACATGTTTCTATGACTATGAGATTATGCAACTCCCGAATACCGTAGGAACACCTTGTGTGCTATCAAACGTCACAACGTAACTGGGTCATCATAAAGATGCTCTACAGGTGTCTCCGAAAGTATTCGTGGTGTTGGCATAGATCAAGATTAGGATTTGTCACTCCGAGTGTCGGAGAGGTATCTCTGGGCCCTCTCGGTAACACACATCACAATAAGCCTTGCAAGCAAAAGACTAATGAGTTAGTCACGAGATGATGAGTTACGGAACGAGTAAAGAGACTTGCCAGTAACGAGATTGAACTAGGTATAGAGATACCGACGATCGAATCTCGGGCAAGTAACATACCGTTGACAAAAGGAACAACGTATGTTGTTATGCGGTTCTGACCGATAATAGATCTTCGTAGAATATGTAGGAGCCAATATGAACATCCAGGTTCCGCTATTGGTTATTGACCGGAGATGAGTCTCGGTCATGTCTACATAGTTCTCGAACCCGTAGGGTCCGCACGCTTAACGTTTGATGACGATCGGTATTATGAGTTTATGAGTATTGATGTACCGAAGGTAGTTCGGAGTCCCGGATGAGATCACGGACATGATGAGGAGTCTCCGAATGTCCGAGACATAAAGATTGATATATTGGACGACTATATTCGGACACCGGAAGTGTTCTGGGAAAGTTTCGGATTTATCGGGATTGCCGGAGGGGGTTACCGGAACCCCCTACGAGAGGGGATGGTCCATAGTGGGCCTAAAGGGAAAGAGAGAGGCAGCCCATAGGGCTGGCCGGCGCCCCCACCTAGGGTTCCTAGTTGGACTAGGATTGGGGGGGGGGGGCGCCACCTCTCCTATTCCTTTCCCTCTTCTTTCTTTTGGTGAATCCTACTAGGAATAGGATTGCAATCCTATTCCTAGTAGGACTCCTTCCCTAGCCGCACCAGGAGAAGTTGGCCGGCCTCCCTCCCTTGCTCCTTTATATACGGGGGCAGGGGGGCACCCAAAGACACAAGTTGAATTGTTTTAGCCGTGTGCGGTGCCCCCCTCCACAGAATCACACCTCGGTCATACCGTCGCGGAGCTTAGGCGAAGCCCTGCGCCGGTGAACACATCATATCTGTCACCACGCCGTCGTGCTGACGAAACTCTCCCGTGAAGCTCAACTGGATCAAGAGCTCATGGGACGTCATCAAGCTGAACGTGTGCTGAACGCGGAGGTGCCGTACGTTCGGTGCTTGATCGGTTGGATCACGAAGAAGTTCGACAACATCAACCGCGTCACTTGACGCTTCCGCTCCCGGTCTACGAGGGTACGTAGACACACTCTTCCCTCTCGTTGCTATACATCTGGTAGATAGATCTTGCGTGATCGTAGGAAAATTTTAAAATACTACGTTCCCCAACAATCCCAAGCACACCACTCGACAGTGTCGGCTCCTGATCCAGAACTTCAAGAAAGATCAGTCGACTGAGAAGGAGAAGGAATCAGAAGAATCCGAAGACAAGGAAGGGACGGAAGATACCCCCGGATCAACTCCACTTTGGTGATCTTCGCAGACGTCGAGAGCAAAAGTCGACTGAAAGTCATCAATAGAGAAGTAAATATGGTTACCCCGGCAACCCCCACATTTTTGAAATGGTCCAAGACCCCCATCACATTCAATCAGTCTGATCACCCAACACACATTGCCACCCCCGGGCGGCAGGCACTGGTGGTCGACCCGGTGATCGAGGGCACGCATCTGACCAGAGTCCTGATGGATGGGGGCAGTGGCTTGAACATCTTTATGTGGCAACCCTCCGGGATATGGGCATTCCGATGTCCAAGCTGAGAGAAAGTAACATGAGGTTCCATGGGGTAATCCCCGGGAAGAAAGACGACTCACTTGGTCAGATCACACTTGACGTAGTCTTTGGTGAGTCGAAGAATTATCGCAAAGAGAAGCTGACGTTCGAAGTGGTGGACTTCAACAACGCTTATCACGCCATCCCGGGTAGGCCCGCCTATGCCAGGTTCATGGCTCAACCATGTTACGTTTACCTCAAGCTGAAGATGCCAGGACCCAACGGCGTCATAACCGTCACTGGGAACCGTCAGAAAGCGGAAGAGTGCTTCCAGAAAGGCTCGAAGATCGCCGACGAGCAGATGGCAGCAGTAGAGATGGAGGAGTACCAAAAGAGCGTGGATCCGAGTGATCTGCTGAGGGCGAAGAAGCCGGCTTCTGAGTCAGCTTTCCAGTCGGCCGGGGACACAAAACCCGTGCACATCCACCCCACCGATCCCAACCAAGGTTGTCAGAATCGCGATTCTGTTATACGATTCTACGACTTTACGATCCAAACTAACCCCTATGATTCTACGATTTTGGTTCATAGAATCTACGTTTCTACGATCCTGATAGTGAAGATTCTATGATTTGCGATCCTACCATCTAAGGCCCGATCCGATTCAAAATCACGATTCTGACAACCTTGATCCCAACGCAGCACCGACCCACATTTCCACTACACTCGACAGCAAATAGGAAGAAGTGCTCGTCCAGCTCCTCTGTGAGAACTGGGACATCTTCGCATGGAAACCATCAGACATGCCGGGTGTACCCAGGGGACTGGCTGAGCACCATTTGCGAGTCGACCCGAAGGTAAAACCTATGAAGGAACATCTCCGTCGGTCCCCTGCGGAGAAGCGAAAGGCAATTGGCGAGGAAGTGGCTCGGCTCCTGGCAGCTGAGTTTATCCGCGAGATTTACCACTCCGAGTGGCTCGCCAATGTCGTCATGGTCCCCAAGAAGGACAAGTCTCTCCGCATGTGCATCGATTTCAAGCACATCAATCGGGCCTACCCAAAGGATCATTTTCCTCTTCCCCGCATCAATCAGATAGTCGACTCGACTGCGGAATGTGAACGTTTGTTCTTTCTGGACGCGTATTCCGGGTACCATCAGATCCGTCTGTTCGGACCCGATGAAATCAAGACAACTTTCATCACCCCCTTCGGGTGTTTCTGTTATGTCACCATGCCTTTCGGTCTTAAAAATGCCGGCGCTACCTTCATGCGCATGATCCAGAAGTGCTTAACAAAGCAAATCAGTCGGAACGTCGAGGCATACATGGATGACATTGTGGTCAAGTCACGGAAAGGTTCTGACCTGCTGACCGACCTCGCTGAGACATTCGCAAACCTAAGAAGCTATGATATCAAGCTCAATCCATCAAAGTGTACGTTCGGAGTCCCTGGCGACAAGTTGCTCGGTTTTCTCATTTCCGAACAGGGAATCGACACCAACCCAGAGAAGGTCAGCACCATCCTCCGAATGAAACGCCCCGAGCATACACACGACGTCCAGAAGCTTACTGGTTGTTTGGCCGCATTGAGTCGATTCATTTCTCGTCTTGGTGAGAAGGCACCGCCTCTCTACCGACTCATGAAGAAATCATACAAGTTCAAGTAGAATTCCGAAGCCGAAGCAGCATTTGAAGAGCTCAAAGCCCTGCTGTCGACCCAGCCGGTGCTCGCTGCCCCAGTCAGCAGAGAGCCTCTTCTACTATACATTGCAGCCGCCGGACAAGTTGTCAGTACTGTACTCACGGTCGAGCGGGAAGAAGAGGGCAAGGCATACAAGGTCCAACGCCCGGTCTATTACATATCCTAAGTTTTGACTCCCTCCAAACAAAGGTATCCACATTACCAAAAGCTTGTGTATGGGATTTACTTGACTGCAAAAAAGGTTGCCCATTACTTTTCGGACCATACAATCTCATTCGTCAGCGATGCCCCGCTGTCTGCAATCCTGAACAACCGAGACGCAACCGGTCGAGTGGCAAAATGGGCGATTGAACTTCTTCCGTTAGATATCAAGTTTGAAGTGAAGAAAGCCATCAAGTCTCAGGCTATAGCAGATTTTGTGGCCGAGTGGATAGAACAAGAGCTGCCGACTCAAGTTCAGTCGGACCACTGGACTATGTTCTTCGATGGATCCAAGATGCTGAACGGATCCGGCGCAAGCATGGTCCTAGTTTCTCCCAGGGGCGACAAGCTCAGTTACGTCCTTCAGATCCACTTTGACTTATCGAACAACGAAGTTGAGTACGAAGCACTTTTGTACGGGTTGCGCATGGCCATCTCACTTGGCGTCCGTGGCTTGATGGTTTATGGCGACTCTGAGTTAGTGGTGAACCAAGTGATGAAGGAATGGGACGTCAGGAACCCGGCAATGACCAGTTATTGCAGTGAAGAAGTTTGAAGGCTTAGAGCTACATCATGTGCCCAGAGCCAAGAATCAACTGGCCGATGACCTCGCAAAAATTGGGTCGACTCGGAGGCCTATACCAAAGAATGTGTTCCTGGAGCATCTGCACACGCCTTCTGTCAAAGAAGACCCCTTCACGGAAGAGCCCCCACAGCCAGTTAGTGCGTCAAATCTGACTGAAGTCGAAGTACCTGCTGTGGTCGACCTGATCATGGAGGTCCTAGTGATTACGCCAGACTAGACTGTGCCATGTATATCGTATCTGCTCAGGCAAGAACTCCCGGAAGATGAGGAGGAAGCACGCCAGATCATCCGCCGATCCAAGGCGTTCACTGTCATTCAGGGTCTGCTCTACAGAGAAAGCGTCACCGGAATCGCTCAGCGCTGCATCGCCCGAGAGGAAGGTCGATTGATCTTGGACGAAATTCACTCGGGAACTTGTGGCCACCACGCTTCCTCTCGGACCATAGTGGCCAAAGCATACCAAGCCGGGTTTTACTGGCCTCGCGCCAACGAGATGGCCAAGGATATTTTGGACAAGTGCGCATGTTGCCAGTTCTACTCCAACATGTCCCACAAGTCGGCGTCCGCCCTGAAGACCATTCTGCTAGTCTGGCCCTTTGCTGTTTGGGGCTTGGACATGGTCGGCCCCTTCAGAACAGGCAGAAGCGGATTCACCCACCTACTCGTGGCAGTTGACAAGTTCACCAAATGGATTGAGGCCAAGCCCATCAAGAACCTCGAGTCGAGCACCACCATCAGCTTCATCAGGGAATTGATATTCAGATATGGAGTTCCCCATAGCATCATCACAGACAACGGCTCCAACTTTTACTCGGATGAATTCAGAGCTTTCTGTGCTTCTCAAGGAACACGAGTCGACTACGCCTCTGTGGCGCATTCGCAGTCAAATGGACAGGCAGAAAGAGCAAATGGTTTGATTCTCCAAGGCCTAAAGCCGCGGCTCATGCGTGATCTTAAGCATGCCGCTGAAGCTTGGGTAACTGCACTACCATCTGTCTTATGGGGTATGAGGACAACTCCAAACCGGTCGACTGGCCATACCACTTTCTTCATGGTCTATGGAGCCGAAGCTGTGTTGCCGAGCGACTTATTGCACAACGCCCCCAGAGTGGAACTCTTCTCCGAAGCCGAGGCAGAGCAGGCTCGTCAGGATGCAGTCGACCTTTTGGAGGAGGAAATAGAGATGGACTTGATCTGGTCGACCATCTATCAACAGGACCTGCGTCGATTCCATGCTCGCAACGTCCGAAGCCGAGCATTCCAGGAAGGAGACCTGGTCCTTCGAGTGCATCAGAAACGTCCACACAAGCTCGCCCCGGCCTAGGAAGGTCCATTCATCATCACCAAGGTACTGCACAACGGATAATACCACCTCTACAATGTCGCCAAGAAGAAAGACGAACCTCGTTCGTGGAACGCAGACCTGCTCCGCCGCTTCTACAGTTGAGACACTCGACGGTCGAGTTGTAATAAAGATTTCCCGATTTATTTCAAAGACAAGTTAGCAGTGGTCCTTTAATGATTGATGCTTTCTAAAAACGCTGGTCTTGAAAATCCCCCAGTGGGTGCTTAGCCGCGAACCCGATTCGCCTAAGTTTCAAACGCTCGCTCCGAGTGAAGAGCAACCCTCTCACTCGGGGGCTTAGCTGCGGTCCTTTGAGCTGCGTCATAAGTATAATGTGGCTCTATCTTCCGAGCTCTGCCACAAATACAACGTAGCTTGGAATCGCCTAAGTTTCAAACATCCACTCTGAGTGAAGAGCAACCCTCCCACTCGGGGGCTTAGCTGCGACCCCGTGACTCGCCTAAGTTTCAAACGCTCACTCCGAGTGAAGAGCAACCCTCTCACTCGGGGGCTTAGCTGCGGTCCTCCGAGCTGCGTCATAAGTATAATGTGGCTCTGTCTTCCGAGCTCCGCCACAAATACAACGTAGCTTGGAATCGCCTAAGTTACAAACATCCACTCCGAGTGAAGAGCAGCCCTCTCACTCGGGGGCTTAGCTGCGACCCTGTGGCTCGCCTAAGTTTCAAATGCTCACTCCGAGTGAAGAGCAACCCTCTCACTCGGGGGCTTAGCTGCGGTCCTCCGAGCTGTGTCATAAGTATAATGTGGCTCTGTCTTCTGAGCTCCGCCACAAATTCAACGTAGCTTGGAATCGCCT
>LR738712.1:541680701-541705544 GCA_902687465.1 Secale cereale | reverse complement strand
AGCTCCGCGACAAATACAACGTAGCTTGGAATCGCCTAAGTTACAAACATCCACTCCGAGTGAAGAGCAACCCTCTCACTCGGGGGCTTAGCTGCGACCCCGTTACTCGCCTAAGTTTCAAACGCTCACTCCGAGTGAAGAGCAACCCTCTCACTCGAGGGACTTAGCTACGGTCCTCCGAGTTGCGTCATAAGTATAATTTGGCTCTGTCTCCCGAGCTCCGCCACAAATACAACGTAGCTTGGAATCGCCTAAGCTACAAACATCCACTTCAAGTGAAGAGCAACCCTCTCACTCGGGGGCTTAGCTGTGGACGTGGACTCGAAGATTCACGCAATCAAAAGAGAGCCGCAAGCCAAAAAGTTGAATCCAGATAAAAGTCCCACAAGATTCGGGCAAGAGTACCTGGGCCACAGGCCCACCAGAGTTTAACGATTACAAGACCACTCGGCATTCCGAGGCAAATTGAATTAAGGCATCAAAGTTAGCTCATTCCTCAGGCGGAGGCGGACTCGCGGGCGCAACGAATTGGTCTAGGTCGATCCCATCAGCAATACGAGTGGCGGCTTCCAAGAAAGTCTCCATGAACGACTGGAACTGAAGCTCCTTCGTATTGGCAACCTTGAGCGCCGCGAGCCTCCTCTCCTTCACTTCCTTGCAGTGCACGCGGACCAGAGACAGCGCCACGTCGGCTCCACCCCGGGTGGATGACTTCTTCCACTCCTGCACTCAGTTGGGATCTCGTTGAGTCGAGTCATCAGAGACTCGAGGTCGTTCTCCTGCACGACTCCCCTCCAGAGCGCGGTGTCGATCCGGGCCATCACCGCTTTCAGCCGTCCTAGATAGTCCGTGGCCGCAGTAAGCCGGGACTCCAGCCTCAAGATGTTCATGGCAACCTCGTCCTTCATGATAGAATTGGCTGGGTCCAGGCCGGGCTCGACCCGCCCAGTCTCTTCTTCGAAGTTGCGACAGAATTCTGCACCGTAAACAGCAAGTCGAGTCAGCAAGCAAAACATGGGTCGACCGATCCATCTTAACCCGAGCGAAAAGAGACGTACCTTCGAGCACAAGGTACCACTTCTTGGTAAGATCGCCCAGATAAGCCTTAAGATCAATCCTCTTCTGGAAAAGGGCCTCGTACTTGTCATTCAAGACAGACTTGGAATTCTTCAGTCGAGTCACCTCTTGATTGGCTACGTTGAGTGAGCCTCTCAGCCTGATAATCTCCGCCTCGAGCCCGCCTACAGAGGCTAGCTTCTGCGCCGCCAGTTCTGCCTTCTCTTGAGCCGCCTGCTGCGCCGCCGCCAGGTCGAGATCTTTCTGCTCCAAGGCCGCTTTCAGTTGAACTACCAAAGACGTCACTGGACAGATGAACATGAGGAAACACAAGGCACATTTATCAAAAGGCAGTCGACAAATGGTTGGCGTCAGTTACCGGCCGCATCATCCTGCGTCTTCTTCAGATGGTCCCGAGCCAGCTGTAAGTCGAGATTGAGCTGGATTTGCTTCTTCTCAAGGTCTGAAAATTTGGCCCCAAACTCGCAAGATTTCTGCATCAACACAACAAAACAAGATTTTAAGACTACAGTCGAGTCAAACACTCAATCGCAGTCTCGGGGACTACACCCAATGGGTGCACTAAGCGTGCCCCCACTGGTTCTCACTCGGCCAAGATCAGTCTGGCTCGAGCTCAAAAAAAAGAAGGAAGAAAAGTTCTATCGTCAGACCACGGCCGACTGCCAGCAGTCGACCACGGTCTCGGGGGCTACACCCAGTGGGTGCACTGAGCGTGCCCCCACCGGTTCTCACTCGACCAAGATCAGTCTCGCTCGAGTTCAAGGGAAGTTGAAAGCAAACACATCAAGACTCTCACCCAGTGGGTGTGGCATCATCTTACGAACAGAGCAGCAAATTCTCTCAAAGCCAAAGACTATGCCAGTGCAGCAAGCCAACCAGCGGAGAAAACAAACCTGGACGTTGGCCCGAAGAGCAGAACTAACGTCGTAAGCAGCCATGCTGGCCTCGTACGCCGCCTTCGTCTTCTCCATCATCAACTCCGCCTGTCGAACGGCTTCTTGAGCTGCTCCCATGGGATCCTCCGGGAGGCGGTAGGAGGAGAAGAGAACAGACGCCGGAGCAGGCGCTGGGTCGACGGCCGAAGCATGCGCTGGGTCGACGGCCGGAGCAGGCGCTGGGTCGACAGTCGAGACAAGCGCTGGGTCGACGGCCCCTCTAGCTGACGAGGCAGGGCGTACGGTCGACACGGGGTCGGCGAAGGAGACCGTGGCTCGGGCCGCGTCTTCCAGCTGCTGGGCCTCCGGGCCAGAAGGCGCCTGCCGGCCCTTCTTCCTTGTGCGTCGCCGATCCCCTCCCAAGCGCTCCTCATCAACATCATCATCGTCATCTCGGAGCTCTATGACATGGCGCGGCACTTCAAGACAAACAATAGCGAAGTTCAGTCGACCGTCACCCCTAACCGACGACAAAAAAGACACGATCTATAACCCGCACCTGCGCGGGATGTCGCGGCATCTGCGGTCTCCTCGTCATCCCGGCCTTTGTCAATGTCCATCGAGGTCGTGGAAGCAGCAGCGCTGAAGAAACCCCTTGAAGATGAGTCGACGGAAGACACGGTTGACCTCCAAAAGACAGAAAGAAACAAAACCGAATGATACTTACGTGGAGGCGATGGGGACATCCACCTTAATCCTGGGCAGGGCCTTCCGGGGCCTGGTGGTGGTAACCTTGGGGTGCTTGGGCGCCTTCCTAGAGGGGTCAGGAGTGGCCATGCGAGCGCACTTGGGCGTTTGGGAGCCTGAGGGACCTGTCCGAGGGCGCGCAGCCCCTGGGTCGTGCTTCCCCTTGGACCGCCTCTCATCACGGGGAGGTGACTCGACTTCTTCCCCGCTGCTGTAGTCCTCGCTCTCCTCCTCGGTCTCCTCCTCCGACTTCCAGTCGGTGGCGTCGCCCACGCCCTCCTCGCCCTCCTGGACCAAATCCCTGTTGGGCAACGAGTACATCTCAGTATAGATCTACAAAAAGGGAAGATTAACCAAATATCAGCCGGATCCGTCAAGACAAATTACAAGCCAACGACAGAAACATCACTCGGGAGCCGAAGACAAACCTTATCGGGCAGATGGTCAGCGTCGAATGGGAGGACCCTCCCGGACCCCCTGGGGTTGTCTTTGTTCCCCGTGATGCACTTCAGGCACTGTGCCACGTACTTCACGTCGGTCGCCTCCGAGTGGACTTGCGATGAGTTGTCGGTGCCGGAGTACAACCACATCGGGTGGTCCCGAGCCTGGAGCGGCTGGATCCTCCGCATGAGGTACACCTCAAACAGATCCATCCCTGTTACACCCTCGCGGACCAACTGGACGACCCGCTCCACCAACATGTTCATTTCGGCCCTCTCGGCTTTACCCACTATCATTGAAGGAGGCTGGCCGGCTCGACCAAGAGATAAAGGGGGAAGACCAGTCGACTGACCCGGGGTCGGACTGTCCTTATAGTAGAACCAAGTCGACTGCCAGCCCCGAATCGACTCCGGAAAGATTATGGGGGGAAAAGCGCTCATATTCCTAAGTTGGATTCCGAGCCCGCCGCACGCCTGGAGGATGTGCGTCTTATCGTCGCTCGGGTTCGCCTTCTTGACGGTTTGCGAGCGGCAGGTAAAGATATGCTTGACCAAACCCCACTACGGCCGGCAGCCGAGGAAGTTCTCACACATGGAAACGAACACGGAAAGGAAAGCGATGGAATTGGGCGTGAAGTAATGCATCTGGCGCCGAAGAAAATCAAGAAAGCACGAAAAAAGGGGTGCAGAGGCATGGAGAAACCTCGATCGATATGGGTCGCGAGGAGGACGCACTCGCCCTCCCATGGCCGAGGCTCGAGCTCGCCCTCCGGCACCCTCCAGGAGCCGCGAGCGATCAGTCCCTCCTCCTCCAGCTCCTCCAGATCCTCCGCCACGACGGTGGACCGGATCCAATCCCCCTGGATCCAACCAGGAGGGAGCCCAGACCTCGACGATGATCCGCTCCGACCGGACCGCCTCCCCTTCCCCGTCGCTGCCTTCTTTGAACAATCCATCGCCGTGGTCTTGTCCTTGCCCATGGCGCGCGCGCCGGCGGTCGCGGTGGAGAAAGGCAAGAAGGAGTAGAGGCACGACAGAGAGGCAGAGGCGAAAGAAGAAGGAATAGGTGCACAATGCTCCCGCTTCGGGCTCGTCGCGCACTTATAGCGCCCCGGTCGAGTGGCTGACCGGTGGCCCCGAGCGATCTTATCAAATCCCGCAACAGGCGCAGACGCGATACGTGGCGAAAAAGGTGGCGCGAGGATCGAGGCGTCTCAAGCATATCCGTCCGATTGCTGCGGCACGTCCCGCCCCGCACGCTTCCCCAAATTTCGAAACCCCGTGGAATCCGGCGACCAAAGAGCAACCAACCCCGCCGAAAACTGCGCACGCCAACGGCACCCGACGCCTAGTGCAAAGTTCAGTCAACGGAAGACGCAACCAACGCACTTGACGGTTCTAGAATCGATCAAGGCGACCAAGACAAGATTGAGGAGGACAGCCTAGTCCGCGAGCTCAAAAGAAGACTACCCAGGGGCGTCGAGCCAGAACCAGAGCTTACCTCAACACTCTCTCTCTTGCTCAAGCCTCAATCCATTCGGGGGCTACTGACGAGGTTACAGACCTAGGGTAGGGTCACAGGCCCGACCAACTGACGAGGCTACAGACCTAGGGTAGGGTCACAGGCCCGGCCAAGGTACCCCACCCAAGGTCACTACCCTAGAAGATCAAAAGACAAAACTTATGATGACAAAGACAGTCGACTGAGACGGCCCAAGAGGACATCCCACTCGACTGGACATCACCTACAAGACGACTCGACTCCACTCGACCAATCCAAGGCAATCGACCCCTGAAGGTCAAGGGTCCCTTAGGACAATAATGGTGTGGTATTTACTCGCCGTAGTGAATGCCTTAATTACTCTTTACTGTAGGCGTTATCAGTAATGCCTGCCTTAATGTACATTGAACCCTTGGAAACACGGAGCATGGCTGGGGTCCTGGCACACTATATAAGCCACCCCCTCCTCCAGTACAAGGGTTCGCATCCTTGTAACTCACATATACACATACCAGTCGACCGCCTCCGGGCACCGAGACGTAGGGATGTTACTTCCTCCGAGAAGGGCCTGAACTCGTAAACACCTTGTGTACAACTCCACCATAGCTAGGGCCTTGCCTCCCCATTCATACCCCCTACTCGTACTGTCAGACTTAGAACCACGACATAGTTCCCCTTTTGTATCGTTGGATTTGGATCTTTGTTATCTCATTGTGTGTTTGAAACTAGTACATGTGTGATTGGATCAAGTCAATTTGAGTGTTTCCTCTCATTTCCCCTCTCGTGTTCTTCGCGTTATTCGTAGGATCTGCTCCAATTGTGAAAGATCGGCCTCACCCCATATCACACATCTTGTTGGCAAGGTTGATGTGGAGGGAATGCAGACCCGACTAAGGTTGTCAGGGATACGAAACCAATGTTTAGGTCGGTAGGACCGTAGGGGCATGGCATGGTGGCAGCGACAATGTCTCTTGTTTGTTCCTCTCATAGCCTCATAGCACATAAGTGTGCGGGGTAAAGGCCAACATAATGAGTGGTGCTCATCTACGCTTGATGGACGTGGCCAAAATAACAAATTGACTCACTTTTATTTTCATGAACCAATCAGACATGGTTACTTCGAGCCTCGTTCTCTCCACCTCTCCCGTTCATGTATTCCTTGGGCATCATCGCCTCCTGAGACCCCTCTCTGCACCAGATTCGATGACCTCGCGCGGCCTATGAGGTGCGAGAGAGGGGGGGGGGTCCCCGCTCCCGTTGTGCAGTACTAATAGAACTTTTTGCATCCATAATGGCTAGGTTTGGGTATTCCTCAATGGTATGGAGGCACCGTCGAGCTCTTCTTGGGGTCGTCCTCGGCATGGTATTCCTCGTCGATGGATTCTGCTAGATTCATCCCGGTGGTGGGCTCATAAATAACCTCTCTCTATGTGAACCAACTTGTGATTGGATGGTTAGAGGGACGTCGTATCCCGAACCCACTGATACGTGCATTTTGCATCATACTTTTATATCGATATTTATTGCATTATGGGCTATTACTTCACATTATGTCACAAAACTTATGCCTTTTCTCTCTTATTTTAAAAGGTTTACATGAAGAGGGAGAATGCCGGCAGCTGGAATTCTGGGCTAGAAAAGGAGAAAATATTAGAGACCCATTCCGCACAACTCCAAAAGTCTTGAAACTCCACGAAAGTCAGTTTTGGAATATATTAAAAATATTGGGTGAAGAAAGCAGTAGAGGGAGTCCACCCATTGTCCACGAGGGTGGAGGGCGCGCCCTACCCCCTAGGCGCGCCCCTGCCTCATGGGCCATCTGGAAGCCCCCCAATGCCCATCTTCTGGTATAAGGTGTCTTTTTCCCTGGAAAAAAATCACAAGGAAGCTTTCAGGACGAAGAGCCGCCGTCTCGAGGCGGAACCTTGGCGAAACCAATCTAGGGCTCCGGCAGAGCTGTTCTGCCGGGGAAACATCCCTCCGGGAGGGGGAAATTGTCACAATCGTCAACACCATCGATCCTCTCATCGGGAGGGGGTCAATCTCCGTCAACATCTTCACCAGCACCATCTCCTCTCAAACTCTAGTTCATCTCTTGTATCTGATCTTTGTATCAAAACCTCAGATTGGTACCTGTGGGTTGCTAGTAGTGTTGATTACTCTTTGTAGTTGATGCTAGTTGGTTTATTCGGTGGAAGATTATATGTTCAGATCCTTTATGCACATTAATACCCCTCTGATTATGAACATGAATATGATTTGTGAGTAGTTACGTTTGTTCCCGAGGACATGGGAGAAGTCTTGTTATAAGTAGTCATGTGAATTTGGTATTGGTTCGATATTTTGATGAGATGTATGTTGTCTTTCCTCTCGTGGTGTTATGTGAACGTCGACTACATGACACTTCACCATTGTTTGGGCCTAGGGGAAGGCATTGGGAAGTAATAAGTAGATGATGGGTTGCTAGAGTGACAAAAGCTTAAACCCTAGTTTATGCGTTGCTTCGTAAGGGGCTGATTCGGATCCATATGTTTCATGCTATGGTTAGGTTTACCTTAATTCTTCTTTCGTAGTTGCGGATGCTTGCGAGGGAGGTTAATAATAAGTGGGATACTTGTCCAAGAAAGGGCACTACCCAAGCACTGGTCCACCCACATATCAAATTATCAAAGTAATGAACGCGAATCATATGAGCATGATGAAAACTAGCTTGACGATAATTCCCATGTGTCCTTGGGAGCGCTTTTACTTATATAAGAGTTTGTCCAGGCTTGTCCTTTGCTACAAAAAGGAATGGGCCACCTTGCTGCACCTTGTTTACTTTTGTTACTTGTTGCTCGTTATGAATTACCTTATCACAAAACTATCTGTTACCGATAATTTCAGTGCTTGCAGAGAATACCTTACTGAAAACTGCTTATCATTTCCTTCTGCTCCTCATTGGGTTCGACACTCTTACTTATCGAAAGGACTACGATAGATTCCCTATACTCATGGGTCATCAAGACTCTTTTCTAGCGCCGTTGCCGGGGAGTGAAGCGCCTTTGGTAGGTGGAATTTGGTAAGAAAAAATTTATATAGTGTGCTAAAATTTACTGTCGCTTGTTTCTATGGAAAATAATCCTTTGAGGGGCTTCTTCGGGGGATCTTCACCCCAACCAGTAGAGCAAAGAGTTGCTCCTCAACCTACTGAACATACTGAATTTTTTTACTTTGAAATTCCTTCAGGTATGATAGAGAAACTGCTAGCTAATCCTTTTACAGGAGATGGAACATTACATCCTGATATGCACCTAATCTATGTGGATGAAGTTTGTGGATTATTTAAGCTTGCAGGTATGCCCAAGGATGTCATCAAGAAGAAGGTCTTCCCTTTATCTTTAAAGGGAAAGGCATTGACATGGTTTAGGCTATGTGATGATATTGGATCATGGAACTACAATCGATTGAAATTGGAATTTCATTAGAAGTTTTATCCTATGAATTAGGTTCATCGTGATCGTAATTATATATATAACTTTTGGCCTCGTGAAGGAGAATGTATCGCTCAAGCTTGGGGGAGGCTTAAGTCAATGTTATATTCATGCCCCAATCATGAGCTCCCAAGAGAAATTATTATTCAAAAAATTTATGCTCGACTTTCTCTCAACAATCGCTCCATGCTCGATACTTCTTGTACTGGTTCTCTTATGATGAAGACTATTGAATTCAGATGGGCTTTATTGGAAAGAGTTAAATGCAACTCTGAAGATTGGGAACTCGACGAAGGTAAGGAGTCAGGTATAACACCTAAGTTTGATTGTGTTAAATCTTTTATGGATACCGAAACTTTTCGTGAATTTAGCACTAAATATGGACTTGACTATGAGATAGTAGCTTCTTTCTGTGAATCATTTGCTACTCATGTTGATCTCCCTAAGGATAAGTGGTTTAAATATCATCCTCCCATTGAATTAAAAGTAGTTGAACCCATTAAAGTTAAATAAAAGACTATCACTTATAATGTTGATCCTATTGTTCCTACCGCTTATATTGAGAAACCACCTTTCCCTGTTAGAATAAAGGATCATGCTAAAGCTTAAGCTGTGGTTCGTAAGAGTAATGCTAGAACACCTACACCCTCTAAGAAAATTAAAGTTGAACCTAGTATTTCTATGGTTAAGCATCTCTTGGTCGATAATATTGATGGACATGTTATTTACTTCTGTGATGAAGTTACTAGAATTGCTAGACCCGATTCTAAAAATAAACATAGACTTGTTGTTGGCATGCCTGTTGTTTCTATTAAAATAGGAGATCATTGTTATCATGGCTTATGTGATATGGGCGCTAGTGTGAGTGTGATTCCTTTTACCTTATATAAGGAAATTATGCATGATATTGCACCTGCTGACATAGAAGATATTGATGTTACAATTAAGCTTGCCAATAGAGATACTATTTCACCAATTGGGATTGTTAGAGATGTTGAAGTCTTGTGTGGGAAAGTTAAATACCCTACTGATTTTCTTGTTCTTGGTTCCCCACAAGATGACTTTTGTCCCCTTATATTTGGTAGACCCTTGATACATCTCCAACGTATCTATAATTTTTGATTGTTCCATGCTATTATATTATCTGTTTTACATGTTTAATGGGCTTTAATATACACTTTTATATGATTTTTGGGACTAACCTATTAACCCAGAGCCCAGTGCCAGTTTCAATTTTTTCCTTGTTTTTGAGTATCGCAGAAAAGGAATACCAAACAGAGTCCAATTGACCTGAAATTTCACTCAGATTGTTTTTGGACCAGAAGAAGCCCATGGAGTACCGTAGATGGACCAGAAGAGCCCCACTATCTCGTGGCCTCCTCGGGGACCCCCCTGACTTGTTCCAGACTCCAACACCTCTTATATATACCCAAACTTCCAGAACATAACCTAGATCGTGAATTCCGCCACCGCAAGCCTTTGTAGCCACCAAAAATCAATCGGGCCCTGTTCCGGCACCCTGCCGGAGGGGGCGATCCATCAACGGTGGCCATCTTCATCATCCTGGCAATCTCCATGACGAGGAGGGAGTAGTTCACCCTCGGGGCTGAGGGTATGTACCAGTAGCTATGTATTTGATCTCTCTCTCTCTCTCTCTCTCTCGTGTTCTTGATATGACACTATCTTGCTGTATCGCGAGCTTTGTTACTATAGTTGGATCTTATGATGTTTCTCCCCCTCTACCTTCTTGTAATGGATTGAGTTTTCCCTTTGAAGTTATCTTATCGGATTGAGTCTTTAAGGATTTGACGACACTTGATGTATGTCATGTGTGGGATACCCATGGTGACAATGGGGTACTCTATTGATTCACTTGATGTATGTTTTGGTGATCAACTTGTGGGTTCCATGACCTTGGGAATCTATGCATAGGGGTTGGCACATGTTTTCGTCTTGACTCTCCAATAGAAACTTTGGGGCACTCTTTGAAGTTCTTTGTGTTGGTTGAATAGATGAATCTGAGATTGTGTGATGCATATCGTATAATCATGCCCACGGATACTTGAGGTGAAAATAGAGTATCTAGGTGACATTAGGGTTTTGGTTGATGTGTGTCTTAAGGTGTTATTCTAGTACGAACTCTAGGATAGATCGAACAGAAAGAATAACTTCGTGTTATTTTACTACGGACTCTTGAATAGATCAATCAGAAAGAATAACTTTGAGGTGGTTTCGTACCCTACAATAATCTCTTCGTTTGTTCTCCGCTATTAGTGACTTTGGAGTGACTCTTTGTTGCATGTTGAGGGATAGTTATATGATCCAGTTATGTTATTATTGTTGAGAGAATTTGCACTAGTGAAAGTATGAACCCTAGGCCTTGTTTCGAAGCATTGCAATACCGTTTGTGCTCACTTTTATCAGTAGTTACCTTGCTGTTTTTATATTTTCAGATTACAAAAACCTACATCTACCATCCATATTGCACTTGTATCAACATCTCTTCGTCGAACTAGTGCACCTATACAATTTGCCATTGTATTGGGTGTGTTGGGGACACAAGAGACTCTTTGTTATTTGGTTGCAAGGTTGTTTGAGAGAGACCATCTTCATCCCACGCCTCCCACGGATTGATAAACCTTAGGTCATCCACTTGAGGGAAATTTCTACTGTCCTACAAACCTCTGCACTTGGAGGCCCAACAACGTCTACAAGAAGAAGGTTGTGTAGTAGACATCAAGCTCTTTTCTGGCGCCGTTGCCGGGGAGGCTAGGTAAGCGGCACTCACATCCAATCAACGAAGCTCTTTTCTGGTGCCGTTGCCGAGGAGGTGAGTGCTTGAAGGTATATCTTTACATCTCGCAATCGAATCTTTTAGTTTCTTGGTTTATCACTAGTTTAGTTTATAAAAGAAAACTACAAAAAATGGAATTGAGGTTGCCTCATATGCTTCATCTTTTTAATATTTTTCGTGAAAATGATGGAAAGGAAAATTGTGCCAAAGTGCTAGAAGAAAAATGCATTAAAATGTTTGGCACTAAATCTTTGAATGATTAGCATGATTGCAATGTTGTTAGTGTGAATTCTTTGAATACCCATGATGCTAATGAAATGCAAAGCTACAAGCTTGGGGATGATATGTTTAATGAACATGATATTTTTAGTCCCCCAAGTTTTGATGACAATATTTATTATGATGAAAGCATGCCTCCTATTTATGATGATTATATTGATGAAAGTGGATTTGGAGAGGTCATGACTTTATTTAGTGATGAATCCACTATTTCGGAAGAGGTTCCAATTGATTATGAGAACAAAGTTGCTATCTATGATGATTATTGCAATGACATGTATGCTATTAAGAGTAAGAGAGGCAATTTTCTATGCAAGGTGGTAGCTACGCACGCATGGTGGCAACTCCACACTCTTTATTATAAGTTCCTTTTTTCTGATATATGAGGTGTCTGGTTTCTTATAGCATTGGCACAAGTGCATTTTTGTTGTATAGAAATGACTTTTTCTCACTTCTCTTTGTCTTTTTATTATCTTTTGGACACAAGTGCCTTTTTGTTGTGTAGAAAGGGGCTTTACTCACTTCTCTCATTCATTTTGCTTGCCTTTTTGGCATAATTGCATGTTTGCTTGCCTAGCTAGTTCAAAGTCACGATATTTTTGTTATAGAGTTATTTTGTATAGTCCAAAATAATTTATCAAAATAATTAGAGATAAAAATTGGGGCCGTGCGTAGCTACCACCATGGGTAGCAAATTATTTCTGTTAAGAGTAATGATAACCATGAAAATTGTCATCATGATCTTAGTTTTCAATTGGATTATGCCTCACATGATAATTATTCTGTTGAGTTTGCTCCCACTATTATTCATGAGAAGAAATTCGCTTATGTGGAAAGTAATAAAATTTATACGCTTGGGGATCATGAAAAGAATGCTTTATGGATGGTTATATTGTTGAATTCATTCATGATGCTACTGAAAATTATTATGAGGGAGGAATATATGCTTGTAGGGGTTGCAATAATATCAAGTTTCCTCTCTATGTGCTTAAAATCTTGAAGTTATGCTTGCTTTGCCTTCCTATGCTAGTTAATTATTGCTCCCACAAGTTGTTTGCTCACAAAATCCCTATGTATAGGAAGTGGGTTAGACTTAAATGTGCTAGTCATATTCTTCATGATGATCCTGTTATGTTTCAATTCTTATCTTTTATGCGAGCATCATTGAAATCATCATGCCTAGCTCAAAGGCATTAAAGAAAAGCGCTTGTTGGGAGACAAACCAATATTTACCCTATTGTTTTTGTGTGTTCACATGATTAAGCTATTGTAGTAATCATGTTTTATAGATTTTGTTTCAATAAAGTGCCCAGTAGAGCCTTTGCGAAGACTTGGGTGAAAGTTAATGTGATCTTGCTGTAAAAAACATAAACTTTGCGCTCACGAGATTAGCTGCCATTTTTTTTACTAGAGAGTGATTTTAAGTTGATTCTTTTGTAGAAGATTAATAGACAAATTACTCACGTCCATCAATTTATTTAAAAATTTGTTGAGTTACAGAAGTATTCGAAAGTTACAAATTGCTACAAACTGTTTTGTTTTTGTCAGATTCTGTTTCCATTGTGTTGTTTGCTTATTATGATGAATCTATGAGTAGTATTGGAGGGTATGAACCATAGAGAAGTTTTAATAAAGTAGATATAACACCAATATGAATTTATAATGAGTTCACAACAGTACCTAAGTGGTGGTTTTATTTTCTTATACTAACGGAGCTTACGAGTTTTCTGTTAAGTTTTGTGTTGTGAAGTTTTCAAGTTTTGGGTAAAGATTCGATGGACTTTGGAATAAGGAGTGGCAAGAGCCTAAGCTTGGGGATTACCAAGGAACCCCAAGCTAATATTCAAGGACAACCAAGAGCCTAAGCTTGGGGATGCCTCGGAAGGCATCCCCTCTTTCGTCTTCGTCCATCGGTAACTTTACTTGAGGATATATTTTTATTCACCACATGATATGTGTTTTTCTTGGAGCATCATTTTTTTGCTTGCTGTTTGAATAATATCCAAAGATCTGAAATTCTTAAATGTTATATAGTCTTCACATAGTTACATAATTATTCAACTACTCAATGATCTCCACTTATATCTTTTGGAGTAGTTTGTCGTTTGCTCTAGTGCTTCACTTATATCTTTTTAGAGCACGTCGGTGGTTTTATTTTGAAGAAATAGATGAACTCTCATGCTTCACTTATATTATTTTTAGAGTATTTTATAATAGCATGGTAATTTTCTTAGGTTACGAATTTAGTCCTAATATGATGGGCATCCAAGATGGTTATAATAAAAACTTTCATGTAAAGTGCATTGAATACTATGAGAAGTTTGATGCTTGATGATTGTTTTGAGATATGAGGATGGTGATATTAGAGTCATGTTAGTAGAGTAATTGTGAATTTGAGAAATACTTGTGTTGAGGTTTGCAAGTCCCGTTGCATGCACGTATGATAACCGTTGTGCAAAAAATTTGAAGCATGAGGTATTTCTCTGATTGTCTTCCTTTGTGTGGAGGTCGGGATCACGTGATGGTTAACTCCTACCAACCTTTTCCCTAGGAGCATGCGTGCAGTGCTTGGTTTTTGATGACTTGTAGATTTTTGCAATAAGTATGTGAGTTATTTATGACTAATATTGAGTCCATGGATTATAAACACTCTCACCCTTCCACCATTGCTAGCCTCTCTAGTACCGCGCAACTTTCGCCGGTACCATATACCCACCATATATCTTCCTCAAAACAGCCACCATACCTACCTATTATGGCATTTCCATAGCCATTCCGAGATATATTGCAATGCAACTTTCCACCGTTCCGTTTATTATGACACGTTTCATCATTGTCATATTGCCTGGCATGATCATGTAGTTGACATCGTATTTGTGACAAGACCACCATGCATAAATTTTCATACATGTCACTCTTGATTCATTGCCTATTCTGGCACACCGCCGGAGGCATCCATATAGAGTCATATTTTGTTCTAGTATTGATTTGTAATCTTTGAGTTGTAAATAAATAGAAGTGCGATGATCATCATTATTAGAGCATTGTCCCGTAAAAAAAGGGGAAGGCCAAAAAAGGCCACATAAAAAAAGGCCAAAAAAAAGAAAAAAGGGACAATGCTACTATCCTTTTTCCACACTTGTGCTTCAATGTACCACCATGACCTTCATGATAGAGAGTCTCTTGTTTGGTCACTTTCATACACTAGTGGGAATTTTCATTATAGAACTTGGCTTGTATATTCCAACAATGGGCTTCCTCAAATGCCCTAGGTCTTCATGAGCAAGCAAGTTGGATGCACACCCACTTAGTTTCTTTTGTTGAGCTTTCATACATTTATAGCTCTAGTGCATCAGTTGCATGACAATCCCTACTCACTCACATTGATATCTATTGAAGGGCATCTCCATAGCCCATTAATACGCCTAGTTGATGTGAGACCATCTTCCTCCTTTTTGTCTTCTCCACAACCACCACTCTACTCCACCTATAGTGCTATATCCCTGGCTCACGCTCATGTATTGCGTGAAAGTTGAAAAGGTTTGAGAATACTAAAGTATGAAACAATTGCTTGGATGAAACCAGGGTTGTGCATGATTTGAATATCTTGTGTGACGAAGATGGAGCATAGCAAAACTATATGATTTTGTAGGGATGAACTTTCTTTGCCCATGTTATTTTGAGAAGACACGATTACTTTGTTAGTATGCGTGAAGTATTATTATACTTATGTCAATATTAAACTTTTGTCTTGAATCTTTTGGATCTGAACATTCATGCCACAATAAAGAAAATTACATTGAAAATTATGTTAGGTAGCATTCCACATCAAAAATTCTGTTTTTATCATTTACCTACTCGAGGACGAGCAGGAATTAAGCTTGGGGATGTTGATACGTCTCCAACGTATCTATAATTTTTGATTGTTCCATGCTATTATATTATCTGTTTTGGATGTTTAATGGGCTTTAATATATACTTTTATATGATTTTTGGGACTAACCTATTAACCCAGAGCCCAGTGCCAGTATCTGTTTTTTCTTGTTTTAGTATCGCAGAAAAGGAATACCAAACGGAGTCCAATTGACCTGAAATTTCACGGAGATTGTTTTCGGACCAGAAGAAGCCCATGGAGTACCGGAGATGGACCAGAAGAGCCCCCCTACCTCGTGGCCGCCTCGGGGACCCCTCTGACTTGCTCCCGACTACAACACCTCTTATATATATCCAAACTTCCAGAACATAACCTAGATCGGGAGTTCCGCCACCGCAAGTCTCTGTAGCCACCAAAAACCAATCGGGGCCCTCTTCCGGCACCCTGCGGGAGGGGGGATCCATCAACGGTGGCCATCTTCATCATCCCGGCGCTCTCCATGACGGGGAGGGAGTATTTCACCCTCGGGGCTGAGGATATGTACCAGTAGCTATGTGTTTGATATCTCTCTCGTGTTCTTGATATAACACAATCTTGATGTATCGCGAGCTTTGCTACTATAGTTGGATCTTATGATGTTTCTCCCCCTCTTCCTTCTTGTATTGGATTGAGTTTTCCCTTTGAAGTTATCTTATCGGATTGAGTCTTTAAGGATTTGAGAACACTTGATGTATGTCTTGCGTGGGATACCCGTGGTGACAATGGGGTATTCTATTGATTCACTTGATGTATGTTTTGGTGATCAACTTGCGGGTTTCTTGACATTGGGAATTATTCATAGGGGTTGGCACACGTTTTTGTCTTGACTCTCCGATAGAAACTTTGGGGCACTCTTTGAAGTTCATTGTGCTGGTTGAATAGATGAATCTGAGATTGTGTGATGCATATCGTATAATCATGCCCACGGATACTTGAGGTGACAATGGAGTATCTAGGTGTCATTAGGGTTTTGGTTGATGTGTGACTTATGGTGTTATTCTAGTACGAACTCTAGGATAGATCGAACGGAAAGAATAACTTCGTGTTATTTACTACAGACTCTTGAATAGATCGATCAGAAAGAATAACTTTGAGGTGGTTTCGTACCCTACAATAATCTCTTCATTTGTTCTCCGCTATTAGTGCCTTTGGAGTGACTCTTTGTTGCATGTTGAGGGATAGTTATATGATCCAGTTATGTTATTATTGTTGAGAGAACCTGCACTAGTTAAAGTATGAACCCTAGGTCTTGTTTCGAAGCATTGCAATACCATTTGTGATCACTTTTATCATTAATTAACTTGCTCTTTTTATATTTTCAGATTACAAAAACCTATATCTACCATCCATATCGCACTTGTATCACCGTCTCTTCGCCGAACTAGTGCACCTATACAATTTGCCATTGTATTGGGTGTGTTGGGGACACAAGAGACTCTTTGTTTTTTGGCTGCAGGGTTGTTTGAGAGAGACCATCTTCATCCTACGCCTCCCACGGATTAATAAACCTTAGGTCATCCACTTGAGGGAAATTTGCTACTATCCTACAAACCTCTGCACTTGGAGGCCCAACAACGTCTACAAGAAGAAGGTTGTGTAGTAGATATCAACCCTTCTTGAAAACTGTTAATGCAAAGATAGACTCCGAAAAAGATATTGTTACTGTTGGTTTAGGGGATATGTCTCATGACTTTAATGTTGCTAAATTTCATAGACAACCCCATGATAAAGAATTGCCTAGTAAAGATGAAATTATTGGTCTTGCTTCTATTCTCGTTCCTCCTAATGATCCTTTAGAACAATATTTGCTTGACCATGAAAATGATATGTTTATGAATGAAAGAAGGGAAATAGATAAAGTATTCTTTAAACATGGACCTTTATTGAAACACTACTTGCCTGTTGAAATCCTTGGGGATCCTCCTCCACCCAAGGGTGATCCCGTGTTTGAGCTTAAACCATTACCTGATACTCTTAAAGATGCTTATATTGATGAAAAGAAGATATATCATGTTATTATTAGTGCTAACCTTTCAAAGCAGGAAGAAGAGAAATTATTGAAAACTCTGAATAAGCACCGTGCTGCTATTTGATATACTCTTGATGATCTTAAGGGCATTAGTCCCACTCTATGCCACCACAAAATAAAATTGGAGAAAGACGCTAAACAGGTTGTTGATCACCAACGATGGTTAAATCCTAAGATGAAAGAGGTGGTAAGAAATGAAATACTAAAGCTTCTAGAGGCAGGTATAATTTATCCTGTTGCTGATAGTCAGTGGGTAAGTCCTTTCCGTTGTTTCCCTAAGAAGGGAGGTATTACTGTTGCTCCTAATGATAAAGACGAATTGATCCCACCAAGAATTGTTACAGGTTATAGAATGGTAATTGATTTCCGCAAATTAAATAAAGCTACTAGAAAGGATCATTACCCTTTACCTTTTATTGATCAAATGCTAGAAAGATTATCCAAACATACACATTTTTGCTTTCTAGACGGTTATTCTGGTTTCTCTCAGATACCCGTGTCAAAAGAGGATCAGGAAAAGACCACTTTTACTTGCCCTTTCGGTACCTTTGCTTATAGACGTATGACTTGTGGTTTATGTAATGCACATGCTACCTTTCAAAGATGTATGACTGCTATATTCTTTGACTTTGGTGAAAAGATTGTTGAGGTTTTCATGGATGATTTCTTCGTGTATGGAACTTCTTTTGATGATTGCTTAAGCAACCTTGATCGAGTTTTGCAGAGATGTGAATAAACTAATCTTCTCTTTAATTGGAAGAAGTGCCACTTTATGGTTAATGAAGGTATTATCTTGGGGCATAAAATTTCTAAAAGAGGTATTGAAGTTGATAAAGCTAAAGTTCATGCTATTAAAAAGATGTCGTGTCCTAAGGACATCAACGGTATAAGAAGTTTCCTTGGTCATGCCGGTTTTTATAGGAGGTTCATTAAAGACTTCTTAAAAATTTCTAGGCCTCTAACTAATCTCTTACAAAAAGATGCTTCTTTTGTCTTTGATGATGATTGGGTAGAAGCATTTGAAATACTTAAGAAAGCCTTGATTTCTGCACCTATTGTTCAACCACTTGATTTGAATTTACCCTTTGAAATTCTCTGTGATGCTAGTGATTATGTTGTAGGTGCTGTTGTAGGAAAAAGAGTTGATAAGAAATTAAATGTTATCCAATATGCTAGTCAAACTCTAGACAGTGCCAGAGAAATTATGCTATTACTGAGAAAGAATTTTTAGCAGTTGTATTTGCTTGTGATAAGTTCAGACCTTATATTGTTGATTCTAAAGTAACTGTCCACACAGATCATGCTGTTATTAAATATCTTATGGAAAAGAAAGATGCTAAACCTAGACTTATTAGATGGGTTCTCTTGCAACAAGAATTTGATTTGCATATTATTGATAGAAAGGGAGCTGAGAACCCTGTTGCAGACAACTTATCTAGGTTAGAGAATGTTCTTGATGACCCACTACCTATTGATGATAGCTTTCCTGATGAACAATTAGCTATCATAAATGCTTCCCGTACTGCTCCATGGTATGCTGATTATGCTAATTTCATTGTTGCTAAATTTATACCACCTAGTTTCACATACCAGCAAAAGAAAAAGTTTTTCTATGATTTAAGACATTACTTCTGGGACGACCCACACCTTTATAAAGAAGGAGTAGATGGTGTTATTAGACGTTGTGTACCTGAGCATGAACATGAATAGATCCTACGCAAGTGTCACTCTGAGGCTTATGGTGGACACCATGCTGGAGATAGAACTGCACATAAGGTATTGCAATCTGGTTTTTATTGGCCTACTCTTTTCAAAGATGCCCGTAAGTTTGTCTTGTCTTGCGATGAATGCCAAAGAATTAGTAATATTAGTAGACGTCAAGAAATGCATATGAACTATTCACTTGTTATTGAACCATTTGATGTTTGGGGCTTTGATTATATGAGACCGTTTCCTTCCTCTAATGGGTATACACATATTTTAGTTGCTGTTGTTACGTTACTAAGTGGGTAGAAGCTATTCCAACTAGTAGTGCTGATCATAACACCTCTATTAAGATGCTTAAAGAAGTTATTTTTCCGAGGTTTGGAGTCCCTAGATACTTAATGACTGATGGTGGTTCACATTTTATTCATGGTGCTTTTCGTAAAATGCTTGCTAAGTATGATGTTAATCATATAATTGCATCTCCCTACCACCCACAGTCTAGTGGTCAAGTAGAACTGAATAATAGAGAGATTAAATTAATTTTACAAAAGACTGTTAATAGATCTAGAAAGAATTGGTCCAAGAAACTTGATGATACATTATGTGCCTATAGAACTGCATATAAAAATCCTATGGGTATGTCTCCATATAAAATGGTTTATGGAAAAGCATGTCACTTACCTCTCAAACTAGAACATAAGTGTGACACCCCGAGTCCGATGCGCCAAGTGTCTTCCTCTTATTTGTAGTCATTGCCATGTCATCATGTGCATTTCATCTGCATTATTTTCAAAATTTTGCATCCGTTCGTAGCCGCCCTTCTCCCAGGTCTCTCCGTTGTCCGTCCTGAGCCCAAACACACGTGCACGTGCCCGTGGCACCTTTGAATATTTATTTTATAAGTGGCGGGGAAATGTTCTCGGAATGGGATGAAAGTTGGTGTGCGGTCTTATTATAGTGTAGGTAGACAGCCTGTCAAATTTTGTTCCATTTGGAGGTCGTTTGATGCCCCAACGGTTAACCGCGTTAACCGCGGGACCCCTTTCTCATTGCAGCACAGCACCCCTCCTACACAACCCACTAACCCATATAAATCCCCTCCATACTCTTTGTTGTTGGATCACGATCGCGTGGCCGAAAACCGCACCTCATTTGGACTCTCGTGCTCCCTCTACCTATAAAAACACCTCCCTCGTCCAAATATGGAAACCCTAGTTCATTTTCCCGTTTTCCGCGCCCCCACAGCTCCTCCATGCACCAGACGTGTCCGCAACGCAGCCGGACGTGTCCACCCCACCTAGCCACGTCGCCCGGCCAATCTGGGGCCGCCACCTCAGCGTCGCCGCTGCCCCGGACGAATCACTCCGCGCCACGTGTCGTCGGCCACCTCCCACCACCTGCGGCCCGCTCAAGCCTGGGGCAGGCCCACCCAGGACTGAGTCGTCGCTGTCACCAGCCCATTTCCCGCCTCCTCGCCCCAGAGCCGCACCTCCGCCGCCGCGCACCTCACCGCCGCCGCAGCGCCATGGTCGCCGCCGCTGGGATCCTCGTCGCCCCGTCCTTGAGCGCCTCCCCGTGCGGAAACTGGACGGATCCAGCGAACCCCGGCCGGATCCGCTCTTCCCCGCCAGCCTCGCATCGCCGGAGTCCCGCCACCGCCGCCGTGGTTCCCCAGCGCTACCGCCTGTGCTGCTCCGCTCGGGAACGAGCGAGCACGGCGCTCGCAGCCCTCGCCTGGGCCGTCGCGCCTCGAGGCCTAGCTCCGCCTGGTGGGCCGGCACCATCCCATCCGGCCCGCACCGCCTCTTCCCTGCCGGCCTACCTCCTCTGTCAAACTAGACTTTGGCCCACGAGGTGAGCAACACCCAGTCTCGCCTGAGCATCTAGTAGCTATCCAACGCCCACTGCGCTCTTGCTGCGAATTTTGGCTAAGTCCCTAAATTGTCATATTATGTGTGCATGTTTCACTTGTGATATCTTTTTGTGTGTTGATCCAAATGAAGCATATAATATGTCGAAATGTTCATCTCAGAATGCTATACATGATGGTTGCCATTGCATACATACTAGATGACCCGTTGCGCCAATGGCGCAAAGGCCGACAGCAAGCCAAGTATTGTAAGAGTGGTCGTAGGAAAACTCAGACACAAATCGAAATAATAAGTACTTACTGCTGGTTACTATTTCTGTTCATGATTATTGTTTCTCTTGGAACAGTCTGTGCTAAACGATAGTGCTATCTCCCTTGAGTGGAAGGTGACCCATATGTATGTAACAGTTCAATAGATATACTTTTATCTCATTATATGATATCATGATAGATCAAAAGGAAGTAATGACATTATTTGATAATAACATTCATTGGTTTCATAAAGCAAGTTGTAATAGGATCAGTTTAAACATATAAAAATGTTTGAACACTGATCTACTGCTAAGTAAGTAAAACTAAGGAACAAGACCAAATGATTGTGCATGTATTGCCTTAGCTAATGTTTGGGAACTTGGTCTTGGAAGAGTAAAGTAAAAAAATACAGGTGCATAGCTCTGTAAGGAAGAATATCAACAGGCAAAACCAAAGATGCAAAATATCTTCTTTTTTCTTGTTTGTAGACATATCACCAAATAGGGGTCATCTAAGTATAAGACACTTGCATAAAACGATAGGGAAGAGACGCATGTCGCATATAGTTAACATTGGTTTAACATGGCACAATGTATTCCATATTTATACATGATTAGAAAGCTGTTTGAAAAGGAAATAGGTCCCCAAGATGAAGCTATAAACATAGAGCTTCACATCTTATTTAAGTAACCCATTAGACTAAACATAATAACCAGATTGGCTACTGCGAGAAAGAAGCAAGCACTCATGGTGAAGCTGTACATATAGAGCTTCACATGCCGATTAGATAGTTCAGTAGGCTGAATATGATGCTCATGGGGATTGCACAGAGTGAGCCTGGTCATCATCCATGTCTTGATGATCATCTTCATCAGAACCTTCACCAGATAGATCAGACACGTCATCATATGGGCATATGTCTTTTTGCTGCAGCGAGAGACATTGTGGCTGTAGTGTTTTGAAGCACAACCACCACATCGCGAATCTCCAGAATGGCTTACTTCATATTACAAACAGAAACTGAGGCAGCAGGGTCCAAAGCAATGCCAGCAAGACCATGAATTTTGTTTGTTGCAGCACACACTTCTTCAACATTGTCGCACGCCTCTCTAGTTATCTGTTTGATTGTTTTGTTGTGCTTTTTAATTTCTTCTGCTTTTTCTAACAGCCTATTTGATACTCTTGCATATGCCTTTTTCTGTTGCTCTAGCTGATAATAATTATAGTCAACAAGCACCTTCTTCTCTCTAGTTTCCGTATATTCGATGTCTAGATCGGCTGCATGATTCATTGATTCTTGACAGTGTAGCCCGGCATGCTGAAGTGCGACAGAACCTTCCTTTGTATGGTGGAATTATATCTTTGATTTATATCCACCTTGCTCAAGCTTACGCACATGGTAAACTGGTTTAGGGAGCCCGAGCTTCTCAAACCTTTGTTCAGCCAGAGATTTGGTAGGCAACTCAACCAACTCCATGAAGATGACTTTCAAACGATAAACCCAGAGGGTTGTACAAGGTATAAATGAAGTGCTTATTAAGAGTAATGACCAGTAAAATTTTAGCATGCATATTTACTAACAATTTAACACAATGTTGTGAACATAAGTGCAGGGGTAAGAAAAGAAATTCATTTAGGGATAGAACGACATCTTCTTACACAGGAGGGCAACTAGATCTTGATAGCCTAATTAATTAATGCTAAGCGTGAAACGAATTACCCATACAAATATTCAGCATTTATTTGAGAAGAAATCAAGGGTAGTAAATGATTTACCCTACTGGGATTACAAGACAATAGTTTTAGTTGGCATGCATCAGTACAACAAACATACTTAAAACTAGAAGGAGCAGGCTGGATCCAGAATAGAAAAGGATACCTTGGGGATTAGGCCAATGATTGTAGGAGATTGTGTGGTTGGTTTTGTCGAAACGAAAACAGATCGAAGACCTAAGAAAAGTAACCATGGTTAAACAAAATGGAAGGAGAGTGAGAAAGAGATCTGATGTGAGCTCACAAATGGCGCACACAGAGAGAGAGAGAGAGAGAGAGAGAAGATGAGCTCACTGAAGAAGGGGGATAAGGTTCTTGAGAAGGCTGCTGGCCCAAAGAAGAACGGGCCTATGTTTTTTTTCTCCGTGAAACTGTAAGAACTGATACATAATTCTAAGGGGATTTACATAATAAGCTAAAAAGGAATTAGGGAACAAACAAAAACAAGATACTCTTACATTGTGTTGAAAATTATTCTGTAGCACCAAATATAAGATTTGCAACTCCAGTTTCTTTTTATGAACATGTATGAGATTTAAATTCAAGTGACCAGAGAGGAGCGGAAAGCTACATTTTGCATGGTTTCAGTAACCATAAGAACTAACTCAGGACTAATCATTCTCTAAAAAAATTGCAGTAGCCAGGTATGCAGAACTTATGAACCAAAGATAGCAGCAAGCGTCCAGCTGGCGACCATATGAACGAAAGATAGCAGCAAGCGTCAAGCCGGCGACCATATGAACCAAAGATAGCAGTGAGCGTCAAGCCGGCGACCATATGAACTAAAGATAGCAGCGAGCTCTAAGCCGACGACCATATGAACCAAAGATAGTAGCGAGCACCCAGTAGACGAGCATATGAATTAAAGATATTCGCTATATAAGCAGTACACTTTTCAGTATAGCCTGAGATTATTGTAGCAAAGGATGCATGTAGAATCTAGATCATGCATTCATGTTTGCCCGCAGAAAATAGGATAGGGGGCACACTGATAAAAATACATATAACTGAAATAGATACAGAAATCGCGACACTTATCAATAAATATATGGGCTTAGAAGGGAGCGGTAAGGCCTTTTTTGTTTTGAAGAGACCATGTAGACGTAAATATGAGCATGCTTGTAAATATACGATAAGAGTTCAAGTCCAGGAAGCAGAGTAAATCGCTGAGGACATGCACCTTCGATCTGGATAGTATAAAATTTACCTTGCCATCACAGGTAGCACATGTAATATCTGATATGAAAAAAGAGAGGAATACCTGGCTCAGGCAAATCTCTATTCAACGTTTAATTTTGCCGCGTGTTATACTGCCCCAATACATTTCCGGCAAGGTTATATCTTTCATTGGACTCAATAGCTTTATCCATTGGAACAGATCGATCATCTGACAGCTGAAAGAAGCCGGGGCAGCGCAAATGAGAGCTCACGGATCAGATATTTCATAATCTTGCCTTCAGCGCACACAATCTTAGGGAGCCTGTAATTGTTTCCTTTATATCAGATACTTGCACAATATCCCTTAGTGTAGATGATTCCATGCTATGTATGATCTGCAATAAAAAATAACTTCATAAGCAGATGTAGCAGATCAGTTGTACCATCAAGATATGATATAGTAACAGAGCACCAGTAGATTCAGAATTAAAAAACTACATTCATAATTAAAGGGTCACTTCAAAGGCCTTTGTTAGATCTCAGGCACCCTCCCTGGTTAGAGCATGTGCAAAAACCACCGGAAAACTCTGCTAATTGGCTACAGATATAATCTGGTAAGCCTTGCACCACACAGTTACCCAGTAGACCATCTTCAGGTAGTGTGAAGCCTACCTCATATAATAGATCAGACCAACTTATAGCTCAAATTTCAAAAAGAAAATAAGGGATATACTGAGGGGACAAGGTGTGAGCTCGCCTGCGAGGAACAACATGGCACGTCTTTATACAATATCTTTGGTACAACAACACAGCTCGGCAGGCCTGGTTGCGAAATCCGAGGAAGATGTAGCTGTTGGCCGGTGCCGCCATCGTTGTAGGAATCCAGCCCCATCAGAGGAATATGGGAAGGCGAGGAGGAGGAGGAAGAGGCGAGGTGGTGGATGAGTAGCAATCG
>LR738712.1:541614779-541680650 GCA_902687465.1 Secale cereale | reverse complement strand
GGGGGGGCTCCTAGTTTGGGCAGGAAAGGTACACTAAGGAAGGTACCCGGTTAGTGAAAGCAAAGATATATGTTTATCTTGCATCGGAGATAATAATAATACAGGTCGAAAGCAAAAATACTTAGGTCGTAAGGGTAAAGTAAATTAATATAGGTTGAGAGCAAAGGTCCTGTAAGGTACTCGGTAAGTGAAAGCAAAGAAGACAATATATAAAAATAATTAGTGAAAATTGATAATCTAACTCCACTATGCACCAAAATTCAAGCATGTCGTGGGCGGCAAAGCTGCCAAATTTGTATCAAACTGAATGTCAAACCTGAGACCCTTTTTTAGCCCAAAACTATAGGCTCTAGTGATCAGCGCAATCTTTATACATCACAGATTGTTGACTAATTTCTAACTAAATGGTCAACAATTACCAAAAAAATCAATTTCTAATCACTATAGCTGCAAAATCAATTCACGATTAGTCTTCAGAACTAACTAAACGACCAATGAGTACGGACACTTCTATAGGTAATGAATACAAACATACAATTAGTTGCATAAGATAAGTATATTGGTCCCTAAACCTCTCCAGTCCTTGGCCAGAACACACAAAAGACAAGGCTTATCAAACATGAGTCTACCCAAAATCAAGATCAACCATATTGGGAAAAAATATTTAGAAACCTCAAGGTTTCTCACCTCTTCAATCAATCGAAAGAAAATCACAAAGAAATCAATCGCAAGAAGAGATTTATTCACCTTCTCATTCCATCAGGACCTGACCAACCTTTGGACTACAGATCCTCATCCAAACTGTGAGATTTTCCTCCCGTAGAGAGGTTGCTCAACACAATTGTTCTTATGTTTATTTGTGGTTAAACTGAGTGCATGTTCGACAGGGTCTGGAGGTTCGCTTCATCCCTGGATTGCAGAACAAAGTGCCATTACTATCTAATTGAAGATCTTGATCTTCTCGTAACAAAACCAAAAGACATCAAGTGAGGTCGGCATTGACAACTATGAACATGACACATCGCAGGAAAAAGTGAGATGAAAAATAGCAGTTGTACAAGGCACTGAAGGTGGGAATGTAAGCGAACATCTTACGTGTATAATCTTGTGCGTAGTTGCAAAAAACAAGAATTCTGCTTGTCAGAGGCGCACATTCAAGTAAAAGAAGTATGGACCATGGTCTTGGGGACGCAAGAGGGGTCTCACACCACTCGATAGCTGCAGCCATCCAGCAGAACCATCAGAACCTCGCCTCTAGTCTTACATTAGGTACTTCTCATCTCTAACATTTAATGGTTGGCTATCTTAAACTTGAAGGAGGTTGAAGCACAAAATTATATAGCTTAATTATCTTATTTGAACCACATGATTATATATAGCACTCAGCATCTGTATTTTTTGTCTACAAAGCATATAACATAAAATAGACAACTTGAAACTAATTTACTTTCAAGCATCATATCAAGATCATTGATGTTCACATTAGATAAATTCAAATAGGGTTTTTGAGAAACTGTAGACCACATAATTTTACGCAAGGATTTTCAGTATGCCATCAAAGATCAAAAGGAAAATAGATGGTTCATGCTCTATTTTTTCTCTCATACACCTCTCATTAAAAATTGATTGGTTCATGGAAAAGAAAAGTATGCATTTTAGTGAACATAAGTTTCAGTTTTCACATGGTTACAAAGATCACTCCTTCCCTCCAGCCTACTGGGACTTTCATCGAACACCTTGTAGGCGTACAGAAACAAAATCTGCACAAACAAATACACTGGAAGGAGGGAAAATTTTGGAAGAGGACAAGAGTGTGTGCAGCTGCTCGAGAGGCCCAAATACGGCGAGGTTGGGCGGACGTTCTGCACCAGCTGGTTGTGCTTCACATGTTGAGCACCAGTTGTTTGTACTTCCCTGTTGAGCACCGAGGAGGAGGAAGAGGCCAACAAGAGAAACAACGCGAGCTTGGCGATAGAGAAAGGGACACGAGACACGGGAGGAGAAGGCTGGGGCACCATGGCTCTCTCCGTGGTCGGATCTCAAGGGGGAGCAGCTCCACTGGCACCCCATGAACGCGGCTGGCCTCCTCCTTCTTCCCTGTAGCACCACCGCACTAGGACAACCCGCTGCTTCCCGTCCTTGTCGCCTGCCTCCCCTTCTTTCGCCCCACCACCAGCCTCGCCTAACCTATGCAGTCGGCGGCGGGGCTCCTAGGGCGTAGGAGGAGGAGGTGGGAGGGAGTGGCGGCGGACAAGGGAGGGATGAGTGAGGGGCGCGGGATTGTGGATTGGGGCTAGTGTTCGATGCCTTTTTCCTCCCTCTCGCTCGGTGTGGCCCTCGCGCGACCGCTCGCTCACCCGCGCTCACGCAATATTCATCGCCTACGTGGACGGCTTGGTTCTGCCTAGGACTCCTTCAAGCTTTATATGTTCAATTAGGATGCATATTGCCATGTTTATGTCTGTTGCAAAAGTGCTAAGTGATTGAAACTGCTGATATTTGTAATAACTTGCTGATTTGTCCTTTTCATATTGTTTTGTGTGAACATTTTTTGAGCATCATGTCAACATGTTTTGGAAGCATAATCATGTCATCTTTGCTGTGGTGCAATCCACTTTTCATGATATGCCTTGTGGTGAGTGCAACAATCTTGCAAAGTGACATACTCGCTGTTTGTTGTTTTCTGAGACTTGTTAAAAACTGCCAAGTCTGAAACTGCTATATTGTGATGCCATGTTTGCTTGATGCTACAGTCATATCCATGAATGTTTTGGAATGTCCAGTGACCATGTCTCGAAGTCCATGTTATGCTCTATCCATCCATGCCCTTGTTTGCAATTATAGGTTGATGTAGCTTGTCTCTTTCTTGCTCTCAAGTTGTCATCATGATGTATCTGTTAGCCTGTCAACAACATGTTTAATTTGGCGAAGCTTTTTGTAATCATTCTTTGCATCTTATGGAGTTGTGTCAATGGAGTTATTTATTGTATGACATGCCTATTACATGTTCATGACCTCTTATTTCTTATTACACTTGATATGCTTGCTGTTTTCTGCCTCCAAAGTCAGCATCATAATGTTGTTGTTTGCATTCCCAGATTTTCACTAAGTATATCATGTTTGCATCTTGTTTTGATGAATGCCATGAACCTGTTGCTCCCATGTATATGCCATCTTGTGTTCCTTGAGCTCCATGTTGTGGAATAGCATGCCATGCTTTTTCTTGCCATGTTCTTGTGTTGTAGTTTAATTATTTCTTGCCTCTAACATGCCAACATGTTAACTCTGCTCATGTATATGCTCTGTTTTCCACCAAGTCATAATTTGTCATATAGAGTTTGCTTGTTGCCTTGATCATGTTAGTTTATTATTGATGCCTATGGACCTGATACTTGATGTTATTGGAAGCATGCTATCAGTACGTTGAGTTCATGCCATGCTTGTGCCTATATTGTACTTGTAGCATGTTGTTTTGATACTTGTAAGTTGTCTAGTTGCTGTTGTGGACAACTTGTCCTTTAAACTTGTATCGTGTGTATGTGTTCAACCGTTGCTCCGTTTTGAGCGTGCTCTATATGAAACTTGCTTGGTTTTGCATGTAGATGCATCATGTCTTGTTGCATCCATGTTTTGAGTGTTGTGCTTGATGTTTGAATGCATTTTGCATCGATGCCATGTCCAACTTGTTTTCCTCATATCTTCTAGGCCGTAGCTCCAAATTAAATGACCTTTATATGTAACTTGACTTATATTTCGTGTAGATCATCATGGTGCATGTTAACTTTCTGTTTGACAACTTTAACTTAAGGTTTGTTTAGATCTGGACCAATTTCGAAATTTGCATATGCGGGCTTACCAGAATTGTTATATGTTGTTTCTGGCCTCATTTAAACTTGCTTGGTTGTGTTGATATTGTATGCTTCATCTCTTTCCATGTTTTGCATCATGTAGCCTTGTCATGCATCATACTTGGTTGAGCATCTTGTCTTGTTTATGTGTTGTGTGTTTACCGTGTTGTTGGCTTCTTCTCGGTAGTTCCTGTTTCGTTGCGATCGTAAGGATTCGTTCGACTACACTTGGTTCGTCTTCGTGGCTTCGTCTTCTTCATGGACTCGTTCTTATTCCTAGCAGGATCTCAGACAAGATGAACGTCACCTTGTATCTCATTACTATCATTGCCATGCTAGTTGTCTCGATGCTATCGCTATATGTCGTGCTTCCTATCTATCATCGTCAGCCTCTCATTGTTGCCGAGAAACCTCTAACGTTTGACACCATCCTAGCAAATTGTTGAATGGCTATGTTACCGCTTGCTCGGCCCCTCTTATAGCGTTGTTAGTTGTAGGTGAAGATGAAGATTGCTCCATGTTGGAACTTGGATGTTTTGATATATCACAATTTCTCTTAATTAATTAAGGCACATATATACTTGGTAATGGGTGGAAGGCTTTTACTTTTGATCGGTGTTTTGTTGCACTCATGCCACCATAAGAACTGATAAACCGGTGTTATGTTCCTTGAGTATGCGTTCCTAACACGGTTGGAGGTTATGGGACCCCCTTGGCAGTTCGCTTTGAATAAAACTCCTCCAACAAGGCCCAACTTTGGTTTTACCATTTGCCTAATAACTAAAAACTTGCATAGGGACTTTATGGACCCCAAGGACTTAATTTACAACCAGGCCAGTGCTCCTCATGAGTGTTGGTCCAAACCTGTCAACCGTCGGTGGCCACCAGGGGCAACTTTGGTTTGGTCTACCCGAAGTTTGGACAATCCGGACGTGGCCTGAGACGAGATACGCGCGGCTACTATTAGGGTGTCGGCACGCATGGAGGTGTTGCTGGATTTGTTTTACCATTGTTGAAATGTCTTATGCATCGAGATTCCGAGTCTGATCAGGTCTTCCCTAAGTTAAGAGGTTTTACCTCTGCTGATCGTGAGAGCTTGTGATGGGCTAAGTTGGAACACCCCTGCAGGGTTATTATCTTTCGAAAGCCATGCTCGCGGTTATGTGGTAGATTGGAATTTGTTAATGTCCGGTTGTAGAAAACTTGACAGAGGATTCGAAATAAAATACACCAACCATGTGTGTAACCGTGATCGTCTCTTTTCTTTTGAGAAGAGAACACGGTGGGGTATGTTTGACTCATAGGTAGTTTAGGATCATTTAGCGATCATTACTAGTTTGCGACCATTTGCGTAGATGCTCATCTTATTCTTGTACTCGTAAGTTAGCCACCATATAATGCTTAGCCGCTGCTGCAACCTCACCCCTTAACCTCTCCATACCCATTAAGCTTTGCTAGTTTTGTTACCCATGGTTATGGGATTGCTGAGTCCTCGTGGCTCATAGATTATACAATAATAGTTGCAGGTACATGTTTCCGATGACTTGACGTGAGAGCGATGTTGATTTGTGTTGGAGTTATTTCTTCTTCTTCGTCTATCTTGATATAGGTTCCTAGTCGGCAGCCTGAGATAGCAGGATGGATGTCGTTGTGTTTTTCATATTTTCATTCGTAGTCGGATGTCTTGTGTATAATGTGTTGTATTCATGTGGCAATTGTATGACTTGTATGTATCCCCATCTATCTATGTAATGGTATGATGTAATGACATCCATCTTGCTAAGCGCCCGAAATGCAGTTGTGCCCCAATCACGAGTTTATAATGTGATCGGGATAGAATCTCATCTTGGGCGTGACAAGTTGGTATCAGAGCCTCGGCTGACTATAGGAACCACTTGATTGATCGTAGTTTGGCCATTGTCGAGTCTAGAAGAAAACTTTTTCGGAGTCTAGTTATATCGGAGAGTATGAATTCTTTTTACTCCTGAGCCCCTTCATCGCTTTGTGAGGAATCTTGACGTAGGTGTTTTGAATTACTCCTATTCCCCTTAAATTTTTAAGGATCACGCGGTTAGTTTTCGTCCGTTGTGATGTTAGTTCTTGTCATCCGGTGCATTTTTTATCAAGTTGATTTGACCTTCTTCATCTTTTGCAAGTTCAATCCTCAGTTCTTTACAACCGGCATCGTTTTCCCTGTTCCGAAGTGGTCTTTCTTTTCCCACCCACCCACCCTTTTTCTTCTTGGAGCTGGAGTCCTTAATCAAGTATCAATCCTGCTCGTGCGAAGCCTTTGCCTTCTTTTCTTCAATTATTTCAACTGGTTAATTCTTGTCTCGTTCGAAATCCTTCATCTTTTTTCTTTTCCGATGGATTCAATTCAAGTATTCGGTGTTCATCATATTATTTTCCCTCAGCTCAGATGTTTTCCTCTTGCTCGTTCGCCTCTTGCGATTTAATCATTCCGGACTTCTGAAGATATCTCACAAGATTCGTGTTTGCATTCAATTTATTCGAGGTTGTCACCTCATTCAAGCTTTTCAATAGTTTTGGTGCATGATGGGCCTCGAACCCCTCGTTGGTTACCCCAAGTGGAAGGTGTAAGATGCAGTAAGTAGAAGTGTTTTCCCTTAGCAAGATGCCAAGGATCGAATCCCCAGAGACTCCTAGGTTCAACAAGTAGGTGTCAACTGCTAACGGCGCAATTAGCAATCAACGTGGACCTGCACACAGATACAAATAACTTTGCTCCCAACGAGTACAGAGAGGTTGTCAATCTCTCCGGCCTTGTAGTTCACAAAGGGTTAAAAGCAATATGATAGTAGTGATAGATAGTGTTTTGCAATAGTAAATAAAATAGCGAAAAGTAAATAGTGTATGTGATCAATGATGGTAATATGGACCGGAGTCTCATGATGTTCACTAGTGATGTCTCTCTCCCAAAAGACGATGAAACAGCTATGTGAGGTAAACAAATTATAGCTGGGCAATTGACAAGACCACGAACGCAAACCAATGCTGACTACATTGCAAGAAAGGTTGAGGTTCAAAGCATGGGCGGTACGCCAAAGTAAGTAGACCGAAATCCATCAATATCTACTACTAATCATCCACCTTGAGATATCTATCCAGAACATCTCGCTGGTATTAAGTTGCGAGTCCCACCCATAGTGTAAACTCAATGCAACAGACAACTGCATTAAAAGAACTTTGCGTAAAGTAAACAATCCTTGCACCCGCGGGCACAAGCATCGTTGTTTTCCCCCTTATGGCAACAGCACACCCCCTATACTCATGTTTCTGTCACTCAAGCTAGTCATCGAGGGTCATGAACCCACAATCGAGCATAACGTTCCCTCTTGGAGTCACTACCTATTACTCGGCCAAAGCAATAAATAACAACGGAGAACATGCAAGAATTACTTATGAACAAAAATATAAAAGAGGTGAATCAAATATATTACTCAAGATCAATCTGAACATAATCTCATAATCCATCGGATCCCAGCAAACTCAACATAGCAACAGCATAAGGATTACATAGGTGCCTCGATCATGTAGGGCAGCTCACGAGGACTAATTAGTGAAGCACAAGAACGGGAGAAGAACATCACATAGCTACTGGTCATGGACTCATGGTCCAAGGGAGACTACTCACGAGTCATTCGGGAGGCGTCCATGGTGGTGGAGAAGCTCCCGGTGGTGATCCTCCCCTCCGACAGGGTGCCCGGAAGAGTTCTCCTGGTGCTCCCGATCCTGGAAGCGGCGGCGGCGGCGGAACAGAGATGGGATCGCGAAAAGAAGTCCTGTTCTGAGGGTTACGGGGAACCCTTTAAATATATGCCAAAGTAGGGCACCGGGGGAGCCTCGGGGGGCCCAGGCGCCCCCCCGGCGCGGCCCGGGGGGGGGGCGCCCACAGGGTGCCTGGAGCCCCTGTGGCCCCCCCAGGCTGCCCTTCGGACGCAGTGTTGTTTCCGGTTCGCTGATTTTTTATATAATTTTTCTGGATTTTTCTGGGCAGTTCTCGAAACGTGAAAACCTGAAATAGAAAAACAGCCGAAAACAGAAACTGGCACTGGGGTGCACTGGATTAGTAAGTTAGTCCAAATATGATCGAAAGTGTATGGAAGTGTATGAATATCATAGCAATATCACCCAAAAGTGGCATGGAGCAAGCAGAAATTATAGATACGTTTTGGACGTATCAACATCCCCAAGCTTAATTCCTGCTCGTCCTCGAGTAGGTAAATGATAACAAGAATAACTTCTGTGGTGACATGCTATTAACCATATAGGACTTTCTCATAGTCATATGACAAAAGCTTACTGAGACAATGATTCTAAAGTAATTAAGTTGTCTCAAGAGAAAATCACAAATGACTGAAAGTTTTACAATATGAAACTGAAACATCAAAAAGATTTGCAATGAACATGATGTGCAAATATGATCAAGTGAGCTCTAGCTTTCCCCCTTTAGTGATGCAAAACATAAATGCAAGGGCACCTTCAAGGTTTAAGTGATGACTAGATACAATCATTTCAGAATAAACGATATCACAATCATGCAAAATACAATGCTACTTTGGAACAATGCACATTACACTCAGAATGACAATCATGCTCTCAGTAGTTGGTGCTTGAAGTGCTAGAGCTTTTTATTTTGAAACATGGAAGCAATTGTGTCAACGGTAGTAGTACTTCATATGTGTCATGTATAAAACATCCTATAAGTTGCAAGCCTCATGCATCGAATACTAATAGTGCTCGCACCTTGTCCTAATTAGCTCGGATTCCCATGGGTTATCATTGCATTGCATATGTTTTAACCAAGTGTCACAAAGGGGTACCTCTATGCCACCTGTACAAAGGTCCAAGGAGATATATCGCATTTGATTTCTCGTTTTTGATAAATCTCAACTTGAGGACATCCATACCGGGACAACATAGAAAATAGATGATGGACTCCTCTTTAATGCATAAGCATATTCTCATGAGAGATCGAGGATTAAGGTCCAAGCTAAAACTTCCACCATGATGCATGGCTTTGGTTGGCGGCCCAATGTTCTTCTCTAACAATATGCATATTAATTCAACCCACGGTAAATCACCCTTACTTCAGACAAGACGAACATGCATAGCAACTCACATGATATTCAACAAAAGTGTGACAGTTGATGGCGTCCCCAGAAACATGGTTACCGCTCAGCAAGCAACTCATAAGAAATAAGATACATAAGCAACATATTCTTTACCACAATAGTTTTTAGGCTACTTTCCCATGAGCTATGTATTGCATGGTTGATTTGCTTAGTGCAGGTGGAGGTTAGCAAAAGACTGGGAGCGACCAACTAAGAGAGCCATGACGGTCATAATCATGCAGAGCGACAAAGCAATATTGAATCAGGCATGGTAGTTATATCGCTACTTAGAAACAAAAGATCATCAAGGCTTGACAGACTTTCTTTACAGTCTTGAATATGCGTGAGCATACGCCAAGCCAATCAAAATAAATTCTCGAAGGAAGATTTTACTAAACCATACCACATCATAGGCAAACAAACCAAGTTGGTATTCCAATAACACATTGGGAAACCCCCAGCTATTTGAGATTAACCAAAAAAGAAAACCTGAACTACTAAGCACCATCATGCAAGTAGCATCTTTATCATAGACACATTAACCCATGCAACGGAAGCAAACTCTCTTAATAATATGAGCATGGTAATTAAAGAGAGTTCAAGCAACTAACTAAATAAAAGCTCTTGAAGAGATAAGCATGAATACTAAGAGCAAAGCACGATAGTAGCTATTAAAAGACAAAGAACACACACAGCATAGATAGACATGAAAATTCTATGTAATGTTCTAGGTAGAGGTGGAGCGTGTTCTCTCCCACATAAAGGAATGCTGGGTTCCGACTCGTTATGAAAAACTAAAAAGAAAACTAAGAGCAAGACGCTCCAAGCATAGCACATAACACATGAAGTGATAAAAATATAGCGGAACGAAAGACGAACTGATAATGTTGATGGAGAAGGGGATGCACGGGGGCATCCCCAAGCTTAGACGCTTGAGTCTCCTTGAATATTTCTTGGGGGTGCACGGGGGCATCCCCAAGCTTGAGCGCTTGACACTCCTGAATCTTTTTATCATCTTCCCTCGCACACTTGAAAACTCCCTTCATACACAACTCATCGTAATCTGATTAGCGAGGTTAGTACCCTTAATAAAATAATTATACCTTGCTGGAAATAAGGATATTCTTGAAGTTCTACTGTTTCTCAAGATTGCCAAAAGGTTTTTGCAAAGAAAAAGCAAGTTCTCAATTTGCAAAGTGAAGGTAAGGCAAAACAGGACAGAATCTGTGAAAAACAGAACAGCAGGCAGTAATTGACCTGTTCGGGATACTTCTGCAACTCAAATCAAAAAACTCAGAACTGACGCACGAAAGACAATTATATAGAGAACGCTGTCGAATAAATTCAGACCAAAAATATGATCTGGTGATTTTATACGAATTTTTCTATCCAAGGACAGAATCTGTTTCCTGGACAGCACCTCACAACTTTTGAACTTTCTAGCAATCAGAGGCTATACTTGGCACAAATATGAAAGGTAAAGATACAATGATGATGCTACAGCAGTAAACAACATCAAGACACAATAAAAGAAAAAATTTATTCATGTGGGCTGCCTCCCAAAAGCGCTTTCTTTTATGCCTTTAAGCTAGGCATAACGCATAGATCAAGTTGTATCAATTGAACCATCATCAAGATCATCAAGAAGCTCTTCAATAATACAATAGTCTTAAGAGGTCTCTCAAATAAAGGCCTCATATAGATACTTCTAGGTAGAAGACCAAAAGGATAAAGGTGAAGGGAAGATTCATTTATAAATTCATCAATGATAGGTGTTTCTTCCAAAGTCTTTACAGTTTCATCCCCTTTGGCAATAGGTGATTGCTTTTAGAACGGGGAGCCTTCGGAACGTGAACGAACTTAGGCTCCCTCTTTGCCGGAGTTTCTACCTTTTCGGTTTTGATCGAGGAGAAAGTAGTTCCTAAGGTATCAAATATTTCCTCAATCTTGTCCATCCTAGAAGAGTCAGAATCATGGAATTTGACGGTCTCCAAAATTTTGAAAATTTTATGCATGGAGCTATCAAGTCTATTCAAATTCCCTTGGATCTTTCGATCCAACTCATTCATCTTATTAGTGCTTGGCATCTCTAGCTCTATTTTTTCAAGTTTTTTCATAATGTGAGCTAGGGTGATGTCCTCTCGAATGCTAACAACAGGGGGACTCCCAACAAGATTTTCAATAATACTAAGAGACTCCCAAACTGGGGCCTCTAGGAAATTTCCATTGATAGCAGTATCTAGAATAAACCTATTCCAAGAAGTAATTCCAACATAAAAATTTCTAAGCAAGATAGTAGTAGGTTGCTTCTTGGTGGCTCTTTTTTGTGAATCATTAATTCTATACCAAGCATCCTTCAAACTTTCCCCACCTCTTTGTTTAAAGGTGAGAACTTGTGCCTCGTCAAAGACAAAAGGACCCGACATAATGATAACTAAAGAACAAGATAACTATTTTTGTGATTTTTGATAAAAGGAACTAAAGCAATAATGAAAGGTAAACTAACAAGACTAAAAAGCAAAGGTAAAAGATAGCATGCAACTCCCCTATCCTGAAGAGTGGAGTCCCAGGCAACGGCGCCAGAAAATACTCCTTGATGGGCCTCGAACCCCTCGTTGGTTACCCCAAGTGGAAGGTGTAAGATGCAGTAAGTAGAAGTGTTTTCCCTTAGCAAGATGCCAAGGATCGAATCCCCAGAGACTCCTAGGTTCAACAAGTAGGTGTCAACTGCTAACGGCGCAATTAGCAATCAACGTGAACCTGCACACAGATACAAATAACTTTGCTCCTAACGAGTATAGAGAGGTTGTCAATCTCTCCGGCCTTGTAGTTCACAAAGGGTTAAAAGCAATATGATAGTAGTGATAGATAGTGTTTTGCAATAGTAAATAAAATAGCGAAAAGTAAATAGTGTATGTGATCAATTATGGTAATATGGACCGGAGTCTCATGATGTTCACTAGTGATGTTTCTCTCCCAAAAGACGATAAAACAGCTATGTGAGGTAAACAAATTACAGCTGGGCAATTGACAGGACCACGAACGCAAACCAATGCTGACTACATTGCAAGAAAGGTTGAGGTTCAAAGCATGGGCGGTACGCCAAAGTAAGTGAAATCCATCAATATCTACTACTAATCATCCACCTTGAGATATCTATCCAGAACATCTCGCTGGTATTAAGTTGCGAGTCCCACCCATAGTGTAAACTCAATGCAACAGACAACTGCATTAAAAGAACTTTGCGTAAAGTAAACAATCCTTGCACCCGCGGGCACAAGCACCGTTGTTTTCCCCCTTGTGGCAACAACACATCCCCTAGACTCATGTTTCTGTCACTCAAGCTAGTCATCAAGGGGCATGAACCCACAATCGAGCATAACGTTCCCTCTTGGAGTCACTACCTATTACTCGGCCAAAGCAATAAATAACAACGGAGAACATGCAAGAATTACTTATGAACTAAAATATAAAAGAGGTGAATCAAATATATTACTCAAGATCAATCTGAACATAATCTCATAATCCATCGGATCCCAGCAAACTCAACATAGCAACATCATAAGGATTACATAGGTGCCTCGATCATGTAGGGCAGCTCACGAGGACTAATTAGTGAAGCACAAGAACGGGAGGAGAATATCACATAGCTACTGGTCATGGACTCATGGTCCAAGGGAGACTACTCACGAGTCATCCGGGAGGCGTCCATGGTGGTGGAGAAGCTCCCGGTGGTGATCCTCCCCTCCGGCAGGGTGCCGGGAAGAGTTCTCCTGGTGCTCCTGATCTTGGAAGCGGCGCCGGCGGCGGAACAGAGATGGGATTGCGAAAAGAAGTTCTGTTCTGAGGGTTACAGGGAACCCTTTAAATATATGCCAAAGTAGGGCACCGGGGGAGCCTCGGGGGGCCCAGGCGCCCCCCGGCGCGGCCTAGGGGGGGGGGCGCCCACAGGGCGCCTGGAGCCCCTGTGCCCCCCCAGGCTGCCCTTCGGACGCAGTGTTGTTTCCGGTTCGCTGATTTTTTATATAATTTTTCTGGATTTTTCTGGGCAGTTCTCGAAACGTGAAAACCTGAAATACAAAAACAGCCGAAAACAGAAACTGGCACTGGGGTGCACTGGATTAGTAAGTTAGTCCAAATATGATCGAAAGTGTATGGAAGTGTATGAATATCATAGCAATATCACCCAAAAGTGGCATGGAGCAAGCAGAAATTATAGATACGTTTTGGACGTATCAGTGCATCATCTCCTTTTCAGTCCTTTCCAACGGTGTTTCTCTTCAGTGGGCTCATACCCACAGGTCTTTCCAAGGATCTTACATGACTCTTCTAATATTTCCGGAGCTATTCCCAAATTCTTTTCAAAGTGTGACGTAAGTATGGATTCCATCAGTCATATGCCTTCTCCAAGATCTTTTTCAAATTCTTTTCAATGTTGGTTCAACTTTTTCTCTTTTCATTCCCCCAGGGTATCTCAACAATTTTGGTGGTCTATATCGTCGTCATTCTCAACATCTGAATACCGAAGAAGAGTTCCTCTCCAATCCTTGACTGTTCTCTCGAAGATTCATGGTTCTAGCTTCATGTTATCCTCTCAAGTTATTATGTTTGTCATAAATTCTTTTCTTTACCCATACGAAGCATTTCATGAACTCTTTCTAGTGTGATCCTCCGAAGGCCATCATTTCAGAAGATTTCTTCGTTCTCAGTTTTCAACTTTGTCCTCTAACTATTCTTCATTGATGCCTCTTCGTTCGTCTTCATTTTTTTTTTGGTGCTTCGTCCAAGTATTCTTTAATCAGTTTGCGATCTCTTTGTTATCTTGTATCTAAATTCCCTCAAGTTCATAAATCTTCTCGGCGATTCGTTCTCTTGTATTCGTTCAATTTCAATTCTTTACGGTGGTTTGTTCTTTTTGTCACTCGGTTTCAATTCTTACGGTGGTTTGCTCAAGAGTTCTTTTCCTGTGTTATCATATCAATTCATTTGTTCTTTCCAATCATACCGGTGGGTCATGAAGACTTTCTCAAGTTGAGCTATATCCCTCTTTAATCTTTTTCAACGCGAATAAGTGATATGCAATCCATTTCTTTTCATCAAGTTAATTGGTGGAGGATAAGCACAACATAATTCTTATTCTTCATTCATGAAGTTGATTAATTCCTTCCTTCAGACTTTGTTCTTGAGGAATAAATTCTAATCCCAAGTTCTTTCATCTTTTCTTTTTCGGAGTTCAAAGTTTCCTCGGCCATCTCGTCGGAACCCCCGTCTAAGTCCTCGCAAGGCTTCAAGTTTAGTGAATTCATCCTTCATTGCTATCCCATCATTCTTTTGTTACCGGAGTTCTTCATGGTGGCTCATCATGATTTAATTCTTTCTTCAAGCGCTCTTCAAAATCCTTGTGGAGAAGCTCAAGCATTATTCTTTTGCCTCTCGAGTGCAAATAATTATCCCTATTGTTTTGAAGTGGAGTTATGCATCTCTTCCTTCATCTCATCTATTTAATCTTTTGGTTGTGGCATAATCTCACCTCAAGTTTGGGATGTTCTCCATAAGTACACAACATGCGTATTCTTTTGTTGTTGATTTTCTCAACAACTCCGTTCAAGCCTTTCTCTTGAAGATCCTCTTTCAAATTCATTCGTGGTGGAACTTGTTGTTCTCTTATCCGTTCTTTTCATTTCACTCTTTCAATTATTCCGGAGGCATTGTGTTGTTTCTCTCGTCAGGTATTATTCCATCTTATCAAGTGCATGTCCTATTCCATTCATATACAACCGGAGTACTGTCTAAATTTTCATATTTTTATTCCTCATCTATCTCGCTTAACCGGAGTGGTTTCAATGTCTCTCTTGTCACCTGAGCTCTTGATTCTCGTCATATGCCTTGTTTCCTCAATTTACCGGAGCTTCTCAAATCTCGTTCATCTCCATTGTGTTCTTTCTTTCAAGTTGTTCTACCTCTCAAGATTCATTTGTTTCACTCGTTTGTCCAAGAAGAACTTTGTTTTTTCCCTCTTCCGTCTCGTTCCTAAGATCTCGGGACGAGATCTCTTGTTAGTAGGAGAGTGTTGTGACACCCCGAGTCCAATGCGCCAAGTGACTTCCTCTTATTCGTCGTCGTTGCCATGTCATCTGCTTACGTGTTGCATTTTGCCATATCATCGTGTGCATTTCATCTGCATTATTTTCAAAACTTGCATCCGTTCGTAGCCGCCCTTCTCCCAGGTCTCTCCGTTGTCCGTTCTGAGCCCAAACACAGTTGCAAGCTCCCGTGGCACCTCCGAATATTTATTTTATAAGTGGCCAGGAAATGTTCTCGGAATGGGATGAAAGTTAGTGTGCGGTCTTCTTATAGTGTAGGTAGACCGCCTGTCAAATTTCGTTTCATTTGGAGGTCATTTGATGCCCCAACGGTTAACCGCGTTAACCGCCGGACCCCTTTCTCTTTGCGGCCCAGCACCCCTCCTACACAGTCCACTAGCCCATCTAAACACCCTCCTTGCTCTTTGCAGTTGGATCACGATCGCGTGTCGAAAACCACACCTGATTTGGACTCTCCTAGCTCCCTCTACGAATAAAAACACCTCCCTCGTCCAAATCTGCAAACCCTAGTTCATTTCCTTGTTTTCCGCACCCCCACAGCACCTCCGCGCGCCGGACGTCTCCGCGACGCAGCCGGACGCGTCCACCCCGCCCAGCCACGTCGCTCGACCAATCCAGGGCCACCACCTCAGTGCCGCCGCCGCCCCGGACGAATCATGAAGGAAATATGCCCTAGAGGCAATAATAAAGTTGTTATTTGTATTTCCTTATATCATGATAAATGTTTATTATTCATGCTCTAGAGGAAATATGCCCTAAAGGTAATATGCCCTAGAGGCAATAATAACCGGAAACTTAGTACATGTGTGAATACATAGACAAAACATAGTGTCCCTAGTATGCCTCTACTAGACTAGCTCATTGATCAAAGATGGTTATGGTTCCTAACCATAGACATGAGTTGTCATTTGATCAACGGGATCACATCATTAGGAGAATGATGTGATGGAAAAGACCCATCCGTTAGCTTAGCAACTTGATCGTTTAGTTTTACTGCTATTGCTTTCTTCATGACTTATACATGTTCCTATGACTATGAGATTATGCAACTCCCGAATACCTGAGGAATTCCTTCTATGCTTTCAAACGTCACAACGTAACTGGGTGATTATAAAGATGTTCTACTGGTGTCTCCAAAGGTGTTTGTGGTGTTGGCATAGATCGAGAATAGGATTTGTCACTCCGACTGTCGAAGAGGTATCTCTGGGCCCTCTCGGTAATACAAATCATAATAAGCCTTGCAAGCATATGACTAATGAGTTAGTCACGAGATGATGTATTATGGAACGAGTAAAGAGACTTGCCGGTAACGAGATTGAACTAGGTATGATGATACCGATGATCAAATCTCGAGCAAGTAACATACCGATGACAAAGGGAACAATGTATGTTGTTATGTGGTTTGACTGATAAAGATCTTCGTAGAATATGTAGGAACCAATATGAGCATCCAGGTTCCGCTATTGGTTATTGACCGAAGATGTGTCTCAGTCATGTGTACATAGTTCTCGAACCCGTAGGGTCCGCACGCTTAACGTTCGATGATGATCGGTATTATGAGTTTATGTGTTTTGATGTACCGAAGGTAGTTCGGAGTCCCGAATATGATCACGGCCATGACGAGGAGTCTCGAAATGGTCGAGACATAAATATCGATATATTGGAAGCTTCTGTTTGGACATCCGAATGGTTCCGGGTGAGTTTGAGCATTTACCGGAGTACCGGGGGTTACCGGAACACCTCAGGGAGTGTATGGGCATTATTGGGACTTAGTGGGATAGAGGAGGAGGCATCCAAGGTGAGGGGCGCGCCCCCAAGCACAATCCGAATTGGGTGCGGGGCCGGCTGGTATGTCTCTAACGTATCTACTTTTCCAAACACTTTCGCCCTTGTTTTGGACTCTAACTTGCATGATTTGAATGGAACTAACCCGGACTGATGTTGTTTTCAGCAGAATTGCCATGGTGTTGTTTTTTGTGCAGAAATTATATGTTCTCGGAATGACCTGAAAATCCACGAAGAATTATTTTGGAAAATATAAAAATATCCGCGGAAAGATCTACGTCAGGGGCCCACACCCTATCGACGAGGGTGGGGGCGCACCCCCTGCCTCGTGGGCCCCCTGATGCTCCATTGACGTACCCCCGGACTCTATATATTCACTTTCGGGGAGAAAAAAATCAGAGAGGAAGAATTATCGTGTTTTACGATATGGAGCCGCCGCCAAGCCCTAATCTCTCCCGGGAGGGCTGATCTGGAGTCCGTTCGGGGCTCCAGAGAGTGGAGATCGTCGCCATCGTCATCATCAACCTTCGTCCATCACCAATTTCATGATGCTCACCGCCGTACGTGAGTAATCCCATCATAGGCTTGCTGGACGGTGATGGGTTGGATGAGATTTACCATGTAAACGAGTTAGTTTCGTTAGGGTTTGATCCCTAGTATCCACTATGTTCTAAGATTGATGTTGCTATGACTTTGCTATGCTTAATGCTTGTCACTAGGGCCCGAGTGCCATGATTTCAGATCTGGACCTATTATGTTTTCATGAATATATGTGTGTTCTTGATCCTATCTTGCAAGTCTATAGTTACCTACTATGTGTTATGATCCGGCAACCCCGAAGTTACAATAATCGGGACCACTCCCGGTGATGACCGCAGTTTGAGGAGTTCATGTATTCACTATGTGTTAATACTTTGGTCTGGTACTCTATTAAAAGGAGGCCTTAATATCCCTTAGTTTCCACTAGGACCCCGCTGAAGATGTCATGCAAGTTCTTCTCCATAAGCACGTATGACTATATTCGGAATACATGCCTACATTACATTGATGAACTGGAGCTAGTTCTGTGTCACCCTAGGTTATAACTTTTACATGATGAATTGCATCCGACATAATTCCCCATCACCGATCCAATGCCTACGAGCTTTTCACATATTGCTTGTTGCTTATTTACTTTCCCATTGCTACTCTTACAAAAACTACAAAAACACTATTGTTACTTTTATTGCTGTTACCACTATTATCATATTACTTTGCTACTAAACTACCTTGCTGCAGATACTAAGTTTCCAGGTGTGGTTGAATTGACAACTCAGCTGCTTATACTTAAGAGTATTCTTTGGCTCCCCATGTGTCGAATCAATAAATTTGGGTTGAATACTTTACCCTCGAAAACTGTTGCGATCCCCTACACTTGTGGGTTATCAAGACTATTTTCTGGCGTCGTTGCCGGGGAGCATAGCTCTATTCTTTAAGTCACTTGGGATTTATATTTGGTGATCACTATGAAGAATTTGAAGGACTGAAAAAACAAGATCTGTCCCTTAACTACGAGGGGAGGTAAGGAACTGCCATCTAGCTCTGCACTTGATTCACCATCTGTTATGGGTAAATTTGCGACATCTACTCCTGCTATTGAATCTGATATGTTGTATGTTCTTGATGATGCCACTTCTGCTATGTATGATGAAACTACTTCTATGCCTGATAATACTATGCCACTAGGTGAATTTCTAGATGAACAAATTTCTAAGGTTAGGGAGAATGCAAATATTGAGACTGATAATATTTATGAAAGTGATGATGAAGCTTCTCCTCCTAGATATGAATTGCATGTTGTTCCTAAGGGTTATGTTATGGATGACGAAACTGCTAGAGACTTTCTTGGTTGCAACGATAGATATGATCTTAAGAAATTATTAGCTAAGTTAAAAGAAAAGTCCTTGAATGCTAGAATGAAACATGACCCTGCTTTTGCTACTTTACCTATCTTTGTTACTGATAAGGATTATGATTTCTCTGTTGATCCCGAGTTAATTACTTTGGTTGACTGATCCTTTCCATGGCTATGAGTCTCAAATTGTTGTGGCACATCTTACTAAGTTGAATGATATAGCCACCCTGTTTACCAATGATGAAAAGATTCGTTACTACTATATCCTTAAGTTGTTTCCGTTCTCGTTAAAGGGTGATGCTAAGACTTGGTTTAATTCTCTTGATCCTGGTTGTGTGCGTAGTCCCCAGGATATGATGTATTACTTTTCTGCTAAATATTTTCCCGCTCATAAGAAACAAGCTGCCTTACGGGAAATATATAACTTTGTGCAAATTGAAGAAGAGAGTCTCCCACAAGCTTGGGGGAGGCTTCTCCTATTACTTAATGCTTTGCCTAATCATCCTCTTCAGAGGAATGATATACTTGATGTCTTTTATAATGGATTAACTGATGCTTCCAGAGACCACCTGGATAGTTGTGCTGGTTATGTTTTGAGGGAAAGAATAATTGATCAAGCTGAATTACTATTGAATAATATGCTGGCCAATGAAAATAATTGGACACTTCCTAAACCAGCTCCTAAGCCAACTCCGAAGAGAAGGGGAGTTCTATTTCTCAGTCCTGAAGATATGCAAGAGGCAAAGAAATCTATGAAAGAAAAAGATATTAAAGTTGAAGACGTTAAGAATTTACCACCTATTGAAGAAAATACATGGTCTTGATAACCCGACACAGGTAGTAAAGGTAAATTATCCTTATATATTTGATGAAGGTGATATTCCTCGTTATAAGTCTGCTAGCCAATGCATAGATGAGTTTGACAATTTCATTGTGAAACAAGAAAACTTCAATGCTTATGTTGGTAGACAATTGCAACGTAATGCTTATATGATTGAACGCTTGAGTGATTATATGTCTAGAGTTAAAGGTGAATTGAAACTTATTAGTATACATGCTTCCATGGTTACCACTCAAGTAGAACAAGTACTTAAGGCTCAGAATGATTTGCTAAATGAATTAAATAGTAAGAATAATGATAATTCCATTAGAGTTGTGACTAGAGGTGGCAGAATGACTCAGGAACCTCTGTATCCTAAAGGCCACCCTAATAGAATTGAGCAAGATTCTCAGAGCACTAATTTAGATGCACCTAGTTCTTCTAAGAAGAAGAAAAAGAAAAATGATAGGACTTTACATGCTTCTAGTGAACCTGTAGCTGACACACCTGAGAATCCCAATGATATATCTATTTCTGATGCTGACACACAATCTGGTAATGAACATGAACCTAGTGATAATGTTAATGATGATGTTCATGATGATGCTCAACCTAGCAATGATAATGATGTAGAGATTGAACCTGCTATTGATCTTGATAACCCACAATCAAAGAATCAACGTTATGGTAACAGAGACTTTGTTGCTAGGAAGCACGGTAGGGAAAGAGAACCATGGGTTCAGAAACCCATGCCTTTTCCTCCTAAACCATCCAAGAAAAAGGATGATGAGGATTTTGAGCGCTTTGTTGAAATGATTAGACCTATCTTTTTGCGTATGTGTTTGACTGATATACTCAAAACAAATCCTTATGCTAAATATATGAAAGATATCATTACCAATAAAAGAAAGATACCTAAAGCAGAAATTTCCACCATGCTTGCCAACTACACATTTAAAGGTGGAATACCTAAGAAACCAGGAGTACATACTATACCTTGCTCCATTAAAGGAAACTATGTTAAAACTGCCTTATGTGATCTTGGAGCCGATGTTAGTGTTACGCCTCTCTCTTTATATCGTAGACTTGAGACACCTACTGAAATATCTTTGCAAATGGCTGATAAATCAACTGCTATACCTGTCGGTATTTGTGAGGATGTGCCTGTTGTGGCTGCAAATGTTACTATTCTAACGGACTTTGTTATCCTTGATATTCCCGAGGATGATAGTATGTCTATTATCCTTGGTAGACCCTTTTTGAATACTGCAGGGGCTGTTATAGATTGCAACAAAGGCAATGTCACTTTTCATGTCAATGTTAATGAGCATATGGTCCACTTTCCGAGGAAACAACCTCAGGTCCAGAATATCAATTATATTGAAAAAAATCAAATATTCCTATTCGAGGTTTTGAATTTTCTCTTCCTACTGTCAAGAAGACATATGATATTCTTATTGTTGGGGACGTACATATCCCCATTGAGGTAACCTAGTGTTATTCGAAAATTCTCCGGTTTCATGTTATTCGGAAAGAGTTTATTAACAAGACCTGATCAACCTTGTTAATGGATTCCTTTTGATGAGCATGGGATAGGTGAATCTAGATAGCACAACCTTCTGTATCCTCCTTTTACTTTCTGTTAATGAGAATAAATAATGCGAAAATAGTAAATTCTGCCTAGTTCCAGACTTATCTGTGCAATAAAAAATACCCCAAAAATAAAAGTTCGCCAAATGCCCTAAAAATGAAATATGATTTTTTTTCTAGAATATTTGAGAATATATGGCACAGAAAACACAGCGAGGGGAGCCAACACCTGGCCACGAGGGTCCAGGGCACGCCCACCCTCACAGCGCGTGCCCCCTGCCTCGTGGGCCCCACGTGGCCCCCTCCACTTATTCCTGCACCCATACCCTTCTTCTTCCTCCCAAAAAAATCACTACTCGGCTCAAACATGAGTTCTAGCTCATCTTGCTGCCATTTTCGATCTCCTTGCTCAAAGCACCATTCACCAAACTGTTTGGGGAGATTGTTCCTTGGTATGTGACTCCTCCATTGGTCCAATTAGTTTTTGTTCTAGTGCTTTAATTATTGCAAATTTTTGCTGCTGTCATGACCTTGTTCTTGAGCTTGCATGTCAAATTTCTTTGGTCCCAAGTAGTTCTAATGCATGATAGAGTCTCTAGGCACTTGTAGGAGTTGTTGCTATCAATCTTGTTGAGTTTGGTCACTTTTATTTGGAGTTACTAAAAATTTCAGAAATTTTTCAGAAGAGGAAAATGATAAAGAGATTATTGAGGGGCTCCTCCAGTAAAAGTTAAGAGGATAAGAAGAAGGAAGAAAATAAGAAGCCCAAATATAATCTTCCTCGCATGGCGGAAGTTCGGCCGTGTGAATGGCCTTGTAATGAGTTCATGAGAGCCACCGGGATTTACGAAGACTTTTATTATTTGGCAAACAATGCAGGCCTCACCGACTTCCTCCACGACCAGCGTGAACAGTATCTCTTACTCACTAATATTTTCACGCAAAATTTCATTTTCATGCTAAGAGAACACCACCTACAGTGGAGTTTCGTTTATATGATGAGGTTAAGGAGATGTCACTCTTTGAGTTTTGTGAAGTATGCAAGATACCCTTTAAAGGTAGACTTGATGAACCACGTCGTGAAGACGTTGAAGGGTTTATTGACATGGTAGCTGTAGGGGAAACTAGACAAGTCTCAGGGGCAAGAATTACTAGTATACATTTTCTTGTTCGACACTACTTTGCTTTATTTGCTACTAGACGTTTAATTGGTCGCGGGAACAGTGGGAATCTTAGTGCCCCTGATATTGTCATTTTGCGCCATGCTTTGTTTTGAGACACAACTTTTAGCTTGGGTGACATCGTTGCTAAACGACTGAGTTTGAACCGCTCAAAGGGCCCCGTCTTTGGAGGCATCTTTGTTTCTCGCCTTGCTGAACATTTTAGAATACCTATTAGGCATCATGAGAAGGAAGAAAAATTGCTTGCCCCTATTTATCTAGATTATAAGAGCATGATAGCACATGATTTTATTGCTAAAGACAAGGATAGGTTGCTTAATTATAAATTAAGGTTTGATGAAAAATATAGTGAGATTGTTACCTTGCCTGCACCATCTCTGTTTGATCTGTCTACATGCATATATCTTGTTACGTCAGATGCTTTCTACAAGCACCAGAGCCAGGCACGAGCTTCAGAGCCTGAGCCGGAGCCACCACTTGATCCCTATCGTCAGTCTGTTTATGGGTGGGATCTAGATGAGCTTGCCAACCAGTGGCACCCAGAGGACACATCTCGGTACACTGGAGGGAGTAGCTTCGATCCGTGGCCATAGACCAACTTAGGCCAAAAGTCTAAGCTTGGGGGAGTACGTGTTTCTCACCGACTTTACATTCATGTTCACACACTTATTCTAGTTGTCGGTGCTCACACTCTTTCATTGTACCATCCATGCTTAGTTTCAATTCTTTTTCTTTAGTCTTTTTCTTGTGTGTCAGAAAAACCTTAAGAAAAACAAAAAAATTAGTTGTAGCTTTTAGCTAGTTTACTTTCATTGCTTATAGTAGTAGTAATTAAAAAAACCCAAAAATATTTCTCGTTCTTCTTTTGCTTGTTGGGAGCTTTCCCGTGTAAATAATTTCTTTTCTTTTCTTTGGGGGTCAAGAGTAGAAGACCATAATTAAAATGCTTAGTGGCTCTCATATGCTTTATTGTTGATTTAACCTTGAGCCATATTACCTTTTCTTCTCTCCTGTATAAAATGCTCGTAGATTCCAGCTTAGTCCAATGCACGTGCACTATTATTATTATCCACACAGTTCGGTCGTGCGTGTGAAAGGCAATAAGGATGATATATGATGAATTGATTGAGATGAGAAAAGCTGGTATGAACTCGACCTCTCTTGTTTTTGTAAATATGATAGTTCATCGTTCCTGATTCAGCTCGTTATGAATGAAACATGCTTGCAATGACAATTAGAGATCGTAGCTACTTATGCCATGCTTAATTAGCTGAGAGTTTATAATGGTCTATCTTGCGTGCCAACATGATATTAAAATGGTTGTGATGTAGTATAATGGGGTGGTATCCTCCTTTGAACGATTCAAGTGGTCTGACTTAGCACATGTTCACGCATGTAGTTGAAACAAATCAACATAGCCTCCACGATATTTATGTTCATGGTGATTTATATCCTACTCATGCTTGCATTCATTGTGATTAATTTTAATGCATGTTCATGACCGTTGTCGCTCTCTAGCTGGTCGCTTCCCAGTCTCTTTCTAGCCTTCACCTGTACTAAGCAGGAACACTGCTTGTGCATCCACTTCCATAAACCCCAAAGTTATTCCATATGAGTCCACCATACCTTCCTATATGCGGTATTTACCTGTCGTTCCAAGTAAATTTGTATGTGCCAGACTCTAAACCTTCAAATGAAATTCTGTTTTGTATGCTCGAACAGCTCATGTATCAACTAGGGCTGTCTATATCTTCCATGCTAGGTGGGTTATTCTCACGATGAGTGGACTCCGCTCATCATTCATGAGAAAATGGCTGGTAACCGGGATGCCCAGTCCCATGCTGAAAATCACAATAATTAAACAAAACTCCCCCAGGGCTGTTGTTGGTTTGGACGATACCCGTTGTTTTGGACCAGCCATGGAGTGTGCTTGTTGGTGGTTGGGGGAGTATAAACTTTACCATTCTGTTTGGGAACCACCTATAATGTGCGTAGCATGGAAGATATCGAGATTCTTGGTTGTTATGTTGACAATGAGAGTATACCGCTCAAAATATTATTCATCTCTATTTAAAAATCGAGCTCTGGCACCTCTACAAATCCCTGCTTCCCTCTACGAAGGGCCTATCTATTTACTTTTATGCTGAGTCATCATCCTCTTATAAAAGAGCACCAGTAGGAGAGCACCTCTATCATTTACATGCATTTCTATTAATTTGCATTGTGTATGATCATGACAGGATCTCTTTTACCATGAATTACAATGTCTAGTCAGTCCTTGATCCTTAAAGGTGCTCTGCATTTATGTTTTGTGGTCTCAGAAAGGGCTAGCGAGATACCATCTTGTTATATCATATCATGATTGTTTTGAGAAAGTATTGTCATCTGAGGTTTATTATTATTGCTCGCTAGTTGATTATGCCATTGATGTGAGTAGACATGAGACCTGGAAGTTATTGTGAAAGTGGTTAGTTCATGATCTTTGCTGAAAACCTGAATGCTGGCTTACATATTTACAACAACAAGAGCAAACAAAGTTTGTCAAAGTTTTTCTTTATCACTTTCAGTTTATCAACTAAATTTCTTGAGGACAAGCAAAGGTTTAAGCTTGGGGGAGTTGATATGTCTCCAACGTATCTACTTTTCCAAACATTTTTGCCCTTGTTTTGGACTCTAACTTGCATGATTTGAATGGAACTAACCCGGACTGACGTTGTTTTCAGCTGAATTGCCATGGTGTTTTTTTTGTGTGCAGAAATTAAAAGTTCTCGGAATGACCTGAAAATCCACGAAGAATTATTTTGGAAAATATAAGAAATATCTGCGGAAAGATCTACGTCGGGGGGGCCACACCCTGTCCACAAGGGTGGGGGGTGCGCCCCTCCCCTTGGGCGCGCCCCTGCCTCGTGGGCCCCCTAATGCTCCACCGACGTACCCCCGGACTCCATATATTCACTTTCGGGGAGAAAAGAATCAGAGACGAAGAATTATCGCGTTTTACGATATGGAGCCGCCGCCAAGCCCTAGTCTCTCTCGGGATGGCTGATCTGGAGTCCGTTCGGGGCTCCGGAGAGTGGAGATCGTCGCCATCATCATCATCAACCTTCATCCATCACCAATTTCATGATGTCCACCGCCGTACACGAGTAATACCATCGTAGGCTTGCTGGACGGTGATGGGTTGGATGAGATTTACCATGTAATCGAGTTAGTTTTGTTAGGGTTTGATCCCTACTATCCACTATGTTCTAAGATTGATGTTGCTATGACTTTGCTATGCTTAATGTGAAGGAAATATGCCCTAGAGGCAATAATAAAGATGTTATTTGTATTTCCTTATATCATGATAAATGTCTTTTATTCATGCTAGAATTGTATTAACCGGAAACTTAGTACATGTGTGGATACATAGACAAAACAGTACGTCCCTAGTATGCCTCTACTAGACTAGCTCATTGATCAAAGATGGTTATGTTTCCTAGCCATAGACATGAGTTGTCATTTGATCAACGGGATCACATCATTAGGACAATGATGTGATGGACAAGGCCCATCCGTTAGCATAGCATTATGATCGTTTAGTTTTACTGCTATTGCTTTCTTCATGACTTATATATGTTCCTATGACTATGAGATTATGCAACTCCCGAATACCGTAGGAACACCTTGTGTGCTATCAAACGTCACAATGTAACTGGGTGATCATAAAGATGCTCTACAGGTGTCTCCGAAAGTATTCGTGGTGTTGGCATAGATCAAGATTAGGATTTGTCACTCCGAGTGTCGGAGAGGTATCTCTGGGCCCTCTCGGTAACACACATCACAATAAGCCTTGCAAGCAAAAGACTAATGAGTTAGTCACGAGATGATGTGTTACGGAACGAGTAAAAAGACTTGCGGGTAACGAGATTGAACTAGGTATAGAGATACCGACGATCGAATCTCGGGCAAGTAACATACCGATGACAAAAGGAACAACGTATGTTGTTATGCGGTTTGACCAATAAAAGATCTTCGTAGAATATGTAGGAGCCAATATGAACATCCAGGTTCCGCTATTAGTTATTGACCGGAGATGAGTCTCGGTCATGTCTACATAGTTCTCGAACCCGTAGGGTCCGCACGCTTAACGTTTGATGACGATCGGTATTATGAGTTTATGAGTTTTGATGTACAAGGTAGTTCGGAGTCCCGGATGAGATCACGGACATGACGAGGAGTCTCGGAATGTCCGAGACATAAAGATTGATATATTGGACGACTATATTCGGACACCGAAAGTGTTCCGGAAAAGTTTCGGATTTAACTGGATTGCAGGAGGGGGTTACCGGAACCCCCTACGAGGGGGGATGGTCCATAGTGGGCCTTGAGGAAAGGAGAGAGGCAGCCCATAGAGGCTGGCCGGCGCCCCACCTAGAGATCCTAGTTGGACTAGGATTTGGGGGGCGCCACCTCTCCCTCTTTTCCTTTCCCTCTCTTCCTTCTTGATGGACTCCTACTAGGAATAGGATTGCAATTCTATTCCTAGTAGGATAGCCCTAGCCGCACCATAGGAGGCCGGCCGGCCCTTCCCTCTTGCTCCTTTATATACGGGGGCAGGGGGGCACCCAAAGACACACAAGTTGAATTGTTCCAGCCGTGTGCGGTGCCCCCCTCCACAGAAACACACCTCGGTCATACCATCGAGTACTTAGGAGAAGCCCTGCGCCGGTAGATACATCATATCCGTCACCACGCCGTCGTGCTGATGAAACTCTCCCGTGAAGCTCAACTGGATCAAGAGCTCGTGGGACGTCATCAAGCTGAACGTGTGCTGAACACGGAGGTGCCGTACGTTCGGTACTTGATCGGTTGAATCGCGAAGAAGTTCGACTACATCAACCGCGTCACTTGACGCTTCCGCTTCCGGTCTACGAGGGTACGTAGACACACTCTTCCCTCTCGTTGCTATGCATCTGGTAGATAGATCTTGCGTGATCGTAGGAAAATTTTAAAATACTACATTCCCCAACAGTGGCATCAGAGCCATGTCTATGCGTAGATAATATGCACGAGTAGAACACAATGAGTTGTGGGCGATACTAGTCATACTGCTTACCAGCATGTCATATTTTGCTTCGGCGGTATTGTGAGATGAAGTGGCCCGGACTGACATTACGCGTACGCTTACGCGAGACTGGTTTCACCGTTAGGAGCACTCGTTGCTTAAAGGTGACTGGCGGGTGTCTGTCTCTCTCACTTTAGCTGAAACAAGTGTGGCTACGCCCGGTCCTTGTGAAGGTTAAAACAACACATACTTGACGAAACATCGTTGTGGTTTTGTATGCGTAGGTAAGAACGGTTCTTGCTATGCCCGTAGCAGCCACGTAAAACTTGCAACAACAAAGTAGAGGACGTCTAACTTGTTTTTGCAGGGCATGTTGTGATGTGATATGGTCAAGACATGATGAGTTGTATGGTTTTGTATGAGATGATCATGTTTTGTAATGTTATCGGCAACTGGCAGGAGCCATATGGTTGTCGCTTTATTGTATGAAATGCAATCGCCATGTAATTGCTTTACTTTATCACTAAGCGGTAGCGATAGTCGTAGAAGCAATAGTTGGCGAGACGACAACGATGCTACGATGGAGATCAAGGTGTCGCGCCGGTGACGAAGGTGATCATGACGGTGCTTTGGAGATGGAGATCAAAAGCACAAGATGATGATGGCCATATCATGTCACATATTTTGATTGCATGTGATGTTTATCTTATTATGCTTCTTATTTTGCTTAGAACGACGGTAGCATTATAAGATGATCCCTTACTAAATTTCAAGGTATAAGTGTTCTCCCTGAGTATGCACCGTTGCGAAAGTTCGTCGTGCCGAGACACCACGTGATGATCGGGTGTGATAAGCTCTACGTTCAAATACAACGGGTGTAAGCCAGTTTTGCACACGCAGAATACTCGGGTTAAACTTGACGAGCCTGGCATATGCAGATATGGCCTCGGAACACTGGAGACCGAAAGGTCGAGCGTGAATCATATAGTAGATATGATCAACATAAGATGTTCACCATTGAAACTACTCCATCTCATGTGATGATTGGACATGGTTTAGTTGATTTGGATCACGTGATCATTTGGATGACCGAAGGGATGTCTATCTAAGTGGGAGTTCTTTAATTAATATGATTAAATTGAACTTTAACTTATCATGAACTTAGTCCTGATAGTTTTTGCATATCTATGTTGTTGTAGATCAATGGCCCGTGCTACCGTTCCTTTGAATTTTAATGCATTCCTAGAGAAAGTTAAGTTGAAAGATGATGGTAGCAATTACACGGACTGGGTCCGTAACTTGAGGATTATCCTCATTGCTGCACAGAAGAATTATGTCCTTGAAGCACCGCTAGGTGACAAGCCCCCTCCCGCTAATGTAGACGCTTTGAACGTTTGGCAGTCGCGGTCTGATGACTACACGATGGTTCAGTGTGCCATGCTTTACGGCTTAGAACCGGGACTTCAACGACGTTTTGAACGTCATGGACCATATGAGATGTTCCAGGAGTTGAAGTTAATATTTCAAGCAAATGCCCGGATTGAGAAATATGAGATTTCCAATAAGTTCTACAGCTGCAAGATGGAGGAGAATAGTTCTATCAGTGAACACTTACTCAGAATGTCTGGGTACTACAATCATATGACTCAACTTGGTTGCAAAGTTGACGAGGATAGTGTTATTGATAGAGTTCTTCAATCACTGCCACCAAGCTATAAAAGCTTCGTGATGAACTGTAATATGCAAGGGATGCAAAAGACAATTCCTGAGCTCTTCGCTATGCTTAAGGCTGCGGAGGTAGAAATCAAAAAGGAGCATCAAGTGTTGATGGTTAACAAGACCACTAGTTTCAAGAAAAAGGGCAAGGGAAAGAAGGGGAACTTCAAGAAGAATAGCAAAACAGTTGCTACTTCCACAAAGAAACCCAAGTCTAGAGCCAAGCCTGAAACTGAGTGCTTCTACTGCAAGGGGACTGGACACTGGAAGCGGAACTGCCCCAAGTATTTGGCGGATAAGAAGGATGGCAAGGTGAACAAAGGTATATGTGATATACATGTTATTGATGTGTACCTTACTAATGCTCGTAGTAGTACCTGGGTATTTGATACCGGTTCGGTTGCTAATATTTGTAACTCGAAACAGGGACTACGGATTAAACGAAGATTGCCTAAGGACGAGGTGACGATGCGTGTGGGAAATGGTTCCAAAGTCGATGTGATCGCCGTCGGCACGCTACCTCTACATCTACCTTCAGGATTAGTTTTAGACCTAAATAATTGTTATTTGGTGCCAGCGTTGAGCATGAACATTATATCTGGATCTTGTTTGTTGTGAGACGGTTATTCATTTAAATCAGAGAATAATGGTTGTTCTATTTTTATGAATAATATCTTTTATGGTCATGCACCCTTGAAGAGGGGTCTATTCTTATTGGATCTCGATTGTAGTGATACACATATTCATAATATTGAAACCAAAAGATGCAAGGTTAATAATGATAGTGCAACTTATTTGTGGCACTGCCGTTTAGGTCATATTGGTGTAAAACGCATGAAGAAACTCCATAGTGATGGACTTTTAGAATCACTTGATTATGAATCACTTGGTGCTTGCGAACCATGCCTCATGGGAAAGATTACTAAAACTCCGTTTTCGGAACTATGGAACGAGCAACAGATTTATTGGAAATCATACATACTGATGTAGATTTACTGGAAATCATACATACTGATGTATGTGGGCCAATGAGTGTTGAAGCTCGCGGCGGGTATCGTTATTTTCTAACCTTCACCGATGATTTGAGCAGATATGGGTATATCTACTTAATGAAGCACAAGTGTGAAACATTTGAAAAGTTCAAAGAATTTCAGAGTGAAGTAGGGAATCATCGTAACAAGAAAATAAAGTTTCTACGATCTGATCGTGGAGGAGAATATTTGAATTACGAGTTTGGTCTTCATTAGAAACAATGTGGAATAGTTTCACAACTCACGCCACCCAGAACACCACAGCGTAATGGTGTGTCCGAACGTCGTAACCGTACTTTATTGGATATGGTGCGATCTATGATGTCTCTTACCGATTTACCACTATCGTTTTGGGGTTATGCTTTTGAGACAGCTGCATTCACGTTAAATAGGGCACCATCTAAATCCGTTGATACGACACCTTATGAACTATGGTTTGGCAAGAAATCAAAGTTGTCGTTTCTTAAAGTTTGGGGCTGCGATGCTTATGTGAAAAAGCTTCAACCTGATAAGCTCGAACCCAAGTCGGAGAAATGTGTTTTCATAGGATACCCAAAAGAGACTGTTGGGTACACCTTCTATCACAGATCCGAAGGCAAGATATTCGTTGCTAAGAATGGATACTTTCTAGAGAAGGAGTTTCTCTCGAAAGAAGTGAGTGGGAGGAAAGTAGAACTTGATGAGATAATTGTACCTTCTCCTGAATTGGAAAGTAGTACATCACAGAAAATTGTTCCAGTGATTCCTACACTAATCAGTGAGGAAGTTAATGATGATGATTATGAAACTTCAGATCAAGTTTCTGCTGGACGTCGTAGATCAACCAGAGTACGTTCCGCACCAGAGTGGTACGGCAACCCAGTTCTGGAAATCATGTTACTAGACCATGATGAACCTACGAACTATGAAGAAGCGATGATGATCCCAGATTCCGCAAAATGGCTTGAGGCCATGAAATCTGAGATGGGATCCATGTATGAGAACAAAGTATGGACTTTGGTTGACTTGCCCGATGATCGGCAGGCCATCGAAAATAAATGGATCTTCAAGAGGAAGACCGACGTAGATGGTAATGTTACTGTTTACAAAGCTCGACTTGTTGCGAAAGGGTTTCGACAAGTTCAAGGAGTTGACTACGATGAGACTTTCTCACCTGTAGCGATGCTTAAGTCTGTCCGAATCATGTTAGCAATTGCCGCATTTTATGATTATGAGATCTAGCAAATGGATGTCAAAACTCCATTCCTGAACGGATATCTCAAAGAAGAGTTGTATATGATGCAACCAGAAGGTTTTGTCGATCCGAAAGGTGCTAACAAAGTGTGCAAGCTCCAGCGATCCATCTATGGACTGGTGCAAGCATCTCGGAGTTGGAATATACGCTTTGATGAGGTGATCAAAGCTTATGGTTTTATACAGACTTTTGGAGAAGCCTGTATTTACAAGAAAGTGAGTGGGAGCTCTGTAGCATTTCTAATATTATATGTGGATGACATATTGCTGATTGGAAATGATATAGAATTTCAGGATAGCATAAAAGGATACTTGAATAAGAGTTTTTCAATGAAAGACCTCGGTGAAGCTGCTTATATATTAGGCATCAAGATCTATAGAGATAGATCAAGACGCTTAATTGGACTTTCACAAAGCACATACCTTGATAAGATTTTGAAGAAGTTCAAAATGGATCAGTCAAAGAAAGGGTTCTTGCCTGTATTACAAGGTATAAAGTTGAGTAAGACTCAATGCCCGACCACTGCAGAAGATAGAGAGAAAATGAAAGTCATTCCCTATGCCTCAGCCATAGGATCTATCATGTATGCAATGCTGTGTACCAGACCTGATGTGTGCCTTGCTATAAGTTTAGCAGGGAGGTACCAAAGTAATCCAGGAGTGGATCACTGGACAGCGGTCAAGAACATCCTGAAATACCTGAAAAGGACTAAGGATATGTTTCTCGTGTATGGAGGTGACAAAGAGCCCGTCGTAAACTGTTACGTCGATTCTAGCTTTAACACTGATCCGGATGACTCTAAGTCACAAACTGGATATGTATTTTTATTGAACGGTGGAGCTGTCAGTTGGTGCAGTTCCAAGCAGAGCGTCGTGGCGGGATCTACGTGTGAAGCGGAATACATAGCTGCTTCGGAAGCAGCAAATGAAGGAGTCTGGATGAAGGAGTTCATATCTGATCTAGGTGTTATACCTAGTGCATCGGGTCTAATGAAAATCTTTTGTGACAACACTGGAGCAATAGCCTTGGCGAAGGAATCCAGGTTTCACAAGAGAACAAAGCACATCAAAAGACGCTTCAATTCCATCCTCGATCTAGTCAAGGAGAGAGACATAGAGATTTGCAAAATACATACGGATCTGAATGTTGCAGACCCGTTGACTAAACCTCTTCCACGGGCAAAACATGATCACAACAGGACTTCATGGGTGTGAGGATCCTCACTTTGTAATCTAGATTATTGACTCTAGTTCAAGTGGGAGACTGAAGGAAATATGCCCTAGAGGCAATAATAAAGATGTTATTTGTATTTCCTTATATCATGATAAATGTCTTTTATTCATGCTAGAATTGTATTAACCGGAAACTTAGTACATGTGTGGATACATAGACAAAACAGTACGTCCCTAGTATGCCTCTACTCGACTAGCTCATTGATCAAAGATGGTTATGTTTCCTAGCCATAGACATGAGTTGTCATTTGATCAACGGGATCACATCATTAGGAGAATGATGTGATGGACAAGGCCCATCCGTTAGCATAGCATTATGATCGTTTAGTTTTACTGCTATTGCTTTCTTCATGACTTATACATGTTCCTATGACTATGAGATTATGCAACTCCCGAATACCGTAGGAACACCTTGTGTGCTATCAAACGTCACAACGTAACTGGGTGATCATAAAGATGCTCTACAGGTGTCTCCGAAAGTATTCGTGGTGTTGGCATAGATCAAGATTAGGATTTGTCACTTCGAGTGTCAGAGAGGTATCTCTGGGCCCTCTCGGTAACACACATCACAATAAGCCTTGCAAGCAAAAGACTAATGAGTTAGTCACGAGATGATGTGTTACGGAACGAGTAAAGAGACTTGCCGGTAACGAGATTGAACTAGGTATAGAGATACCGACGATCGAATCTCGGGCAAGTAACATACCGATGACAAAAGGAACAACGTATGTTGTTATGCAGTTTGATCGATAAAAGATCTTCGTAGAATATGTAGGAGCCAATATGAACATCCAGGTTCCGCTATTGTTTATTGACCGGAGATGAGTCTCGGTCATGTCTACATAGTTCTCGAACCCGTAGGGTCCGCACGCTTAACGTTTGATGACGATCGGTATTATGAGTTTATGAGTTTTGATGTACCGAAGGTAGTTCGGAGTCCCGGATGAGATCACGGACATGACGAGGAGTCTCGGAATGTCCGAGACATAAAGATTGATATATTGGACGACTATATTCGGACACCGAAAGTGTTCCAGAAAAGTTTCGGATTTAACTGGATTGCCGGAGGGGGTTACCGGAACCCCCTACGAGGGGGGATGGTCCATAGTGGGCCTTGAGGAAAGGAGAGAGGCAGCCCATAGAGGCTGGCCGGCGCCCCACCTAGAGATCCTAGTTGGACTAGGATTTTGGGGGCGCCACCTCTCCCTCTTTTCCTTTCCCTCTCTTCCTTCTTGATGGACTCCTACTAGGAATAGGATTGCAATCCTATTCCTAGTAGGATAGCCCTAGCCGCACCATAGGAGGCCGGCCGGCCCTCCCCTCTTGCTCCTTTATATACGGGGGCAGGGGGGCACCCAAAGACACACAAGTTGAATTGTTCCAGCCGTGTGCGGTGCCCCCCTCCACAGAAACACACCTCGGTCATACCATCGCAGTACTTAGGAGAAGCCCTGCGCCGGTAGATACATCATATCCATCACCACGCCGTCGTGCTGACGAAACTCTCCCGTGAAGCTCAACTGGATCAAGAGCTCGTGGGACGTCATCAAGCTGAACGTGTGCTGAACACGGAGGTGCCGTACGTTCGGTACTTGATCGGTTGAATCGCGAAGAAATTCGACTACATCAACCGCTTCACTTGACGCTTCCGCTTCCGGTCTACGAGGGTACGTAGACACACTCTTCCCTCTCGTTGCTATGCATCTGGTAGATAGATCTTGCGTGATCGTAGGAAAATTTTAAAATACTACGTTCCTCAACATAATGCTTGTCACTAGGGCCCGAGTGCCATGATTTCAGACCTGAACCTATTATGTTTTCAGGAATATATGTGTCTTCTTGATCCTATCTTGCAAGTCTATAGTCACCTACTATGTGTTATGATCCGTCAACCCCGAAGTGACAATAATCGGGACCATTGCCGGTGCTGACCGTAGTTTGAGGAGTCCATGTATTCACTATGTGTTAATGCTTTGGTCCGGTACTCTATTAAAAGGAGGCCTTAATATCCCTTAGTTTCCACTAGGACCCCGCTGCCACAGGAGGGTAGGACAAAAGATGTCATGCAAGTTCTTTTCCATAAGCACGTATGACTATATTCGGAATACATGCCTACATTACATTGATGAACTGGAGCTAGTTCTGTGTCACCCTAGGTTATAACTTTTACATGATGAATTGCATCCGACATAATTCCCCATCACCGATCCAATGCCTACGAGCTTTTCACATATTGCTTGTTGCTTATTTACTTTCCCGTTGCTACTATTACAAAAACTACAAAAACACTAACGTTACTTTTATTGTTGTTACCACTATTATCATATTACTTTTCTACTAAACTACCTCGCTGCAGATACTAATTTTCCAGGTGTGGTTGAATTGACATCTCATCTGCTGATACTTAAGAGTATTCTATCAATAAATTTGAGTTGAATACTTTACCCTCGGAAACTGTTGCGATCCCCTACACTTGTGGGCTATCATCGGCCCCCCTTTCCTTCTTCCCTCTCTCCTCCTTCCTTCCTCTCCTACTCCAACTAGGGAAGGGGGGAATCCTACTCCCGGTGGGAGTAGGACTCCCCTAGGGCGCGCCATAGAGAGGGCCGACCCCTCCCCTCCTCCACTCCTTTATATACGTGGGGAGGGGACACCCCATAGACACACAAGTTGATTTCTTAGCCATGTGTAGTGCTCCTCCCCACAGTTACACACCTCGATCATATCGTTGCAGTACTTAGGCGAAGCCCTGCGCCAGTAGCTTCATCATCACCATCACCACGCCTTCGTGCTGATGAAACTCTCCCATGACGGTCAACTGGATCAAAAGCTCGTGGGACGTCATCGAGCTGAACGTTTGCTGAACGCGGAGGTGTTGTACGTTCGGTGCTTGGATCGGTTGGATCGTGAAGACATTCGACTACATTAACCGCGTCACTAGACGCTTCCGCTTTTGGTCTACGAGGGTACGTAGACACACTCTCCCTGCTCATTGATATGCTTCTCCTAGATAGATCTTGTGTGATCGTAGGATTTTTTTTGAAATACTGCGTTCCCCATCAGTGTCATCATGAGCTAGGTCTATGCGTAGATGATATGCATGAGTAGAACACAATGAGTTGTGGGCTATAATGGTCATACTTCTTACCAGCACGTCATTGTTTGATTCGACGGTATTGTGAGATGAATCAGCCCGGACCGATATTACACGTATGCTTACGCGAGACTGGTTTCACCATTACGAGCACTCGTTGCTTAAAGGATCGGCTGGTGTCTGTCTCTCTCACTTTAGTTGAATTGAGTGTGGCTACGCTCGGTACTTGTGAAGGTTAAAACAACACACTTGACGAAAACTCGTTGTGGTTTTGTATGCGTAGGTAAGAATGGTTCTTGATAAGCCCATTGCAGCCAAGTAAAACTTGCAAGAACAAAGTAGAGGACGTCTAACTTGTTTTTGCAGGGCATGTTGTGATATGATATGGTCAAGACGTGATGAGTTATACGCCATTGTATGATATGATCATGTTTTGTAAATTATCGACAACCGACAGGAGCCTTATGGTTTTCTCTTTATTGTATGAATAGTGAAGGCCATGTAATTGCTTTACTTTATCACTATGAGTTAGCGATAGAAGTAGCAGCAACAGTTGGTGAGACGACCACGACGCTACGATGAAGATCATGGTGCCTAGCCGGTGACGATGGAGATCATGACGATGCTTTGGAGATGGAGATCAAAAGCACAAGATGATGATGTCCATACCATGTCACATATTTTGATTGCATGTGATGTTTATCTTATTATGCTTCTTATTTTGCTTAGTACGGCGGTAGAATTATAAGATGATCCCTTACAAAATTTCAAGGTACAAGTGTTCTCCATAAGTATGCACCGTTGCAAAAGTTCATCATGCCGAGACACCACGTGATGATCGGGGGTGATAAGCTCTGTTCAAATACAATGGGTGTAAGACAGTTTTGGACATGCAGAATAATCGGGTTAAACTTGACGAGCCTAGCATGTACAGACATGGCCTCGGAACACTAGAGACCGAAAGGTCGAGCGTGAATCATCTAGATATGATCAACATAAGATGTTCACCATTGAAAACTACTCCATCTCACGTGATGATCGAACATGGTTTAGTTGATTTGGATCACGTGATCATTTAGATAACTAGATGAATGTCTATCTAAGTGGGAGTTCTTTAGTAATATGATTAATTGAACTTTTATCATGAACTTAGTCCTGATAGTTTTTGCATATCTATGTTGTTGTAGATCAATGGCCCGTGCTACTGTTCCCTTGAATTATAATGAACTCCTAGAGAAAACTAAGTTGAAAGATGATGGTAGCAACTACACGGACTGGGTCCGTAACTTGAGGATTATCCTCATTGCTGCACAGAAGAATTATGTACAGGAAGCTGATGGCTTCTCTCCCCTCGTTGGTTACCCCAAGTGGAAGGTTTGAGATGCAGTGTAGCGGAAGTTTTCCCTTGGCAAAGATACCAAGGATCGATTTCCCCTGAGACTCCCAGTTTCAACAAGAAGGTGTTAACTGCTAACGGCGCCAGATATTAGCAATCAACGTGGACCTGCACAAAGATACAAATAACTTTGCTCCCAACGAGTACAGAGAGGTTGTCAATCCCTCCGGCCTTGTCGTTTACAAAGGATCAAACGCAAGTGATAATAGTGATAGGTATTGCTGCAAATAGTAAGTAAAAGCGGAAAGTAAATAGCAGACGTGATCAGTGATGGTAATATGGACCGGGGTCCCATGATTTTCACTAGTGATGTCTCTCTCCCAAAAGACGATAAAACAGCTATGTGAGGTAAATGAATTACAGCTGGGCAATTGACAGGACCATGTGCGCAAACCAATGCTAACTATGTTGCAAGAAAGGTAGAGGTTCAAAGCATGGGCGGTATGCCAAGGCAAGTAGACCGAAATCCATCTGCATCTACTACTAATCATCCACCTTGAGATATCTATCCAGAACATCTCGCTGGTATTAAGTTGTCAGTCCCACCCATAGTGTAAACTCAAAGCAACAGACAACTGCATTAAAAGAACTTTGCGTAAAGTAAACAGTCCTTGCACCCGCGGGCACAAGCACCGTTGTTTTCCCCCTTGTGGCAACAGCACATCCCCTAGACTCATGTTTCTGTCACTCAAACTAGTCATCGAGGGGCATGAACCCACAATCGAGCATAACGTTCCCTCTTGGAGTCACTACCTACTACTTGGCCAAAGCAATAAATAGCAACGGAGAACATGCAAGAATTACTTACGAACATAAATATAAAAGGGGTGAATCAAATATATTACTCAAACACAATCTGAACATAATCTCACAATCCATCGGATCCCAGCAAACTCATCATAGCAACAGCATAAGGATTACATATGTGCCTCGATCATGTAGGGCAGCTCACGAGGTCTAATTAGTGAAGCACAAGAACGGGAGGAGAACATCACATAGCTACTGGTCATGGACCCATGGTCCAAGGGAGACTACTCACAACTCATCCGGGAGGCGTCCATGGTGGTGGAGAGGCTCCCGGCGGTGATCCTCCCCTCCGGCAGGGTGCCGGGAAGAGTTCTCCTGGTGCTCCCGATCTTGGAAGTGCGGCGGCGGCGGAACAGAGATGAGATCGTGAAAAAGGGTTCCCGTCTCGAGGGTTTCAGGACGCGTGTTAAATATATGCCAAAGGGGGGGCATCAGCGGAGGCCTGGGGGGCCCAGGCGCCCCCCCGGCGCGGCCAGGAGGGGGGCCGCGCCACCAGGGCGCCTGGAGCCCTGGTGGCCCCCTCCGGCCCTACTTCGGCTGCCGGGAAGCTTCTGGAACGCTGATTTTTTATATAATTTTTCCGGGATTTTTCTGGCAGTTTACGTAATGGGAAAACCTGAAATACAAAAACAGCAGAAAACAGAAACTGGCACTGGGGTGCACTGAGTTAATAGGTTAGTCCAAATATGATCAAAAGTGTATGGAAGTGTATAAATATCATAGCAATATCACCCAAAAGAGGCATGGAGCAAGCAGAAATTATAGATACGTTTTGGACGTATCAGAAGCACCGCTTGGTGACACGCCTGCTGCAGGAGCAACTCCGGACGTTATGAATGTCTGGCAAGCTTGTTCTGATGACTACTCGATAGTTCAGTGTGCCATTCTTTACGGCTTAGAATCGGGACTTCAACGACATTTTGAACGTCATGGAGCATATGAGACGTTCCAAGAGTTGAAGTTAATATTTCAAGCAAATGCCCGAATTGAGAGATATGAAGTCTCCAATAAGTTCTATAGCTGCAAAATGGAGGAGAACAGTTATATCAATGAACACTTGCTCAGAATGTCTGGGTACTACAATCACATGACTCAACTTGGTTGCAAAGTTGATGAAGATAGTGTTGTTGATAGAGTTCTTCAATCACTGCCACCAAGCTATAAAGGCTTCGTGATGAACTATAATATGAAAGGGATGCATAAGACAATTCCCTAGCTCTTCGCTATGCTCAAAGCTGCGGAGGTAGAAATCAAAAAGAAGCATCAAGTGTTGATGGTTAACAAGACCACTAGTTTCAAGAAAAAGGGCAAGGGAAAGAAGGGGAACTTCAAGAACAATAGCAATACAATTGCTACTCCTGCGAAGAAACCCAAGTCTGGAGCCAAGCCTAAAACTGAGTGCTTCTACTGCAAAGGTACTGGACACTCGAAGCGGATCTGCCACAAGTATTTGGCGGATAAGAAGGACGACAATGTGAACAAAGGTATATTTGATATACATGTTATTGATGTGTACCTTACTAATGCTCGTAGTAGCACCTAGGTATTTGATACTGGTTCGGTTGCTAATATTTGTAACTCGAAACAGGCGCTTCAGATTAAACCAAGATTAGCTAAGGACTAGGTGACGATGTGCGTGGGAAATGGTTCGAAAGTCGATGTGATCGCCGTCGGCACGCTACCTCTACATCTACCTTCGGGATTAGTTTTAGACCTAAATAATTGTTATTTTGTGCCAGCGGTGAGCATGAACATTATATCTGGAACTTGTTTGTTGCGAGATGGTTATTCATTTAAATCAGGGAATAATGGTTGTTCTATTTTTATGAGTAAAATCTTTTATGGTCATGCATCCTTGAAGAGTGGTCTATTCTTGTTGGATATTGATCGTAGTGATACACATATTCATAATATTGAAGCAGAAAAGATGCAAGGTTGATAATGATAGTGCAACTTATTTGTGGCACTACCGTTTAGGTCATATTGGTGTAAAGCACATGATGAAACTCCATGCAAATGGACTTTTGGAATCACTTGATCATGAATCACTTAGTGCTTGCGAACCATGCCTCATGTGCAAGATGACTAAAACTCTGTTCTCCGGAACAACGGAGCGAGCAACTGATTTGTTGGAAATCATACATACTGATGTATGTGGACCGATGAGTGTTGACGCTCGCGGCGGGTGATACGTCTCCAACGTATCTATAATGTTTTATTGTTCCATGCTATTATTTATGATGTTTTGGATGTTTAATGGGCTTTGTCATACACTTTTATATTATTTTTGGGACTAACCTACTAACCCAAAGGCCCAGTCCAGATTGCTGTTTTTTGCCTGTTTTAGGGATTTACAGAAAATGGATATCAAACGGAGTCCAAACGGAATGAAACCTTCGAGAGAGATATTTTTGGAGAAAATCACGCATGGGAGACTTGAGAACCACTGAGTAGGGGCCACGAGGTGCTCACGAGGGTGGGGGCGCGCCCCTGCCTCGTGGGTCCCTCCTGAGGCCCCCAGTGTCCTCCTTCCTCTTATATAAGCCTACGTACCCCGAAACCATCAGAGAAGAAGAGAAAACCCTAGTTCCACCGCCGTAACCTTCTGTTCCCGTGAGATCCCATCTTGGAGCCTGTTCCGGAGCTCCGCCGGTGGGGGGATCCATCATGGAGTGCTTCTACATCATCATCATCACCCTCACCATGAGTTGTGAGTAGTTTACCACAGACCTTCGGGTCCATAGCTAGTATCTAGATGGCTTCTTCTCTCTGTTTGGATCTCAATACAAAGTTCTCCTCGGTCTTCGAGGATATCTATTCGATGTAATCTCTTTTTGCAGTGTGTTTGTCGAGATCCAATGAATTGTGAGTTTATGATCAAGATTATCTATGAGAAATATTTGGTTCTTTTCTGAACTCTTTATGTGTGCTCATAATATCCTTGCAAGTCTCTTCGAATTATTGGTTTTGTTTGGCCTACTAGATCTATAGTTCTTGCAATGGGAGAAGTGCTTGGCTTTGGGTTCAATCTTGCTGTGTCCTTTCCCAGTGACAGTAGGGGCAGCAAGGCACGTATTGTATTGTTGCCATCGAGGATAAAAAGATGGGGTTTATATCATATTGCTTGAGTTTATCCCTCTACATCATGTCATCTTGCTTAAGGCGTTACTCTGTTCTTATGAAATCGATACACTAGATGCATGCTGGATAGCGGTCGATGTGTGGAGTAATAGTAGTAGATGCAGGCAGGAGTCGGTCTACTTGTCTCGGAGGTGATGCCTATATACAATGATCATGCCTAGATAGTCTCATAATTATTCGCTTTTCTATCAATTGCTCGACAGTAATTTGTTTACCCGCCGTAGAATATCGCTATCATGAGAGAAGCCACTAGAGAACACTATGGCCCCCGGGTCTATTCTCAACATATCAATCTACATCTACTTTACTTTTTCCGCTTTTACTTTCTGTTCTTATAAAAAAAATACCAAAAATATAAACTATCATCTCTATCAGATCTCACTTTCATAAGTGACCGTAAAGGGATTGACAACCCCTTATCGCGTTGGCTGCGAAGTTCTTATTTGTTAGTGCAGGTGCGAGGGACTCACGCGTGGTCTCCTACTGGATTGATACCTTGGTTCTCAAAAACTGAGGGAAATACTTACGCTACTGTTCTACATCTCCCTTTCCTCTTCGAGGGAATACAACGCAAGCTCGAGAAGTAGCAAGAAGAATTTCTGGCACCGTCGCCGGGGAGGCTTACGCAAAAGTCATATACCAAGTACCTATTACAAACCCTTATCCTTTGCATTACATTTTTTTGCCGCTCGTTTTCCTCTCCCCCACTTCACCATTGCCGATTTATTTGCCCTTCTTCTGCCGTGTGTTTATCGTTCACTTGCCTCTTGTTTGCTTGTGTGTGTTGGATTGCTTGCTTGTCACTATGGCTCAGAACAATACCAAATTGTGTGACTTCTCCAATACCAACAATAATGATTTTATTAGCACTCCGATTGCTCCTATTACCGATGCTGAATCTTGTGAGATCAATGCTGCTTTGTTGAATCTTGTCATGAAAGATCAATTCTCCGGCCTTCCTACTGAAGATGCCGCTACCCATCTAAACAACTTTGTTGATTTGTGTGATATGCAAAAGAAAAGGGATACGGATAACGATATTGTTAAATTGAAGTTATTTCCGTTTTCACTTAGAGATCATGCTAAAACTTGGTTTTCCTCTTTGCCTAGAAATAGTATTGATTCGTGGAATAAGAGCAATGATGCTTTTATCTCTAAGTATTTCCCTCCTGCTAAGATCATCTCTCTTAAAAACGATTTTATGAACTTTAAGCAACTAGATCATGAGCTTGTTGCACAAGCTTGGGAGAGAATGAAACTAATGATTCGTAATTGCCCTACACATGGTTTGAACTTATGGATGATTATTCAGAACTTGTATGCTGGCCTGAATTTTGCTTCTAGAAATCTTTTAGATTCGGACGCAGGAGGCACTTTCATGGAAACTACCTTAGGAGAAGCTACCAAACTCCTAGATAATATCATGGTCAATTATTCTCAATGGCACACCGAAAGATCTACTAATAAAAAAGTGCATGCTATTGAAGAAATTAGTGTTTTGAGTGGAAAGATGGATGAACTTATGAAATTATTTGCTGCTAAGAGTGCTTCTTCCGATCCTAATGATATGCCTTTGTCTACTTTGATTGAAAATAACAATGAATCTTTGGATGTGAATTTTGTTGGTAGGAATAATTTTGGTAACAATGCTTATAGAGGTAATTTTAATCCTAGGCCTTTTCCTAATAATTCCTCTAATAATTATGGTAATTCCTACAACAACTCTTATGGAAAGATGCCTTCTGAATTTGAAACTACTGTTAAGGAGTTTATGATCTCGCAAAAGAATTTCAATGCTATGCTTGAAGAGAAATTGCTTAAGATTGATGAATTTGCTAGAAGTGTGGATAGAATTACTCTTGATGTTGATTCTTTGAAACTTAGATCTATCCCACCTAAGTATGATATCAATGAGTCTCTCAAAGCCATGAGAATTTCCATTGATGAATGCAAAGAAAGAACCGCTAGGATGCGTGCTAAAAGAGAGAATTATTTTAGAGCGTGTTCTTCTAGTTATCATGAAAATAAAGATGAAGATCTGAAAGTTATTGATGTGTCTCCTATTAGATCCTTGTTTTCTAGTATAAATCTTGATGAAGATAGGATTGGAGATGATTCTGCCTTAAGGTGTCCCAATGATTCGGAGTTTTTAGATCTTGATGCTAAAATTGTTAAAAGTGGGAGTGAAGAGATTAAAACTTTGCATAGTGATGAACCCACTACTTTGGATTTCAAGGGATTCAATTGACAACTGCTCTTTGATTGATTGTATTTCCTTGTTGCAATCCCTACTAAATTCTCTGCATGCTTATAGTCAAAATAAAGCTTTCACCAAACACATAGTTGATGCTTTGATGCAATCTTATGAAGAAAAACTTGAGTTAGAAGTTTCTATCCCTAGAAAGCTTTATGATGAGTGGGAACCTATTATTAAAATAAAAATAAAAGATCATGAATGCTATGCTTTGTGTGATTTGGGTGCAAGTGTCTCCACTATCCCAAAAACTTTGTGTGATTTGCTAGGGTTCCATGAGCTTGATGATTGTTCTTTAAATTTGCATCTTGCCGATTCCACTATTAAGAAACCTATGGGAAGATTTAGCGATGTTCTTATTGTTGCCAATAGGAATTATGTGCCCATAGATTTCATTGTTCTAGATATAGATTGCAATCCTTCATTTCCTATTATTCTTGGTAGACCTTTCCTTAGAACGATTGGTGCAATTATTGATATGAAGGAAGGAAATATTAGATTCCAATTTCCGTTAAGGAAGGGCATGGAACACTTTCCTAGAAATAAAATCAAATTACGATATGAATCTATCATGATAGCCACTTATGGATTACCTTCCAAGGATGGCAATACCTAGATTTATCCATGTATCGTGCCTAGCTAGGGGCGTAAAACGATAGCGCTTGTTGGGAGGCAACCCAATTTTATATTATTTTTTCGCTGTTGTTAGGGAATAAATATTGCATCTAGCTTCTGTTTTGTCGGTGTACTGAGGTAGGGGTACCTTAGTACCCCAACTTGTGCACGGGCAGTAGCAGCTTCCCGCGGCAGGGTCTACAACGTGCTTGCCGGAAACCTTTCTGATCCATATGAAGCCATTCAAAAACAAAGTATACAAAACAGAAGATCAAGGCCCCGGCAAGTGGAGCTTGCCGGGAAGGCCGTCCCAGGCTCAAGACTACCACACTAGCACAAGACCCTGGCAAAAGGAGCCTGCCAGGAAGACTAGAAGATTACATTTCAGAAGGCACGCCTCGACGCTACATGCGCCCCGGCAGGGCCCGGGGAGCGGCAAGCTCCAGGGCCCGACAAGGTCAAGACCCCGGCAAGGTGCTTGCCGGGGAGAGTTACGCTGTGTGCCCGCGCTCCAGCTCATCGAACCACGCGTCGCCCTGGGGCCATTCCAGGGACGCGTGGCGGATGGCTGTGCAGCCTGGGGGGCACGGTGGCACTACACGGTGACGAAGCCATCGCCGTGGCGAACGGAGACGCAAGGGCGGGCGCTTTTGGGGTCGACGGTGACGGGCATTTAATGCTCTTGTCCCCCACTATCAAAGTAGGTGATGACCACTGTTCATCCACTGTTCATCCACTATTCCCGCACTGTTACAACTACCACCAAAATTACATTTTTACCCCTTCTCCTACGTTGACACCTGTCGGTGACCCCTTGGGCTATAAAAGGAGGCCCATGCACAACGTAGAAAGGGTTCGGAACCTAGATAGCTCTCTCGCTTGGTGTAGCTAGTTCTTCAAGCTCCCGAGCTCCCCAACTCAATACAATCTAAGCAGGAGTAGGGTTTTACGCGTCCATCGCGGCCCGAACCTGGGTAAACTGCCCGCGTGCTCACCTCGATCTGCTCTTTGTGCTCCCTCCGCTCCCTTACCGCAACGTACAAGGGGCTCCGGTCCCATAGGTGCTCGTGGTGGACAGTTTCCCCCGACATCTTTGGCGTGCCAGGTAGGGGGCGTCGAGGTTGTGCGAACCTGATCCGGCATTCACGCGGGCGCATTCTTCATCAACCTCTCCAACCACATCCACTTCATCAACAACAACAGCATGGCCCCGAAGAAGAAGGCTTCGGAGGTCGGAGGCCCGTCTGCGTCTGTTCCACCGCCACCGGAACCAACGGTGGGTGGAGGAGACGCCGTCGGAAGGGTGGTCGCCGGCGAGGAAACTCGTGGCACCACCAAATCCAAGGACAAGACGGACGACCGAGCCTCGGTCTCCGTGGACGCGCCACGTCCGTCTCAGCAAACGACGACCCAGCAGCGCCGTGGTACAGGAGGTACCATCCGTTTGCTGGGGCAAGGGCAAGCCGGAGGTTCGCGGGATGCTCCGGACCACCGTCCGGGCACGAGCAAAGTGCGGTCACCGGGGCGGGAAACTGCTCCTTCTAACCCCGTTAGGAGTCCGAGCATATCCCGCTCCTCGCACCGCTCGCCCCCGCTCCCCTCCTCTCCAGCAGAAGCGCTCGCAAGAGCGCAACTGCTCCTCGATTTCCCTCCAGCGGCGGACAAGGCCGAAGACTGGAGGGCAACAATCCAAAGCCTCATCGCCTTCGCCAACAACGACACGCCGCAGCAGCCGGCGACCTGCGACCACGGCAAGTCGAGAAGACGAAGGCCGACGGCGACAAGACCGCCGGGGGTGCAACCACCGTGCACTCCCCGCCGCGGAAGCAGAAGACGCCGCCCCGCCGGATCAACGTCGACGACGACTCCACGGCGTCGTCGGATCCGCGGGCTCGTCGGGACCAGCGCCAAGTCCTCGACGACCGGCGACAAGAAGACGCTCGAACGACGATCGAGCGCCGCCGAGAAGCTCGGCGACAATCAGATCAATGCGTTGGGACCGCTGTTGACACACACGCGCCCGGTGAGCCAGGCGACTTGCCGTACGCGGCAGGTTGCCCTGCGTTTACCCGTGAGCTGCGGCGTGTCCAGTGGCCCAGCATGAAGAACTTCAAGCCCGACGTACCGGAGAAGTACGACGGCAAGACGCACCCCTCGGAATTCCTCAGCATTTACACCATCGCGGTGCAGGCTGCCGGGGGGCGCGATGAGAAGATACTGGCGAACTACTTCCCGCTGGTGCTTAAGCCAAATGTCCGTTCTTGGCTTATGCACTTGCCGGAAGGCTCCATTTCTTCTTGGGCGGATCTTTGCCACCAATTTGTTGGCGCCTTCACGGGCGGCCACAAACCCCACGGCCAGGAGAGCGATCTCCACATCTTGGCCCAGAAGGAAGGAGAACCCCTGCGCAAGTACATCCAGCGCTTCAGCCGCGTGCAGCACAACATCCCCGACCCTGCTGCGGTTATCAGCGCGTTCCACCAGAACGTGCGTAACCGCCGCATGCGTGAGGAGATGGCCATGACCAAGATACGGGATGTCAGCGAGCTCTATGCTCTAGCTGATAAGTGCGCGCGTGCCGAGGAGGGGAGGAGACTCCCCGGGGAGGATGCTGGCGCAGGAGGAAGCGATAGTGAGGATGCCGCCCCGGCAAAGAAGAGCCGGCGGCGGAACAATAGAAGAAAGAACAAGAAGGAAGTGCTTGCCGTCGAGAAGTCCGGCAAGGAGGCTCCCGCCAAGCAAGCACAGGCCGGCGGCTCCGGCAAGGAGCCTGCCCCTGTAGCGGCGGCCGACAAGCAGGACGGCTCCGACAAGCAATACTGCAAAATCCACCGCACCAAGGGCCACGACCTCTCCAACTGCAAATGCGTCGAATACCTCGTCGAGCAGCAGAAAGCTGAGTACGAGCGTCGTGACAAGGAGAAGGCCCAAGGTGGCGGGGGAGAGCCAAGCAAGAAGCGGCCATTCAATGGCCGGGGAGGACGCCGCGGCAAGGCCAAGCAGCGGCAAGGAGATCGACCTCCCCGGGGTCGCGACAAGGATGAAGAAGACGACGACGATGACATGGAGGAAGAAGATAACAGCGAGCAGGAGTTCCAGAAGGCCACGGAAGTCCTGTGTGTCGACGGCGGCGCCTCTCTGCATACTTCCCACCGCCAACTCAAGCAGTGGGTGCGGGAAGTAAATGCAGCAGAGCCGCCCGTGGAGTCGCACAGGCTCCTCAAATGGTCCAGCACGCCCATCATTTTTGATCTTGAGGATCACCCTGACCGCACCACTGCGGTCGGATGCTTGCCGATGTTGGTCTCACCAACCATCCGCAACCTCAAGGTCACCAAAATGTTGGTTGACGGCGGGGCCAGGCTGAACTTGATCTCCTTCGCTGTGGTCAAGAAACTCCAAATCCCAGATGGCGAGCTCGAAGAGACCGGTTCGTTCCAAGGAATAAACCCAGGGAGGAGCAAGCCCAAGGGGAAGATCACTCTGCCAGTGACCTTTGGCGGGGAGCTGAACTTCAGGACGGAGAGGATAACCTTCGATGTTGCCGATATCCCATTGCCATACAATGGGATACTTGGACGTCCTGCCCTCGCCAAGTTCATGGCAGCTTCCCACTACGCCTACAACGTACTCAAGATGCCGGGGCCGATAAGCGTCATCTCTGTCCATGGCGACAAGAAGGACGCGCTTATCTGCGCCGACAAGATCTACCGGGACGCAGCAGCCGCGGCGGAGAGCAGTACACTTGCCGCTGAAGCTCCCGGGGGGAAGAAGACCAAGACCAAGTCCGGCAAGTGCTCTGGGACCCACTCCGGCAACCGCACCTCTTCGGAGTGCTGCGCTGCCGTCGAGGATGTTCCATCGAGCTCCACCGGCAAATGCAAGAAGGGGATGGCCGCTCCACCGGCAACCAAGAAGGTGTCCGCCAAGGAGGACGACACTGGTGGTACCTTCACCATCAGTGCCACGCTTGACAGCAAATAGGAAAGCGCGCTCGTTGCCTTCCTGCGGGCGAATGTCGATGTGTTTGCCTGGCAACCATCTGACATCCCCGGTGTTCCCAGGAAGGTAATTGAGCACAAGCTTGATGTTTGCCCTCATGCGCGGCCCGTCAAGCAGAAGGTCAGGAAGCAAGCCGTGGAGCGCCAAGAATTCATTGCCGAAGAGATCAAGAAACTAGAAGCAGCAGGCCTGGTTAGAGGCGTGATCCATCCCACGTGGTTAGCAAATCCAGTTGTCGTGCGTAAGGCCAACGGGAAGTGGAGACTGTGTATAGACTTCACCGATGTGAATAAAGCATGTCCCAAGGATCCATTTCCCTTGCCGCGCATTGACCAGATTGTTGACTCCACCGCCGGATGTGAGCTGCTCTCTTTCCTTGATGCATATTCAGGCTACCACCAGATTTTCATGGCCAAAGAAGATGAAGAGAAGACTGCATTTATCACTCCATGTGGCACATATTGCTTCATACGCATGCCATTTGGACTGAAGAATGCAGGCTCCACCTTTGCAAGGGTAGTACACACTGCTTTTGAGCCACAGATTCACAGAAATGTAGAAGCTTACATGGATGACATAGTGGTGAAGAGCAAGAGCAGAGATACTTTGATCCAAGATTTGGAAGAGACGTTTGAGAACCTGCGCAAGATCCAGCCTAAGTTGAACCCCGAGAAGTGCGTCTTTGGAGTCCCCTCCGGCAAGCTTCTCGGGTTCTTTGTGTCACAGAGGGGAATTGAAGCCAACCCCGACAAGATAAAAGCCATCGAGCAGATTGAAGCCCCGAAGCGCGTCAAGGATGTCAGGAGACTTGCAGGTTGTGTGGTTGCCCTCAGTAGGTTCATTTCAAAATCTGCAGAACGCGCCCTGCCTTTTTTCAAAATCTTGAAGAAGGCAGGTCCTATGAAATGGACTCCGGAAGCGGAGGCAGCGCTGCAAGACTTGAAACGGTACCTATCCTCCACTCCAATACTTGTCGCACCTAGGCCACAAGAGAAGTTGCTGCTGTACTTGGCGGCAACCAATCAAGTGGTTAGTGTTGCGTTAGTAGCAGAGAGGGAGGCCGACGAGGAGTCTACACCACCGGCAAGCGAATCCAGCGACAAGCAGGGGGCTACTCCGGCAAGCTCTGGCCCCGACAAGGACAACTCTGCGCAGAAGGAAGGAGAAGTGCGAAGAAGGATGGTGCAGCGCCCAGTGTATTTTGTTAGTTCCCTCTTGCAGGGGGCTAGATCAAGATACTCTGGGGTGCAAAAGTTGCTTTTCGGCCTCCTCATGGCCTCGAGAAAGCTACGCCATTACTTCCAAGCACACGAGATAACAGTGGTCACTCGCTTTCCGCTGAAGAGGATATTGCACAATCCAGAAGCAACGGGCAGGATCGTCGAGTGGGCACTGGAGCTGTCAAGCTTTGGTCTCAAGTTTGAGAGTACTTCAACTATCCAGAGCCGAGCTTTGGCAGAATTCATAGCTGAATGGACCCCAACGCCCGATGAGGAAGTTCCAAAAACAAGTGTACCCGTACAAGAAGCGACAAGTGAATGGGTAATGTACTTTGATGGTGCCTTCTCGCTGCAAGGCGCCGGTGCCGGCGTGGTACTCATAGCGCCCACCGGAGAGCACCTCAAGTATGTTATCCAGATGCACTTTCCCAGGGAGCAAGCGACAAACAATACTGCTGAGTATGAAGGCTTGCTTGCCGGCCTCAGGATTGCGGCCGAACTTGGGATCAAGAGGCTGATTGTGCGGGGAGATTCTCAGTTGGTGGTCCGGCAAGTCAACAAGAGTTACCAGAGCCCTTTGATGGAAGCTTATGTAGATGAAGTGAGGAAGCTTGAAGAACACTTTGAAGGTCTGCAAATGGAGCACGTACAGAGAGCTCAGAATGACATTGCAGATGGCCTTTCAAAGTGTGCTGCGATGAAGTTACCTGTGGAACCAGGGACTTTCTTGCTCAAGCTGACTCAGCCATCCATTACACCATCTGTTGGGCAGCACAAGAAGAGAAAGTTGGTCTCCGGCGACTACTTACCGGCGGATCTTCCCGAAGCCGCCGCCAAGATCCCCAAGATCAACGATCAGAATGCTGAGGAACAGTTTGCTCCTGCGGATCCTCAGATCTGTACAGTTGAAGCAAGCGTTCCCGACAAGCCTCGCCCCGGCGAGCTTGCCGGGGGAACATCCGCTCTGGCAGAACCAACGGTTCTTGCCGTGGAAGCTGGGGTTCCCGCAGCGGCCCTCATGCCTTTAGTCCTTGCCGTTGAGCCTCGGGCTCCGGCATGGGCGCAGCAGATCGTCCGTTTTCTGCAAACTGGAGAACTTCCCGACCACCCAGAAGAGATAGAGAAGATAACCAGGCAGTCAAGTATGTACCAGTTCGTGGATAACGAGTTGTACAGAAGAAGACTCAATGGTGTCAGGTTGAAGTGCATTTCCAGAGAAGATGGACAGAAGCTGTTGGCAGAGATACATGGAGGCATATGTGGCCACCACATTGGCGCAAGGGCACTTGCCGGGAAGGCGTTCCGGCAAGGGTTCTTCTGGCCAGAAGCCCTCCAAGATGCAACTGCACAAGTAACCAAGTGTGAAGCATGCCAGTTCCATGCCAAACAAATTCATCAGCCAGCTCAAGCTCTCCAGACGATCCCTTTGTCCTGGCCCTTCTCGGTCTGGGGGCTCGATATCCTCGGCCCCTTCCCCCGAGCTGTCGGGGGCTTTGAGTACTTGTACGTCGCAATCGACAAGTTCACAAAGTGGCCAGAAGTGGAACCAGTGAGAAAGGTGACAGCACAGTCAGCGGTCAGGTTCGTCAGGTCGATTGTTTGCCGTTTCGGGATCCCTAACCGGATCATCACCGACAAAGGTACACAATTTACTAGTCGCACCTTCATGCAGGACGTCCAAGACCTTGGCGCCAAGGTCTGTTTCGCTTCTTTTGCTCACCCGAGGAGCAATGGTCAAGCGGAGAGGGCCAATGCTGAAGTGCTGCGCGGACTCAAGACAAGGACCTTTGACAGGCTGCGCAAGTGCGGAAGAAACTGGATAGAGGAGCTACCGGCGGCTCTTTGGTCAATCAGAACGACACCAAGTCGAGCCACCGGACAGACACCCTTTGCCCTAGTCTATGGGGCAGAGGCAGTTCTCCCCACGGAACTCGTATACGGATCTCCTCGGGTGCTCGCTTATGATGAGCTCGAGCAAGAGCAACTGCGACAAGATGACGCATTGCTCCTCGAGGAGGAACGTCTCCAGGCTGTTGTACGAGCTGCTCGATACCAGCAAGCCTTGCATCGCTATCATAGCCGCAAGGTTAAGGCCAGGAGTCTCGAGGAAGGCGACCTTGTTCTTCGGCGTGTTTAGTCCGCCAAGAATTCCAACAAGTTGACGCCGAAGTGGGAAGGCCCTTATCGGGTGAGACAAGTAACAAGGCCCGGCGCTGTCCGCCTTGAGAACGAAGAAGGCTTACCGGTGAGCAACTCCTGGAACATATAGCATCTTCGCAAGTTTCATCCATAAGGCGCGGTTGCCGTGATCCGCTCCGGCAACCACCTTTTGTACAAGTCTTGCCGCTGTCGCATGTAAACCTTTGTACAAAGCCGGGCGCAGATCCCGCGCATCAGTAAAGCTTTGTGTTTTCACACTATTTGCCTTTTCCATGCTTTTCTTCGCTATTCGCATGCATTATTTGGCATCTTGTGCAACACACGTACCCGGTAAGCATTAGCATGCCGAAAGGCCATATACTTGTTTTCCCTCCTCTTTTTCTTTCCCTCTTAAGCAGAAGGAGTGTTCCTCGCAAACTTGGAGGATGAACCAAGTGCTATTCAAGAAAGAGAAGCCTTGTCGGGGAAGCAAGCAATATACGAAAGCTAAGTTACCAGAATTTGAGCAGTTCAAATTTTTAAATTTTAGTTATCTTCCTTGAACAACCACACTTTGTATGGAAAACCTGTGCGCGGAGGAACCTACCCGTGGCTAGCCGCACCCTTATCTTGTTTTCGAGTAACGCTCAACGACTTAAGTGAGCTGCGACAAGTGTCACGCCCTTGCTTCGTTTTCGAGTTCACTCAGCGAGCTAAGTGCGTTGCGATTAGCTGCGGCAAGGTTGCTTGCCGGTAAGACCTTGGCCAGCAGGCTGCTCAGGGTCCAGCACTCAGCGCTCGTGGCAAGGGCCCCTTGCCGGCAAGTTCCCTAGAAGCGTAGGGTTGAAAACATACAAAGTAAAGGACCTAAGCAAGGAAGATAGCACCGCATCAATTGATCGAAATAAGATAATATATTACAAGGGATAACTTGTCGCAATAACTAATAAGTTTATGTCCATGGCACACTATGCAGCAGCAAAAGAGATAAAGAAAAGGAGGCCTAATCCACGCGATCGCCCTCACGCCTGGAGATCTTGTTCACTTTGGTGATGATGTGGGCGACCTGCGCCTTCAGCGCCTCCATATCTGCATCGGCCGGCAGGCTGCGGAGAACGTTGACGAGATTTATACCAGGATTGCGGTACACAATCTTCGTCAAGACGCGCTCCAGGGTACCCGCGCAGAGCTGGCGTGACTCCTCGGCCAGCTGCGCGGGGAGCTTCTTCTGTAGACTTGCGAGTGCCGGCGCGACCCCTCTGAAGAAGAGACTGAGCTTGGCGCTGTGGGGGAGGTTCGGATCCGGAGAGTATATGAGGTGCTCCACCCTCATTGCCATCAGCTCCTTGTCGATGGCAGCGGCAGAAGCCACCAGGTCTTCGGTCCATACTTCGACGGTCCGGCGGAAGTTGTCAGCTGAAGTGGCAGCGCTCTCCACCAGGCCTCGCTCCTTGCGGAGCTCGTCCTTCAGCTTGGTTTCGCGGTCCCGGACGGCGTCAAGAGAATCCTTCAGCGTGGAAACCTTCAGCTCCAGATCTGCAATTGAGTCCTTGGCGGCCTTCAGCTCGTCGCCCTGCTTGGAGAGGCGTACCTGGAGTTCTGAGTTGGTATGGGCATCCTTCTCGCGCTCTATGTTGAGCGCGGTGACCCTCTCCGTGCTCGCCTTCAGGTACTCCTCCAGCTACACCACCTTAGCTTCGAGGTCCTTCTTGGCGGTCTCCGCGGTGGCTGCGGCGGCCTTTGCTTCCTTCAGCTCTCCGCCAAGGGCTTGCTCCCGGGCGGCAAGGTCGTCTTCGTGAGAATCGAGGTCGACCTTCCGCTGGTTGAGCGCTCCTTCTCGCTGGGACAGCGCTTCTCCGGCGAGTCGCTGCTGCTCCTCGGCCTCAGCTTTCTCCAGGAGCCACTCTTGGTACTCCCCAGCAAGCCTCTCGCGCTCCTCCGCCAGGTCGCGGAGGGCCGCCTGGTTGGCGGCGCGGAGCTCCGCGGCGCGTTTCACCATATCAGCTGCGGCCTTGGCGGTGAGGGCTTCCCGAGACTCAAGTTTCGCCTGCCTGGCCCGGTAAAAGGCCAGGAGCCGGTGAAGCAATTTCTCCTCCTCGGGCTCGTCGCTCCCGCCAGGCGCTTCGACGATCTTCAGCCCCGCGGAGGCGAGGACCTCCCCGTCGAAGGTCTCTCCCTCCTCGGGGGCTCGCGACGAGGATCCCCACGACACTTGGATGAAGACGCCGTTGGGAGCCTCGAGATAAAAGGCGGACTGCTCCTTCTCCGTGGAGGGGTCGGCGGCCGGCGCAGCGCTTGACGCTCCTGCCGCCTCCGGGCCGGCAGTGTGGCCGCCGATCTAGAAGAAGAGGAAAAAGAAAAAGTTCAAGCAAATATCCAAAAAAGACAAGTCCAAGAAGACGAGGTTACAAGACTTACCTTGGCGGACTTCGTCGACGACAGGCTCCCTCGCCGGGGAGCTCTCCCTTGGCGGGGTGGCCGCCCTCGCCGGGCTGCTCGCCCTTGGCGGGGTACTCGCCCTTGGCGGAGTACCCGCCCTTGGCGGAGCGCTCTCCCTCGCCGGAGAGTTCGTCCTTGGCGGGGACGGCGGGGCCTGCGGCTCCTCGGGAGTGGTCTCCGGGCGCTCCTGTGGCTGCGGCTCCACCTCTGCACAAGACAATCAAGACAAAACGGAGCAACAAGATGTTAGTACAAGACAAAAACCTCAGGCGCGCCCGACGAGCGGAAAGTTTTAAACCAGACTTACGCTGGGGGCTGCGCTGGGGGCTGCTCCTCGGAGCAGCGCTTGGGTCCGGCAAGCTCGTCGCCGGCGCGTCCCCTGTCGCCGCGACGGGCGAGTCATCCTCGACCTCGACTACGGGAACCTTGGCCTTCTTCGCCGCTCGCTGGGCCAGGGTCCTGGAACCAAAGCAAGAAGCAAAGTCAGAATCATCAAAGAAAGAATCAAGACAGAATTAAAGAAGATACGAAACTTCAAGCACTTACTCCTCTTCCTCGTCGTCGTCGCTGAGGGCGGAGAAATCAAACTCCACCTGAGGCGCGTCCGCGCGAGGAGCAGGAGGAGAAGGCTCCCTCGGGCGCTTGGCGGTCCCCGGGGCTGGGGGCTGCGAAGACCCGGCCCCTGTGGACGCCGAGGCTCGGGGAGCAGGCGGAGCAGCCGCTCCGCTCTGAGAAGACCCTCCTCCACTTGGCGCTGACATATGGGGCGCCTCCGCCGTAGCCTGTGTGCGGGGCGCCTCCGCCGCGGTTGGTGCGCCGGGCGCTCCCGTCGCGGCTTGGCTCCCCTGGGTAGCTCGCGCCGCCCGGCGAGCAGGTTGTTGTCGGGGCACCTGCTCCCTCGTCGTCGTCGTCGCCTTGCGGAGGCGCTTCAACGGTGATCGCCTAGGACTTGCCCGAGGCGGGGAGGTCTCCGATGACGAGGAGGCGTCGTCGTTGAGCCCCAGAGACCCACCGGAGTCCTCGCCGGCCCCGGCGTCCTCCTCCTCCTCCTCGGCCGGCGTGCTGGGCCCAGCACCCCGCCCTGCGGCCGTGCTCCCTCCGGCGCCTCCGCTCCCTCCGGCACCCCTGCTTCCTCCGGCAACATCGCCCCTCGCGGCGGCCTCGCTCACGATCTCGGGGATCCCAGCATACCTCAGAGAGGGGACCCCGGCGAGCTCGTCGGGCGGAAGCTTAAGCAGCCTGCGGATCTCCGCCTCCTCTGCTTGGCACGACGCTTCCGCAGCCTCTGCCTCTTCAACTGTAAACCCGAACTCTCCTGCCGCTGCGGCTGCGGCGGCCTCTTCTACCCGGGAAGCAATATAAGCAATCTCCCGCTCAGTGGTGGCCCGGGTGAGTCCCTTGATCTCCTCCTTGTTCTTCGGCACCTCCACCAAGTTGTCGAAGAAGCTCATGATGGCATCCGGCGTGGGCACTATCCATGTGGGATCGACGCCGTGCGAGTCACATGCGGGCATCATTGCGCGCAAAGAGTCCCGGGCCGTGCTGTTGCATAGAGGTACCACTCCCCGGGGAGCTCTAAACCACTCCGGGTGGGCCGGGTCGTGCTTAAAAAGCTCCCGGACCATCCCCTTCAGCTCCAGCGACGTGAAGTTGAAGTTCAGTCCTGGGCGCAGTCTCATAATGTCCGCCGCATTGCCGTACTCCCATGCTGGCCTTTTCCTCTCCTGTAAAGGGGCAATGCGGCGGCGGAGGAAGTCTGCCCCTACTTCTCCGATGGTCAACTTGGCTACCCGGAGACGAAGAATTCTGACAAGGGCGACGTTGAGCTTGATGTCGTCCGAGTCCAGGTCGCTCCAGTCCCTGCCGCGCACTATGGCTGTTGTGCGCGGCGCAGTGAAGGGCTGCGCCACTCCTCCCACTTGCCGCGGAGCTCCCCTTGCAGATAGGATTCCTTCTTGTTCAAGCGGAAGACCCAAGAGATACCCCCGGAGAGGGGAGCGCCGGCCTCTACTCTAGGCGTAAAGAAATGCCTAAAGAGCGCTACGTTTGGATAGATCCCTATGTAGTTTTCGCACAGATGTGCGAAAACCGCCATCGTAAGGATGGCGTTGGGGGTGAAGTCTAAATGGTGGAGGTTGTAGGTGTTCATGATATCGCAGAAAAATTCAGAGAAGGGAGGACAAAGGCCGCAGTGGAAGAAAACAGCGAAGAAGAAATACCCGCCGGGGTACAGATCCTTGGCGGCGGCGGGGTAAACTCTGGTCCGAGGATGCGCCTTGGTCTTCTTGGCCCAGAACAGGTAGTACTTGTTCCAGAGCTCCCGCGCGCCGAGCCTTGGCGCGAAGACGACATTCCTCTTCCGCAAGAGAGCAAGCTTCGCCGCCTGCTCGGATTTCTCTTTCTTGGCCTTCTCCGCCTTCGCCTTCTCGGTCTTCGGGGCCATGGCGGAGGCGGCGAGGGAAGGGGGGCGAGGAGTCCGGCGGCGCCGCAGATGCGAGAGACGGCGGAGGAGGTGTGGAGGCGGAGCGCAGAGGGGAATTTCTAGAGATGGAAGAAGCAATGAAGACGAAGTAAGGTAACGGCCCCTGCTTCCTCTGCTTTTAAGGGGGAAGTGGGGGACGCTCCGCATTTCCCATTAAAGAACGTGGCCACGTTCTCTCCCACGACGCCGCAATCGACGCGTGCCGTTACGGAGGGATGCGGCGGATGCGGAAGGGGATTCGGCGTGCCGTGGGCCGCGCGTGCCCGTGCACTGTTTTGGGCCTGGCCCAACAGCGCTCGGCACCGTGTGTGGCCCAGGCCCGGGGGCTCCTGTCGGTGTACTGAGGTAGGGGTACCTTAGTACCCCAACTTGTGCACGGGCAGTAGCAGCTTCCCGCGGCAGGGTCTACCACGTGCGTGCCGGAAACCTTTCTGATCCATATGAAGCCATTCAAAAACAAAGTATACAAAACAGAAGATCAAGGCCCCGGCAAGTGGAGCTTGCCGGGAAGGCCATCCCAGGCTCAAGACTACCACACTAGCACAAGACCCTGGCAAAAGGAGCCTGCCAGGAAGACTAGAAGATTACATTTCAGAAGGCACGCCTCGGCGCTACATGCGCCCCGGCAGGGCCCGGGGAGCGGCAAGCTCCAGGGCCCGACAAGGTCAAGACCCCGGCAAGGTGCTTGCCGGGGAGAGTTACGCTGTGTGCCCGCGCTCCAGCTCATCGAACCACGCGTCGCCCTGGGGCCATTCCAGGGACGCGTGGCGGATGGCTGTGCAGCCTGGGGGGCACGGTGGCACTACACGGTGACGAAGCCATCGCCGTGGCGAACGGAGACGCAAGGGCGGGCGCTTTTGGGGTCGACGGTGACGGGCATTTAATGCTCTTGTCCCCCACTGTCAAAGTATGTGATGACCACTGTTCATCCACTGTTCATCCACTATTCCCGCACTGTTACAACTACCACCAAAATTACATTTTTACCCCTTCTCCTACGTTGACACCTGTCGGTGACCCCTTGGGCTATAAAAGGAGGCCCATGCACAACGTAGAAAGGGTTCAGAACCTAGATAGCTCTCTCGCTCGGTGTAGCTAGTTCTTCAAGCTCCCGAGCTCCCCAACTCAATACAATCTAAGCAGGAGTAGGGTTTTACGCGTCCATCGCGGCCCGAACCTGGGTAAACTGCCCGCGTGCTCACCTCGATCTGCTCTTTGTGCTCCCTCCGCTCCCTTACCGCAACGTACAAGGGGCTCCGGTCCCATAGGTGCTCGTGGTGGACATTTTCCCCCGACATGTTTAGATGTGGTTTTGTTTAGTGTTTAGTGTTTGTGCCAAGTAGAACCTTTGGGAAGACTTGTGTGAAGTTTATATGATCTTGCTGTGAAAAACAGAATCATTAGCACTCGCTAGAATGGTCGTCAGATTTTACTGGAGCGTGCTATTTAGTTGATTCTTTTTGTAGATGATTAATAGACAAATTCCTCACTTTTACCAATTTAGTTTGAATTTCTTGGAGTTACGAAAGTATGTGAAACTTGTAGATTACTACAGACTGTTCTGTTTTTGACAGATTCTATTTTTCGTGTGTTGTTTGCTTATTTCAATGCATCTATGAGTAATATTGGGAGGTATGAACCATATAGAAGTTGGAATAGAGTAGGTTTAACACCAATATAAACAAAGAATGAATTCATTGCAGTACCTTTGAGTAGTGGTTTGCTTTCTTATACTAACGGAGCTCACGAGATTTTTTGCCTAAGTTTTGTGTTGTGAAGTTTTCAAGTTTTGAGTATTGCTTTGATGGACTATGGAACAAAGAGTGGCAAGGGCCTAAGCTTGGGGATTCCCATGTCACCCCAAGTAAAATTCAAGGACAATCAAAAGCCTAAGCTTGGGGATGCCCCAGGAAGGCATCCCCTCTTTCGTCTTCATCCATCGGTAACTATACTTGGAGCTATATTTTTATTCACCACATGATATGTGTTTTGCTTGGAGCGTCTTGTATTATTTGAGTATTTGCTTGTTAGTTTGCCACAATCATACTTGCTGGACACACCTATTTGACAGAGCTAAATATGGCGTAGGAATTGATAGAACACTCTATGTGCTTCACTTATATCTTTTGAGTTGAATAGTTTTTGCTCTAGTGCTTCACTTATATCTTTTAGGGCACGGCGGTGATAATATTTTGAAGAAATTTTTGAACTCTCATGCTTCACTTATATCCTTTTAAGAGTCTATTAAAACAGCATGGTAATGTGTTTAGGCTATAAAACTAGTCTTCACATGATAGACATCCAATATCAATCTAGTAAAAACTTTCACACTAAGTGCATTGAATATGATGAGAAGTTGGATGCTTGATAAATGTTTTGAGATATGAGGATAGTGATATTAGAGTCATGCTAGTGGAGTTATTATGAAACTGAGAAATACTTGTGTTAAGGTTAGTGATTCCCGTAGCATGCAAGTATGGTGAACCGCTATGTGACGAAGTTAGAGCATGAGGTATTTGTAAAGTGCCAACCTTTGTGTGGAGGTTGGGGGTGCGCGATGGTTAACTCCTACCAACATCCCCCTCGGAGCATGTGTTGATTGCTCTGTTTTGATGACTCGTAGATTTTTGCAATAAGTATATGAGTTCTTATGACTAATGTTGAGTCCATGGATTATACGCACTCTCACCCTTCCACCATTGCTAGCCTCTCTTGTACCGCGCAACTTTCGCCGGTACCATACACCCACTATATATCCTTCCTCAAAACAGCTACCATACCTACCTATCATGGCATTTCCATAGCCATTCCGAGATATATTGCCATGCAACTTTCCACCGTTCCATTCATATGACACGCATCATATTGTCATATTGCCATGGATGATCATGTAGTTGACATCGTATTTGTGGCAAGGCCACCATGCATAATTTTTCATACATGTCACTCTTGATTCATTGCACATCCCAGTACACCGCCGGAGGCATTCATATAGAGTCATATTTTTTTGTAGTATCGAGTTGTAATATCGAGTTGTAATGAAAGTGTGATGATCATCATTATTAGAGCATTGTCCCATGGGAGGAAAGGCTAAATCAATAAAGCCCCTCCACAAAAAAAGGCCAAAGAAAAAAAGAAAGGCCAAAAAAAGAGGGACAATTGCTACTATCTTTTTTCCACACTTGTGCTTCAAAGTAGAACCATGTTCTTCGTGATAGAGAGTCTCATGTTTAGTCACTTTTATATACTAGTGGGAATTTTCATTATAGAACTTGGCTTGTATATTCCAACGACGGGCTTCCTCAAATGCCCTAGGTCTTCATGAGCAAGCAAGTTGGATGCACGCCCACTAGTTTCTTTTGTTGAGCTTTCATACATATTTAGCTCTAGTGCATCCGTTGCATGGCAATCCCTACTCACTCACATTGATATCTATAGATGGACATGTCCATAGCCCGTTGATACGCCTAGTTGATGTGAGACTATCTCCCTCCTTTTTGTCTTCTCCATAACCACCTCTCTATTCCACCCATAGTGCTATGTCCATGGCTCACGCTCATGTATTGCATGAAAGTTGAAAGGTTTGAAAGAATAGAGTATGAAAACAAGTGCTTGGATGAAACCGGGGTTGTGCATGATATGAATATTTTGTTTGATGAAGAGGAAGCATAGACCGACTATATGATTTTGTAGGGATAACTTTCTTTAGCCATAGTATTTTGAGAAGACATGATTGCTTTGTTAGTATGCTTGAAGTACTATTATTTCTTATGTCAATATAGACTTTTGACTTGAATCTTTCAGATCTGAACATTCATGCCACATTTAAGAGAATTACATTGAAAAACTATGTTGGTTAGCATTCCACATCAAAAAAATTATTTTTATCATTTACTTACTCTAGGACGAGGGTGGGGGCACACCCGCTGCCCAGGGCGCGCCCCCTGCCTCGTGGGTCCCTCGTGAGGCCCCCCGTGTCCTCCTTCCTCTTATATAAGCCTACGTACCCCGAAACCATCAGAGGAGAAGAGAAAACCCTAGTTCCACCGCCGTAACCTTTTGTTCCTATGAGATCCCATCTTGGAGCCTATTCCGGAGCTCCGCCGGAGGGGGGATCCATCACAGAGTGCTTCTACATCATCATCATCGCCCTCACCATGAGTTGTGAATAGTTTACCACATACCTTCGGGTCCATAGCTAGTATCTAGATGGCTTCTTCTCTCTCTTTGGATCTCAATACAAAGTTCTCCTCGGTCTTCGAGGAGATCTATTCGATGTAATCTCTTTTTGCGGAGTGTTTGTCGAGATCCGATGAATTGTGAGTTTATTTCAAGATTATCTGTGAGAAATATTTGGTCCTTTTCTGAACTCTTTATGTGTGCTCATAATATCCTTGCAAGTCTCTTCGAATTATTGGTTTGGTTTGGCCTACTAGATCTATAGTTCTTGCAATGGGATAAGTGCTTGGCTTTGGGTTCAATCTTGCGATGTCCTTTCCCAGTGACAGTAGGGGCAGCAAGGCACGTATTGTATTGTTGCCATCGAGGATAAAACGATGGGGTTTATATCAGATTGCTTGAGTTTATCCCTCTACATCATGTCATCTTGCTTAAGGCGTTACTCTGTTCTTATGAACTCAATACACTAGATGCATGCTGGATAGCGGTCGATGTGTGGAGTAATAGTAGTAGATGCAGGCAGGAGTCGGTCTACTTGTCTCGGACGTGATGCCTATATACAATGATCATGCCTAGATAGTCTCATAATTATTCGCTTTTCTATCAATTGCTCGACAGTAATTTGTTTACTCGCCGTAGAATATCGCTATCATGAGAGAAGTCACTAGAGAACACTATGGCCCCCGGGTCTATTCTCAACATATCAATCTACATCTACTTTACTTTTTCCGCTTTTACTTTATGTTCTTATAAACAAAAAATACCAAAAATAAAAACTATCATCTCTATCAGATCTCACTTTCGTAAGTGACCGTAAAGGGATTGACAACCCCTTATCGCGTTGGCTGCGAAGTTCTTATTTGTTAGTGCAGGTGCGAGGGACTCGCGCGTGGTCTCCTACTGGATTGATACCTTGGTTCTCAAAAACTGAGGGAAATACTTACGCTACTGTGCTGCATCTCCCTTTCCTTTTCGAGGGAATACAACGCAAGCTCGAGAAGTAGCAGCGGGTATCGTTATTTTCTTACCTTCACAGATGATTTGAGCATATATGGGTATATATACTTGATGAAGCACAAGTCTGAAACATTTGAAAAGTTCAAAGAATTTTAGAGTGAAGTAGAGAATCATCGTAACAAGAAAAAAAAGTTTCTACGATCTGATCGCGAAGGCGAACATTTGAGTTACGAGTTTGGTCTTCATTTAAAATAATGTGGAATAGTTTCACAGCTCACGCCACCCGGAACACCACAACGTAATGGTGTGTCCGAACGTCTTAACCGTACTTTATTAGATATGGTGCGATCTACGATGTCTCTTACCGATTTACCACTATCGTCTTGGGGTTATGCTTTAGAGACAACTCACGTTAAATAGGGCACCATCTAAATCCGTTGAGACGACGCCTTATGAACTGTGGTTTGGCAAGAAACCAAAGTTGTCGTTTCATAAAGTTTGGGGCTGGGATGCTTATGTGAAAAAACTTCAACCTGATAAGCTCGAACCCAAGTCGGAGAAATGTGTCTTCATAGGATACCCAAAGGAAACTGTTGGCACTGCTACCTCTTGAGCATGCGTTGGTTTTCCCTTGAAGAGGAAAGGGTGATGCAGCAAAGTAGCATAAGTATTTCGCTCAGGTTTTGTGAACCAAGGTATCAATCCAGCAGGAGACTACACACAAGTCCCTCGTACCTGCACAAACAAATAAGAACCTTGCAACCAACACGATAAAGGGGTTGTCAATCCCTTCTCGGCCACTTACAAAAGTGAGATATGATAAAGATAATAAGATAAATATTTTTGGTATTCTTGATATATAGATTGAAAAGTAAAGACTACAAAATAAAAGATAGCTAATTCATGGAAGATTAATATGACGGAAGATAGACCCAAGGGCCATAGGTTTCACTAGTGGCTTCTCTCAAGATAGCAAATTCTATGGTGGGTGAACATAATACTGTCGAGCAATTGATAGAAGAGCGCATAATTATGAGAATATCTAGGCATGATCATGTATATAGGCCTCACGTCCGTGACAAGTAGACCGAAACGATTATGCATCTACTACTATTACTCCACACATCGACCGCTATCCAGCAGGCATCTAGAGTATTAAGTTCATAAGAAGAGAGTAACGCCTTAAGCAAGATGACATGATGTAGAGGGATAAACTCATGCAATAAGATATAAACCCCATCTTTTTATCCTCGATGCCAACAATACAATATGTGCCTTGATGCCCCTGCTGTCATTGGGAAAGGACACCGCAAGATGAACCAAAAGCTAAGCACTTCTCCTATTGCAAGAAAGATCAATCTAGTAGGTTAAACCAAACTGATAATTCGAAGAGACTTGCAAAGATATTTTAATCATGCATATAAGAATTCAGAGAAGAATCAAATATTGTTCATAGATAATCTTGATCATAAACCCACAATTCATCGGATCTCGACAAACACACTGCAAAAAGAATTACATTGAATAGAACTCCAAGAAGATCGAGGAGAACTTTGTATTGAGATCCAAAGAGAGAGAAGAAGCCATCTAGCTAATAACTATGGACCCGAAGGTCTGTGGTAAACTACTCACAACTCATCGGAGAGGCTATGGTGTTGATGTAGAAGCCCTCCGTGATCGAATGCCCCTCCGGTGGACCTCCGAAACAGGCCCCAAGATGGGATCTCATGGGTACAAAAGATTGTGGCAGTGGAAATAGGGTTTCGTGGTGCTCTCGGATGTTTTCAGGGTATATGAGTATCTATAGGACGAAGAAGTATGTCGGTGGAGCTACGAGGGGCCCACGAGGGTGGCGGCGCGCCTACCCCCCTGGGCGCGCCCTCCTGCCTCGTGGCCACCTCGTGGCTTCCCTCGCATGTACTCCAAGTCTTCTCAGTTGTGTTTGTTCCAAAAACGATCCTTGCGAAGGTTTTATTCCATTTGGACTCCGTTTGATATTCCTTTTCTGCGAAACACTGAAATAGACAAAAAAACAACAATTTGCACTGGGCCTTGGGTTAGTAGGTTAGTCCCAAAAATAATATAAAAGTGCAGAATAAAGCCCATTAAACATCCAAAACAATTAATATAATAGCATGGAACAATAAAAAATTATAGATACGTTGGAGACGTATCAAGCATCCCCAAGCTTAATTCCTGCTCGTCCTTGAGTAGGTAAATGATAAAAATAGAATTTTTGATGTGGAATGCTACCCAACATAATTCTCAATGTAATTTTCTTTATTGTGGCATGAATGTTCAGATCCAAAAGATTCAAGATAAAAGTTTAATATTGACATAAGAATAATAATACTTCAAGCATACTAAGAAAGCAATCATGTCTTCTCAAAATAACATGGCCAAAGAAACTTCATCCCTACAAAATCATATAGTATGGCTATGCTCTGTCTTCATCATGCAAAATATTTAAATCATGCACAACCCCGGTTTCAGCCAAGCAATTATTTCATACTTCAATTTTTTCAAACTTTTCAACTTTCACACAATACATGAGCGTGAGCCATTGATATATCACTATAGGTGGAATAGAGTGGTGGTTGTGGAGAAGACAAAAAGGAGGAAGATAGTCTCAAATCAACTAGGCGTATCAATGGGCTATGGAGATGCCCATCAATAGATATCAATGTGAGTGAGTAGGGATTGCCATGCAACAGATGCACTAGAGCTATAAGTGTATGAAAGCACAACTAAAGAAACTAAGTGGGTGTGCATCCAACTCGCTTGCTCATGAAGACCTAGGTCATTTTGAGGACGCCCATCATTGGAATATACAAGCTAAGTTCTATAATGAAAATTCCCACTAGTATATGAAGATGACAAAACAAGAGACTCTCTATCATGAAGATCATGGTGCTACTTTGAAGCAGAAGTGTGGAAAAAGGATAGTAGCATTGCCCCTTCTCTCTTTTTCTCTTTTTTTGGGCCTTTACTTTGTTTTTCCTTTTTTATGGCCTCTTTTTTTCTTTTCCTTTTTTTTGTCCAGAGTCTCATCCCAACTTGTGGGGGAATCATAGTTTCCATCATCCTTTCCTCACTGGGACAATGCTCTAGTAATGAAGATCATCACACTTTTATTTACTTACAACTCAAGAATTACAACTCGATGCTAGAACAAAATATGACTCTATGTGAATGCTTCCGACGGTGTACCGGGATGTGAAATGAATCAAGAGTGACATGTATGAAAAATTATGCGTGGTGGCTTTGCCACAAATACGATGTCAACTACATGGTCATGCAAAGCAATATGACAATGATGAAGCGTGTCATAATGAACGGAACGGTGGAAAGTTGCATGGAAATATATCTCGGAATGGCTATGGAAATGCCATAATAGGTAGGTATGGTGGCTATTTTGAGGAAGGTATATGGTGAGTGTATGGTACCGGCGAAAGTTGTGTGGTACTAGGGAGGCTAGCAATGGTTGAAGGGTGAGAGTGCGTATAATCCATGGACTCAACATTGGTCATAAAGAACTCATATACTTATTGCAAAAATCTACAAGTTATCAAAACAAAGCACTACACGCATGCTCCTAGGGGAAGGGTTGGTAGGAGTTAACCATCGCGCGATCCCGACCTCCACACAAAGGAAGATAATCAATAAATAAATCATGCTCCAACTTCATCTCATAATGGTTCACCATACGTGCATGCTACGGGACTTGCAAACCTCAACAGAAGTATTTATCAAATTCACAATTACTCTACTAGCATGACTCTAATATCACCATCCTCATATCTCAAAACAATCATCAAGTATCAAACCTCTCATATTATTCAATGCACTTTATATGAAAGTTTTTATTATACCCATCTTGGATGCCTATCATACTAGGACTAAATTTATACCCAATGCTAATTACCATGCTGTTATAAAGGACTCTCAAAATAATATAAGTGAAGCATGAGAGATCAATAATTTCTATAAAATAAAACCACCGCCGTGCTTTAAAAATATAAGTGAAGCACTAGAGCAAAACTATCTAGCTCAAAAGATATAAGTGAAGCACATAGAGTATTCTAATAAATTCTGATTCATGTGTGTCTCTCTCAAAAGGTGTGTACAGCAAGGATGATTGTGGTAAACTAAAAATCAAAGACTCAAATCATACATGACGCTCCAAGCAAAACACATATCATGTGGTGAATAAAAATATAGTCTCAAGTAAAGTTACCGATAGACGAAGACGAAAGAGGGGATGCCTTCCCGGGGCATCCCCAAGCTTAGGCTTTCGGTTGTCCTTGAATTTTACCTTGGGGTGCCTTGGGCATCCCCAAACTTAGGCTCTTGCCACTCTTTGTTCCATAGTCCATCGAATCCTTACCCAAAAACTTGAAAACTTCACAACACAAAACTTAACAGAAAATCTCATGAGCTCCGTTAGTACAAGAAAACAAACCACTACTTTAAGGTACTGTATTGAAATCATTCTTTATTTATATTGGTGTTAAACCTACTGTATTCCA
>LR738712.1:541571328-541614720 GCA_902687465.1 Secale cereale | reverse complement strand
CTCATAGATTCATCAAAATAAGCAAACAACACACGAAAAACAGAATCTGTCAAAACCAAAACAGTCTGTAGCAATCTGTAACTTTTGAATACTTATGTACCTCTAAAAATTCTGAAATAAATTCGTGGATGTGAGGAATTTGTCTATTAACAATATGCAAAAAGAATCAACTTAAAAGAACTCTCCAGCAAAAGTTTTTGTTTTTTACAGCATGATCGCAAAGACTTCACCCAAGTCTTCCCAAAGGTTCTACATGGCACAAACACTAATTAAAACACAAAGCCACATTTAACCAGAGGATAGATGAATTATTTTTTACTAAACATAAGTAAAAGCAAAGAAAATAAAATTGGGTTGCCTCCCAATAAACGCTATCGTTTAACACCCCTAGCTAGGAATGATACAAGAATAGATCTAGGTATTGCCATCTTTGGTAGGAAATCCATTAGTGGCTCTCATAATAGATTCATAAGGTAATTTTATTTTCTTTCTATGAAAGTGTTCCATGCCTTTCCTTAACGGAAATTGGAATCTAATGTTTCCTTCCTTCATATCAATAATTGCACCAATCGTTCTAAGGAAAGGTGTACCAAGAATAATAGGACATGTAGGATTGCAATCTATATCAAGAACGATGAAATCTACGGGCACATAATTCCTATTTGCAACAACAAGAACATCATTAATCCTTCCCATAGGTTTCTTAAATGTAGAATCCGCGAGATGCAAATTTAAAGAATAATCATCAAGTTCATGGAAACCTAACACATCACACAAAGTTTTTGGAATTGTGGAAACGCTAGCACCCAAATCACACAAAGCATAACATTCATGATATTTAATCTTAATTTTAATAGTAGGTTCCCACTCGGAAAAGTTTTCTAGGGATAGAAACTTCTAATTCAAGTTTTTCTTCATAAGATTGCATTAAAGCATCAACGGTGTGTTTGGTAAAAGCTTTATTTTGACTATATACATGAGGAGAATTTAGCACGGATTGCAACAAGGAAATACAATCTATCAAAGAGCAATTATCACAATTATATCCCTTGAGATCCAAAATAGTGGGTTCATTACTATGTAGAGTTTTGACCTCTTAATTCCCACTTTTAACAGTTTTAGCATTAAGATCTAAAAACTCCGAATCATTGGGATGCCTTTTAACTAAAGTTGACTCATCTCCAGTCCCATCTTTATCAAGATTCATATTAGAAAACAAAGATTTAATAGGAGACACATCAATTACTTTTAGATCTTCATCTTTATTATCTAGATTTTCCGGTTTAGCGGCCATCTTATTAACTAAGGTGGCTTTATTAACCGAGATTTGGGCTATTAAGTTCTCAAGATGAGCAAACTGAGATTTCAAACCATAGAATTCTTAGACATATCATCAAGCTCTTTATTCATGTACTCCATAAAACTTTTCTGTTCTTTAAGCTTGTTTCTGAAGAAATTATTATGCTCAAATTGCAAAGACATAAAACTTCTAAAATTGTTTTCATTCTCTTCAAACCTCTTAAGGTGAGGATCAACACTAATTGGTAGAACCATTGTGACGAACAAGCAATCCAACACACAAGCAAACAAGAAGCAAGTTAACGGAAAAAGAAGGGCGAATAAAACGGCCAAGGTGAAGTGGGGGACAGGAAAACAAGAGGCAAATGGCAAATAATGTAATGCGAGGGATAAGAGTTTGTGATGTGTACTTGGTATATGACTTGTGCGTAGATCTCCCCGGCAACGGCGCCAGAAATCCTTCTTGCTACCTCTTGAGCATGCGTTGGTTTTCCCTTGAAGAGGAAAGGGTGATGCAGCAAAGTAGCGTAAGTATTTCCCTCAGTTTTTGAGAACCAAGGTATCAATCCAGTAGGAGACTACACGCAAGTCCATCGTACCTGCACAAACAAATAAGACCCTTGCAACCAACGCGATAAAGTAGTTGTCAATCCCTTCTCGTCACCTTGCAAAAGTGAGATCTGATACAGATAATAAGATAAATATTTTTGGTATTTTTGATGTATAGATTGAAAAGTAAAGATTGCAAAATCAAACATAGCTAGTTGATGGAAGATTGGTATGATGGAAGATAGACCCGGGGGCCATAGGTTTCACTAGTGCCTTCTCTCAAGATAGCAGATTCTACGGTGGGTGAACAAATTACTGTTGAGCAATTGATAGAAGAGTGCATAATTATGAGAATATCTAGGCATGATCATGTATATAGGCATCACGTCCGTGACAAGTTAACCGAAACGATTCTGCATCTACTACTATTACTCCACACATCGACCGTTATCCAACATGCATCTTGAGTATTAAGTTCATAAGAACAGAGTAACGCCTTAAGCAAGATGACATGATGTAGAGGGATAAACTCATGCAATATGATATAAACCCCATATTTTTATCCTCAATGGCAACAATACAATATGTGCCTTGCTGCCCCTACTGTCACTAGGAAAGGACACCGCAAGATTGAACACAAAGCTAGGCACTTCTCCCATTGCAAGAAAGATCAATCTAGTAGGCCAAACCAAACTGATAATTCGAAGAGACTTGCAAAGATATTTTAATCATGCATATACGAATTCAGAGAAGAATCAAATATTGTTCATAGATAATCTTGATCATAAACCCACAATTCATCGGATCTCGACAAACACACCGTAAAAAGAATTACATCGAATAGATCTCCAAGAAGATCTAGGAAAACTTTGTATTGAGATCCAAAGAGAGAGAAGAAGCCATCTAGCTAATAACTATGGACCCGAAGGTCCGTGGTAAACTACTCACAACTCATCAGAGAGGCTATGGTGTTGATGTAGAAGCCCTCCGTGATCGATTCCCCCCCCCCCCCGGTGGAGCTCCGGAACAGGCCCCAAGATGGGATCTCACGGGTATAGAAGGTTGCGGCGGTGGAAATAGGGTTTCGTGTTGCTCTCAGATGTTTTCAGGGTATATGAGTATATATAGGACGAAGAAGTATGTCGGTGGAGCTACGAGGGGCCCACGAGGGTGGGGGCGCGCCTACCCCCCTGGGTGCGCCCTCCTGCCTCGTGGCCACCTCGTGGCTTCCCTAGCGTGTACTCCAAGTCTTCTGGGTTGCGTTAGTTCCAAAAACGATCCTCGCGAAGGTTTCATTCCATTTGGACTCCGTTTGATATTCCTTTTCTGCGAAACACTGAAATAGGCAAAAAAAACAACAATTTGCACTGGGTCTTGGGTTAGTAGGTTAGTCCCAAAAATAATATAAAAGTGTATAATAAAGCCCATTAAACATCCAAAACAAATAATATAATAGCATGGAACAATCAAAAATTATAGATACGTTGGAGACGTATCAGGTACACCTTCTATCATAGATCCGAAGGCAAGATATTCATTGCTAATAATGGATCCTTTCTGGAGAAGGAGTTTCTCTCGAAGGAAGTGAGTGGGAGGAAAGTAAAACTTTATGAGGTAATTGTACCTTCTCCAAAATTGGAAAGTAGTAATTCACAGAAACTAGTTCCAGTGATTCCTACACAAATCAGCGAGGAAGCTAATGATGATGATCATGAAACTTTGGATCAAGTTACTACTGAACCTCGTAGGTCAACCAAATTATGTTCCGCACCAGAGTGGTACGGTAATCCGGTTCTGGAAGTCATTCTACTAGACCATGATGAACCTATGAATTATGAGGAAGCGATGATGAGCCCAAATTCTGCAAAATGGCTTGAGGCCAAGAAATCTGAGATGGTATCCATGTATGAGAACAAAGTGTGGACTTTGGTTGACTTGCCTGATGATCGGCAAGCCATAGAAAATAAATGGATTTTTAAGAGGAAGACTGACGCCGACGGTAATGTTACTATCTACAAAGCTTGACTTGTTGCGAAAGGTTTTTGACAAGTTCAAGGAGTTGACTACAATGAGACTTTCTCGCCCGTAGCGATGCTTAAGTCTGTTCGAATCATGTTAGCAATTGCCGCATTTTATGATTATGAAATCTGGCAAATGGATGTCAAAACTGCATTCCTTAATGGATACCTCAAAGAAGAGTTGTATATGATGCAACCAGAAGGTTTTGTCGATCCTAAAGGTGCTAACAAAGTGTGCAAGCTCCAGCGATCCATCTATGGACTAGTGCAATCATCTCAGAGTTGGAATATACGCTTTAATGAGGTGATCAAAGCATATGGTTTTATACAGACTTTTGGAGAAGCCTGTATTTACAATAAAGTGAGTGGGAGCTCTGTAGCATTTCTGATATTATATGTGGATGACATATTGTTGATTGGAAATGATATAGAATTTCTGGATGGCACAAAGGGATACTTGAATAAGAATTTTTCAATAGAAGACCTCGGTGAAGCTGCTTATATATTAGGCATCAAGATCTATAGAGATAGATCAAAACGCTTAATTGGACTTTCACAAAGCACATACCTTGATAAAGTTTTGAGAAAGTTCAAAATGGATCAGTCAAAGAAAGTCTTACCTGTGCTACAAGGTGTGAAGTTGAGTAAGAGTCAATGCCCGACCACTGCAGAAGATAGAGAGAAGATGAAAGTCATTCTCTATGCCTCGGCCATAGGATCTATCATGTATGCAATGCTGTGTACCAGACCTGATGTGTGCCTTGCTATAAGTTTAGCAGGGAGGTACCAAAGTAATCCAGGAGTGGATCACTGGACAGCGGTCAAGAACATCCTGAAGTACCTAAAAGGACAAAGGATATGTTTCTTGTTTATGTAGGTGACAAAGAGCTTGTTGTAAATGGTTATGTCGATTCAAGCTTTGACACTGATCTTGATGACTCTAAGTTACAAACCGGATATGTATCTTTATTGAACGGTGGAGCTGTCAGTTGGTGCAGTTCCAAGCAAAGCGTCGTGGCGGGATCTACGTGTGAAGCGGAGTACATCGCTGCTTCAGAAGCAGCAAATGAAGGAGTTTGGACAAAGGAGTTCATATCCGATCTAGGTGTAATACCTAGAGCATTGGGCCCAATGAAAATCTTTTGTGACAGCATTGAAGCAATAGCCTTGGCGAAGGAATCTAGGGTTCACGAGAGAACCAAGCACATCAAGAGATGCTTCAATTCCATCCGCGATCAAGTCAAGGAGGGAGACATAGAAATTTGCGAGATACATACGGATCCGAATGTAGCAGAGCCGTTGACTAAGCCTCTTCCACGAGCAAAACATGATCAGCACCAAGACTCCATGGGTGTTAGAATCATTACCATGTAATCTAGATTATTGACTCTAGTTCAAGTGGGAGACTGAAGGAAATATGCCCTAGAGGCAATAATAAAGTTGTTATTTGTATTTCATTATATCATGGTAAATGTTTATTATTCATGCTAGAATTATATTAACCGGAAACTTAGTACATGTGCGAATACATAGACAAAACAGAGTGTCCCTAGTATGCCTCTACTAGACTAGCTCAATGATCAAAGATGGTTATGTTTTCTAACCATAGACATGAGTTGTCATTTGATCAACATGATCACATCATTAGGAGAATGATGCGATGGACAAGACCCATCTGTTAGCTTAGCAACTTGATCATTTTGTTTTACTGTTATTGCTTTCTTCATGACTTATACATGTTCCTATGACTATGAGATTATGCAACTCCCGAATACCGTAGGAACACCTTGTGTGTTATCAAACGTCACAACATAACTGGGTGATTATAAAGATGCTCTATAGGTGTCTCCAAAGGTGTTTGTGGTGTTGGCATAGATCGAGAATATGATTTGTCATTCCGAGTGTCGGAGAGGTATCTTTGGGCCCTCTTGGTAATACACATCATAATAAGCCTTGCAAGCAAATGACTAATGAGTTAGTCACAAGATGATGTATTACAGAATGAGTAAAGAGACTTGCCGGTAACGAGACTGAACTAGGTATGATGATACCGACGATCGAATCTCGGGCAAGTAACATACCGATGACAAAGGGAACAACGTATGTTGTTATGTGGTTTGACCGATAAAGATCTTCATAGAATATGTAGGAACCAATATGAGCATCTAGGTTCCGCTATTGATTATTGACTGGAGATGTGTCTCGGTCATGTCTACATAGTTCTCAAACCCATAGGGTCCACACGCTTAATGTTTGATGACGATCGGTATTATGAGTTTATGTGTTTTGATGTACCGAAGGTAGTTCGGATTCCCGGATGTGATCACGGACATGACGAGGAGTCTCGAAATGGTCGAGACATAAAGATAGATATATTGGAAGCCTATGTTTGGACATCAGAATGGTTCTGGGTGAGTTCGGGCATTTACCGGAGTACCGGGGGTCACCGGAACACCCCGGGGAGTGTATGGGCCTTATTGGGCCTTAGTTGGATAGAGGAGGGGGCGGCCAAGGTGAGGGCCCCCCAAGCCCAATCCGAATTGCGTGGGGGGCCGGCCCCCTTTCCTTCTTCCCTCTCTCCTCGTTCCTTCCTCTCCTACTCCAACTAGGGAAGGGGGGAATCCTACTCCCGGTGGGAGTAGGACTCCCCTAGGGCGCGCCATAGAGAGGGCCAGCCCCTCCCCTCCTCCACTCATTTATATACGTGGGGAGGGGGCACCCCATAGACACACAAGTTGATTTCTTAGCCGTGTGCGGTTCCCCTCCCCACAGTTACACACCTCGGTCATATCGTTGCAGTGCTTCGGCAAAGCCCTGCGCCGGTAGCTTCATAATTACCGCACCACGTCATCGTGCTGACGAAACTCTCCTGTGACGCTCAACTGGATCAAGAGCTCGTGGGATGTCATCGAGCTGAATGTGTGCTGAACGCGGAGGTGCCGTATGTTCGGTGCTTGGATCGGTTGGATCGTGAAGACGTTCGACTACATCAACCGCGTCACGAGACGCTTCCGCTTTTGGTCTACGAGGGTACGTAGACACACTCTCCCCGCTCGTTGCTATGCTTCTCCTAGATAGATCTTACGTGATCGTATGATTTTTTTGGAAATACTGCGTTCCCCAACAAATCACTCCGCGCCCCGTGGCACCGGCCACCTCCCACCACCCGCGGCCCACTCGAGCCTGGGGCAGGCCCGCCCAGGCCCGAGTTGCTGCCGCCACCAGCCCGCTTCCCTCCTCCTCACCCTGGAGCCGCACCTCCGCAGCCGGCTCACCGTCGGGCACGCGCCCGCCACCGCGTGCCTCACCTCCGCCGCAGCGCCATGGCTGCTGCCGCTAGCATCCTCGCCGCCCCGTCCCTGAGCGCCTCCCCGCGCGGAAACCGACCAAATCCAGCGAGCCCCGGCCGGATCCGCTCTTCCCCACCGGCCACGCGTCGCCTGAGTCCCGCCACTACCGTCGTGGTTCCCCAGTGCCGCCGCCCATGCTGCGCCGCTCGGGAACGAGCGAGCACGGCACTCATAGCCCTCGCCTGGGCCACCCCCTTCCATGCATGGGCCACCGCGCCTTGGGGCCCAGCTCCGCCTGGTAGGCCGGCCCCGTCCCATCCGGCCCGCGCCGCCTTTGCTGAACTGGGCTTTGGCTGAGCAACACCCAGTCCTGCCCGAGCGTCTAGTCGCTATCCAACGCACACTGTGCTCTTGCTGCGAATTTTGGCTAAGTCCGTAAATTGTCATATTATGTCTGCATGTTTGACCTGTGATATCTTTTTGTGTGTTGATCCAAATGAAGCATACAATATGTCAAAATGTTCATCTCTGAATGTTGTACATGATGGTTACCTTTGCATACATATTAGGATGAATATTGCCATGTTTATCTCTGTTGCAAAAGTGCTAAGTGATTAAAACTTCTGAAATATGTAATAACTTGCTGATTTGTCTTTTTCATATCTTTTTGTGTGAATTTTGTTTGAGCATCATGTCAACATGTTTTAGAAGAATAATCATGTCATCTTTGCTGTGGTGCAATCCACTTTTTATGATATGCCTTGTGGTGAGTGCAACAAGCTTGCAAAGTGACCTATTCGCTGTTTGCTATTTTCTTAGACTTGTTGAGAACTGCTAAGTCTGAAACTGCAATATTGTGATGCCATGTTTACTTGATGCTACAATCATATCCATGAATGCTTTGGAATGTCCAGTGACCATGTCTTGAAGTCCATGTTATGCTCTATCCATCATGCCCTTGTTTGCAATTATAGGTTGTTGTAGCTTGTCTCTTTCTTGCTCTCAAATTGTCACCATGATGTATCTGTCAGCCTGTCAACAGCATGTTCAATTTGGCAAAGCTTGTTGTAATCATTCTATGCATCTTATGGAGTTGTGCCAATGGAGTTATTTGTAGTATGTCATGCCTATTACATGCTCGTGACCTTTGCTTTCTTATTACACTTGATATGCTTGTTGTTATATGCCTCCAAATTCAGCATCATAATGTTTTTGTTTGCATTCCCAGATTTTCACCAAGTCTGGGAATCTGCTATATCATGTTTCCATCTTGTTTTCATGAATGACATGAACCTGTTGCTCCCCATGTATATGCCATCTTGTGTTCCTTGAGCTCCATGTTGTGGACTAGCATGCCATGCTTTTGCTTGCAATGTTCTTGTGCTGTAGTTTAATTATTTCTTGCCTCCAACATGCCAACATGTTAACTCTGCTCATGTATATGCTCTGTTTTCCATAAAGTCATAATCTGTGATATAGAGTTTGCTTGTTGCCTTGATCATGTTAGTTTATTCTTGATGCATATGGACCTGATACTTGATGTTATTGGAAGCATGCTATCAGTACTTTGAGTTCATGCCATGCTTGTGCCTATATTGTAATTGTAGCATGTTGTTTTGATACTTGTAAGTTGTCTAGTTACTGTTGTGGACAACTTGTCTTTTAAACTTGTTTCGTGTGTATGTGTTGAACCGTTGCTCCGTTTTGAGCGTGATCTATATGAAGCTTGCTTGGTTTTGCATGTAGATGCATCATGTCTTCTTGCATCCATGTTTTGAGTGTTGTGCTTGATGTTTGAATGCATTTTGCATCGATGCCATGTTCAACTTGTTTTGCTCATATCTTCTAGGTCGTAGCTCCGAATTAAATGAACTTTATATGTAACTTGACTAGAATTTCATGTAGATCATCATTGTGCAAGTTAACTTTCTGTTTAACAACTTTAACTTAAGGTTTGTTCAAATCTGGACCAACTTAGGAATTTGCATATGAGGGCTTACCGAAATTGTTATATGTTGTTTCCGGCCTCATTTAAACTTGCTTGGTTGTGTTGATCTTGTATGCTTCATCTCTTGCCATGTTTTGCATCATGTAGCCTTGTCATGCATCATAATTGGTTGAGCATCTTGTCTTGTTTATGTGTTGTGTGTTTACCGGGTTGTTGGCTTCTTCTCGGTAGTTCCTGTTTCGTTGCGATCGTGAGGATTCATTTGGCTACACTTGGTTCATCTTCGTGGATTCGTCTTCTTCATCGACTCGTTCTTCTTCCTAGCGGCAAGATTACCGTCACCTTGGATCTCATTACTATCATTGCCATGCTAGTTGTCTCAATGCTATCGCTATATGTCACACTGCCTATCTATTGCTGTCAGCCTCTCATTGTTGCCAAGAAACCTCTAACCTTTGACACCATCCTAGCAAACCGTTGAATGGCTATGTTACCGCTTGCTCAGCCCCTCTTATAGCGTTGTTAGTTGCAGGTGAAGATGAAGATTGCTCCATGTTGGAACTTGGATGTTTTGCTATATCGCAATACCTCATTAATTCATATATATATATATATATATATATATATACTTGGCAATGGGTGGAAGGCTTGGCCTTTTGCTCAGTGTTTTGTTCCACTCATGCCGCCTTAAGAACCGATAAACCGGTATTATGTTCCTTGAGTTTGTGTTCCTAACACGGTTGGGGGTTATGGGACCTCCTTGACAGTTCACTTTGAATAAAACTCCTCCAGCAAGGCCCAACTTTGGTTTTACCATTTGCCTAATAACTAAAAACTTGCATAGGGACTTTCCGGGCCCCGAGGACTTAATTTACAACCGGGCTAGTGCTCCTCATGAATGTTGGTCCAAACCTGTCAATCGCCGGTGGCGACCAGGGGCAACTTTGGTTTGGCCTACCGGAAGTTTGGACAATCCGGACATGGCCTGAGACGAGATACGCGCGGCTACTATCAGGGTGTCAGCACGCCGGGAGGTCTTGCTGGACTTGTTTTACCATTGTCGAAATGTCTTGTGCACCAGGATTCCGAGTCTGATCGGGTCTTCCCTAAGATAAGAGGTTTTATCTCTGCTGATCGTGAGAGCTTGTGACGGGCTAAGTTGGGACACCCCTGCAGGGTTATGATCTTCCGAAAGCCGTGCTCGCGGTTATGTGGCAGATTGGTATTTGTTAATGTTTGGTTGTAGAAAACTTGGCAGAGGATCCGAAATAAAATACACCGACCGCGTGTGTAACCGTGATCGTCTCTTTTCATTTTGAGAAGAGAACACGGTGGGGTTATGTTTGACTCGTAGGTAGTTCAGGATCATTTAGCGATCACTACTAGTTTGCGACCGTTTGCGTAGATGCTCATCTTATTCTTGTACTCGTAAGTTAGCCACCATATAATGCTTAGCCGCTGCTGCAACCTCACCACTTAACCTCTCCATACACATTAAGCTTTGCTAGTCTTGTTACCCATGGTTATGGGATTGCTGAGTCCTCAGGGATCACAGATACTACAACAACAGTTGCAGGTGCAGGTTTCCGATGACTTGACGTGAGATCGATGTTGATTTATGTTGGATATCTTTCTTCTTCTTCTTCGTCAGTCTTGGAATAGGTTCCTGGTCGGCAGCCTGGGATAGCAGGATGGATGTCATTGTGTTTTTCATGTTTTCATTCGTAGTCAGATGTATTGTGTATAATGTGTGGTATTCATGTGGCAATTGTATGACTTGTATGTATCCCCATCTATTTATGTAATGGTACGATGTAATGATATGCATCTTGCTAAGCACCTGAAATGCGGTTGTGCCCCAATCACGAGTTTATAACGTGATCGGGATAGTATCGCATCATGGGCATGACAATAAGGCATATTGGGCCATTAAAGAGCTCAATTATGATTTCAAACTTGCCGGTCAGAAGAGACTATTTGATATTAGCTCACTTGATGAGTGGAGAACCTAGGCCTATGAGCATGCCAAACTGTTTAAAGAAAGAGTTAAAAGATGGCATGACAAAAGGATACAAAAGCGCGAGTTTAATATAGGTGATTATGTTTTGTTATACAACTCTCGTTTAAGATTTTTTACAGGAAAACTTCTCTCTAAATGGGAAGGTCCTTACATTATCGAGGAGGTCTATCGTTCCGGTGCCATAAAAATCAACAACTTCGAAGGCACAAATCCGAAGGTGGTGAACGGTCAAAGAATCAAACATTATGTCTCAGGTAATCCCATAAATGTTAAATCCAATGGTATTGACACCGTAACCCCGGAGGAGTTGTAATGCCCAGGATGGGACTATACCTCCTACGTGTCGAGGCACGACTTAAAGGTATAAGCCCATTCTGGAATGATCTCAAGTTTGGTATCTTTGCACGACTCATGTAAAAGAGGGATTAAATTGCAAAAGGAGATAGTTGCCTTACACTCACCACTTCACACAATACATTACATAAGCAAATCATCATTCAAAACATCACAACCCGACTACGGGTGAAGATCCAAAAGAAAGATACCAAAACAACATAATGAAGGAAATATGCCCTAGAGGCAATAATAAAGATGTTATTTGTATTTCCTTATATCATGATAAATGTCTTTTATTCATGCTAGAATTGTATTAACCGGAAACTTAGTACATGTGTGGATACATAGACAAAACAGTATGTCCCTAGTATGCCTCTACTAGACTAGCTCATTGATCAAAGATGGTTATGTTTCCTAACCATAGACATGAGTTGTCATTTGATCAACGGGATCACATCATTAGGAGAATGATGTGATGGACTAGACCCATCCGTTAGCATAGCACTATGATCGTTTAGTTTTACTACTATTGCTTTCTTCATGACTTATACATGTTCCTATGACTATGAGATTATGCAACTCCCGAATACCGTAGGAACACCTTGTCTGCTATCAAACGTCACAACGTAACTGGGTGATCATAAAGATGCTCTACAGGTGTCTCCGAAAGTATTCGTGGTGTTGGCATAGATCAAGATTAGGATTTGTCACTCCGAAGTGTCGGAGAGGTGTCTCTGGGCCCTCTCGGTAACACACATCATAATAAGCCTTGCAAGCAAAAGACTAATGAGTTAGTCACGAGATGATGTGTTACGGAACGAGTAAAGAGACTTGCCGGTAACGAGATTGAACTAGGTATAGAGATACCGACGATCGAATCTCGGGCAAGTAACATACCGATGACAAAAGGAACAACGTATGTTGTTATGCGGTTTGACCGATAAAGATCTTCGTAGAATATGTAGGAGCCAATATGAGCATCCAGGTTCCGCTATTGGTTATTGACCGGAGATGAGTCTCGGTCATGTCTATATAGTTCTCGAACCCGTAGGGTCCGCACGCTTAATGTTTGATGACGATCGGTATTATGAGTTTATGAGTTTTGATGTACCGAAGGTAGTTCGGAGACCCGGATGAGATCAAGGACATGACGAGGAGTCTCGGAATGTCCGAGACATAAAGATTGATATATTGGACGACTATATTCGGACACCGGAAGTGTTCTGGAAAGTTTCGGAATTTACCGGAGTGCCGGGGGGGTTACCGGAACCCCCCGGGGGAATGGTGGGCCCTGATGGGCCATAGGGGAGAGAGAGGGCAGCAGCCAGGAGGTGGAGCGCCCCCTCCCTAGGAGGAGTCCGAATAGGAGAAGGGGAGGGGGCGCGGCCCCTCTTTCCCTCTCCCTCTCCCTCTCTTTCCTTCCCCCTTCTTCCTTCTTTGGTAGTTCCTACTAGGAATAGGATTGCAATCCTATTCCTAGTAGGATTGCAGCCCTAGCCGCACCATAGGAGGGCCGGCCGGCCTCCTCCCTTGCTCCTTTATATACGGGGGCCGGGGGGCACCCAAAGACACACAAGTTGAATTGTTCCAGCCGTGTGTGGTGCCCCCCTCCACAGAAACACACCTCGGTCATACCGTCGCAGTGCTTAGGCGAAGTCCTGCGCCGGTAGATACATCATATCCGTCACCACGCCGTCGTGCTGACGAAACTCTCCCGTGAAGCTCAACTGGATCAAGAGCTCGTGGGACGTCATCAAGCTGAACGTGTGCTGAACGCGGAGGTGACGTACGTTCGGTGCTTGATCGGTTGAATCGCGAAGAAGTTCGACTACATCAACCGCGTCACTTGACGCTTCCGCTTCCGGTCTACGAGGGTACGTAGACACACTCTTCCCTCTTGTTGCTATGCATCTGATAGATAGATCTTGCGTGATCGTAGGAAAATTTTAAAATACTACGTTCCCCAACAGTGGCATCATGAGCCAGGTCTATGCGTAGATGATATGCACGAGTAGAACACAATGAGTTGTGGGCGATACTAGTCATATTGCTTACCAGCATGTCATACTTTGCTTCGGCGGTATTGTGAGATGAAGCGGCCCGGACCGACAATACGTGTACGCTTACGCGAGACTGGTTTCACCGTTACGAGCACTCGTTGCTTAAAGGTGACTGGCGGGTGTCTGTCTCTCTCACTTTAGCTAAATCAAGTGTGGTTACGCCCGGTCCTTGCGAAGGTTAAAACAGCACATACTTGACGAAACATCGTTGTGGTTTTTGTATGCGTAGGTAAGAACGGTTCTGGCTAAGCCCGTAGCAGCCACGTAAAACTTGCAACAACAAAGTAGAGGACGTCTAACTTATTTTTGCGGGGCATGTTGTGATGTGATATGGTCAAGACATGATGAGTTATACGGTTTTGTATGAGATGATCATGTTTTGTAATGTTATCGGCAACTGGCAGGAGCCATATGGTTGTCGCTTTATTGTATGAAATGCAATCGCCATGTAATTGCTTTACTTTATCACTAAGCGGTAGCGATAGTCGTAGAAGCAATAGTTGGCGAGACGACAACGATGCTACGATGGAGATCAAGGTGTCGCGCCGGTGACGAAGGTGATCATGACGGTGCTTTGGAGATGGAGATCAAAAGCACAAGATGATGATGGCCATATCATGTCACATATTTTGATTGCATGTGATGTTTATCTTATTATGCTTCTTATTTTGCTTAGAACGACGGTAGTATTATAAGATGATCCCTTACTAAATTTGAAGGTATAATTGTTCTCCCTGAGTATGCACCGTTGCGAAAGTTCGTCGTGCCGAGACACCACGTGATGATCGGGTGTGATAAGTTCTATGTTCAAATACAACGGGTGTAAGCCAGTTTTGCACACACAGAATACTCGGGTTAAACTTGACGAGCCTAGCATATGCAGATATGGCCTCAGAACACTGGAGACCGAAAGGTCGAGCGTGAATCATATAGCAGATATGATCAACATAAGATGTTCACCATTGATACTACTCCATCTCACGTGATGAACGGACATGGTTTAGTTGATTTGGATCACGTGATCATTTAGATGACCAGAGGGATGTCTATCTAAGTGGGAGTTCTTTAATTAATATGATTAAATTGAACTTTAATTTATCATGAACTTAGTCCTGATAGTTTTGCATATCTATGTTGTTGTAGATCAATGGCCCGTGCTACCGTTCCTTTGAATTTTAATGCATTACTAGAGAAAGCTAAGTTGAAAGATGATGGTAGCAATTACACGGACTGGGTCCGTAACTTGAGGATTATCCTCATTGCTGCACAGAAGAATTATGTCCTTGAAGCACCGCTAGGTGACAAGCCCCCTCCCGCTAATGTAGACGCTCTGAACGTCTGGCAGTCGCGGTCTGATGACTACACGATAGTTCAGTGTGCCATGCTTTACGGCTTAGAACCGGGACTTCAACGACGTTTTGAACGTCATGGACCATATGAGATGTTCCAGGAGTTGAAGTTAATATTTCAAGCAAATGCCCGGATTGAGAAATATGAGATTTCCAATAAGTTCTATAGCTGCAAGATGGAGGAGAATAGTTCTATCAGTGAACACTTGCTCAGAATGTCTGGGTACTACAATCATATGACTCAACTTGGTTGCAAAGTTGACGAGGATAGTGTTATTGATAGAGTTCTTCAATCACTGCCACCAAGCTATAAAGGCTTCGTGATGAACTATAATATGCAAGGGATGCAAAAGACAATTCCCGAGCTCTTCGCTATGCTCAAGGCTGCGGAGGTAGAAATCAAAAAGGAGCATCAAGTGTTGATGGTTAACAAGACCACTAGTTTCAAGAAAAGGGGCAAAGGAAAGAAGGGGAACTTCAAGAAGGATAGCAATACAGTTGCTACTCCCACGAAGAAACCCAAGTCTGGAGCCAAGCCTGAAACTGAGTGCTTCTACTGCAAGGGGACTGGACACTAGAAGCGGAACTGCCCCAAGTATTTGGCGGATAAGAAGGATGGCAAGGTGAACAAAGCTATATGTGATATACATGTTATTGATGTGTACCTTACTAATGCTCGTAGTAGTACCTGGGTATTTGATACCGGTTTGGTTGCTAATATTTGTAACTCGAAACAGGGACTACGGATTAAACGAAGATTAGCTAAGGACGAGGTGACGATGCGCGTGGGAAATGGTTCCAAAGTCGATGTGATCGCCGTCGGCACGCTACCTCTACATCTACCTTCGGGATTAGTTTTAGACCTAAATAATTGTTATTTGGTGCCAGTGTTGAGCATGCACATTATATCTGGATCTTGTTTATTGCGAGACGGTTATTCATTTAAATCAGAGAATAATGGTTGTTCTATTTTTATGAATAATATCTCTTATGGTCATGCACCCTTGAAGAGTGGTCTATTCTTATTGGATCTCGATTGTAGTGATACACATATTCATAATATTGAAACCAAAAGATGCAAGGTTAATAATGATAGTGCAACTTATTTGTGGCACTGCCGTTTAGGTCATATTGGTGTAAAGCGCATGAAGAAACTCCATAGTGATGGACTTTTGGAATCACTTGATTATGAATCACTTGGTGCTTGCGAACCATGCCTCATGGGCAAAATGACTAAAACTCCGTTCTCCGGAACTATGGAGCGAGCAACAGATTTGTTGGAAATCATACATACTGATGTATGTGGGCCAATGAGTGTTGAAGCTCGTGGCGGGTATCGTTATTTTCTGACCTTCACTGATGATTTGAGCAGATATGGGTATATCTACTTAATTAAGCACAGGTCTGAAACATTTGAAAAGTTCAAAGAATTTCAGAGTGAAGTAGAGAATCATCGTAACAAGAAAATAAAGTTTCTACGATCTGATCGTGGAGGAGAATATTTGAGTTATGAGTTTGGTCTTCATTTGAAACAATGTGGAATAGTTTCACAGCTCACGCCACCCAGAACACCACAGCGTAATGGTGTGTCCGAACGTCGTAACCGTACTTTATTGGATATGGTGCGATCTATGATGTCTCTTACCAATTTACCGCTTTCATTCTGGGGTTATGCTTTAGAGACAGCTGCTTTCACGTTAAATAGGGCACCATCTAAATCCGTTGATACGACACCTGATGAACTATGGTTTGGCAAGAAACCAAAGTTGTCGTTTCTTAAAGTTTGGGGCTGCGATGCTTATGTGAAAAAGCTTCAACCTGATAAGCTCGAACCCAAGTCGGAGAAATGTGTCTTCATAGGATACCCAAAAGAGACTGTTGGGTACACCTTCTATCACAGATCCGAAGGCAAGATATTCGTTGCTAAGAATGGATCCTTTCTAGAGAAGGAGTTTTCTCTCGAAAGAAGTGAGTGGGAGGAAAGTAGAACTTGATGAGGTAATTGTACCTTCTCCCAAATTGGAATGTAGTACATCACAGAAAATTGTTCCAGTGATTCCTACACCAATCAGTGAGGAAGTTAATGATGATGATCATGAAACTTCGGATCAAGTTTCTGCTGAACGTCGTAGATCAACATGAGTACTTTCCGCACCAGAGTGGTACGGCAACCCAGTTCTCGAAATCATGTTACTAGACCATGATGAACCTAGGAACTATGAGGAAGCGATGATGAGCCCAGATTCCGCAAAATGGCTTGAGGCCATGAAATCTGAGATGGGATCCATGTATAAGAACAAAGTGTGGACTTTGGTTGACTTGCCCGATGATCGGCAGGCCATCGAAAATAAATGGATCTTTAAGAGGAAGACTGACACAGACGGTAATATTACTGTTAACAAAGCTCGACTTGTTGCGAAAGGGTTTCGACAAGTTCAAGGAGTTGACTACGATGAGACTTTCTCACCTGTAGCGATGCTTAAGTCTGTCTGAATCATGTTAGCAATTGCCGAATTTTATGATTATGAAATCTGGCAAATGGATGTCAAAATTGCATTCCTGAATGGATATCTCAAAGAAGAGTTGTATATGATGCAACCAGAAGGTTTTGTCGATCCAAAAGGTGCTAACAAAGTGTGCAAGCTCCAGCGATCCATCTATGGACTGGTGCAAGCATCTCGGAGTTGGAATATACACTTTGATGAGGTGATCAAAGCATATGGTTTTATACAGACTTTTGGAGAAACCTGTATTTACAAGAAAGTGAGTGGGAGCTCTGTAGCATTTCTAATATTATATGTGGATGACATATTATTGATTGGAAATGATATACAATTTCTGGATAGCATAAAAGGATACTTGAATAAGAGTTTTTCAATGAAAGACCTCGGTGAAGCTACTTACATATTAGGCATCAAAATCTATAGAGATAGATCAAGACGCTTAATAGGACTTTCACAAAGCACATACCATGATAAGATTTTGAAGAAGTTCAAAATGGATCAGTCAAAGAAAGGGTTCTTGCCTGTATTACAAGGTATGAAGTTGAGTAAGACTCAATGCCCGACCACTGCAGAAGATAGAGAGAAAATGAAAGTCATTCCCTATGCCTCAGCCATAGGATCTATCATGTATGCAATGCTGTGTACCAGATCTGATGTGTGCCTTGCTATAAGTCTAGCAGGGAGGTACCAAAGTAATCCAGGAGTGGATCACTGGACAGCGGTCAAGAACATCCTGAAATACCTGAAAAGGACTAATGATATGTTTCTCGTGTATGGAGGTGACAAAGAGCTCGTCGTAAACGGTTACGTCGATTCTAGCTTTGACACTGATCCGGATGACTCTAAGTCACAAACCGGATATGTATTTTTATTGAACGGTGGAGCTGTCAGTTGGTGCAGTTCCAAACAGAGCGTCGTGGCAGGATCTACGTGTGAAGCGGAATACATAGCTGCTTCGGAAGCAGCAAATGAAGGAGTCTGGATGAAGGAGTTCATATCCGATCTAGGTGTAATACCTAGTGCATCGGGTCCAATGAAAATCTTTTGTGACAACACTGGAGCAATAGCCTTGGCGAAGGAATCCAGGTTTCACAAGAGAACAAAGCACATCAAAAGACGCTTCAATTCCATCCGCGATCTAGTCAAGGAGGGATACATAGAGATTTGCAAAATACATACGGATCTGAATGTTGCAGACCCATTGACTAAGCCTCTTCCACGGGCAAAACATGATCAGCACCAGGACTCCATGGGTGTGAGGATCATCACTTTGTAATCTAGATTATTGACTCTAGTTCAAGTGGGAGACTGAAGGAAATATGCCCTAGAGGCAATAATAAAGATGTTATTTGTATTTCCTTATATCATGATAAATGTCTTTTATTCATGCTAGAATTGTATTAACCGGAAACTTAGTACATGTGTGGATACATAGACAAAACAGTATGTCCCTAGTATGCCTCAACTAGACTAGCTCATTGATCAAAGATGGTTATGTTTCCTAACCATAGACATGAGTTGTCATTTGATCAACGGGATCACATCATTAGGTGAATGATGTGATGGACTAGACCCATCCGTTATCATAGCACTATGATCATTTAGTTTTACTGCTATTGCTTTCTTCATGACTTATACATGTTCCTATGACTATGAGATTATGCAACTCCCGAATACCGTAGGAACACCTTGTGTGCTATCAAACGTCACAACGTAACTGGGTGATCATAAAGATGATCTACAGGTGTCTCCGAAAGTATTCGTGGTGTTGGCATAGATCAAAATTAGGATTTGTCACTCTGAAGTGTCGGAGAGGTATCTCTGGGCCCTCTCGGTAACACACATCATAATAAGCCTTGCAAGCAAAAGACTAATGAGTTAGTCACGAGATGATGTGTTACAGAACGAGTAAAGAGACTTGCCGGTAACGAGATTGAACTAGGTATAGAGATACCGATGATCGAATCTCGGGCAAGTAACATACCGATGACAAAAGGTACAACGTATGTTGTTATGCGGTTTGACCGATAAAGATCTTCGTAGAATATGTAGGAGCCAATATGAGCATCCAGGTTCCGCTATTGGTTATTGACCGGAGATGAGTCTCGGTCATGTCTACATAGTTCTCGAACCCGTAGGGTCCGCACGCTCAACGTTTGATGACGATCGGTATTATGAGTTTATGAGTTTTGATGTACCGAAGGTAGTTCGGAGTCCCGGATGAGATGACGGACATGACGAGGAGTCTCGGAATGTCCGAGACATAAAGATTGATATACTGGACGACTATATTCGGACACCGGAAGTGTTCTGGAAAGTTTCGGAATTTACCGGAGTGCCGGGGGGGTTACCGGAACCCCACGGGGGAATGGTGGGCCCTGGTGGGCCATAGGGGAGAGAGAGGGCAGCAGCCAGGAGGTGGCGCGCCCCCTCCCTAGGAGGAGTCCGAATAGGACAAGGGGAGGGGGGCGCGGTCCCTCTTTCCCTCTCCCTCTCCCTCTCTTTCCTTCCCCCTTCTTCCTTCTTTGGTAGTTCCTACTAGGAATAGGATTGCAATCCTATTCCTATTAGGATTGCAGCCCTAGCCGCACCATAGGAGGGCCGGCCGGCCTCCTCCCTTGATCCTTTATATACGGGGGCAGGGGGCACCCTAAGACACACAAGTTGAATTGTTCCAACCGTGTGCGGTGCCCCCCTCCACAGAAACACACCTCGGTCATACTGTCGCAGTGCTTAGGCGAAGCCCTGCGCCGGTAGATACATCATATCCGTCACCACGCCGTCGTGCTGACGAAAATCTCCCGTGAAGCTCAACTGGATCAAGAGCTCGTGGGACGTCATGAAGCTGAACGTGTGCTGAACGCGGAGGTGCCGTACGTTCGGTGCTTGATCGGTTGAATCGCGAAGAAGTTCGACTACATCAACCGCGTCACTTGACGCTTCCGCTTCCGGTCTACGAGGGTACGTAGACACACTCTTCCCTCTCGTTGCTTTGCATCTGATTGATAGATCTTGCGTGATCGTAGGAAAAATTTAAAATACTACGTTCCCCAACACATAAAACCACAGGTCTAGATCGAATCCTAGTAGAAACCACTACTGATCGTCGAAACGTCACAAGCAAACGGCCACTCTCTTCATCGAGCTCCCAGTGAAGTACTTGAACCAGCTTCTGCATCAAACTCGGCTGAACCTGCATCTAGTGTTGTAGTATCTGTGAGCCATGAGGACTCAGCAATCCCATAACCATGGGTATCAAGACTAGCAAAGCTTTATGGGTAGGAAGAGGTAAAGTGGTGAGGTTGCAGCAGCGGCTAAGTATAATATGGTGGCTAGCTTACGAGTACAAGAATAAGATGAGAATCTACGCAAACGGTCGCAAAAGTAGTGATCGCTAAAGATCATGAACTACATACGAGTCAAACATAACCCCACCGTGTTCTCTTCTCAAAGTGAAAAGAGACAGTCACGGTTACTCACACATTTGTGTGTTTTACTTCGGATCCTCTGTCAAGTTTTCTACAACCGGACATTAACAAATTCCAATCTGCCACATAACCGCGGGCACGGCTTTCGAAAGATCATAACCCTGCAGGGGTGTCCCAACTTAGCCCATCACAAGCTCTCACGATTAGCTGAAGTGATAAATATAATATCAACACCCCTTATCTTAGGGAAAATCCGATCAGGCTCGTCATCCCGGTGCACAAGACATTTCGACAATGGTAAAACAAGTCCAGCAAGACCTCTCGGCGTGCCGACACCCTGATAGTAGCCGCGCGTATCTCGTCTCAGGCCACGACCAGATGGGACATCCTACAGGAGCCAAACCTTGAGTTTCCCCGTGGTGGTTCCCGCAGTCCGCCCGTTTGGGACCAACACCATCAGCACTGGCCCCTGTGCTATGTAGAATTAAGAACCCGGGGACGCGACCCCCTATGCAATTTTAATTTTTTAATTAAGTTGTTATTATGAGGCAAATTAAAACCAATGTTGGTCCTTGCTGGAGGAGTTTTATTCAAAGTCGAACTGTCAAGGGGTCCCCATCCACCCATCGTGTAAGGAACGCAAAATCAAGGAACATAATGCCGGTTTATCGGCGCCTAAGGTGGTATGAGTGGAACAAAACACCGAGCAAAAGGCCAAGCCTTCCACCCATGCCCAGTATATAGGTGTGTTAATAATAATTATAGATATTGTGATATGCCAACAACAAGTTCCCACCTGGAACGATCTTCATCTTCACCTGCAACTAACAACGCTATAAGAGGGGCTGAGCAAGCGGGTAACATAGCCAAACAGTGGTTTTGCTAGGAAGGTGTCAAATGTTAGAGGTTTCATGGCAAAAAGGAGAGGCTGGCATAAAAGATGGGTAGCGCGACATGTAATGATAGCATCGAGACAACTAAGCATGGCAATGGTAGTAAAGGTATCCAAGGGTATGATCATCTTGCCTGGGATTCCGCAAGGAAGAAGAACGGATCCATGAAGTAGACGGAGCAACACAGTCGAGCGAATCCTCACAACTCCGGAACGAAACCGAAGCTAACAAGAGAAGCGGCCGGAAAGAAGCAAACAACACGGTAAACACACAAGCATAAACATGGCATACGATGCACAAACAAGTATGATGCATGTCCGGTTTAAATATGCATGGCATGGCAAAGTGCACAAACAAGTACTACAAGTTAAGTGGAGCTCAATATGCAACGAGTTGCATATTGACGAAACACCACATTTTAATTATTTAATCGACTCTCGTTTATTTACAAGGCAAGGTTAAATGTTTGTTAACATGGCAAGAGGTGAAGCAAAACAAACTACCTATTTAGACATTTTAAATGAGGCCGGAAAATAACAACAACATATCCGGAAAATCCCCATATGCATGTTTAGCAATTTTAAGCAACAACAATTCACACATTTAATGTTGTTAACATGATGCGGATGATATGATCAAGTTTATGCAATTTTATTAAAAGTTAACAAGAAGAGATAAGGAGTATATGTCACCGTGGTGGAAGGGAAAAGGTGCCACGGCAACGATCCGAAAATGATGCAACGCAACATCTCGGTTCCAGTAACTCGTTGAGAGTCCGGTGCAAAAGAAAGGTGGCGTGAACGAGCGGAGCAAGATGAAAGGTGGGGTGATCCCGTCATCGGGTTCCCACGTGTTGGCGACGAGGCAACCGAGGAGCAATGACAAAAGGCGAAACGGGCACGATGCACACAAGGGCAAACATTTCATACAACACACAAGCAACATCCACGGGTCATCGTCTCGGTGGTATACCTTCGAAGCGTTCGTTCTCGGAGGGGTTCGAGTTCATAGAGGAAGAAGTCGTTCTCGCGAGTCGTGGTACACGTTCGTAGAGGGAAGTAGTCGTTCCGTTCGTAGCCGTTCACGTTTCTGAAGAGGTACTTGCCGCGGCATCGGACGTGTTCGGGGCGATGGTAGTCGAACTTGGAGGGGGTAACGGTAGTCGTTCACGATCGTCTTGTCATTTGGCGCCATCATGGTCTTGGCGGCAGTAGTGGTACACGGTTCATCGGCAACGGTAGTTGTTCATGTTCGTAGATGTACACATCATCAGTAGGGGTACTTGGGGTCTTCGGACTTGCCGGTCTTGGGACTTGGCGACGGTAGGGGTACACTCGATCGTGGTCGAACTTGCCGGAGAGGAACTTGGCACATCCATGTACTCGACATCCGGGGAATCCCGCGTGGTCGTACACTTGTGGTTGTCGAGGCACTTGGCGAGGGTCGACGGTAGTGGAACTTGGTGGACATCCGAGTCTCACGGTTACTTCACGGTGATGGGGTCTTGGAGCTACGGTCTCGCACGCAACGAATCAACAACGCGTGCATCACAGTAGAGAAGGAAGCAGGGTTGGCCGGTGGTCGTCGTGGCTAGAGCAAAGGCGACCTTGGAGGCGGTAGAGGCTTGAAGGCGAGCGTCAGCTCAACGCAGGGGACTCGGCGACCGGCGCAAGGTTGACCTCGTTCGCGAGCAGAACAAGGAGTGGGCGGCGGCGTGGCTTGAGATGGAGGAGGCCGGGGTCATGGTGGCCGGGCGCCAGCGGGAGGCGGATCTCGAGGTCAGGCAGGGCAGCGGCGGAGCAGGCTGAGGTCGCCGGAGGCGGAGATGGCCGGAGGAAGGAGGTCGACGACGGGGCCGCCGGAGTTGGCCGCCTGGTGGAGATGCGGGAGGCCAAGCGCGGCGCCATGGTGAGATGCTGATGGCTTCTCGCCCCTCGTTGGTTACCCCAAGTGGAAGGTTTGAGATGTAGTGTAGCGGAAGTTTTCCCTTGGCAAAGATACCAAGGATCGATTTCCCCTGAGACTCCCAGTTTCAACAAGAAGGTGTTAACTGCTAACGGCGCCAGATATTAGCAATCAACGTGGACCTGCACACAGATACAAATAACTTTTCTCCCAACGAGTACAGAGAGGTTGTCAATCCCTCCGGCCTTGTCGTTTACAAAGGATCAAACGCAAGTGATAATAGTGATAGTTATTGCTGCAAATAGTAAGTAAAGCAGAAAGTAAATAGCGGATGTGATCAATGATGGTAATATGGACCGGGGTCCCATGATGTTCACTAGTGATGTCTCTCTCCCAAAAGACGATAAAACAGCTATGTGAGGTAAACGAATTACAGCTGGGTAATTGACAGGACCATGTGCACAAACCAATGCTAACTATGTTGCAAGAAAGGTAGAGGTTCAAAGCATGGGCGGTACGCCAAGGAAAGTAGACCGAAATCCATCTGCATCTACTACTAATCATCCACCTTGAGATATCTATCCAGAACAACTCGCTGGTATTAAGTTGCGAGTCCCACCCATAGTGTAAACTCAAAGCAACAGACAACTGCATTAAAAGAACTTTGCGTAAAGTAAACAATCCTTGCACCCGCGGGCACAAGCACCGTTGTTTTCCCCCTTGTGGCAACAGCACATCCCCTAGACTCATGTTTCTGTCACTCAAACTAGTCATCGAGGGGCATGAACCCACAATCGAGCATAACGTTCCCTCTTGGAGTCACTACCTACTACTTGGCCAAAGCAATAAATAGCAACGGAGAACATGCAAGAATTACTTACGAACATAAATATAAAAGAGGTAAATCAAATATATTACTCAAACACAATCTGAACATAATCTCACAATCCATCGGATCCCAGCAAACTCATCATAGCAACAGCATAAGGATTACATATGTGCCTCGATCATGTAGGGCAGCTCACGAGGTCTAATTAGTGAAGCACAAGAACGGGAGGAGAACATCACATAGCTACTGGTCATGGACCCATGGTCCAAGGGAGACTACTCATAACTCATCCGAAAGGCGTCCATGGTGGTGGAGAAGCTCCCGGTGGTGATCCTCCCCTTCGGCAGGGTGCCGGGAAGAGTTCTCCTGGTGCTCCCGATCTTGGAAAAGCGGCGGCGGCGGAATAGAGATGAGATCGAGAAAAAGGGTTCCCGTCTCGAGGGTTTCGGGACGCGTGTTAAATATATGCCAAAGGGGGGCATCAGCGGAGGCCTGGGGGGCCCAGGCGCCCCCCGGCGCGGCCAGGAGGGGGGCCGCGCCACCAGGGTGGGTGCCTGGAGCCCTGGTGGCCCCCCTCCGGCCCTACTTCGGTTGCCGGGAAGCTTCTGGAACGCTGATTTTTTATATAATTTTTCCGGGATTTTTCTGCCAGTTTACGTAATGGGAAAACCTGAAATACAAAAACAGCAGAAAACAGAAACTGGCACTGGGGTGCACTGAGTTAATAGGTTAGTCCAAATATGATCAAAAGTGTATGTAAGTGTATAAATATCATAGCAATATCACCCAAAAGAGGCATGGAGCAAGCAGAAATTATAGATACGTTTTGGACGTATCAACATCCCCAAGCTTAATTCCTGCTCGTCCTCGAGTAGGTAAATGATAACAAGAATAATTTCTGTGGTGACATGCTATTAACCATATAGGACTTTTTCATAGTCATATGACAAAAGCTTACTGAGACAATGAATCTGTAGTAATTAAGTTGCCTCATGAGAGAATCACAAAGAACTGAAAGTTTTACAACATGATACTGAAACATCAAATAGATTTGTAATGAGCATGGTGTGCAAATATGATAAAGTGATATCTCGCTTGCCCCCTTTAGTGAAGCAAAACATAAATGCAGGGGCACCTCCAAGGTTTAAGTGATGACTAGATAGAATGATTTCAGAATAAACAATATCACAATCATGCAAAAGACAATGCTACTTTGGGACAATGCACATTACACTCAGAATGACAATCATACTCTCAGTAGTTGGTGCTTTAAAAGAAGGTGGAGACTCTCGAACCGTGGCTTTTGTTGGCAAGGTTGAAAACCCGTAGTCAGAAACAAAGACAAAACATGTACCATAGCTCTTGGTTTTAAAAACAGAGGTAATAATTTTTATTTTTTTTAGATTATGCATGTTTCGTCAACGAATGCTAGCAGACAACTCAATCACTTCTTGAGATGGACAAGTTTCGAGGAACGGCTCCCGAATGAGGACGATCACATCCTCTTAATCTCCTTTGTTTATCACTGCCAAGGTTTTCTGATTTCACATGAACAAAGCGTGAAGGAGGGTTTGTTTGTTATATTATTTTTGAGCCGGGCGCACTCAATGCCAGTTCCTTCTCGTATTATGGGTTTGCACATTATACATGCAATCCCGGGGTGAAGCTTGTCCAACTTAAAAAGATCATGAATTAACTACTACTTCCTCATGAACTTAAAACAGAAGCACAAAACAGAAATGCATTTTTTTTTGAATAATTTCGAGATGGTACATGAAAGTCTCCGTTAGGAATGGCAGGTAAATACCATGTATAGGAAGGTATGGTGGACTCATATGGCATAACTGGTTTAAAGGATTTTGGATGCACAAGCAGTCAGTCCGCTTAGTACAGGTGGAGGTTAGCAAAAGACTGGGAGCGACCAACTAAGAGAGCAATGACGGTCATAATCATGCAGAGCGACAAAGCAACATTGAATCAGGCATGGAAGTTATATCGCTACTCAGAAACAAAAGATCATCAAGGCTTGACAGACTTTCTTTACAGTCTTAAATATGCGTGAGCATACGCCAAGTCAATCAAAATAAATTCTTGAAGGAAGATATTACTAAATCATACCACATCATAGGCAAACAAATCATGTTGGTACTCCAATAACATATTGGGAACCCCCCGAGCTATTTGAGACTAACCATAAGAAAACATGAACTACTAAGCACCATTATGCACATAGCATTTTTATCATAGACATATCAACCAATGCAACAGAAGCAAACTGTCTTAATAAGATAAGCATGATAACTAAAGAGAGTTCAAGCAACCAACTAAACAAAAGCTCTTTAAAAAGATAAGCATGAATACTAAGAGCTGAACATGATAGTAGCTATTGAAAGACAAAGAACACACACAGCAAAGATAGACATGAAAATTCTATGTTATGTTCTAGGTAGAAGTGGAGCGTGTTTCTCTCCCACACAAAGAAAGCTGAGTTCCGACTCGTTATGAAAAGCTAAAGAAAACTAAAAAGGAAACTAAAAGCAAGACGCTCCAAGCATAGCACATAACACATGAAGTGATAAAACTATAGTGGAACGAAAGACGAACTGATAATGTTGATGGAGAAGGGGATGCACGGGGGCATCCCCAAGCTTAGACGCTTGAGTCTCCTTGAATATTTCTTGGGGGTGCATGGGGGCATCCCCAAGCTTGAGCGTTTGACACTCCTGAATCTTTTTATCATCTTCCCTCGCACACTTGAAAACTCCCTTCATACATAACTCGTCATAATCTGATTAGCGAGGTTAGTACCCATAATAAAATAATTGTTCCTTGCTGTAAATAAGGATATTCTTGAAGGTCTACTGTTTCTCAAGATTGCTAAATGGTTTTTGCAAAGAAAAAGCAAGCTCTAGGTTTGCAAAATGAAGGAAAGGCAAAACAGGACAGAATCTGTGAAAAACAGAACAGCAGGTAGTAAATGATTTTTTCGGGGCACTTCTTTAACTCTAATCAAAAAACTCAGAACAGGCGCACAAAAGGCAATTGTATAGAGCACGCTGTCAAAAAAATTCAGACCAAAAAGATGATCTGGTGATTTTATACGAATTTTTCTATCCAAGGACAGAATCTGTTTCCTGGACAGCACGTCACAACTTTTCAACTTTCTTGCAATCAGAGGCTACACTTGGCACAAAGTTGAAAACCAAAGATACAATGATGGTGCTACTGTAGTAACAACATCAAGACACAAAAAAAGCAAAATAAAATTTTTATTCATGTGGGCTGCCTCCCAAAAGCGCTTTCTTTTATGCCTTTAAGCTAGGCATAATGCAAAGAGGAATCAATAACCATCATAATAATCGGAGCTATAAATTGCTTCAAATGGTTCCTCAACAAGTTCACTCTTGTTCCTTCTAGGAAAGGGGTACACACCTTTTGCCTTTCCGCGCAAGCGGATTTGTCCCTTACCTATATCGATGAAGCCTTTTACCGCTCGGAGGAAGTCCCTTCCAAGCACTATATTTCCTTGGTTTGGCTCCATGATGAAGAAATCAATCATTGCAATCCCTTTAAGGAATTTAACTGGCACGTCTTTTATTCTTCCCTGGATTTCAGAAATATCTCCATTAGTGTGTTTATGATAAGATGGTAATCTATCCATGTTAAATTTTAAAGAATCATGAACAATTTTTGGCATAGTAGAAACCATAGATCCAATATCACAATAAGCAAGGAAGTCTTGATTAGAGATGCTAATCCTAACAAAAGGCTCCCAATCATTGTCTATTTCCAAAATATCTCTCTTATTGGGTTTGGGTTTCTCTACCTTCATTAAGTCTAGAGCATCCATTCTCTTCTCAATAGTAGCAAGTCTATCTATGACAGTATCAAAGTTATGATCATAAACAAAGTAACTAGATAGACCATGTATAATTTCAAGAGCTCTAGCTTCGTCGCACTCTAGGAAATCTCCTTCAGCTATAATATCGAGAGAGTGTTTACACCATTTAAAAAGACCATGGTAAAAATATCTAAGCACAATTTTTATAGGTATCCAAGGCATAATTCTCCTATGTGCATCAGAAATTCTGTCCCATGCCTTCTTCATATTTTCTCCATCCTTTTGATGGAAATCTAAAACTTCTGATTCCCTCAAAGCACCAAATCCTAACATGCTTGACTAAACAGAAAGGACTACTAGCAAATAATTAATTTTTTTGTGATTTTCGATAAAAGACACTAAAGCAAAACTAAAAGGTAAACTAACAAGACTAAAAGCAAAAGTAAAAGATAGCGTGCAACCCCCCTATCTTGAAGAGTGGAGTCCCCGGCAACGGCGCCAGAAAACTTTGCTTGATGGCTTCTCGCCCCTCGTTGGTTACCCCAAGTGGAAGGTTTGAGATGCAGTGTAGCGGAAGTTTTCCCTTGGCAAAGATACCAAGGATCGATTTCCCCTGAGACTCCCAGTTTCAACAAGAAGGTATTAACTGTTAACGGTGCCAGATATTAGCAATCAACGTGGACCTGCACACTATTACAAATAACTTTGCTCCCAACGAGTACAGAGAGGTTCTCAATCCCTCCGGCCTTGTCGTTTACAAAGGATCAAGCGCAAGTGATAATAGTGATAGGTATTGCTGCAAATAGTAAGTAAAGCAGAAAGTAAATAGTGGATGTGATCAATGATGGTAATATGGACCGGGGTCCCATGATGTTCACTAGTGATGTCTCTCTCCCAAAATACGATAAAACAGCTATGTGAGGTAAACGAATTACAGCTGGGCAATTGACAGGACCATGTGCGCAAACCAATGCTAACTATGTTGCAAGAAAGGTAGAGGTTCAAAGCATGGGCGGTACGCCAAGGCAAGTAGACCGAAATCCATCTGCATCTACTACTAATCATCCACCTTGAGATATCTATCCCGAACATCTCGCTGGTATTAAGTTGCGAGTCCCACCAATAGTGTAAACTCAAAGCAACAGACAACTGCATTAAAAGAACTTTGCGTAAAGTAAACAATCCTTGCACCCGCGGGCACAAGCACCGTTGTTTACCCCCTTGTGGCAACAGCACATCCCCTAGACTCATGTTTCTATCACTCAAACTAGTCATCGAGGGGCATGAACCCACAATCGAGCATAACGTTCCCTCTTGGAGTCACTACCTACTACTTGGCCAAAGCAATAAATAGCAACGGAGAACATGCAAGAATTACTTACGAACATAAATATAAAAGTGGTAAATCAAATATATTACTCAAACACAATCTGAACATAATCTCACAATCCATCGGATCCCAGCAAACTCATCATAGCAACAGCATAAGGATTACATATGTGCCTCGATCATGTAGGGCAGCTCACGAAGTCTAATTAGTGAAGCACAAGAACGGGAGGAGAACTTCACATAGCTACTGGTCATGGACCCATGGTCCAAGGGAGACTACTCACAACTCATCCGGGAGGCATCCATGGTGGTGGAGAAGCTCCCGGTGGTGATCCTCCCCTCCGGCAGGGTGCCGGGAAGAGTTCTCCTGGTGCTCCCGATCTTGGAAGCGCGGCGGTGGCGGAACAGAGATGAGATCGCGAAAAAGGGTTCCCGTCTCGAGGGTTTTGGGACGCGTGTTAAATATATGCCAAAGGGGGGCATCAGCGGAGGCCTGGGGGGCCCAGGCGCCCCCCCGGTGCGGCCAGGAGGGGGGCCGCGCCACCAGGGCGCCTGGAGCCCTGGTGGCCCCCCTCCGGCCCTACTTCGGCTACCGGGAAGCTTCTGGAACGCTGATTTTTTATATAATTTTTCCGGGATTTTTCTGGCAGTTTACGTAATGGGAAAACCTGAAATACAAAAACAGCAGAAAACAGAAACTGGCACTGGGGTGCACTGAGTTAATAGGTTAGTCCAAATATGATCAAAAGTGTATGGAAGTGTATAAATATCATAGCAATATCACCCAAAAGAGGTATGGAGCAAGCAGAAATTATAGATACGTTTTGGACGTATCAGACGCCAGTGCGGAGGGGCGGCGACCTTATTCGAGGAGGTCAGGCGCGGAGGCAGCGGCGGCGATGCGGACTTGGCGCGGCGGCGGGGTGTGGGAAATGGGCGCGGGCGTGAGGGAGAGAGTGGGGCAGAGAATGGAGCGAGAGGCAAGGGAGGTCGAGGGATCTCTCGATCCTTCTGGCGGCGCTAGGAGGGACGGAGGGACGATTGGCTAGGGTTGAGTGGCAGGGAGATGGGCCTTGGCCCAAGGTGGGTAGGCCTGGCTGCGGCTGGGCTGGGTTCTCTCTCTCTCTCTACATCTTTTTCCATTTTAAAACAAAATAGAAAAAGAGAAAGAAAAGAAAGAGAAGGTAGGGGTGGAATTTGTGCATGGGGATAATTTTCACGGACTCGTAAAAGTGAGTTTGATCCCAGAAAATTAGAAGTGGGCATGATTGGAAATTAAATTCAAATTCCTTTGAATTTAATTCAAATGGTTTGAATAAGACTAGGATTTAGAAGTGCCCAAAAATGTTCGGATTTTTGGAGGAGCCTCGATAAAAGGGAAAAGGATAGAAGAGACGGTTTGGCGGTGAAACTTGAAGCAAAAGAGGTCTGGAGAATAAATGCGAGTGTGTTATGCTTAATTCCAAAGAATGGAATATTTATTTATGATAGCTCCATAATTATTAGGAGGATATGTTATAAAGAGAAGTCACACTTCCCTCGATTTAAATGGATCGAAGATCCACACAATTTATTTGGTTGAGATGCAAAACTTAATGACATGATGGCATGATGACATGATGCAATGCAAAAAAAATAACACAAGCACAAATGAAACACACGGGAGAACCCGGAACATCTGGAATCTTCTGGGACGTCGGTCTTCGGGCGTCACAACTCTCCCACACTAACAGAGGATCTCGACCCGAGATCCTAGAGATGGCATCGGGTAAAAACGGAAGAGGAAGAGGTAAAACAAAGTTGCTTCTTTGACAGATGAGTGAAACCACAAGCCTTGAGAGGTTAAACAAGTTGAATAAAGAATACAATGGAGATGAACGGAGATGAAAACACTTAGTTAGAAAAGAGGAACAAGGAGCATTATGAGAACCTTGAAGGCTGAAAGACATTAGACGAGAGCTTACGGACCAAAAGAATATGAAACTGCAAGGGTACAACCAAGGAATAAGAATGACATGATTCGGACCGCACTCCGACTAAAAATGGAAGGAATCAACATGAGCTTGAGGTGATGGAATGATACTGGATGAAATCAACAGCATATTGCCTCCGAAACAATTGAAAGAATGTCACAAGGGGTAAGAAGGACTCAGACAGCACTCCAGTTGAAAAGATAGGAAAAACTTGATAAGATGAGAGAATTAGAATGGAGGTCATGACACTCCGGTTAAATAGACAAGCAAGGGAGAATATGATCTTGATAAAAACGAGATGATGGTCAAAGAGAGAAATATCACAAAGCCTCTGGAACGAAAGAATAGCATATAAATCAATGAAAGAAAAGAATGGAGAAGAAAATGACAACTTCTCCAACAATGAATTAGAAAATCCTCCTTGCGGAGAAGGGTTGAACGGAGTTGTTGGAAATTCAACAACGAGAAGAATAAGCTTGTTGTGGGCTTATGGAAAACATCTCAAAATTATGAGGTGACAACCAGCCACTAATGGAAAACAATTGATTGGATTGAGATCAATAAGAAGACGAAAAACTTATTTCACCGGAATGATAAATGAAGAACTTGGGTCATTTATAAGCACCACAATAGCAACAATCCTTACGGGAAAGCTTTTAGGTGAAATACAACCCAAGATTACTCCAACAAATAAATTTAATGGTTGAAAAGATCTCTTGAACAAGGAAAATGATGGTTTTAAATATCTCATTCCTGATAACTCGTGAATCATCATTCATGAAGGAATTGTCAAGAATGACATAACACCATCTAAAAAGATAAGGGAGAAAGAATTGCAATTAGAATGCATGATGAAGAATGCTTGAGCTCCAACAAGAATCTTGATGAAAACTTCGAGGATGAATTAAAATATGATGAACCACCATGAGAACTCCGGTAATGAAAGCATGAGAAGTGAAAGATGAAAAGAATAAGATTCAAGGCCTGCGATGAATTAGATTGAGCTTTGAAATGATATAATAGAAATAACTTGGAACTCCGGAAAACAAGATGAACAACTTAGAACCAAGAATATGATATGATGAACAAGCTCCAGACAAAAGAATTAAATCACCTTGAAGGAATAAGAATAAGAATTATGTCATGCATCTCCTTCACCAATTTAAATTGGCGACAAGCAATGGATTTGGCATACTACTTATTCTTCTTGAAAAGGATTAAAGAGAGATCTAGCACAACCTTGGGTAAATCTTCAACGAAGCACCGGTAGGATTGTGAAAAGAACAAATGAATTAAAATGATAACAACGGAAGGGTAATCTTGAAAGAACCACCTTAAAAATTGAAACCGGGTGATGAAAGAGAATAATCACCGGGAAGAATAAGCACTTGAGGAAAATTTAGATACAAGAGAATGAAGAGATCGCGAACCGATTAAGAGTACTTGAACAAAGCACCGGTAGAACATGGAGACGAACGAAGAGGCATCAATGAAGGATAGTTGGAGGACGAAGTTGAAAACTGAGAACGAAGAAATATTCTGAAATGATGACCTTCGGAGGATCACAAAGAAAAGAATTCATGAAATGCTTCGGATGGCATAAAAGAATTCCTCACAATCTGAACAATAATGAGGATGGCAAGAAGCTAGAACCACGAATCTTGGAAGAACGGACCAAGATTTAAGAGAAACTCTTCTCCGGTCTTCAAATGTTGAGAATGAAGACGAGAAATGTCATGAAGAATTTCGAGATACTCCGGACGAATGACAAGAGGAAGGTGGAGCAAAAGATAGAAATAATTGAAAACAAGCTTGGAGAAGGCATGTGACTGATGGAAATCATTTTTACGTCACACTTTGAAAAGAATTCTCCGGAAAAAGAAGAGTCAGGTAAGATCCTAGGAAAAAACCTGTGGGTTAGGGCCCACTCAAAGAAATCACCGTTGAAAAGATTGCTTAAGAGATATTGCACTGGTTGAATTAAATGGCTTGAATAAGATAACAATCCTCAAAAAAAAAATTGAACGGATTAAGAATGGAATTATGAATCTTCAGCACTCCGGATATGAATAGCAAGAGGAGAATGATTAATTGGTGCACCGGAATAAGAAAGCATTGTGAAAAGAGGAAAAGGATAAGATCAACACCGAAATCTTGAATTACATCCACCGGCAGAATTTGAGAACAAAAGAATGATGAACTTGAAGATCTTGAGCATCTTCACGATAAATCACCGGATAAGAACATTGAAGGAAATGAATGAAGAACCTCACATGAATAAAATGGATACTTGATTTAAGAATTCCAGCTCCATAAAGAAAAGGGAGGGAGGGTGGGTGGGGGAAAACAAAGACGACTTGGGATGAATGAAACAGACAATCGTCAGATTTCTCAACGGCGTCCATATGTAATAACTTGAAGAGAAGGCACACCGGTTGAAAAGGATTAACATGAAAATTTTGATGATCAAGAAGGACTAGCACTCCCATAGAAATATGAGAACACCGATTAGGAAAGGTATGGAATCAACACTTGACATCGAAGCAACTCGAATACCAGAATCAAAACAAAAACACGGATAGATATGTTGCAACATAGTCTTCACAATATCATTCGAACGGAGAATTGAACGAATGAATTACGCAGGTACATCAACTTGTCGAGAAGCCACTTGGGAGAACAAAAGGTAAATAAAAGCAACAGGGAGCAGAAGAACAAATACAAGATAGAAGCTTCGTCCCACATCTTCGTGTTGAAAGCTCATGGAACGTGTTACAAAAGGGTTTTGCAATCCCCGGATCAGCATAGGCAAGGACCCTTTAAGATGCAACTCCCGATCGGAACAAGCCCATAAAACCACTTCACTCAATGTAGAACCCCGAACTTCATATCATGCATTCGTTGGAAGAATGCCTAGAACTACTAGATGAACCCACCTATTAATTTCCGAAAGTTTCCAGTTATGCAATCAGGTGTTGGGGATACAGGGGAAGCATCGCGCACTCAACTCTAAACCTACATCCAGCTGTATCCATCCTTCAACACATAACCAGTTATTTCCGGAAACCGTTTACCTCGGACCTTCGAAACGCATCTACTATACAAGCTATGGCAATACTCCCGAACTACCTCCCCAGTACTGGGTGATGTCGGGGTTATCTTGCCACTAACTGCATAGGAGAGTTTTCGATGTCGGCCATCTTAAGTATTCCAGAACTGATGCGATGGATTTGTGACGACAACACCTCGGAGCTTAACTCCCCGGGACACTGCCACAACCCCTAAATGACAGGAGGCATCGAGAACAATGTTCTCGTCACAAAGACATCGAAACAGTCCAAACAATACTTGCGTGATCCTAAAAAAAATTGGTGCATTTTTTAGAGTAGAAGAGACAAGAGTAATCGTCAGGAGTCCTCACCAGAGTGAAAAGAGATGAGGAGCAAAAGAAATCCTACTCTCCGATATAATATAGGACTCAAAACATTTTCAAGTGTGTGCCTAGACTCAACCGTCAACGATTCGATCAATCAGTGGGGGCTTCTAGGTCGGAGAAGGCTCTGATACCAACTTGTAATGCCCAGGATGGGACTATACCTCCTACGTGTCGAGGCACGACTTAAAGGTATAAGCCCATTCTGGAATGATCTCAAGTTTGGTATCTTTGCACGACTCATGTAAAAGAGGGATTAAATTGCAAAAGGAGAGAGTTGGCTTACACTCGCCACTTCACACAATACATTACATAAGCAAATCATCATTCAAAACATCACAACCCGACTACGGGTGAAGATCCAAAAGAAAGATACCAAAACAACATAAAACCATAGTTCTAGATCGAATCCTAGTAGAAACCACTAATGATCGTCGAAACGTCACAAGCAAACGGCCACTCTCTTCATCGAGCTCCCAGTGAAGTACTTGAACCAGCTTCTGCTTCAAACTCGGCTGAACCTGCATCTAGTGTTGTAGTATCTGTGAGCCACGAGGACTCAGCAATCCCATAACCATGGGTATCAAGACTAGCAAAGCTTTATGGGTAGGAAGAGGTAAAGTGGTGAGGTTGCAGCAGCGGCTAAGTATAATATGGTGGCTAGCTTACGAGTACAAGAATAAGATGAGAATCTACGCAAACGGTCGCAAAAGTAGTGATCGCTAAAGATCATGAACTACATACGAGTCAAACATAACCCCACCGTGTTCTCTTCTCAAAGTGAAAAGAGACAGTCACGGTTACTCACACAGTTGTGCGTTTTACTTCGGATCCTTTGTCAAGTTTTCTACAACCGGACATTAACAAATTCCAATCTGCCACATAACAGCGGGCACGGCTTTCGAAAGATCATAACCCTGCAGGGGTGTCCCAACTTAGCCCATCACAAGCTCTCATGATTAGCTGAAGTGATAAATATAATATCATCACCCCTTATCTTAGGGAAAATCCGATCAGGCTCAGCATCCCGGTGCACAAGACATTTCTACAATGGTAAAACAAGTCCAGCAAGACCTCCCGGCGTGCCGACACCCTGATAGTAGCCGTGACCGGATGGGACATCCTACATGAGCCAAACCTCGAGTTTCCCCGTGGTGGTTCCCGCAGTCCGCCCGTTTGGGACCAACACCATCAGCACTGGCCCCCCTGCTATGTAGAATTAAGAACCCGGGGACGCGACCCCCTATGCAATTTTAATTTTTTAATTAAGTTCTTATTATGAGGCAAATTAAAACCAATGTTGGGCCTTGCTAGAGGAGTTTTATTCAAAGTCGAACTGTCAAGGGGTCCCCATCCACCCATCGTGTAAGGAACGCAAAATCAAGGAACATAATGCCGGTTTATCGGCGCCTAAGGTGGCATGAGTGGAACAAAACACTGAGCAAAAGGCCAAGCCTTCCACCCATGCCCAGTATATAGGTGTGTTAATAATAATTATAGATATTGTGATATGCCAACAACAAGTTCCCACCTGGAACGATCTTCATCTTCACCTGCAACTAACAACGCTATAAGAGGGGCTGAGCAAGCGGGTAACATAGCCAAATAGTGGTTTTGCTAGGAAGGTGTCAAATGTTAGAGGTTTCATGGCAACAAGGAGAGGCTGACATAAAAGATGGGTAGCGCGACATGTAACGATAGCATCGAGACAACTAAGCATGGCAATGGTAGTAAAGGTATCCAAGGGTATGATCATCTTGCCTGGGATTCCGTAAGGAAGAAGAACGGATCCATGATGGGCCTCGAACCCCTCGTTGGATTACCCCAAGTGGAAGGTGTAAGATGCAGTAAGTAGAAGTGTTTTCCCCTAGCAAAGATGCCAAGGATCGAATCCCCAGAGACTCCTAGGTTCAACAGGTAGGTGTCAACTGCTAACGGTGCAATTAGCAATCAACGTGGACCTGCACACGGATACAAATAACTTTGCTCCCAACGAGTACAGAGAGGTTGTCAATCTCTCCGGCCTTGTAGTTCACAAAGGGTTAAAAGCAATATGATAGTAGTGATAGATAGTAATTTGCAATAGTAAGTAAAATAGCGGAAAGTAAATAGTGTATGTGATCAATGATAGTAATATGGACCGGAGTCACATGATGTTCACTAGTGATGTCTCTCTCCCAAAAGACGATAAAACAGCTATGCGAGGTAACAAATTATAGCTGGGCAATTGACAGGACCACGAACGCAAACCAATGCTGACTACATTGCAAGAAAGGTTGAGGTTCAAAGCATGGGCGGTACGCCAAAGTAAGTAGACCGAAATCCATCTGCATCTACTACTAATCATCCACCTTGAGATATCTATCCAGAACATCTCGCTGGTATTAAGTTGCGAGTCCCACCCATAGTGTAAACTCAATGCAACAGACAACTGCATTAAAAGAACTTTGCGTAAAGTAAACAATCCTTGCACCCGCGGGCACAAGCACCGTTGTTTTCCCCCTTGTGGCAACAGCACATCCCCTAGACTCATGTTTCTGTCACTCAAGCTAGTCATCGAGGGGCATGAACCCACAATCGAGCATAACGTTCCCTCTTGGAGTCACTACTTACTACTTGGCCAAAGCAATAAATAACAACGGAGAACATGCAAGAATTACTTATGAACTAAAATATAAAAGAAGTGAATCAAATATATTACTCAAGATCAATCTGAACATAATCTCATAATCCATCGGATCCCAGCAAACTCAACATAGCAACAACACAAGGATTACATAGGTGCCTCGATCATGTAGGGCAGCTCACGAGGACTAATTAGTGAAGCACAAGAACGGGAGGAGAACATCACATAGCTACTGGTCATGGACTCATGGTCCAAGGGAGACTACTCACGAGTCATCCGGGAGGCGTCCATGGTGGTGGAGAAGCTCCCGGTGGTGATCCTCCCCTCCGGCAGGGTGCCGAGAAGAGTTCTCCTGGTGCTCCTGATCTTGGAAGCGGCGGCGGCGGCGGAACAGAGATGGGATCGCGAAAAGAAGTCCTATTTCAAGGGTTACGGGGGACCCTTTAAATATATGCCAAAGTAGGGCACCGGGGGGCTCTCGGGGTGCCGAGGCGCCCCCCGGCGCGGCCCAGGGGGGGCGCGCCCACAGGGCGCCTGGGGCCCCTGTGGCCCCCCCAGGCTCCCCTTCGGAAGCAGTGTCGTTCCCGATACGCTGATTTTTTATATATTTTTTCTGGATTTCTCTGGGCAGTTCTCGAAACGTGAAAACCTGAAATACAAAAACAGCCGAAAACAGAAACTGGCACTGGGGTGCACTGGATTAGTAAGTTAGTCCAAATATGATCAAAAGTGTATGGAAGTGTATGAATATCATAGCAATATCACCCAAAAGTGGCATGGAGCAAGCAGAAATTATAGATATGTTTTGGACGTATCAACATCCCCAAGCTTAATTCCTGCTCGTCCTCGAGTAGGTAAATGATAACAAGAATAATTACTGTGGTGACATGCTATTAACCATATAAGACTTCTCATAGTCATATGACAAATGCTTACTGAGACAATGATTCTAAAGTAATTAAGTTGTCTCAAGAGAAAATCACAAATGACTGAAAGTTTTACAACATGAAACTGAAACATCAAAAAGATTTGCAATGAACATGATGTGCAAATATGATCAAGTGATATCTAGCTTGCCCCCTTTAGTGATGCAAAACATAAGTGCAGGGGCACCTTCAAGGTTTAAATGATGACTAGATACAATCATTTCAAAATAAACGATATCACAATCATGCAAAAGACAATGCTACTTTGGGACAATGCACATTACACTCAGAATGACAATCATGCTCTCAGTAGTTGATGCTTGAAGTGCTAGAGCTTTTTATTTTGAAACATGGAAGCAATTGTGTCAACGGTAGTAGTACTTCATATGTGTCATGCATAAAACATCTTATGAGTTGCAAGCCTCATGCATCGAATACTAATAGTGCTCGCTCCTTGTCCTAATTAGCTCGAATTCCCATGGGTCATCATTGCATTGCATATGTTTTAACCAAGTGTCACAAAGGGGTACCTCTATGCCACCTGTACAAAGGTCCAAGGAGATAGATCGCATTTGATTTCTCGTTTTTGATAAATCTCAACTTGAGGACATCCATACCGGGACAACATAGAAAATAGATGATGGACTCCTCTTTAATGCATAAGCATATTCTCATGAGAGATTGAAAATTAAGGTCCAAGCTAAAACTTCCACCATGATGCATGGCTTTGGTTGGCGGCCCAATGTTCTTCTCTAACAATATGCATATTAATTCAACCCACGGTAAATCACCCTTACTTCAGACAAGACGAACATGCATAGCAACTCACATGATATTCAACAAAAGTGTGACAGTTGATGGCGTCCCCAGAAACATGGTTACCGCTCAGCAAGCAACTCATAAGAAATAAGATACATAAGCAACATATTCTTTACCACAATAGTTTTTAGGCTACTTTCCCATGAGCTATGTATTGCATGGTTAATTTGCTTAGTGCAGGTGTAGGTTAGCAAAAGACTGGGAGCAACCAACTAAGAGAGCAATGACGGTCATAATCATGCAGAGCGACAAAGCAATATTGAATCAGGCATGGTAGTTATATCGCTACTTAGAAACAAAAGATCATCAAGGCTTGACAGACTTTCTTTACAGTCTTGAATATGCGTGAGCATACGCCAAGTCAATCAAAATAAATTCTCAAAGGAAGATATTACTAAACCATACCACATCATAGGCAAACAAACCAAGTTGGTATTCCAATGACACATTGGGAACCCCCCAGCTATTCGAGATTAACCAAAAGAAAACCTGAACTACTAAGCATCATCATGAAAGTAGCATCTTTATCATAGACACATTAACCAATGCAACGGAAGGAAACTCTCTTAATAAGGTGATCATGATAATTAAAAAGAGTTCAAGCAACCAACTAAATAAAAGCTCTTGAAAAGATAAGCATGAATACTAAGAGCAAAGCACGATAGTAGCTATTTAAAAGACAAAGAACACACACAGCATAGATAGACAATGAAAATTCTATGTAATGTTCTAGGTAGAGGTGGAGCGTGTTTCTCTCCCACATAAAGGAATACTGGGTTCCGACTCATTATGAAAAACTAAAAAGAAAAACTAAAAGCAAGACGCTCCAAGCATAGCACATAACACATGAAGTGATAAAAATATAGCGGAACGAGAGACGAACTGATAATGTTGATGGAGAAGAGGATGGACGGGGGCATCCCCAAGCTTAGACGCTTGAGTCTCCTTGAATATTTCTTGGGGTGCATGGGGGCATCCCCAAGCTTGAGCGCTTGACACTCCTGAATCTTTTTATCATCTTCCCTCGCACACTTGAAAACTCCCTTCATACATAACTCATCATAATCTGATTAGCGAGGTTAGTACCCTTAATAAAATAATTATACCTTGCTGGAAATAAGGATATTCTTGAAGTTCTACTGTTTCTCAAGATTGCCAAAAGGTTTTTGCAAAGAAAAAGCAAGTTCTTAATTTGCAAAGTGAAGGTAAGACAAAACAGGACAGAATCTGTGAAAAACAGAACAGCAGGCAGTAATTGACCTGTTCGGGATACTTATGCAACTCAAATAAAAAAACTCAGAACTGACGCACGAAAGAAAATTATATAGAGAACGCTGTGGAAAGAATTCAGACCAAAAAGATGATCTGGTGATTTTATACGAATTTTTCTATCCAAGGACAGAATCTGTTTCCTGGACAGCACCTCACAACTTTTGCACTTTCTAGCAACCAGAGGCTATACTTGGCACAAATATGAAAAGCAAAGATACAATGATGATGCTACAGCAGTAAACAACATCAAGACACAACAAAAGCAAAAAAAATTATTCATGTGGGCTGCCTCCCAAAGCGCTTTCTTTTATGCCTTTAAGCTAGGCATAATGCATAGATCAAGTTTTATCAAAAGTAAAAGAATAACTAGCCCGTACAACGGACTCATAAGGTAACTTGACCTTCTTACGAGGGAAGTGTTCCATCCCTTTCTTGAGAGGAAACTGAAATTTTATATTTCCCTCTTTCATGTCAATGACAGCACCAACGGTGCGCAAAAAGGGACGTCCCAAAATAATTGGACATGAAGGATCACATTCAATATCCATAATAGTGAAATCAACGGGCACATAATTATCATTGACAACAATAAGAACATCGTCAATCCTCCCCAAAGGTTTCTTTATGGAAGAATCAACGAGACGAACACCAAAAGAACAAGAATCATAAGGTTTCAATTTAAGCATATCATATAGTCTTTTGGGCATAATAGAAGTACAAGCTACAATATCACATAAAGCAAAGCATGAGAAGTTATTTATCTTAATTTTAATCATAGAATCCCAACCATCTCATATCTTTCTAGGTATGGAGGCTTCTACTCTGAGTTTCTCCTCCCTAGCTTTGATGAGAGCATTAGTGATATGCTCTGTGAAGGCAAGATTAAGCGTGCTAGTGTTGGGATCCTTAGCCATTCCTTGTAGGAAGGTGATAACTTCTGAAATACTACAATTATCAAAATCAATTTTATCATTAGTGGGCAGAATTGTAGTGTCATCCTCTTTGTTTAGTTCGCTCTCTATTATAAGAGTTTGAACATCTTCCCAAGTTTCGGGAAGCGTAGGAGCAATTTTAAACTGAGGCTCATACTTTTTTCCTGGAAAGGCCATGCCATGGGCATAACTCTCCGTCATAACTAGTGTAATCACAAGGTTTATCTTTTTTATAAACCCCGTCAGAGATGAGTGGGGCAATGGAAGTAGGGGTGTACCCCTCCCATTTAGTGTTTTTGGTAGAACTCATAGTAGCAAGCAAGCAAGATAACTATTTTTGTGATTTTTGATAAAAGGAACTAAAGCAAAAATGAAAAGTAAACTAACAAGGCTAAAAAGCAAAGGTAAAAGATAGCATGCAACTCCCCTATCCTGAAGAGTGGAGTCCCCGGCAACGGCGCCAGAAAATACTCCTTGATGGGCCTCGAACCCCTCGTTGGATTACCCCAAGTGGAAGGTGTAAGATGCAGTAAGTAGAAGTGTTTTCCCCTAGCAAAGATGCCAAGGATCGAATCCCCAGAGACTCCTAGGTTCAATAGGTAGGTGTCAACTGCTAACGGCGCAATTAGTAATCAACGTGGACCTGCACACGGATACAAATAACTTTGCTCCCAACGAGTACAGAGAGGTTGTCAATCTCTCCGGCCTTGTAGTTCACAAAGGGTTAAAAGCAATATGATAGTAGTGATAGATAGTAATTTGCAATAGTAAGTAAAATAGCGGAAAGTAAATAGTGTATGTCATCAATGATAGTAATATGGACCGGAGTCACATGATGTTCACTAGTGATGTTTCTCTCCCAAACGACGATAAAACAGCTATGCGAGGTAACAAATTACAGCTGGGCAATTGACAGGACCACGAACGCAAACCAATGCTGACTACATTGCAAGAAAGGTTGAGGTTCAAATCATGGGCGGTACGCCAAAGTAAGTAGACCGAAATCCATCTGCATCTACTACTAATCATCCACCTTGAGATATCTATCCAGAACATCTCGCTGGTATTAAGTTGCGAGTCCCACCCATAGTGTAAACTCAATGCAACAGACAACTGCATTAAAAGAACTTTGCGTAAAGTAAACAATCCTTGCACCCGCGGGCACAAGCACCGTTGTTTTCCCCCTTGTGGCAACAGCACATCCCCTAGACTCATGTTTCTGTCACTCAAGCTAGTCATCGAGGGGCATGAACCCACAATCGAGCATAACGTTCCCTCTTGGAGTCACTACTTACTACTTGGCCAAAGCAATAAATAACAACGGAGAACATGCAAGAATTACTTATGAACTAAAATATAAAAGAAGTGAATCAAATATATTACTCAAGATCAATCTGAACATAATCTCATAATCCATCGGATCCCAGCAAACTCAACATAGCAACAACACAAGGATTACATAGGTGCCTCGATCATGTAGGGCAGCTCACGAGGACTAATTAGTGAAGCACAAGAACGGGAGGAGAACATCACATAGCTACTGGTCATGGACTCATGGTCCAAGGGAGACTACTCACGAGTCATCCGGGAGGCGTCCATGGTGGTGGAGAAGCTCCCGGTGGTGATCCTCCCCTCCGACAGGGTGCCGGGAAGAGTTCTTCTCGTGCTCCCGATCTTGGAAGCGGCACCGGCGGCGGAACAGAGATGGGATCGCGAAAAGAAGTCCTGTTTCAAGGGTTACGGGGGACCCTTTAAATATCTGCCAAAGTAGGGCACCGGGGGGCTCTCGGGGTGCCGAGGCGCCCCCCCCCCC
>LR738712.1:541543034-541571318 GCA_902687465.1 Secale cereale | reverse complement strand
CCCCCCCCAGGCTCCCCTTCGAAAGCAGTGTCGTTCCCGATACGCTGATTTTTTATATATATTTTCTAGATTTTTCTGGGCAGTTCTCGAAACGTGAAAACCTGAAATACAAAAACAGCCGAAAACAGAAACTGGCACTGGGGTGCACTGGATTAGTAAGTTAGTCCAAATATGATCAAAAGTGTATGGAAGTGTATGAATATCATAGCAATATCACCCAAAAGTGGCATGGAGCAAGCAGAAATTATAGATACGTTTTGGACGTATCAATCCATGAAGTAGACGGAGCAACACAGTCGAGCGAATCCTCACAACTCCGGAACGAAACCGAAGCTAACAAGAGAAGCAACCGGAAAGAAGCAAACAACACGGTAAACACACAAGCATAAACATGGCATACGATGCACAAACAAGTATGATGCATGTCCGGTTTAAATATGCATGGCATGGCAAAGTGCACAAACAAGTACTACAAGTTAAGTAGAGCTCAATATGCAACGAGTTGCATATTGACGAAACACCACATTTTAATTATTTAATCGACTCTCGTTTATTTACAAGGCAAGGTTAAATGTTTGTTAACATGGCAAGAGGTGAAGCAAAACAAACTACCTATTTAGACATTTTAAATGAGGCCGGAAAATAACAACAACATATCCGGAAAATCCCCATATGCATGTTTATCAATTTTAAGCAACAACAATTCACACATTTAATGTTGTTAACATGATGCGGATGATATGATCAAGTTTATGCAATTTTATTAAAAGTTAACAAGAAGATATAAGGAGTATATGTCATCGTGGTGGAAGGGAAAAGGTGCCACGGCAACGATCCGAAAATGATGCAACGCAACATCTCGGTTCCGGTAACTCGTTGAGAGTCCGGTGCAAAAGAAAGGTGGCGTGAACGAGCGGAACAAGATGAAAGGTGGGGTGATCCCGTCACCGGGTTCCCACGGGTTGGCGACGAGGCAACCGAGGAGCAATGACAAAAGGCGAAACGGGCACGGTGCACACAAGGGCAAACATTTCATACAACACACAAGCAACATCCACGGGTCATCGTCTCGGTGGTATACCTTCGAAGCATTCGTTCTTGGAGGGGTTCGAGTTCGTAGAGGAAGAAGTCGTTCTCGCGAGTCGTGGTACACGTTCGTAGAGGGAAGTAGTCGTTCCGTTCGTAGTCATTCACGTTTCCGAAGAGGTACTTGCCGCGGCATCGGACGTCTTCGGGGCGACGGTAGTCGAACTTGGAGGGGGTAACGGTAGTCGTTCACGATCGTCTTGTCATTTGGCGCCATCTTGGTCTTGGCGGCGGTAGTGGTACACGGTTCGTCGGCGACGGTAGTTGTTCACGTTCGTAGATGTACACATCATCGGTAGGGGTACTTGGGGTCTTCAGACTTGCCGGTCTCGGGACTTGGCGACGGTAGGGGTACACTCGACCGTAGTCGAACTTGCCGGAGAGGAACTTGGCGCATCCATGTACTCGGCATCCGGGGAATCCCGCGTGGTCGTACACTTGTGGTTGTCGAGGCACTTGGCGAGGGTCGACGGTAGTGGAACTTGGTGGACATCCGAGTCTCGTGGTTACTTCACGGTGATGGGGTCTTGGAGCTGGGGTCTCGCACGCAACGAATCAACAACGCGTGCATCACAGTAGAGAAGGAAGCAGGGTTGGCCGGTGGTCGTCGTGGCCAGAGCAAAGGCGACCTTGGAGGCGGTAGTGGCTTGAAGGCGAGCGTCAGCTCAACGCAGGGGACTCAGCGACCCGCGCAAGGTTGAGCTCGCTCGCGAGCAGAACAAGGAGTGGGCGGCGGCGTGGCTTGAGCTGGAGGAGGCCGGGGTCATGGTGGCCGGGCGCCAGTGGGAGGCGGAGCTCGAGGTCAGGCAGGGCAGCGGCGGAGCAGGCTGAGGTCGCCGGAGGCGGAGATGGCCGGAGGAAGGAGGTCGACGACGGGGCCGCCGGAGTTGGCCGCCTGGTGGAGATGCGGGAGGCCAGGCGCGGCGCCATGGTGAGACGCCAGTGCGGAGGAGGCTCGCGCGGAGGGGCGGCGACCTTATTCGAGGAGGTCAGGCGCGGAGGCAGCGGCGGCGATGCGGACTTGGCGCGGCGGCGGGGTGTGGGAAATGGGCGCGGGCGTGAGGGAGAGAGTGAGGCATAGAATAGAGCGAGAGGCAAGGAAGGTCGAGGGATCTCTCGATCCTTCTGGCGGCGCTAGGAGGAACGGAGGGACGAATGGCTAGGGTTGAGTGGCAGGGAGATGGGCCTTGGCCCAAGGTGGGTAGGCCTGGCTGCGGCTGGGCTGGGTTCTCTCTCTCTCTCTCTACATCTTTTTCCATTTTAAAACAAAATAGAAAAAGCGAAAGAAAAGAAAGAGAAGGTAGGGGTGGAATTTGTGCATGGGGATAATTTTCACGGACTCGTAAAAGTGAGTTTGATCCCAGAAAATTTGAAGTGGGCATGATTGGAAATTAAACTCAAATTCCTTTGAATTTAATTCAAATGGTTTGAAGAAGACTAGGATTTAGAAGTGCCCAAAAATGTTTGGATTTTTGGAGGAGCCTCGATAAAAGGGAAAAGGATAGAAGAGACGGTTTGGCGGTGAAACTTGAAGCAAAAGAGGTCTGGAGAATAAATGCGAGTGTTTTATGCTTAATTCCAAAGAATGGAATATTTATTTATGATAGCTCCATAATTATTAGGAGGATATGTTATAAAGAGAAGTCACACTTCCCTCGATTTAAATGGATCGAAGATCCACACAATTTATTTGGTTGAGATGCAAAACTTAATGACATGATGGCATGATGACATGATGCAATGCAAAAAAAATAACACAAGCACAAATGAAACACACGGGAGAACCCGGAACATCTGGAATCTTCTGGGACGTCGGTCTTCGGGCGTCACAGGAGTACATAAGGGACACTTTCCAGAACGTTTCAGATTCCGAAAAGGAATAGGTATGTGGTACGGTAAGTAAACCGACTCCAAAATAGTTCCAACAACTATTTTTCTCCGTTTCGGAATACTTAAGAAAATAGGAAAATAAGAAGTAGTTAGGAAAGGACACGAGGCATCCATGAGGGTGGAGGGCACGCCCCTGCCTCGTGGGCACCTCGTGTGCCCTCCGATCTCTGTTTTCTTGCACGTTACTTCTTTTGGTCGGTATAAATTCGTTATATAATCTCCCGAAGGTTTTGACCACTGTACCACAACGAAATCCTCTGTTCTTGTTTTGAGCTGTCTTCTACCAGATTTTCTCAAGGTCAGGCATTATGTCGTCCCCCTCCTCCAATAATGTGGGCGAGGATGCTTGGCTAATGAAGATAGAGACCAAGTGAGAAGAAATCAGGAAAATCAAGGGAGGTGTCAAGATCAAGGAAGCCGCAGAGGAGCAACTCCCGGTAGAAGAAGAAGAAGGCTTCTTTCAACCCCACTACAATCATCTCACCCCTACTGAAATTGAAGCTTTCAAGGTGATTGAGCTAGCTCGCATACAAAATAAGTATCTCACACGTGAAAATATTTTGTTGCAAGAGCATATCACTGCACTCAAGGGCATTATCCACAAGTTGGAGGATCTCCTACGCTCGATGTGCGATACCCCGTCATCAACAACTCCATCATCACCACCTCTGAAGAAAGAGACATGAACACATGGGTATGGGCACTCCCCTTGGCAACTCCCAAGCTTGGGGGAGGTGCCCCAGTATCGTATCACCATCACACTTCTATCTTTACCGTTTTCTTAGTTCGATCCTCTTGGTTATACCTTGATCTAGTAGAATAAAGTTTAGTATGATATAGCTATGAGTTTTTCTATTGATCCTTATCTATGTAATCGAGTCTGTGAGATATATATAATAAAGATTAGTCTTGAGTCGACGGCTTGGTTATTTTGCTATGATCTAGAAAGAATAAAAAGAAATAAAGAGATCATATTGAACTTATGTAGAGTAATGACTTCACATATAAAGAGTATGATGAATAAAAGTCGTTGAGAGTTGACAAACATAGTTTTGGTCATCTTTGCAATTAATAGGAAGTAATAAAGAAAGAGAGGTTCTCACATATAAATATACTATCTTGGACATCTTTTATGATTTTGAGCACTCATTAAAATATGACATGCTAAAAGGTTGATGTTGGACAAGAAAGACAACGTAATGGGTTATGTTTTCTTATATTCGAAATAAATTATATTGTCATGGATCATCCAACATGTTGAGCTTGTCTTTCCCCTCACGCTAGTCAAATTCCTTGCACCAAGTAGAGATACTACTTGTGCTTCCAAATATCCTTAAACCTAGTTTTGCCATGAGAGTCCACCATATCTACCTATGGATTGAGTAAGATCCTTCAAGTAAGTTTTCATTGTTGCAAGCAATAAAAATTGCTCTCTACATATGTATGATCTATTAGTGTGGAGAAAATAAGCTTTATACGAGCTTGTGATATGGAAGAAATAAAAGCGACAGACTACATAATAAAGGTCCCTATCACAAGTGGCAATATAAAGTGACGTTCTTTTGCATTAAGATTTTGTGCATCCAACCATAAAAGCACATGACAACCTCTTCTTCCCTCTGCGAAGGGCCTATCTTTTATTTTTGTCTTATACCTTATACAAGAGTCATGGTGATCTTCACCCTTCCTTTTTACACTTTATCCTTTGGAAAGCACTATGTGTCGGAAAGATCCTGATATATATATATATATATATATATATATATATATATATATATATATATATATATATATATATATATATATATATATATATATCCAATTGGATGTGAGTTTGCATAAAGCATTATTGTTGACGTTACCCTTGATGTAAACGGTTGGGAGGCAAAACTATAAGCCCCTATCTTTCTCTGTGTCCGATTAAAACTTCACACCCATAAGTAGTGCATGAGTGTTAGCAATTGTGAAATACTAAATGATAGTTGAGTATGTGGACTTGCTGAAAAGCTCTTACATTGACTCTTTCCGATGTTATGATAAATTGCAATTGCTTCAATGACTGAGATTATAGTTTGCTAGTTTTTCAATGAAGTTTCTAATTCATACTTTACATTGTGAATATATTGTCACATCAGCATAAGAAATCATATGACAATATATATGTATATGTTGCTATTCTAAGAATGATCATGGTGCCCTCATGTCTGTATTTTATTTTATCGACACCTATATCTCTAAACATGTGGACATATTTTTTGATATCGCCTTCTGCTTGAGGACAAGCGAGGTCTAAGCTTGGGAGAGTTGATACGTCCATTTTGCATCATTCTTTTATATCAATATTTATTGCATTATGGGCTATTATTTCACATTATGTCACAATACTTATGCCTTTTCTCTCTTATTTTACAAGGTTTACATGAACAGGGAGAATGCCGGCAGCTGGAATTCTTAGCTGGAAAAGGAGCAAATATTAGAGACCCATTCTGCACAACTCCAAAAGTCCTGAAACTCCACGAAAGTCAGTTTGGAATATATTAAAAATATTGGGCGAAGAAAGCACCAGAGGGGGGCCACTCACTGTCCACGAGGGAGGAGGACGCGCCATACCCCCCTGGGCGCGCCCCTGCCTCGTGGGCCACCTGGAAGCCCCTCGATGCCCATCTTCTGGTATAAGGTGTCTTTTGCCCTAGAAAAAATCATAAGGAAGCTTTCGGGACGAAGCGCCGCCGTCTCGAGGCGGAACCTTGGCGGAACCAATCTAGGGCTCCGGCGGAGCTGTTCTGCCTGGGAAACATCCCTCCGAGAGGGGGAAATCGTCACCATCGTCATCACTATCGATCCTCTCATCGGGAGGGGGTCAATCTCCATCAACATCTTCACCAGCACCATCACCTCTCAAACCCTAGTTCATCTATTGTATCTGATCTTTGTCTCAAAACCTCAGATTGGTACATGTGGGTTGCTAGTAGAGTTGATTACTCTTTGTAGTTGATGCTAGTTGGTTTATTCGGTGGAAGATTATATGTTCAGATCCTTTATGCACATTAATACCCCTAATATTATGAACACCAATATGATTTGTGAGTAGTTACGTTTGTTCCTGAGGACATGGGAGAAGTCTTGTTATAAGTAGTCATGTGAATTTGGTATGCGTTCGATATTTTCATGAGATGTATGTTGTCTTTGGTGGTGTTATGTAAACGTCGACTACATGACACTTCACCATTGTTTGGGCCTAGGGGAAGGCATTGGGAAGTAATAAGTAGATGATGGGTTGCTAGAGTGACAGAAGCTTAAACCCTAGTTTATGTGTTGCTTCGTAAGGGGCTGATATGGATCCATATGTTTCATGCTATGGTTATGTTTACCTTAATTCTTCTTTCGTAGTTGCGGATGCTTGCGAGGGAGGTTAATCGTAACTGGGATGCTTGTCCAAGGAAGGGCAGTACCCAAGCACCGGTCCACCCACATATCAAATTATCAAAGTAACGAACGCGAATCATATGAGCATGATGAAAACTAGATTGAAATAATTCCCATGTGTCCTCGGGAGCGCTTTTCCTTATATAATAGTTTGTCCAGGCTTGTTCTTTGCTACAAAAAGGATTGGGCCACCTTGCTGCAACTTGTTTACTTTTTTTACTTGTTGCTCGTTACGAATTACCTTATCACAAAACTATCTGTTACCGATAATTTCAGTGCTTGCAAAGAATACTTTACTCAAAACTGCTTATCATTTCCTTCTGCTCCTCGCTGGGTTCGACACTCTTACTCATCGAAAGGACTACAATAGATCCCCTATACTTGTGGGTCATCACCCACCAGGGTTCAAGTCCTGGTGCTCGCATTCTTCCTAGATTTAGTGGGAGGAGACATTCTCATGGACGATAAGGCGCCGATGTGACTTTGTAAATCTCAAGATAATATGACGGCTCATTCTCTCGAAGGTGCTCATAAGGGTAGGGTGTTCGTGTGTGCATTCATAGAGGTGAGTGTATGCACGTCTGTATGAGCACTTGCATCCGTACTGTGTTAAAAAAACCTCTTTTTCATCCTGTTCTGTTAGACAATTTCTCCCCTTTTAATTCTTAGCATGAAGGTAGTGCAAAGCTATCGAGGTAGGGTTGTGATACGTCTCCAACGTATCTATAATTTTTGAATGCTCTATGCTGTTATATTATCATTCTTGGATGTTTTACAATCATTTTATAGTCATTTTATATCATTTTTGGTACTAACCTATTGACATAGTGCCAAGTGCCAGTTGTTTTCTGCATGTTTTTTACATCCCAGGAAATCAATATCAAACGGAGTCCAAACGCACCAAAACTTTTTGTGGAATTTTTTGGACCAGAAGCATCTAGTGGGCCGGAGAATCACCCAGGGGGTGCTCCGAGGGGAGCACAACCCACCAAGGTGCCCCAGGAGGCCTAGGCGCGCCCTGGTGGGTTGTGCCCACCTCGGGTGCCCCCCAGACCGCCTATTTGCTCTATAAATACGCCAATATTCTAGAAACCCTAGGGGAGTCGACGAAAATCAATTCCAGCCGCCGTAGAGTCCAGAACCACCAAATCCAATCTAGAAACAATCACAGAGGGGTTCACCACTTCCATTGGTGCCTCTCCGATGATGCGTGAGTAGTTCCTTGTAGACCTACGGGTCCGTAGTTCGTAGCTAGATGGCTTCCTCTCTCTCTCATTTTATTATCAATACGATGGTCTCTTGGAGATCCATATGATGTAACTCTTTTTGCGGTGTGTTTGTTGGGATCCGATGAACTTTGAGTTTATGATCAGATCTATCTTTTTATCCATGAAAGTTATTTGAGTCTTCTTTGATCTCTTATATGCATGATTTCTTATAGCCTCGTATTTCTTCTCCGATATTTGGGTTTTGTTTGGCCAAATTGATCTATTTATCTTGCAATGGGAAGAGGTTCTTTGTAGTGGGTTCGGTCTTTGCTTGATCCCAGTGACAGAAAGGGAACCGACACGTATGTATCATTGCTACTAAGGACAAAACGACGGGGTCCATTTCTACATAAATAGATCTTGTCTACATCATTTCATCATTCTTATTGTATTACTCCGTTTTTCCATGAACATAATACACTAGATGCATGATGGATACACTACAAAAAAAGACACATCTGTGACATTTTGTGCCAGCCAATTTTTTCTGTCATACTTATGACACTTCTATGACGGTAATTCGAACAAAGACCCGTATCATCATAGATGTGGTGGGCTCCTACTTCTACGACAAAAAATCATGACAGAAAATGGGCTTTTCATCCTGGACGGGCCGGAGACGCAGCTGCATGACATTCTTTGGGCCGTCCATGACGGAAAAAACTGTGGTAGAAGTGAGGGCGAAGAAAATTTCAGGGAGTTCCCGGTTACGGTGGGTGGTCAGGGCGGAGCGATGCACGAAGGTTTGCGCGTTTCTCTTGTACACGTCGCGTGTATGTGTGAGGCGTTGGGTGATGACCCACAAGTGTAGGGGATCTATTGTAGTCCTTTCGATAAGTAAGAGTGTCGAACCCAACGAGGAGCAGAAGGAAATGATAGGCAGTTTTCAGTAAGGTATTCTCTGCAAGCACTGCAATTATCGGTAACATATAGTTTTGTGATAAGGTAATTGGTAGCAAGTAACAAGTAGTAAAAGTAAATAAGGTGCAACAATATGGCCCAATCCTTTTTGTAGCAAAGGACAAGCCTGGACAAACTCTTATATAAGGAAAAACGCTCCCGAGGACACATGGGAATTATCATCAAGCTAGTTTTCGTCATGCTCATATGATTCGCGTTCGTTACTTTGATGATTTGGTATGTGGGTCGACCGGTGCTTGGGTGCTTCCCTTACTTGGACAAGCATCCCACTTATGGTTAACCTCTATTGCAAGCATCCGCAACTACAAAAGAAGTATTAAGGTAAACCTAACCATAGCATGAAACATATGGATCCAATCAGCCCCTTACGAAGCAACGCATAAACTAGGGTTTAAGCTTCTGTCACTCTAGCAACCCACCATATACTTATTACTTCCCAATGCCTTCCTCTAGGCCCAAACAATGGTGAAGTATCATGTAGTCGACATTCACATAACACCACTAGAGGAAAGACAACATACATCTCATCAAAATATCGAACGAATACCAAATTCACATGACTACTTATAGCAAGACTTCTCCCATGTCCTCAGGAACAAACATAACTAATCACAAATCATATTCATGTTCATAATCAGAGGGGTATTAATATGCATAATGGATCTGAACATATGATCTTCCACCGGATAAACCAACTAGCATCAACTACAAGGAGTAATCAACACTACTAGAAACCCACAGGTACCAATCTGAGGTTTTGATACAAAGATTGGATACAAGAGATGAACTAGGGTTTGAGAGGAGATGGTGCTGGTGAAGATGTTGATGGAGATAACCCTCCCCGAGATTGGAGAGTTGTTGGTGATGACGATGGTGACGATTTGCCCCTCCCGGAGGGAAGTTTCGCCGGCAAAACAGCTGTGCTGGAGCCCTAGATTGGTTCCGCCTCGAGACGGCGGTGCTTCATCTCGAAAGCCTCCTTGTGATTTTTTTCTAGGTCAAAACACTTGATATAGCAGAAGATGGGCATCGGGGGGGCTGTCAGGTGGCCCACGAGGCAGGGGGCGCGCCCCCACCCTCGTGGACGGTGGGTGGCCCCCCTCCTGTACTTCTTTCACCAGATATTTTTTATATTTTCCAAAACCGACTTTCATGGAGTTTTAGGGCTTTTTGAGTTGTGCAGAACAGGTCTCCAATGTTTGCTCCCTTTCCAGCCCAGAATTCCAGCTGCTGGCATTCTCCCTCTTCATGTAAACCTTGCAAAATAAGAGAGAAACGGCATAAGTATTGTGACATAATGTGTAATAACAGCCCATAATGCAATAAACATCAATATAAAAGCATGATGCAAAATGGACGTATCAACTCCCCCAAGCTTAGACCTCGCTTGTCCTCATGCGGAAGCCGATATCGAAAAATATGTCCACATGTTTAGAGATAGAGGTGTCGAGAATATAAAATACGGACATGAGGGCATCATGATCATTCTTATAATAGCAACATATATATTTTGTCATATGATTTCTTATGTTAAATTAACAATCTATTCACAATGTCAAGTATGAATCAGAAACTTTATTGAAGACCAACAAACTTCATCTCGGTCATTGAAGCAATTACAATTTATCATAACATCAGAAGAGTCAATTATAAGAGCTTTTCAGCAAGTCCACATACTAAACTATCATTTAGTCTTTCACAATTGCTAATACTGACGCAATACTTATGGGTATGGAGTTTTAATCGGACACAGAGAAAGATAGGGGCTTATAGTGTTGCCTCCCAACCTTTTACCTCAAGGGTAATGTCAACAGTAATGGATCATGATAGCTTACATCCATGTGGGTATATATGTCAGGATCTTTCCAACACATTGTGCTTGCCAAAGGATAAAATGTAAAAAGGAAAAGTGAAGATCACCATGACTCTTATAAGGTAAGAACAATAGATAGGCCCTTCACAGAGGGAAGCAAAGGTTGTCATGTGCTTTTATGGTTGGATGTACAAAATCTTAGCGCAAAAAAACCACACCTTATATTGCCACTTGTGATGTGGACCTTTATTATGCAGTCTGTCGCTTTTATTGCTTCCATATCACAAGATCGTATAAAGCTTATTTTCTCCACACTAATAGATCATACATATTTAGAGAGTTGCAACAATGACAACTTACTTGAAGGATCTTACTCAATCCATAGGTAGATATGGTGGACTCTCATGGCAAAACTAGGTTTAAGGATGTTCGGAAGCACAAGTAGTATCTCTACTTGGTGCAAAGAGTTTGTCTAGCATGAGGGGGAAAGGCAAGCTCAACATGTTGGATGATCCATGGCAATATACTTTATTTCAGATATAAGAAGACATAACCCATTACGCTGTCTTCCTTTTCCAACATCAATTCTTTAGCATGTCATATTTTAGTGAGTGCTCACAATCATAAAAGGTGTCCAAGATAGTATATTTGTATGTGAAAACCTCTCTTTCTTTATTACTTCCTATTAATTGCAACAATGACCAAAACTATATTTGTCAACTCTCAACAATTTTTGTTCATCATACTCTTTATATGTGAAGTCATTACTCTCCATAAGGTCAATATGATCTCTTTGACTCTTTTTATTATTTTCTTTTATTTTCTCATGATCATGGTGAGATAATCAAGCCCTTGACTCAAAACTAATATTTATTATATATAGCTCACGGACTCCATTACAAGGAAGGATCATAAGGCAAAGCTCACAACTAGATCATACTAAACTTTATTCTACTAGATCAAGATATAACCAGAAGGATCAAACTAAGAAAAGCGGTAAAGATAGGAGTGTGATGGTGATACGATACCGGGGCACCTCCCCCAAGCTTGGCAGTTGCCAGGGGGAGTTCCCATACCCATGTGATTATGTCTCTTTCTTCGGAGGTGGTGATGATGGGGTTTTTGATGACGTAGGCTTGTCGTCCATCTTCCAAGGCATAGGCTCACCATCGTAGAAGGATGATCGAGTCTCCGGGATCCTCAAATATGCAGCCAAACTCATCTTCTTGAATCTCTATTCATACTCACGGTTTTGGTTTTACAGGTCATAGATCTGGACTCAGAGGTGTTCGATTTTCTCGTGGAGCTTGAAGATGGCCTCCCCAATGTTCTTGGCATCCATCTTGTGGTTGTTGATGAACTCCGTGATCATCATGTGGTTGGCGTTGAGTCCTCATTCCACCATACCCTGGCACTTGAAAACTTGTTGCTCCATTGCTTCGAGTCTTGTCTCCACACTTCTGGTCCTCCTTGGTCCCTCAACATCGCGGATGTGCAGCACCCCCTCACGTACCTCAATGGTTTGAGGGTGTTGCAGCACCTCCGCGAGGTAGGGCTTGATGACCTTCTCAAAAAACTTGTCATTGGAGGCGCTTGAAGACGTCATGGTGATCTGGATCTGTCAGAAGCACAGCTCGAAACAAAAGCAGAGGATTTTCGCGTGGTGCGGTGGTCAAAACCTTTGGGAGATTATATAATGAATTTTTACCGGCCAAAACAAGTAACGTGCAAGAAAACAGAGTCCAGAGGGCACACGAGGTGCCCACGAGGTAGGGGGCGCGCCCTGCACCCTCGTGGACGCCTCGTGTCCTGTTCAGACTACTTCTTATTTTCCTAATTTTTTAAATATTCCAAAACAGAGAAAAATTGCCATTAGAACTGTTTTGGAATCGGTTTACTTACCGTACCACATACCTCTTCCTTTTCAGAGTCTGAATCATTCTGGAAAGTGTCCCTTATGTATTCCTCTGGGGTTACGGTTTCAATAACATTGGTTTCAACATTTATGGGATTTCCTGAGATATAATGTTTGATTCTTTGACCGTTCACCACCGTCGGATTTGTGCCTTCAAAGTTATTGATTTTTATGGCACCAGATCGGTAGACCTCCTCGATAACGTAAGGACCTTCCCATTTAGAGAGAAGTTTTCCTACAAAAAATCTTAAACGAGAGTTGTATAGCAAAATATAATCACCTATGTTAAACTGACGTTTTGTATCCTTTTGTCATGCCATCTATTAACTTTTTCTTTAAACAGTTTGGCATTTTCATAGGCCTGGGTTCTCCATTCATCAAGCGAGCTAATGTCAAATAACCTCTTTTCACCGGCAAGTTTGAAGTCATAATTGAGCTCTTTAATAGCCCAATAAGCCTTATGTTCTAGTTCGAGAGGTAAGTGACATGCTTTTCCATAAACCATTTTATATGGAGACATACCCATAAGATTTTTATATGCAGTTCTATAGGCCCATAATGCATCATCAAGTTTCTTGGACCAATTCTTTCTAGATCTATTAACAGTCTTTTGCAAAATTAATTTCAGCTCTCTGTTACTTAGTTCTACTTGACCACTAGACTGTGGGTGGTAAGGGATGCAATTCTATGATTAACATCATACTTAGCAAGCATTTTACGGAAAGCACCATGAATAAAGTGTGAACCACCATCAGTCATTAAGTATCTAGGGACTCCAACCCTCAGAAAAATAACTTCTCTAAGCATCTTAATAGAAGTGTTGTGATCAACACTACTAGTTGGAATAGCTTCTACCCACTTAGTAACGTAATCAACAACAACCAAAATATGTGTATACCCATTAGAGGAAGGAAACGGTCCCATATAATCAAAGCCCAAAACATGAAATGGTTCAATAACAAGTGAATAGTTCATAGGCATTTCTTGACGCTTGCTAATATTACCAATTCTTTGACATTCATCAGAAGACAAAACAAACTTCCGAGCATCCTTGAAGAGAGTAGGCCAATAAAAACCAGATTGCAATACCTTATGTGGAGTTCTATCTCCAGCGTGGTGTCCTCTGTAAGCCTCGGAGTGGCACTTGTGTAGGATTTGTTCCTGTTCATGCTCAGGTACACAACGTCTAATAATACCATCTAATCCTTCTTTATACAGGTGTGGGTCATCCCAGAAGTAATGTCTTAAATCATAGAAAAACGTTTTCTTTTGCTGGTATGTGAAACTAGGTGGAATAAATTTAGCAACAATGTAATTAGCATAATCAACATACCATGGAGCAGTACGAGAAGCATTTATGACAGCTAATTGTTCATCAGGAAAGCTATCATCAATAGGTAGTGGGTCATCAGGAATATTCTCTAACCTAGACAAGTTGTCTGCAACGGGGTTCTCAGCTCCCTTCCGATCAGTAATATGGAAATCATATTCTTGTAGCTGGAGAACCCATCTAATAAGTCTAGGTTTAGCATCTTTATTTTCCATAAGATATTTAATAGTAGCATGATCAGTGTGAACAGTTACTTTAGAATCAACAATATAAGGCATAAACTTATCACAAGCAAATACAACTGCTAAAAATTCCTTTTCAGTAGTAGCATAATTTCTCTGGGATCTATCTAGAGTTTTACTGGCATATTGGATAACATTTAATTTCTTATCAACTCTTTGTCCTAGAATAGTGCCTACAGTATAATCACTAGCATCACACATAATTTCAAAGGGTAAATTCTAGTCAGGCGGCTGGAAAATAGGTGCAGAGATCAAAGCTTTCTTAAGTATTTCAAATGCCTCTACACAATTATCATCAAAAACAAAAGGAACATCTTTTTGTAAGAGGTTAGTCAGAGGCCTAGATATTTTTGAGAAGTCCTTAATGAACCTCTTATAAAACCCGGCATGACCAAGGAAACTTCTTATACCTTTGATGTCCTTGGGACACGGCATCTTTTCAATAGCATCAACTTTAGCTTTATCAACTTCAATACCTCTTTCAGAAATTGTATGCCCCAAGACAATACCTTCGTTAACCATAAAGTGGCACTTTTCCCAATTCAAGACAATATTAGTTTCTTCACATCTCTACAAAACTCAATCAAGGTTGCTTAAGCAATCATCAAAAGAAGTTCCATAGACGGAAAAATCATCCATGAAAACCTCAACAATCTTTCCACAAAAATCAGAGAATATAGCCATCATGCATCTTTCAAAGGTAGCAGGTGCATTACATAAACCAAAAGGCATACGTCTATAAGCAAAAGTACCGAAAGGGCAAGTAAAAGTGGTCTTTTCTTGGTCCTCTTTTGACGCAGGTATTTGAGAGAAACCAGAATAGCCATCTAGAAAGCAAAAATGAGTATGTTTGGATAACCTTTCTAGCATTTGAACAATAAAAGGTAGAGGGTAATGATCCTTCTTAATAGCTTTATTTAATTTGCGGAAATCAATTACCATTCTATAGCCTGTAACAATTCTTTGTGGGATCAATTCATCTTTATCATTAGGAACAATAGTAATACGTCTCTTCTTAGGGACACAATGGGCAGGACTTACCCACTGACTATCAGCAACTAGATAAATTATACCCGCCTCTAGAAGCTTTAGTATTTCTTTCCTTACCACTTCTTTCATCTTAGAATTTAACCGTCGTTGATTATCAACAACCGGTTTAGCATATTTCACCAATTTTATTTTGTGTTGGCATAGAGTGGGACCAATGCCTTTAAGATCATTAAGGGTATATCCAATAGCAGCACGGTGCTTCTTCAGAGTTTTCAATAATTTCTCTTCTTCCTTCTCTGAAAGGTTAGCACTAATAATAGCAAGATATATCTTCTTTTCGTCGAGATAAGCATACTTAAGAGTATCAGGTAATGGTTTGAGCTCAAACACGGGATCATCTTTGGGTGGAGGAGGATCCCCTAGAATTTCAATAGGCAAGTTGTGTTTCAATAGAGGTCCCTGTTTAAAGAATATTTCATCTATTTCACTTCTCTCATTCATAAACATATCATTTTCATGGTCTAGCAAATATTGTTCTAAGGGATCGTTAGGAGGCACAACAATAGAAGCAAGACCAATGATTTCATCCTTATTAGGCATTTTTTTGTCATGGGGTTGTCTACGAAATTTAGCAAAGTTAAAATCATGAGACATATCCCCTAAACTAATAGTAACAACATCCTTTTCACAGTCTATCTTAGCATTAACAGTATTCAAGAAGGGTCTACCAAATATAATGGGGCAAAAATCATCTTGTGGGGAACCAAGAACAAGAAAATCAGCAGGGTATTTAACTTTCCCACACAAGACTTCAACATCTCTAACAATCCCAACTGGTGAAATAGTGTCTCTGTTGGCAAGCTTAATAGTAACATCAATATCGTGCATAATTTCTTCATATAAGGAATGAGGTATTGCACTAGCACTAGCACCCATGTCATATAAGCCATGATAACAATGATCTCCTATTTTAACAGAAATAACAGGCATGCCTACAACAGGTCTATGTTTATTCTTAGTATCGGGTCTAGCAATTCTAGTAGCTTCATCACAGAGGTAAATACCATGCCCATCAATATTATCAACCATGAGATCCTTAACCATAGCAACACTAGGTTCAACTTTAATTTGCTCGGAGGGTGTAGGTTTTCTAGTATTACTTTTACGAACCATAGTTGAAGCTTTAGCATGATCCTTTATTCTAACAGAGAAGGGTGGTTTCTCAATGTAAGCACTAGGAACAATAGGATCAACATTATAAGTGATAGTATTTTCTTCAACTTTAAAGAGTTCAACTACTTTTACTTCAATGGGAGGATGAAATTTAAACCACTTTTCCTTAGGGAGATCAACATGAGTAGCAAAAGATTCACAAAAAGAAGCTACTATCTCAGATTCAAGTCCATATTTAGTGCTAAATTCACGAAAAACATCAGTATCCATAAAAGATTGAACACAATCAAACTTAGGTGTTATACCTGACTCCTTACCTTCGTCGAGATCTGTAGCGACCCGACCCGAATGGATCAAGTCTCTGTGCTTAAGTGTCATCCCTGGACCGGTATGCTGACACACACAGTACTCGAGGATTTATAACAGAGGTAAATCACATGTATAAAGTAACGTAAATGCTATTACCTCAATCCAATATCGGAAGTAACAAAGTTGTGGAGTTACATCAACACCAACGGCAAAGTTGAGTATAGACAGCGCAACCCTAACGTAACACTTACTCGTCGAATAATTCTTGCAACATGAGACATTGCAGCCATGTAGGTCAGTACATTGAATGTACTGGCAAATTCACACTGTAGAGTAATTATGAACAATGCCTACAAATATATGCATATTTGGCTGGTGGAGGTTGTAAGGTTGTTTTTGCATAAAGTTGATTTTTCCCTACCACAAAGGAATGCATTTATTTAACTACTTTGTTAAATTTACTTCATGAACAATTGAGTATGGTTCCTCCATACCAATCCCAAACCAAAGTCATTATTAACCCAACAAATTAATTAAATAGAGTGTTGAGATCAACAAATAATCCACTTCTACATACTCAAAGATGTCCATAACCGTGGACACGGCTACTCATGAATAGTTTGTACACTCTCCAGAGGTTTGTGCACTTTTCCCCATAAGACTCGATCACCTCCATTTAATTTCTCGCACTTCATGGTGTTTGAGAACGGGATAACTGAGACACAGTCTTTCAGAAGCATTAACTCTTTACCCCGGGTAGACCCGTACACCTACATCCGCTACATCTGCTAGTCTACCACTGAAAGAGGTCACATAACATACTCAACTACGCCAGAGCCCATAATGGCTTGTGGCTGCACATGGAAGTTTCTAGGCATGAAAATATCATATGATCCCTTTGAGCCTGGGTGGCATTCCAATAGGGTGATCACACGGGTCCTCCGGGATTACCTAGGACAACACTGGTTTCTCCAGGTGCCCGGCAAACCACTGGGTGCTCCAGGGTGCCACAACCAATCCACCTAGAGGTCTATTAAATTTCCACCTTAAATTTCCCTTAAATAAATATCACTCTCACATCTTTCATGAAACTCTCATACCAATCCACGTCTACGAGCATGACTAAGCAATCAGTAACAAAGCGTATATCCCCTTGGTTGATCTCAAGTCATTGGGTTCCTACCTCATGAACTACAAAGCATCATATTATGAAACCAGTCCTACTCATGCAAGTGTTTGAGTATATAACTAATGCAATGAAAACTGGGTATTGGAAAGTATGATCAAAGTGTGAACTTGCCTTGTACTGTAGATGAAGATTATTCACACTCATAACTCGTGTTCGATTCACACGCCACACTCTCATCGATCTATCGTAAGCAATCAATAGTAACCACACATAAGCAATAACTCAAAAAGATCGAAGAAACACTTCGGAAAACTTCAAAACAAGCAAATAACTCTTGCAACGAAAAACAATTTCTAACAGTACCAAAATTAGGTGAATTTGGCCTTATCAGCAAGTTTAGGTCAAGAGCTTCAATTTGCAAAAAGAATCAACTCAAACGGAGTTACAGTCAAAAAGATATGATCAAAAAAAGTTTAAATATGAATTTAAACAAATTTCGAAATTCGAAAGTTACAAAAAGTTTATTTGATAGTTTCACTGGATAGGTGAGATCAAGACGAAAATCTACGCGTTGGTTTCGTCTAATTTGGATGAACGAGTAAAAAGTTATGGCTATTTGAAAAATCAGGGCCAAGCTGTTTTAGATAGAAAAATAGTTACGGCTAAAAGAATTCTAGGTCTAATGTATAAATACATAAACTAATTTATAAATGTAATTATTCTACCGTACTAGTTTAGAAATAATAAGCTACGGGAGTAAATAAAAAAATAAAATAGATACCTTTATAGGGAGAGAAAAGATGGCTTTGGAGAGAATAGACAACTTCCAGAAGTCCGACGGAGAGGAGAGAATTTTTTTTTCTTTAATGAATCTAGTCAAACCAAAATATTGATTTAATCCGAATTGGATGATTTTTGAAGGCCCTATGAGTCTATATTTATAGGTGGAAGAAAGGATTAGGGGTCAAAGGCTAGGCAATGTGAGACTAAACATATATATACGTAAATGAAAATAAACGGAATAGAGTAACTGCATGGGCTGAAAAAAAAAAGCCTTTCGGTCAGCCGCACGCCCGTACGCGCAGTGTGTGCACTGGAGTTTTTTTTTTAATTCGGCCCAAGTGAAAAAAAAATTGGAAAGGAAAAAAAAAGGCTAGCTGGGCCTGCCCATGTTGGGAAAAAAATAAGGCGCATGCTGCTATTATGTTACGCTGGCGGGCGACAGTTAGTTAAGAGCGCATGTGTAGTTTTTTTAAGTAAAAACAGAAAAGTAAAACGGAAAACCGAAAATAAAATAATGTTTTACATAGGCATATTATATATAAATTTTTTTAGAAAAACATTTCCTACAACGTGAACATTTTTCTACAGCAAAATAAAATGCTCCCATATTTTAATAAATCAAATAGTGATACTGAGGCAATAAAATCCAATAAAATCATTTTAAAAATACCAAAGTGATTTCAAATTTATTTCTCTCCAATTTTCTACTCTAGGGAATCATGTTACCCTATTTTCCATATGTTTTATTTTTGGAGAAAAATAATTTGAATAAAAACCAAATAACTCAATATTTGAAAATGAGTAGCAGAATATTTCAAAAGAACTTCCAACTCATATTTCTTATAATTTGAAGAAGTCATTTTATCTTCTCTCGGGAAAATCATTGAGTTGCATCAAGTTTCTGGATTTGAAATATTTTCAAATGAAATTCAAATCTTTTCAAAATCCTTTTTCATTTATTAAATGGAAGAAGTCATATTATCTTCACTCCAAGGTTCTGTGTTGAAATGAATTTGAATTCATGGGGAAACAAAAATGCAAAGTGAAAGTTTGGGAAATCATTTCATTCCCTCTCAATTAACTTTCAAAAGTTTCAAATTTCACTCAATTTCACAGCACATCACACAAGCAATCAAAACTATCTATTTAATATAGCATTCCAAAATTTAGAATTTTGGGATGTTACAAACCTACCACACTTAAAATGAATCTCGTCCTCGAGATTCGAAGAGGCTAGCAAGAAATAGGTTGGGGTTCGGGGTCTCTTAACAAATCCATTGATCGGTATGGTCTAGTGTGCTACCACACTTAGAAACATGGTTACGGTTCCATCAAAACTTAAGTACTCCATCCTTATTGTTGACAGGGTCGGTCTTCTCAAACCTTCGGGATAATTCCTTCTCTGGGCTCTTTCGGTAGTGGCATAACCTTTGTCCTCAATTCTTGTGTCCTTTCATCTTGGTAAGGTTCTTTCGAGACTGGCTCTTCTTAGTTGAGAGGTCTAGTGCCAATACTAAACAAATATCGATATCTCATAGTGATCATCAACAATTTGACTGGGTCCCTGTAGAAAACGGGTCTGGGCTTTATTCTCACCGTATATCCTACGGTTGGCAACAACTGCCTTGTACAGGGGAAAATTTGTCATACCATTCTAAGGTTTAAACAAAGTTTTGACATCGTCGTCTCTCTACTATAGGTAAGTCACTCAAATTTACCATCCCGTATAACAGAGGCGAATAATAAGAGTAAGTCCGTATGGTGGTCAATCCATTCCGCAACCAAATCATTACCTTGTATATGGTTTAGTGAATCTCGCATTCGAACACTCGGTCATCCTCACAAGCATTGCAGAATTTCTCTTGTCGACGAACTAAGTTCAGATATTTTCATTACTGCTGCAAGCTGAACAAATATCTATCATTTCGTCACCACCCTCGGGTTTAGCGTAACCACCTATAATATCGCATGTTGACAAAGTCGTAACTTCTACCAGGGGTTTTCCTTCAGCAAAAGTGTGCTTGCTTCTTGACAAGTCCTGGGGCCTGTGGGTTATGGCTCATCTCATCACTAGTAATACTCGGTCTCATCATCGATTTGCAACTGATCATTCTTCCAACATCTAGCTTCTTAGCATTCTTAAATCCGTCCAATTGTAATGTATCACCTTCCATCTATTGGTACAAACTAATATATAATTACGCAGACTCATCTTTGTGTGATCCATTCCAAGGTGTGATGTAACTAGCTCTTGTATTCGGGTAAAGGTGATGGGTTCTACCACCCTTAAAATGAAAAACACTTGTTTTCTCCAAAATCTTATTCCATGTATCATGATTTCACTCATTGCCTATATAGTAACAACTCAAAAATCCAAATCAATACCAACGATGCTAACTTTATTGATTCTCAACTTGTTACCATCTACTGCATTTCCATTACTTGCTTCAACTCAACTACTTAGCACAACTCTCCTTCTTCTTGGACAATCTCGGGCATAGTGCCCTGCTTTACTACAGCAGAAACATATTACTTTTGACTAGTCTCGTGGTTCCCGTGTGATTACGTAGCCTCCTTAGGTCCTCGGCTAATGGGTCCACTTCAGAACTTGTATATCCTTAAATCATCCTTGGAGTCACTATTGCTCCACCCTCCAGCATTACACTCTCTTTAAATCCAATTGTACTTATTTCCTTCATATTCTTGGGGTAAGCATCATTTAAAGAATGAACTCCAACTTATTTTGTGTGAACTTCACTCTTTGGAGCAACATTTTCCTTTCCACTCGTCGAGTGTTCACACAGAAAAAGTATCACCCCAAAATAATATGCACTGGTTCATCCGTAATTCAGTTCCTCCTCAAATCAAATCTTTTATTACACCCTGAACCACTCTTCGACACTACAATTTCCAGGGTGCTTCACTACAAATGTTGCCATCCACATAGTTGGGTATGGTCAAACATTCCTTCCATATTTATTCCTTTGTCCTAGCTGAGGATGCTTCAGTCCCACTGGAATTGTGCAATGTGATTCTTGAATTCATCGATCTTTTGCTTCATCCTAGTGGTCGTGTGCTTCTTCTCCATCATCTCTGCATGCACCCCACTCAGGCATTCCTGAGTATGATGAAGTCTTACTTCAAGTATTTCTCCAATCTGGCGTATGGCCTCCATAGCAGCTTCACGAACAGAATCGAAGAATGTTGTTCGTGGTACTCGAGAGATGAAAAGTATTGTCCCATAGTTTTTGGGCAAACTCCTTTCACACGGTGGAGGTGTACCTCGACGTACCAAAGTTCAACTCCATTCTCCATGAAGGGATAACCCTTGTAAATTGCATCTCCTTCCAGGTGAATATGCTTCATCATGTCCTTCAGGATTCTTGGGTAATCCTGATCGCTAGTCAGGGTCATGATCGTTTCCGAGCCTTTGAGAAAAGACTCGTAAAGGGTTGTCATCTATAGGTAATAGACAGAAGGGATACTTAGGATAATGTGTGTATTTCCTTGGGTGAAATGTGCTTGGTTGTCCAAGAAAGGTTTGGGGTCAGCTTCTCCATGGGTTCTAGGTTTTAGTCTGGGTGAGATAGCAAGAAAGGCCCTCACAATCATCGAACAAGTCATAATATTTCCTCCTTAGATACCAAACATATCAACTTCTATTGCTTCACGAATTATTACAATGTTCTTTCCATAACTCAACTCAACATCGTAATAAAAGTGCATTCCACATTTATCTACATGCTTCATTCCAATATCAAGATCTCAACTACTCTGCTCAACCTTTCTTCTGGTATGAACCTTCTCTTGGCAAAATGCCCTACTTCCTTGTAGCGTAAACTAATGACAGCAGACAAATCTAAGGACTTCATGGTGAATATCTTGGTTCACTAGGTTCATGGCTTCCTTGTTGGGCAGTTGCTAGCATAATGACCTAAATCCTTGCACCAGTAACATGTGATGTGACTCAGGTCCTTTTCCGCAGAAATTGGGTTGTTTTGGGGACACATGCTCTTTCTCTTCCTCGACTTCTTCGTTCCTATCAGTTCTTCTATCTTTTGTGGATTAATCTCCACTTCTTCTGTCGGGAAGTCTCCCAGATACTCTTGGCTTTCCTTCATGCAATTCTGTGAAAAATATCCTTCTTCTCCACATGAATAGCAAGCACGGGAGTAAAATCTGTTTAGGCCTTCTCCATCAGGGTCGTCAATATCTCCCCCCATCGCGCATTCCCTTATGGTTTCCTCGAGGACTTCTTTCATTGCTTCTTTCTTCTGCTAGATAGTTCGTTGTACAATGGGGTAAATGTGACACTGAGCAGGGTAGTGGGTAGTCCCTTCACATAAGAAACAAGTAATCTGCCTAGTTGGGCATTCTTCAGTTGGGTGACTTTCTTCACAATGAGGGCATTCATCCTTGTGCTCCTTCTGGGTGTGTCCTATTTCTCCAAAAATCCTGCAGGCACAAGGTTTCTTCTTCGGGTTGTCGCCACGCTCTTGGATGAGACGGGATCTTAACGGAGTCTTCTTGAATTCTTCCCAACTTTCTGCTCCATTGCATCCTTGTATGGCTTGATGCATTTTCCACCATGTTGCAGCACTTTTCCTGAAGTACTGAAGAGCATATTGAACCTCATCCTTTCTTGAAATCAAAATTTTCCTGAAGTGATTCTCCATGTTTTGTATCCATAGCTCTGCCTCTGGCTGGGTCATCGGTCCAGAGAATACAGGTCTATCTTCATTCATCCTCTATTGGGTCCAAGGGTTGTTGGGATGAGATTTGGGAGATGGAGAGAGATACACTCAATACAAACAATAGTTTTGAAAAGACAGTTTTATTTTTGTGGCCATCGGAAAAAAACATCAAACAAATGACGGCTCACAATCGTCGCATCTAACGTAAGTACATAGCAGGGGTTTGGTCTTATAAAGGTCAATATCTCTTCAAAGTCGTCAACTCTTCAAATCTTCGGAGTATCAACTATTGTAGCTTCAACACTTCCAATGCATGGTGAAATCCTCTTTACTCCAAAATGGTCAAAAGGGGCGAGGGTGTAATCTAACTATTTGAGGTGAGAGGGGAATTAGGTAAAGCTCAGAAAAGATGAGAGTGAAAGAATCTTTTCAAAAATAAAGTTTTTGAGAAATCATTTCCTATGGGCTGGCCAGTTTCTAGGGTCAAGTCCAACAATCAACATGTGCTCTGATACCATCTTGTAGCGACCCGACACGAATGGATCAAGTCTCTGTGCTTAAGTGTCATCCCTGGATCGGTATGTGACACACACAGTACTCGAGGATCTATAACAGAGGTAAATCACATGTATAAAGTAACATAAAAATACTATTACCTCAATCTAATAGCGGAAGTAACAAAGTTGTGGAGTTCCATCAACACTAACGGCAAAGTTGAGTGTAGACAACACAACCCTAACGTAACACTTACTCGTCGAATAATTCCTGCAACATGAGACGTTGCAGCCATGTAGGTCAGTGATACGTCTCCAACGTATCTATACTTTTTGATTGTTTCATGCTATTATTTATGAAGTCTTGAATGTTTAATGGGATTTATCATTCACTTTTATATCATTTTTGGGACTAACCTGCTAACCCAAAGGCCGAGTCCAGATTGCTGTTTTTTGCCTGTTTCAGGGTTTTGCAGAAAAAGAATATCAAACAGAGTCCAAATGGAATGAAACCTTCGCGAGAGATAATTTTTTGGAGAAAATCACGCACACGGAGCTTGAGAACCACGCCAGGGGATCAAGGGATGGCCCACGAGGGTGGGGGCGCCCCCCCCTTCCCAGGGCGCGCCCCCTGCCTCGTGGATCCCCCGAGCATCCCCCGGTGCCCTCCTTCTTCCTATATAAGTCTACGTACCGCAAAACCTCTGTGAACAGAGAGAAAACCCTATTTCCACCGTCGTAACCTTCTGTTCCCATGAGATCCCATCTTGGAGCCTGTTCGGGAGCTCCACCGGAGGGGGATCCATCACAGAGCTCTTCATCATCATCATCATCGCCCTCACCATGAGTTGTGAGTAGTTTACCACAGACCTTCGGGGTCCATAGCTAGTATCTAGATGGCTTCTTCTCTCTCTCTGGATCTCAATACAAAGTTCTACTCGGTCTTCGAGGAGATCTATTCGATGTAATCTCTTTTCGCGGTGTGTTTGTCGAGATCCGATGAATTGTGAGTTTATGATCAAGGTTATCGATGAAAGATATTTGGTTCATCTCTGAACTTTTTATGTGTGCTCATAATATCCTTGCAAGTCTCTTTGAATTATTTGTTTGCTTTGGCCTACTAGATTTATAGTTCTTGCAATGGGAGAAGTGCTTGGCTTTGGGTTCAATCTTGCGGTGTCCTTTCCCAGTGACAGTAGGGGCAGAAAGTCACGTATTGTATTGTTGCCATCGAGGATAAAAAGATGGGGTTTATATCATATTGCTTGAGTTTATCCCTCTACATCATGTCATCTTGCTTAAGGCGTTACTTTGTTCTTATGAACTCAATACACTAGATGCATGTTGGATAGCGGTCGATGTGTGGAGTAATAATAGTAGATGCAGAATCGTTTCGGTCTACTTGTCTCTGACATGATGCCTATATACAATGATCATGCCTAGATAGTCTCATAATTATTTGCTTTTCTATCAATTGCTCGACAGTAATTTGTTTACCCGCCGTAGAATATCGCTATCATGAGAGAAGCCACTAGAGAACACTATGGCCCCCGGGTCTATTCTCAACATATCAATCAACATCTACTTTACTTTTATCGCTTTTATTTGCTGTTCTTATAAACCAAAAATATCAAAAATATAAACTATCATCTCTATCAGATCTCACTTTCGTAAGTGACCGTAAAGGGATTGACAACCCCTTATCGCATTGGCTGCGAAGTTCTTATTTGTTTGTGCAGGTGCGAGGGACTGGTGCGTGGTCTCCTACAGGATTGATACCTTGGTTCTCAAAAACTGAGGGAAATACTTACTCTACTGTGCTGCATCTCCCTTTCCTCTTCAAGGGAATACAACGCAAGCTCGAGAAGTAGCAGTCAGTACATTGAATGTACTGGCAAATTCACACTGTAGAGTAATGATGAACAATGCCTACAACTATATGCATATTTGGCTGGTGGAGGCTGTAAGGTTGTTTTTTTATAAAGCCGATTTTTCCCTACTACAAAGGAATGCATTTATTTAACTACTTTGTTAAATTTACTTCATGAACAATTGAGTATGGTTCCTCCATACCAATCCCAAACCAAAGTCATTATTAACACAACAAATTAATTAAATAGAGTGTTGAGATCCACAAATAATCCAATTTTAGATACTCAAAGATGTCCATAACCGGGGACACAGCTACTCATGAATAGTTTGTACACTCTGCAGAGGTTTGTGCACTTTTCCCCACAAGCCTCGATCGCCTCTGTTTAATTTCTCGCACTTCATGGTGTTTGAGAACAGGATGACCGAGACAAAGTCTTTCAGAAGCATTAACTCTTTACCCCAGGTAGACCCGTACACCTACATCCGCTACATCTGCTAGTCTACCACTGAAAGAGGTCACACAACATACCCAACTATGCTAGAGCCCATAATGGCTTGTGGCTGCACATGGAAGTTTCTAGGCATGAAAATATCATATGACCCCTTTGAGCGAGAGTGACATTCCAATAGGGTGATCACACGGGTCCTCCGGGATCCCCTAGGACAACACTGGTTTCTCCAGGTGCCCGGCAAACCACTGGGTGCTCGAGGGTGCCACAACCAATCCACCCAGATGTGTATTAAATTTTCACCTTAAAGTTTCCCTTAAATAAATATCACTCTCACATCTTTCATGAAACTATCATACCAATCCACGTCTACGAGCATGGCTAAGCAATCAGTAACAAAGCATATATCTCCTTGTCTGATCTCAAGTCATTGGGTTCCTACCTCATGAACTACAAAGCATCATATTATGAAACCAGTCCTACTCATGCAAGTGTTTGAGGATATAACTATTGCAATGAAAACTGGGTATTGGAAAGTATGATCAAAGTGTGAACTTGCCTTGTACTCTTGATGAAGATTCTTCGCACTCATAACTCGTTTTCGATCTACTCGTCACACTCCCATCAATCTATCGTAAGCAATCAATAGTAACCACACATAAGCAATAACTCAAAAAGATCGGAGAAACACTTCGGAAAACTCCAAAACAAGCAAATAACTCTTGCAACGGAAAACAATTTCTAACAGTACCAAAATTAGGTGAATTTGGCCTTATCAGAAAGTTTAGGTCAAGAGCTTCAATTTGCGAAAAAGAATCAACTCAAACGGAGTTACGGTTAAAAAGACATGATCAAAAGAAGTTTGAATATGAATTTGAACAAATTTCGAAATTCGAAAGTTACAAAAAGTTTATTTGATAGTTTCACTGGATAGGTGAGATCAAGACGGAAATCTACGCGTTGGTTTCATCTAATTTGGACGAACGAGAAAAAAAATATGGCTATTTGAAAAATGAGGGTCAAGCTGTTTTACGGATGAAAAATAGTTACGGCTAATTTTTTTTAGGTCTAATGTATAAATACATAGACTAATTTATAAATCTATTTATTCTACCATACTAGTCTAGAAATAATAAGTTACGGGAGTAAATAAAAAAAACGAAGAAAGATACCTTTATAGGGAGAGAAAAGATGGCTTCGGAGAGAATAGACAACTTCCAGAAGTCTGCCGGAGAGGAGAGAAAAAATATTCTTTTATTTAATGAATCTAGTCAAATCAAAATATTGATTTAATCCGATTCGGATGATTTTTCGAGGCCCTATGAGTCCATATTTATAGGTGGTAAAGAGGTTTAGGGGTCAAAGGTTCGACAATGTGGAACTAAATATATACGTACATAGATGAAAATGAATGGAATAGAGTAACCGCATGGGCTGAAAAAAAATAGCCTTTCGGCCAGCCGCACGGCCGTACGCGCAGTGTGTGCGCTGGAGTTTTTTTTTTTTTTTAAATTCGGTCCAAGTGAAAAAAAAGAAACAGGGAAGGAAAAAAAAGAAAAAAAGGCTGGCTGGGCCTGCCCATGTAGGGAAAATAATAAGGCGCATGCTGCTATTATGCTGCGCAGGCGGGCGACAGTTAGTTAAGGGCGCATGTGTAGTTTCTTTTAAGTAAAAACAGAAAAGAAAACCAAAAACCGAAAATGAAATAAAGTTTTTCATAGACATATTATATATCAAAAAAATTATAAAAACATTTCCTACAACACGAACATTTTTCTACAGTCAAATAAAATTCTCACATATTTTAATAAATCAAATAGTGATATTGAAGCAATAAAATCCAATAAAATCATTTTAAAAATACCAAAGTGATTTAAAATTTATTTCTCTCCAATTTTCTACTGTAGGGAATCATATTACCCTATTTTCCATATGTTTAATATTTGGAGAAAAATAATTTGAATAAAAACCAAATAACTCAATATTTGAAAATGAGTAGCAGAATATTTCAAAAGAACTTCCAACTCATATTTCTTATAATTTGAAGAAGTCATTTTATCTTCTCTCGGAAAAATCATTGAGTTGCATAAAGTTTCTGAATTTGAAATATTTTCAAATGAAATTCAAATCTTTTTAAAAACCCTTTTCATTTATTAAATGGAAGAAGTCATATTATCTTCACTCCAAGGTTTTGTGTTGAAGTGGATTTGAATTCATGGGGAAACATAAATGCATAGTGAAATTTTGGTAAAATCATTTCATTCCCTCTCATTTAACTTTCAAAAGTTTCAAATTTCACTCAATTTCACACAGCACATGAGTCCTATGTGGATACGAGAGATGATCTTCGACTATGATCTTCACAGCCCACCAGTCCGGCCCATCAAGAGTTATCTGGCCTCCCGAGGACCCCTCGATCCAGGACTCCCTCAGAGGGATATGGTACGCGCGAGCTACTAATGAAGATGGCGCAGGCAGGCGAGCAGTAAGCGGGGGGGGG
>LR738712.1:541502228-541533868 GCA_902687465.1 Secale cereale | reverse complement strand
TTTTTTACAATGCATCTCCTTTACTCAATCACAATATAGAATCATTTACAATGCTATGGCATGGTTGAAATCAAGTGAGATGAAATAACAGTCATCAAAGATTGACATGAAATAACAGTCGTCAAATTAAGATTGAGTTTGCATGTAAAGTAATATAATGTTTAAAAGATCTTTAATAATGGTTGAAATCAAGTGATACATGTAATAATTTAGTTGCATGTAATAATTGAGCTTGCCACTGACACACACACACACACGCGGCCGACACGTCGTGATTCAATCTTAGCTATCTTTTCACAATCTTCTTGCCCTTCTTCCTCGCGGTTGAATAATTTAGCCCCGGAACCCCTTGAATTGATCTTCTCTTGAACGGACGTCCTTTAGGTAGGGTGGTCCTGCTTCTTCTTGTGGTGTATGGTACTTCATCGTCGTCGTCATCTTCCATCTTCGAGTCGCCGTACTTGTCAAAGTCTTGCTCATTGGCGACTCCATCCATTCCGATGATGTTCCTTTTGCCTCTCCTCACGACAACACGACTGGGCTTTGTCGGGTCGGTAATGAAGAAGCATTGGTCCACTTTGGAAGCCAGTACCCATGGCTCATTTTTCGCGGTGACGTTTGCGCCCGCGGTCTTGGATTTGGCTTCGGGTATAACCATGGTGGTGAAATACCGGTCTTCTTTTAGGACGCTCTTGGCCCATCTGACACGGAACATCGGGACCTTCTCTCCAGCGTAGCTCAGCGCCCAGATCTCCTCGATCCTTCCGTAGTATCTGTCCTTGTCGTTACCGGTGTAGGATTCCATCGTTACCCCGGAGTTCTGATAATCGCTCTTCATGTCCTTTTCCTCGGTGTAGAATGTGTAGCCGTTGATATCGTACGCCTCATAGGTCATCAGGTTGTGCTCGGCGCCCTGTGACAAGGCGAATATGAGTTTTTCTTCCGCGGAAGAATCCTCATGTAAAGGGTACGACAGAAGCTTCTCCTTGAACCAACGCGTGAAACATGAGTTGTGCTCTTTGATTATAGCTCCCTCCGTCCTCTGTTGGCCTCGGTCATTGTACGTCTTCTCAATAAAGATTTTGTGCTCTACCACCCAAGGATCGACCACGTCTATGTGTTGTAGCGCGACTAGGTTTGCTCTTTCAAAGTCGGCGAGTCGACCCATAAAGTCGACATGCATTTCGCGGCGACCCTCGCGGTGACCCCATCCAGCGAGCCTGCCGAGGTGCCTGTTGACGGGCAGACCAACGGGGTTCTCGATGCCTAGATAATTTGTGCAGAAGGAGATGCACTCTTCGGTCAGAAAGCCCTTTGCTATGCTTCCATCTGGACGTGCCCAGTTGCGAACGTATCCTTTGATGACACCATTCATCCTTTCGAACGGCATCATGCTGTGCAGGAACGTCGGCCCGAGTTGGATGATATCCTCCACGATATGGACCAGCAGATGCACCATAACGTCGAAGAATGCGGGCGGGAAGTAGATCTCAAGCTCGCATAGTATCACCACGATCTCTTCCTGTAGCCTTCTGAGTTGCCTCACGCCAACCGACTTCCGAGAGATAACGTCGAAAAAGTTGCATAGGCCAAATAGCGTGTCACGGACGTGCGCGTCCATGATCCCATGGATTGCAACTGGAAGTATCTGCGTCATCAGCACGTGACAGTCGTGAGACTTCATCCCGTTGAACTTCTGCTTCGCTGAGTCTAGGTATCTGCTTATCTTCCCCGCGTAACCGTAAGGAAGTTTTACTCCTACGAGGCAGGTGAAAAACTGCTCGATCTCCTTCTGACTTAGAGTGAAGCACGCGGGAGGGTAGTCATATTCGATCTTCTTGGCCTTTTTGCCTTTGCGATGACTTTCCGTGTCCTTCGCCTCATCATCATCATCATCATTAGGGCGCCAGAGCTCCTCCCTGATGCCCATTTTTTGCAAGTCTGCCCTTGCTTTCGGCCCATCTTTGGTCCTCTCTGGCATGTTGAGCAGGGTACCAAGCAGACTCTCGCACACGTTCTTCGTGATATGCATGACATCAAGGCTGTGAGGCACACGGAGGATCTTCCAGTACGGCAAGTCCCAGAAAACAGACCTCGTTTTCCATACCTTCAGCAGCGGCTCTGGCGCCTTTCGCTTCTTTCCCGGCGGTGGGCACTCTTTCCAATTTTTCAACAGCTCGTCTATTTCCTCGCCGCTCCTCGTACGTGGGGGTCTTCGGGGTTCGGTTTCCCATCGAACAGATCCTTGCGTTTTCTCCATGCGTCATCATCGCGAAGCCACCTTCGATGTCCCATGAACACGGTTTTCGAAGACCCGGGATCTCTATCTAGCTAGCGATACGTTGTGTCATCCATGCACCTGACGCATGCACAAAATCCGTGGACCACCTGCCCCGCGACATATCCGTAACCGAGATAGCCGTGCACCGTCGTGAGCAGTGCGGCTCTCATAGGGAAATATTCTTTCGCTGCGGCGTCCCACGTATTGGCTGGCGTTTTCCACAGCGTGTCTAGCTCCTCTTTCAGCAGCCCCAGATACAGATTGATGTCGTTCCCTGGTTGTTTCGGCCCTTCAATTAGCATACTCATGTGAATGTACTTCCTCTTCATGCACATCCAGGGGGGAAGGTTGTACATCCACACAAACACAGGCCAGGTGCTATGTGTGCTTCTCTGGCTGCCAAACGGATTGACTCCATCGGTGCTCGCGCCCAGCACGATGTTCCTTGGATCGTCCCCAAATTCTGTGTCTTCGAAGTTCAACGCTTGCCACTGGCTCGCGTCCTTAGGGTGACTCAGCATCTTGTCTTTTTTATTTATCTCCGGATCATTTCCGTCATCTTCTCGCTTCTTCTCCTCCCTATCCGCGTGCCAACGCAGGAGCTTTGCTAGCTTAGGGTCCGCGAAATACCGCTGCAGACGAGGAGTGATCGGAAAGTACCACACCACTTTTCGAGGAGCTTTCTTCCTCTTCTTGTATCGACTGACGCCGCACACCGGACATATGGTAGACTCCGCGTGCTCGTCCCGATAAATGATGCAATCGTTCATGCACACATGGTATTTCACGTGTGGTAAATCCAGAGGACACACGATTTTCTTCGCCTCCTTGAAACTGGTCGGGCACTTGTTCCCCTTCGGAAGATGTTCGTGCCAGAATGACATGTTCTCGTCGAAGCATGCGTCGGTCATTTTGTGTTTTACCTTCATCTCCAGAGCCATGAGCATTACTTTCAGGCGGGTATCCTCGGGCCTGCATCCTTCATACAATGGAGTAACCGCGTCTGTCTCCAGTTGATCCAGCTTGGCTTTCTCCCGGGCGGCAGCTCTTGCGTTACCCGTCTGCTTGCGAAGCAGCTCTTGAATATGAGGGTCATGCACCCAGCCCATCGATGGTCCATCGTCGTCTGCTCCGGCATCTTCATCTTCATGATCATGCCCTTCGTCTTTATCTTCCTCATCATCATGTCCGGCATCTTCTACATGATGACCGTGTCCTGCATCTACTTCGTGATCATGTTCTGGAGATTCTTCGTCTTCTCGCCCGCCCTCGCCGCTATTGTCTTGCTGCCCTTCCTTTTTTCTGCTTGCCCGGCCCCCATGGATGACTTCATAGTCATCTTCATCACCTTGCCACCGATAGCCATCCATGAAACCACGCAAGAGCAAGTGGTCCCGCACCTGCCCGGAATCCGGGTCCGCAATAAGGCTCTTCAGCTTGCATCTTCGACACGGACATCTTATCTCCGTCTCGTTCTTTTGAAGCATCTCGGCCTTCGCGGAGCTCAAAAACCTATTTACGATGCCTTCGGTCATCGTGCGGACCATGGTCGCCTGCGGGGTAGAGCAAAATGATATTTTAGAACAAAAAAAAATTTGGCATGACTTTGCCTAAAAATAGGACCAAAAAGAATGCATATAGCACCAAATTCTCGCCGAAACGGAAATGAATCAACATTCCGGCAAAATATTGGCAACTATCGCATTTCAAATACCGGTACCTGCAAACACAAACATATGCAACACCACAAACATACGTAGATCTCTAGGCCATAAAAAGTGTGTACGTTGTTGGAGACGGAGAGAAAAGTAGATCTAGAACATAAAGAAAGCTTTCCCCTTACTTACCTATCAAAAAAAGGAAATTTAACCACTTAATTTGGGTGAATCTATGGTGCAAATGAGGTGAGGAGGAGGAGCAAGACGACCAGATCTGTTTTGGTGGAGGGGGGAAAGTGAGTGTGTGGTAGGTGTGGCTGCCTAATTATAGCTACTGCTCCCAGGTTACCAGTGGCGCACCCCTTCACTGGTGCGCCACTAGTAGCCAGGAATACTAGTGGCGCACCAGTGAAGGGGTGCGCCACTGCTATGTTTTTTTTTGGACCACCATGCCCAGCCTTACCAGTGGCGCACCAGGGCAAGGTGCGCCACTACTATCAAAAATAGTAGTGGCGCACCTTGTCCTGGTGCGCCACTGGTAAGCCTGGGCATGGCTGGTTACTGTTCAAAAAAATAGTAGTGGCGCACCCCACACCTGGTGCGCCACTAGTAATGTCACTATTAGTGGAGCACCTGTTTGTGGTGCGCCACTGCTATATAGTAGTGGCGCACCACATCTCTGGTGCGCCACTAACAGTGATATTACCTATAGCCGTTTTTCTAGTAGTGTAGTGAGAAGTAACTTAGAGTAGTAACATGCATATGTTACTCATCTATGTTACTACCTCCACAGTGGGTAGTAACATATATGCTGTGTCATGCATCACTTCATTTATTAGGTTATAGACTCATTTTTTTATATGTGTGATGTTACATTAAGTAGCTATGTTACCACATGACTCTTTTGTTCATTAATTACATGTCATATCATCTATTTTTGCCTAGATAAGTGTGATGTTACCACCTATATTACTCCCACTATGGGTCGTCTAACCGGAAATGACGCAGTATGGACTAGTAGTACTACTTTAATGTGTCCCGTCAACTCGCTGAACGAGGAGAAGCTTGCTACGCCCTCTCCCTCGCCCACGCGCGGTGGCTCACAGGAGGAGAAGCTTGCTTACTACGTACGCCTACATTCTCTACCTCGCCCACGCGCGCGGTGGCTCGTAGGACGAGGAGGGAGTTTTGACTACAACGCCCTCTCCCTCTCCCTCTCCCGCGCCCTTGTGGTGGACGTGCAGTAGTATCATCATTGTTGGACCTTCCGAATAGGCGAAGAGCCAGATGCAGGGTTCACAGGAGTACGAACTGTTGAACCTCCCAAAGAGGCAAAGATCCAAGCGCAAGGATTATAGGAGTTGTCGTCCTAGTACTACAACTATAGCGAACAATCGCTACTGTATGATGCCGCCACGTCACCTATATCCAAAGCTATGCCACCTTTTTTCTCATAGAGCATGTTGAAGCCCGTGCAACATCCACACAAGTTGCACGTACACATAACACATTTACTAGTAAATAAATTCTAAAGGACAAATGCCAGTATGCCAGACAAGTTCATCTTCACTTCATGTGATAAATTTGTGCATGACTAGTCTACAAATATTTACAGCACTACCAATCACAATTTACCACACCCCACTTACACGTTATAGATGGGCTCCATGTCCTCTTCCAGGTTCCAGTCCTAGGAGTTATTCATAGATGGCACGATCCAATGCGGTGGGCAACGGGAATCATTGTCGCAGCTTTCTAGTCCGGTTCCACATGATGGAGACTCATCCAAGGTGAAGCGGCATAAATAAGGGATAACGTGTCCCAGCATGTCGTTCATCCAACGAAGTGCACTGAAGACACAACCATGATTCATGAACGGCAGGCCTTCGGTGTCGTACACGAAAGGTGGCATCTGCTTCATAATGGGGTAGCTGTCCCCAATGAAAAGTGAGTACTCTCCAAGAATGTTCCTCGGCACCCACATAGCATCACGGGGGTCGAACTCGACGCCGTTCATCTGGTACACGCGGCATCTCAGATCTGGACACATGGTGACGTACATGGTCAAGGTCCATGCATAATAATATTATGCTCAAATATGGCGGTCAGTAATATTGTGCAGCAAATAGTACTACTCCAGTATAGCCGTATAGAGGAAGTAAGATAACCGGCTTATTATATATAACCACTCTTGGCTACATGGATGAGATAGTAAGACATCAAAAAAATGAAAATGATAGGAGCTAGTGGGTTCAAGTCTTCACGAGCCTAGCTAGCTGTATGCGTCCTCCAAGGTAAAAAGTAGTACTACAATGAAAGAGAAGGCGAGAGGGTTAAAAATCTAATACTAAAATGTAGTACTACTAGTACAATACTAGTAAATTGTATGTGCTTTGCACGTCATTTAAATATATAAAAGCATGGGAAACATTTGAATATGTATTTCCTTCCCTACAATCTTATTTGACAAGATCCAACTTGGTTTTTACGTCTCTACAATCCAGATTGTTCTGGTCTCTTTCTATAGAGTATCAGATAAGTATGTGGAAAGATGCCTCTAGAAAACATGAGATGGTAGAGTTGGGGGTTCAATTAGAAGGCCACATGACATAATCCTATAAGTTGGAAACTTTATCCAATGGATCATAATGCTCGGATTTTCCATCTGTCAGCCGTTGGATGGAGCATATCCAACGACCAATATTTGAATCTATTGGCACACTATGTAGTGGTATAGAATCATGTCAAAGTCAAGAAAACAAAATAACTAACAAGTTACTACTACTCTAACACACAACAATGAGAAAATGGAATACCTGGGTAGATGGTGACGGTCCGATCGTGGTAGATCGTGTGACCATGTTGCACATCAGTGGTACCATGGGTAACGACTGCTAAGATAGTTGACCCCAATATGCCAAAGTCAGCTACAAGGTTCCAGGTTCGACCGAATGGCGGATGCAAATGCACATGCAGGATCGGCGATCTTATTTTGATCGGGGGATGACTGGTCGTGGCAAAATAATGGATTACCGTTAGGGATGCAAATGATGGTTTGTGCATTCCGTTTGTAATCTCCCGTACCGTAGGATGACGACCAGATGAAACAAGTCCCTGGCTTGTCACCGCAAAGATGCGGCCTACATGGCACACGGCGTCTTCGAACGTGTAGGGGTACAAATCTGCCGTGGCCAACATGTGCTAGCCTCTACCGTTACTGCATCTTGTATTGATGGTAATCGTTATGTCGAACACCGCTATAAGATAGTCATCGTCGTAGCCGTGTTGCTTTGTTGGCGGGTCCGCAATTACTATCTTCATCAATCTCATGTAGGCATCATCATACGTATTCAAGCCCAGCCAGTCCGGAAGGCCGATCCCAATGGTGGAGAAGGGGTCTATGGGAACGGCCGCGCTGTTGTGGATGTTGTGCAAAATGATGGTGGTATCCGACCGGAGGTATGCAAGCCAATCTTCATTGGCACCAACCTAGACCTATATATAAGGCGGTGGGCAGCGGAGAAATTATGGGATGGAATAACTAAGTACATTACTAAATTTAGAATATACACTACATGATCAAACTCCATGACTGACCTGCTCATCGAACAAAATCCGACTACCTCTCAACGTCGGCAACTCTAGCGGAGTCACTACAAAAAAAGACATCCTTGACATTTTGGGCCGAACGAAACTTTTTTTGTCATACTTATGACACTTCTATGACAATAATTGTGACAAAACACGGTATCATCATAGATGTGATGGTGTCCTACTTCTATGACAAAAATTCATGACAGAAAATGGGCTTTTCGTCCTGGGCGGGCCGGAGACATAGCTGCATGACATTCTTTGGGCCGTCCATGACGGAAAAACCCGTGGTAGAAGCGAGGGCGAGGAAAATATCGGGGTGTTCCCGGTTACGGAGGGTGATCGGGGCCGAGTGATGAGCGCTTCTCTCGTACACGCACGCGCGTGGGTGCGAGGCGTTGGGCTCTAACTGAACCCGGGCTCTAACTGAAGCCAAGCGATTGCACTGCAAGCTACGCGTTACGGAACCCGAGCGATCGATCGATGGCTGTTAACTGAACCCGATCAAGCGATTCCTTCGCTAGTGCTGCTAACTGAAGCCGATCGATGCTGCCTCTGCATGAACAGTGAGCGTTGTTGGGGGGTTTGGATGAACAGTTCTCGGTGGGGGTGGCTGAACAGGACCCCGTGGTGTTGCCTCTGCATGAACAGGACCCCGTTCGATCGAGCCGGTTGGGGCTGCATGAACAGGACCCCGTGGAGGGCTGCATGAATAGGACCACCCCATGGAGGGATGCATGAACAGTAGAGGGTGGAGGGCTAGATGAACAGTAGCCCATGGAGGGGTGGTTGAACAGGAGCCCGTGGAGAAGGCTGGTTGAACAGTAGCCGGTGGAGTAGCGCGCGGTGGAGGCTGGAGGAGGTCGACGATGGATGAACAGTAGCCTGTGGAGGCTGGAGGGGGTCGACGGTGGTGATGAACAGTATCTCGTGAAGTCCCGTTTTGCGGTACGCCACACCCCTCCCGATGAACAGGACCCCCGTTTCGACCGTAGCGCTCCAACACAAGTCCGTTTCCTCCATTTTGCGGTACGCCACACCCCTCCCGATGAACAGAACCCCCGTTTCGACCGTAGCGCTCCAACACAAGCCCATTTCCTCCGTTTTGCGGCACGCCATACCCCTCCCAATTAATAGGACCCCCATTTCGACCGTAGGAGGTCTGTTTCCTCCGTTTTGTGGTACGCCAGACCCCTCCCGATAAACAGGATCCCGTTTCGAACGTGGCCAGTCGAACACAAGGCCGTTTCCTCCGTTCTGCGGTACGCCAGGCCTCGTTTCCATCGGTTGTTCCGTCCAAACCCTCCCGATGAACACGACGACACATTCCGTTCCGACCCAGCCGGTTGGCTCCCCATGAACACGACGACGACGTTGTTTCTCTGTTCCGACCCATCCATGTACATGAGCCCTGGCCGTACGTACGCGCGAGTAGGCGTTCGAGACCCCGCTGGTATGTACGTACGTGGCCATATTTTCTTTCTTGCAACCTGGCCGCTGTACGTACGTGTACATGCTACATGCACGCCTCTACTATGACACGTGCGCGCCTCTACATCGACTAGTATGTACGTACACGTTCGCGACCAGAATGACAACAATATGTACGCTTCGACCAAGTGGGTCCCGACTGTCAGGCACTTCCTTGCGTGCGAAGATGTAGCTGGTGGGTCCCAGCAGTCAGGGGGGCGAATCATTTTTTTGCCCGAACGCACTTCCTTGCGTACGAAGATGTAGCTGGTGGGTCCCAGCAGTCAGGGGGAAATGTTTTTTTCACGAAATACAGTGGCTCGTCTGGTGGGTCCTCGATGTCAGGTGGAGGAATAATTATTTTGCGCGTAATAAGGAGGCACTTCCTTGCTGCGGCCGTGGACCAAGTTGTCAGCCTCTCCACGTATAGTACTCTTCCGATGGAAGTCGTTCCTTGACCACGTTGACTACGCCGTGCCGAGAGCACCAGGGCGATGAACGACGGCGAGGCCTAGGAAGGGGACGGCATGGAGCCGGGGAAGACACGGCAGTGGAAGCCCGCGTGGAGAGGAGTATGAGGGTTCACGGGTTCGGCTGCGGTGTGAGGCTGCCGTCTCCGTAGAATAACAGGGGGTGTGGGTGAATGGAGAAATGGCATGGCCAGTGATGGGAGTAGTAGGGGCGGTGAGGCCTCCACGGCAGCATAGCCGGCCACGGGAGGCAGGAGCACACGGTACGACCGGCGCTGGTTTGCTAGCTGGTTTGGGCGGCTGGAGCAAGAAGACTAGAGGTTGAAGAAGCACTACGGTCATTGGATGGACATCGTACGATCACTGGAGCTAGAATCGTGCATATTGACTAAGTGACAAAGCCCCCGTCCCCGCCAACTTAGTAGGCCAACAAGTCAGCCTGCCACTATACTGGATCCCAGCTAACATGGGGAGTATTCATTTTTTGTGTGTAATAAGGAGGCACTTCCTTACGTGCGAAGATATAGCTGGTGGGTCCGAGCTATCAGCGGCGGTAACGTTTTTTTCGCGAAATACAGAGGCCCTTTCGGTGGGTCCCAGATGTCAGGTGGAGGAATCATTATTTTGCGCGTAATAAGTAGGCATTTCCTTGCATGCGGCCATGGACCCAGCTATCAACCTCTCCACGTACAGTCCACTTCAGATGCATGTCGGTCGTTGACCATGTTGACCAGGCCGCGCCGAGAGCACCAGGGCGGTGTACGACGGCGAGGCCTAGGAAGGGAACGACATGGAGCCAGGGAAGACTCGACAGTTGTTTCACACGCGCAGGAGTATGAGGGTTTACTGGTTCGTCTGCCGTCCTCGGAGAAAATAGCAGGTGTGGGTGAGTAGAGGGATGGCTAGGCCAGCGAGGGGAGTATAGTGGGGCAGGGAGGTCTGCGCGGCAGCACAGCCTGCCGCGGGCAGGAGAGAGCGGGCAGTCCCGCCGGCGCTTGTTTGAGCGGCTGGAGTAAGAAGAGCAGAGATTGAAGAAGCACAACGGCCATTGGATGGACATCCAATAGTCACTGCTTGTGTGTCAACCTTTTTTTAGGAAAGCCTCAAATCTATGGAAAACATCATACATCCCATCTGCCATTATTAATAATAATTTGCATCTCATTTGCTAATTCTTAAGCTTGTTTTGGAGCCCATATTCTTTTTGTTAGCATTACAACCCATATTGCGGCCACGGTTAAAAAATTATACGAAATTTTGCATATTTCGGTGCAGTCCGAACTATTTTTAATTCCAAAATTTTGAGTCACATTCAAACTAATTTTAGAAATAAATGTATATCAATATAAAATCCAACAAATTGTCCACGCATAAAAATCAATGCAATTTAAAATCTCGAAATGAAAAGAAGAAATTTGAAACTAATTGCCGGTTTGATGTGTTTTAAAAATGTACAGCCCATTTTCATTACTGATAGGCCATTTTCTCGGCCAGCCCAATGAAGCTCTCCTCGTCTTGAAAGATTTGTAGCCCAACAGGCCTGACAAAGCGACTTACTTGGCAAATCACAAAAAAACTGGGCTGTGGCCATGGACCCAGCTATCAGCCTCTCCACGTACAGTACTCTTCCGATGGAAGTCGGTCGTTAACCACATTGATCACGCCGAGCCGAGAGCACCAAGACGGTGGACGACGGCGAGGCCTAGGAAGGGGACGACGTGGAGCCGGGGAAGACGCGGCAGTGGATGCCCACGCGGAGAGGAGTACGAGGGTTCACTGGTTCGGCTGCAATGTGAGGTTGCCATCACCGCAGAATAACAGAGGGTGTGGGTGAGTAGAGGGATGCCCTGGCCAGCGATGGGAGTAGTAGGGGGTGGTGAGGCCTCCGCGGCATCATAGCCGGCCACAGGAGGCACGAGAACGCGGCACGACCGGTGCTGCTTTGGGCGGCTGGAGCAAGAAGACCATAGGTTGAAGAAGCACTATGGCCGTTGGATGGAGATCGTACGGTCACTGGAGCCAGAATCGTTCATATTGACTAAGTTGACAAAGACCTCCATCCTCGTCAACTTAGTAGGCCCACAAGTCAGCCCCCCACCTATCAGGGGGGTATTCATTTTTTTGTGCGTAATAAGGAGGCACTTCCTTGCGTGCAAAGATATAGCTGGTGGGTCTGACCTGTCAGCGGGGGGAACATTTTTTTCGCGAAATACAGAAGCCCTTCCCACATACAGTGCATAATAAGGAGGAACTTTCCTTGTGCGACCATGGACATCGTGGGTCCCAACCGTCAGGCTCTCAACATACAGTCCTCTTCCGATGACTCTCGTATGTCGACCACGCCGCGCCGAGTGCACCGAGGCAGTGGACGACGGCGAGGCCATGTTAGCCAGTCCATTTTTTTAGTCCATTTGGTGGGTTGGGTGAAACAATGATGTAGCATCTATGCAGCCTGTTTATATATATGGTAGAATTTAAAGCCCATTTGCATTTTTCTCAAAATCCGCGGACTTGCTGGGCTGGGTGAAAATATCATGTTGGGCTAGATGGAGAAATGTTATAAAAGCATAAACACATGATTGCACATCTATTACTGCATTGCTCAGTAAAATCTTTGCAAGCTTATGTACGCATTCATTAGGAGTTAACTTGCCAAGTTATATATAAACAATTATTATTATTTTTTGTAAGAAACTTTCAACTTACGAAATAAAATAAAATCCCTCGCAAAAAAAACTTATGAAATAAAATATCATTTAAATTTGATAAGTTAGTAGTACGTGGGGTATTACTAATTTTTAGGCTAGACATGGGACAGTTGAGTTGGTTTTAGGGAAAAGTACTGGGAGAAAACTCAGTTTACATCGAAAAAGAAAGTGGGAGAAAATTCAGATATAGGATTAATGAAAACGAAAAATAGAACTGAGTTGTGCGTCGTCTTGAAACAAAAAAAAAACATAACTTGGGCTGTTGATGTTATAGAGAAGCTAGGTTGGGAGGCCTAGAGGCCGCTTGATACCTGTTGGATCCAAAAAATGTTGAAACATGTCCTGGGCTGCCCGTGTTAAACAACAAAATCTAGGCCATGGACCTGGTGGGCCCGAGACTGTCAGCCTCTCGACGAACAGTTGTCTCCCGATTCCTCTTGTTTTGTTGACCATGTTGGGAACGACAGAAGGCGGCACCGCGGCTAGAGCATCAAGGTGGAGGACGACGTCGAGACCTCGGACCGAACGAACTGGAGCGGGTGAAGACGCGGGCAGAGGGGAGTACGAGGGTTGACTTGTTCGGGTGCAGGGTGGATTCAGAGGTACCTCCCATGCCCTCCTGGCCGCGTAGGTTATGTAGGCTAGATTCAGAGGTACCTCCCACGTGTTCAGGTCATTGGTAATGTTGTCTTCTTTCATGTGGGCATAACACGGGTCGATGATGGTCTCGGCGAGGTCAACCACGGAGTCCTTCTCCTGCCTGTTGCTGATGATCTTGTATTGCTTCTGGATGTCGACAAGCTTGTTGCACCAGATGGCCGAATCGTCGCGTTCTTCCTTCTCTCCACTGTAGCAAAGGTGTAGTCGGCGCTGCCGATGAAACGGACGAATGCTCCAGAACCTCTGATGGCCTTACAGAAGTGGTAGATGATAACCTTGTCCCGCACACATACCTTGGCCACGGCGATCCGCTGGTCCCTGTCAGGAGACGAATGGAGGGGCACAAGGTCTAGTCCTGCAACCTTGTGCTTTCTCGTCCTGTAGGTACTGCATGAAATCGGCGAGGTAGAGCTTCACCGAGTCCGGATCGTTGGTGTACATCACATTCAACTTGGTGTAGCTATAGGACTGAACGACAAACTCAAAGGGGAACTCCTTGCTGAAGTCCATATCCAGCAGGCTCACCCCTCGAATCGCCATTGGAGTCTCTTCAAGTGAACGAGTGTGTAGGCAGCGGCAGCAGTTCGTTTTTCAGCTCTTGGGGAACTGGATTCAACAGTAAACTGAGTGTGTACAAGCAACAACAGTTACTACCCCTCCGTTGTTCGCTCCACGCCGGCAGAAGATGCACCCTCGACGCATTCAAACGCCTCCATTAAGAAACACCTACTCCGGCCACAGGTCGGTTCACGAGCGGGTCTGTATTGGTACTGTAATAACAGGAGTTAGTGGTCACTTTACTTAAATTTAATTAGCTTTAATAGAAATTTGTACTTAAAACAAGCAATGCATTGGCTCGTTCTATCTGTGCCACAGGATCAACATGCACATCAATTAGAATTATTATTCTCAGGACGCACACGATCAGCACATTTGTCGCACTTTCACAAAGATAATACTACCAAGTTTGAACTGTTTGTTATGGTTGTTGTCCTCTGCATGATCATGCCGTGTTTCCCAGCTTGCAAGATTCAGAACCAACAAATAAGATCCAAATAATAAGTACAACCAAGATGCCTACACATCTCATTGATTCCCAGCTTGCAAGATTCAGAACCAACAAATAAGATCCAAATAATAAGTAGAAATAAGATGCCTACACATCTCATTGATTCCCAGCTTGCAAGACTCAAAACCAACCCATTAGAGCCTTTTGATAAAGTGAATATCAGGATTAAATCCATCTTCGCTAGTCGTGTCATACAACCCAAGAACTTGGCGGATGCTCTTGACCATCACAACATCTGTAATTGAGTATTCCTGTTTGCACAGATAAGAAAGAGCATGATTACTATAATAGTGGCACTAGTTGAAGCAAACTTTATTTCCAAAACAAGAAAAGATTGCGATAGAATAGCTTTAATTAAAAAATAGAACATTAGCACAGTATGAGAAAGCACAATCATGTTGATAAAGGACAGTACTGACTGGTGTGAGGGGCCCTATGCCGCCACGACTCGATGTGGTGAACCTGCAAATCCACTCGGATTAGGCCAACCTGCATATCCATGATTCAATTCATGCGCTTTTTTCTGCAGTTCACCTGAAATGAAGCAAATATTGCATCATTGAGCTAGTAAGAAGTACTTGCTCTTGTGAGATGGCAGGTTCTTCTTTAGTAGTTACACAAAAATTGAGCAACATTAAGGTTGTTTGTCCTTTTGTGCAGTTCCACTAAAATAAAGTGCCATTGTGGTGACAGTGATCTTGCAAAGACAAATAAAATGTTGCACGAGATTACCAAAAGAATTTTACGGAGATTTTGGAAACTCCAATCACCATTTTGTGCAGTTCCACCAAAATTGGAGATGTTGCCCACGTGACATTTTAGTTGAACTACACAAGACACTCATTCAAAAAAAAATTTGTGCAGTTCACCAAAAGGTCACAATAGCAACAAGGTGAAATGGATATCCCTATCTGCACAAAAAGATAGAAAGTAAACAGTTGCTGGCCAATAAGAATATATGAAATGAAAAGAAGCATCTTAATTATGTTCATGGCAATCACGCAAGGACAATAGAAATTTTAAAACGTCAACAATGCTTCATGTTACCAGAAGCATTACGATCAACAATGAGATTCCTCAAATATGAGATTACTTTAATGGTGGCATTGCTTGTTTACCAGATACAGTAAATCAACAGCAGCTAAAGAGTTGGTTTAAGGGCATGGGACCGTGGGGACACCAGGACACTCAGTAGCGTAAAGGAGCAACTTGCTTATCATACTAGGGAAAACAGCAGGAGTGTCATTTGTAACATAGTTTAATTGCATCTTATCACTAGAGGCATTAGATTAACAATAACACTGGTTAGACATGTCCCTAAGGTAACAGTGTGATCGCTTCATTTTACATGTGCCCTTACATTAACAACATCAAAAGGTTGGTATAAGGACATGCAACAGTGGACGCATCAGCACAATGTACCTACAAAGATGCATAAAGTGGTGATGCCGAGTTTTTTCATGCTATGTGAGGGCATCAAATCTAATCCTGGAGACCTTTTACTATGTGAGGGCAGCAAACCTAATCCTAGAGACCTTGTACTATGCGAGGGCAGCAAATCTAATCCTGGAGACCTTTTACTATGTGAGGGCAGCAAACCTAATCCTCGAGACCTTTTACTATGTGAGGGCAGCAAATCTAATCCTGAGACCTTTTACTATGTGAGGGCAGCAATTCTAATCCTGGAGACCTTTTACTATGTGAAGGCAGCAAATCTAATCCTGAGACCTTTTACTCTGTTGACTTGTCCACCAGCCGCCACTTTCTGTCCTTTTTTCAACCAATAATAGATATGTTCCTTATCCAGTTTGTACAACGTTTTCCCATTATTTCCCTTTTCAACCAAGAGACCGGTTGGGTATCCGGTCTCTACTACTTTCACCATATTATTTCCTCTTTGATCAAGTCCTAGATTAATGCTACAACTTTCCCCCATTTCTTCGTTGTTTGAACAAAGCCCTAGATTCGAATGCATGAAGTAGCTTTACCTCCAATAATGCTAAAAATTTAGGTGGCTTTGGAAGAGCTGATGGGAGTAGAAAAAGATGCACATGCAGACACGTGGGGAGCTGGGGCAGTAGAGCAAGGCCGCTTTCAAAGAACTTATACCTGAGGGTCATCGGGATGTTGGCGGCGGCAGGTCGGATCTGCGGACAATACGGCAGGGAGGAAGAAGGCTCGTGTCAGGACCGGGTTTTCGGGGTATTAAGTCCCCAAAAGTGGCCCTTATGCTCACCAGCCCCAGGATTACTGTTAGCTGATGAGGCACCACTTGATATAGAAATTCCAAGCAAAAATACAAAATATGTAGTACAAGACCATTCTGGCCTGAGAGTACAACGAATGGTTTCTGGTGGCTGATGGCGGAAGCGGTTTATAGAACATCGGGTCTGTGGGACTCCATTTCCCCACGGGAACATCTGACCAGGTTAACTTCTATCTTCGCGAGGCTGCTATCATCGTTGCGTAGGTTCCGGGCGGTTGTCGCAACGTCCTCTCCATGCAACAAATCTGGCCAAGACAATAGCCAGGGACAGGCCAGTGAGTACTTTGAATGTACTCGCAAACAATCTGAATGCAGGTACAATATAACAAAAGATAATCATACTCGTAAAGATTTGATGGCCACAAGATTAGTTACGAAATGATAATCCATGATGTAAGCAGGTTGTCCATATAAATATGAATATGCAATCAGGGAGTGATAATAAAATAAATAGCAATCATGCCACAGTCGGGCGTCTGAGCGACACCACATAAAGGGTTTATAAATAAAAAAAATAGCAAGCATGCCACAATCGGGCGTCTGAGCGACACCACATAAAGGGCTTACAAAATAAAGAAATAGCAAGCATGCCACAGTCGGGCGTCTAAGCGACACCACATAAAGGGCTTATAAATAAAAGAAATAGCAAGCATGCCACAGTCGGGCGTCTAAGCGACACCACATAAAGGGCTTATAAAATAAAGAAATAGCAAGCATGCCACAGTCGGGCGTCTGAGCGACACCACATAAAGGGCTTATAAAATAAAGGAAACGATGGTGAATATCCAGGAGGTAGAACCATCCCAGGGATACTCAACAATTCAAATAACATAAATGGTTAGTCCATAATAATAATCATAGTAACAGCCATCATAGGTCATAAGTTATGATCCAGGTTCTGTTTTAGTAGTTTCTCCTCCGAAGACCGACACAAAGACCGACACTTGACCCGTCCCAGACTGTAGTCCTAACCTAGGGACTCGGCTATTCGAATAGATTTTATCTCTGCAGAGGGTGTACTCTTTACCCACGAATAACGGATTCCTTTAGTCCATTGGGACTAATTCCGTCCACGGTCGTTGAATTTGAAAACACACCTGACCGCACACACCAGTGTAACTTAACGGTGTTCGGATTCACCCATGACACCCGTTAAGCAAAACTCTAAGTGGGGAGGCTGCAACCTCGACTAGCATGGGATCACAAAATTTATAATGCGCGCAAACTGGGGGAGCTACCCCCTTTGGCTCCAACCGAAAGCAGCCATGCCCCCGGACCAGGTGGCAAGCCCACCGGATGCAACCAGTATCTTCCACCATGGCCTCTCTGTATGGTGTGTGCTAGGACAGAGGTTGATAATTTACTGAATCGTACCCTGCCTGTGGCAGGGACAAGTGGTAGTACGAAACAAGTATGGGGGTTACTGGAACAAGACTCAATCTACGGTCGACTCAGGAGGTTAAAGCATCGCTTGTATGATTAGCATAACCAATATAGTCCACATCAACAGACGGAACCACCACTCATCATACCTCACCATGCCATACCGGACACCACCGTCTCGACGAGGGACTAGGGACAAACTCATGTCTACACAAGACAATGATTTTTCCGACTTTTTTCCGATAGGCATGAGAGACATATGAGGGGGATTTCCATCACATGCATATCAACTTTCCAACAACAAGGAGTCTACACCATGCACTCATAGGTATGATCATATCATCATATAAGAAAATGAATGCATCCATGTCGAGGTGATGTTGTAATCGTATCAACAACACACCACAAGTATTGGTCCAGGGTTCAGAATGCTTGCCTTCAAGTAGTGGAGAGGCAGGGTGCATTCCAAAACTTTAGAAAGTTTTCTCCTTCTTCAAAATCCTATTTAATAAAATTTGAAATCAACACATAGTTTCAAAACAGTACAAAAAAGTTGCCTGGAAAATTTTCAAATAAATATGAAAATAAACTAGACCAAATTTGAGGAACAACAGAAAAAGAATGAAGTCATTTGGACTTATATTTAAAAAGTTGTAGCCAGTCAAAGTTATGTTTTTAAATAAAAACCAGAAAAGAAAACGATTCGGGGGAGAATACGCTTTCGAGACAGGGGAAACGTACTTCGGGGTTCTACGCTTCCACTTAAACCAGCGCGGGTCGGCGTTGGGTCACTGACAGTTGGTCACTTGGGCCCATTGGTCAGGTTTGACCAGTCGCCCGCGTCTTCTTCCACCTCTGTCCGAGCGGAGGCGGGGCTCCGGTGATAAACGCCGGCGATTGGCGGCTCCCCACGGCAGTCTAAGGGCAGGGATGGATTCGCCAGTCTGGGGCGGTCCTCTCGGTAGTCGCTAGGTCGGCGGGGGTGGAGGGAGTCGCCGACGGTGAGCTCTGCGGCGGAGGTGGCCTCGGGTGCAATTGGGGTTCTCGGCTACGGTGGTTTCTGGTCGCAGTTGAGAGCATGGGCAGCTCCGCATGATCAAGGTGAGTCTGATGGTGGTGCTGGATGGACGGGGAAGGGTCTGCACGCGGTGAATGGAGTTGGGATGCGGCGGCGGCCGAACTGGCCGGAGACGAGGGAGATAGCTCTTCCTCCATCAATTGCTGACCACCGGGGCTGTAGGGAGCTGGCTTGAGGTCACCTAAGTGCTCGGACGAGCTCGGGGCCCCCTATATATAGTGCTCGAGGTCGGTTCCGCGGCGGCCGCAAATAAGCTCGATGAACCCCCGTTTTTTAGCAAGGGGGGCGCATGGCGATGGCTGGCGAGGGCTGGCAGGTCGAGTGGATGAGCTCGAGCTGTTCCAGGGGCAGCTGGGGCGCGGCTGTGGCTCGGGCCGCGCCGTCCATGGCAGGCGCCTGCTGTGGACGCCGGCGTACCGCCAAGGGGCTCCGACGGCGGCGCTGTAAGGCGCCAGGGAGGCTTGGATGATTCTGGCGAATGGACGGGAGCAAGGCGTGGCCCTGCGGACGATCGAAGGCCAGGGGGCAAGTCGTGGAGACTCGGTGCGCGCGCGTGCAAAACATGCGCTCTGGGCGCGTCCAGAGCATGCACACTAGGTGCTCAACAGATTGCCAATGCCTGCCAGGGGGCTCCAATCCACAAGAGGTTTAGCAGGGTGGGGTTATAGGCTAAGCTAGTGCCATGAGACATGCTGGTTAGGCCATTGGAGCAATATCCTAATGTAAGTCCAAAAGTATGCCAAAACTAGCCATGCTCCTAACCTGCTTGATGAAATGCCAGAGGCATCTAGGCATCTCTTGGGTTGGTCAAACTCTCCAGTCCAGCGCCTCTTTAGGTGTAGAAAATGGTGACAGGGTTAGTTGGGCAAAACTAGAAACTTGCAAGTGTAAGTTTTTGAGAAACTCAATTCTGGACAGAAACTAAAAGGTATTATTGCATGGACCATAAATGTTCCAAATGGTCCAATCTCCTGGACTTAAGGGTTTTGAAGAGAGGACTACAAGCAGGAAAAAGCTCATGGCCAAAAGAGCAAGTTAACACTTGGCTGCAGTAGAAAGTGTCAATCTGGACCAGAGAGCAAAAGAGGATGTTTTGCTCAACTTTTTCAAAGAACACTAAAGGTTTTTTGCATAAAAGTGATGTAGGGACTTCACATGACATCCCCAAATTTTGGTGGAAATTTTTAAATAAATCCATCAAAGGGTTGTAGTGCATATAGAGCTTTAAAGCCAATGAAAATTCACTTTAAGAGATAAAGCTTAGGGTAAAATACTAATGCAATTAAACCCACTAATAGAAGAAATGTTTTTCTTGGGTAGGGCAAACAAGTCCAAATAACATATCTGAAAAGTTTTCACTAGGGCAAAAACTCCATAAATTCGAAAGAAAAAGTGGTTCTGAAATCAAAGAAAACCCAGAGAATGAAAGGTTTAAACTCTTGGTAAAATTTTTGATTTATAAATCAAGGTCAAATTTTTTCGGGTGTTACAACACTACCCCCCTTAAGAAAAATCTCGTCTTCGAGATTTGCTAAGAATTGCCATGAAAAGCATTGCTTCTACTGTCACCAAGTGATATCACCGAAAATGACCATCTACTCATGCAATATAATGCGGCTACAGTAAAGGGACAATAAGTGGTGTAAACTGTAGTGTGAAATACTAGCGCTGCATGGAAAAATCTACGGTCGGGGAAAACGAGATATTTCTACTCTTGGCAATAGTGAATTTAGAAATATTTTTTTCTAAATTCTAAAATACGCTGGTCGCACCCGAGAGCACAATGCTTTCTCTGGCTGACAGGTGGGCCCGGGGCCACTGTCAGTCTCTTCTTCTACATCTGGTTCTCTCTTCTCTCTCTCTCTCTCTCGCGCGCGCTTTCCCGCGCTTTCTCCACCGGCGACGTCTAGGGCATCTAGGCCGTACTGCGGTAGTGCGCGGCGTGGTAGCTGCCGGTGCAGCATGCACTCACCTCGCGGGCCAGTGCGTTATCGGCACTACTCGCGGATTCGCCTCCGAACACCGGTGGTCGAGCGACGAGCGGCGCTGGTGGACGTCGCCCACCATACACTGATCTCGAGCTATAAAATGACCGAGGTGCTCCTCCTTCTTCCTCACACCTGACCTCGCTTCTTCTTCTCCTTCCCTCTCCTCCATTTGTGTTTGCAGGAGCTCGGGACGAGGCTCTAATGGCGGAGGTGATGCCGGACTGGTGCATGATCCTATTGTGCGGAGGGTTGGCGGCATTGCTGGTGTTATCCGTGCTCTTGTGCGCGATGATCCTCGACGATCATCGTGATGCTGCTGCTCGAGTGCCAGCTCTTTGCAGCGGTGGCGATCACGAGGATTAGGCGCGGGTGTCGGGTGCTAACGGTTGTTAGTGTGCAGAAGGCAACTTGTGCCTGAGTAAACTCCCACAATTTCTCCTCAAGAGACTGTGGTGCGCTAGAGAGGTGATCGGTTAGATGCAACAAGTGTATGTGGATTTGAAACTTAGTGTACTATGTTGAGTGGTTGGGGTCGTGAGTCTGCTGTTGCGGTGTTGCGCGAGAAATCTATGTCATGCAGAGATATATGTTGCAACAACTCAGGGAAAACAATATCTCACTCCAGGTTTTTACCGAGAGCGAAAATTTGTCAAATCAAAATTATCAGTAGTAAGAACTACTCTCATAAACTGAAATCAAATATTTTAATTGGCACACAACTTTAGGATAACACGCACAAGTGACAACTCATAATTAAACGCTGGGACAACCAACATAGCAGTGACATCTAAAATGAAAATGGTAAATGGACAGGGTCCTGGGAAAATGTCTCTGGTACTGGGACACACTCTTCTTCTATCGGAGGAAGCGGATTGACTAGTCTATGAATGTGCTTCTCCTGTCCGGGCCTCAGTGGTCTGCCAATGGCGATCCGAGGATTTAAATCGGCGAGGCTTTGGAGATAACCCATTATTCGCTGGGTCAAACGCTCTTGTGCGATGACATACTGCGTAAGGTTGGCCAGCACTGGGTCTCTCTCAATTCGCCCACCAGGAAAAGATGCTACTTCTCCGGGTACTGCACGGCTCGGAAAGTAATAATACCCCCGTTCGTTGGCATAGGACACTGCGAATCGAAGGCGAGCAAGGGCTTCATACGCAGCAGCTTCTATGGCCCTCCGCGGAGTCGGCATAGATTTCCCCATGAAGGAAACTTCTATTGGGTCTTGGTTTGGGTTTGCGGGAGGGATATGCACTACTGCCCAATATTTCGAGGTGGATGGTGTGATCCTCGATTTGAGCAACTCGTACTGGGGTGGGCGGGTAGCACTCATGGTACTGCAGGTAAAATCCCACAATATCTTAACGAAACTACCCGGGGTGGCATATGGGGTTCTTAGATAAATACTAGGGATTGGCATGGCGAAAGAAATGGCTGTGAGAGTAGTGTACCAGGTGAGGGATGCTTGGCAAGGTCACGAGGTGGCCTTTTATATAGCAACTGGGCTGGGTTATTAAATCACGGTGAGGGGCAGCTATTTTGTCAGTACTGCTTTACGGGGTCGGGGTCAATGCTACAAATACACACATCTCGCAAAAGTGACGTATTTACTGTAAGAGTCGTCGGTGTGGTTCTTTGGAAGTTACGCCTGGAATTAAAAATGCATTCGTACACCGACATATTTATGCAAGGCTACTATAAAGATAAGGACGCACAAGCAAACAGTATTTACATATGGCAATACAAGGTCACACAACAACATGGCGTGGACATGATAAGATTCGGTACTACTCGAGTGATTTAATCTACCTCGTTTATATCTAAGCGGCCTTGCCATGTGGATGCCGAGGCTTCTCCAAGGGCCTCACTGTCGGGGTTAGCTGGAGGTGGCTGAGGGACTGCAGGGTCGGGGCAGTGATGATGACCTCGCAAGGATTGTTGGCCACAATCCCGTTGGACCGCGCTCTAAACAAGCGACGCATCACTACTGGAGACACCAAGGCATTTTGGTCGATGACCGGGGCAGACCTCAAGGACTCGATCGGTTGTCCGAACATCACGACTAGATTGTCGGCGCCGGGCTCATCTCCTCCTCTTGCCAGGGCTCGGCGAACCAGTTCTCCACGAGCTGCGATCAGATCAAGGGTGATTTGATCAAACAGTTCCTCTAGTGCACTTACATAACGTACCAGATGCAATAGTGCAGGATCTGTCTCGTGGTCTCCGTTGGTAACCCGGGGTGGCCTACCATACCCGTTACGGCTGGGGTAGTAGTAGAATGAGCGACAGTTAACTCTGGGCGACAAGTGCCGGAGTTGAACTATAGCCTCTCGAGCAGCTAGTTGGATGGCTTGTGGCTCAAAGGAAGTTGTCCTTTCGGTGAACCTGTAGGGGCGTTCTGGCGACAGACCCCTACCGTAGATGTGCATAGTGGCCCAGAATTGACGGCTTTCACCGCTCATGGACCCTTGGTACACAACATATTCTGGGGGCTCCTCTAATGCAAAGGCACGGCGGGTGAGGTTTGCTAGCACGGTCACAAAACCTCCAAGGTTAGTTGCTGTGGTTTCATTATGAATAATGGGTCCTGGCATTTTAGCTCGGTTTGGGGTAGAGGCTGTGCTGTGCCGGGTTGAGGCTAGTCTGCCCTTTTTATAGAAAAAGGGGACGGAGTCTTCCTTCGCACGCTTGTGGAGGAAACTATTTAGGTGTCGGTCAATGGCGCGTGATCGACGGGCTAGGCTGATAGGTTTGGCACCGACTGTCAAAGGTGTCGGTTCACTGTGTGGCTATCTTACACGAGAAGCTTGACCGGGGTTAGGATAATGTCTGGTGGGGTGGTTAACCTAAGTTTTTCGACCTGGCTAAGATAGGATTAGCCCATGGTCATCCTGGCTCTGATACCAAGGTTGTCAAGACCGGGTTTTCGGGGTATTAAGTCCCCAAAAGTGGCCCTTGTGCCCACCAGCCCCAGGATTACGTTAGCTGATGAGGCACCCCTTGATATAGAAATTCCAAGCAAAAATACAAAATCTGTAGTACAAGACCATTCTGGTCTGAGAGTATAACGAATGGTTTCTGGTGGCTGATGGCGGAAGCGGTTTATAGAACATCGGGTCTGTGGGACTCCATTTCCCCACGGGTACAGCTGACTAGGTTAACTCCTATCTTCACGAGGCTGCTATCACCGTTGCGTAGGTTCCGGGCGGTTGTCGCAATGCTCCTCTCCATGCAAGAAATCTGGCCAAGACAATAGCCAGGGACAAGCCAGTGAGTACTTTGAATGTACTCGCAAACAATCTGAACACAGGTACAATATTACAAAAGATAATCATACTCGTAAAGATTTGCTGGCCACAAGATTAGTTACAAAATGATAATCCATGATGCAAGCAGGTTGTCCATATAAATATGAATATGCAATCAGGGAGTGATAATAAAATAAATAGCAATCATGCCACAGTCGGGCGTCCGAGCGACACCACATAAAGGGCTTATAAATAAAAGAAATAGCAAGCATGCCACAATCGGGCGTCTGAGCGACACCACATAAAGGGCTTATAAAATAAAGAAATAGCAAGCATGCCACAGTCGGGCATCTGAGCGACACCACATAAAGGGCTTATAAATAAAAGAAATAGCAAGCATGCCACAGTCGGGCGTCTAAGCGACACCACATAAAGGGCTTATAAATAAAATAAATAGCAAGCATGCCACAGTCGGGCGTCTAAGCGACACCACATAAAGGGAATATAAAATAAAGAAATAGTAAGCATGCCACAGTCGGGCGTCTGAGCGACACCACATAAAGGGCTTATAAAATAAAGGAAAAAATGGTGAATATCCAGGATGTAGAACCGTCCCAGGGATACTCAACAATTCAAATAACATAAATGGTTAGTCCATAATAATAATCATAATAACAGTCATCATAGGTCACAAGTTATGATCCAGGTTCTGTTTTAGTAATTTCTCCTCCGAAGACCGACACTAAGACCGACACTTGACCCGTCCCAGACTGTAGTCCTAACCCAGGGATACGGCTATTCGAATAGAATTTATCTCTGCAGAGGGTGTACTCTTTACCCATGAATAACGGATTCCTTTAGTCCATCGGGACTAATTCCGTCTACGGTCGCTGAATTTGAAAACACACCTGACCGGACACAATAGTGTAACTTAACGGTGTCCGGATTCACCCATGACACCCGTTAAGCAAAACTCTAAGTGGGGAGGCTGCAACCTCGACTAGCATGGGATCACAAAATTTATAATGCGCGCAAACTGGGGGAGCTACCCCCTTTGGCTCCAACCGAAAATAGCCATGCCCTCGGACCAGGTGGCATGCCCACCGGATGCAGCCGGTATCTTCCACCATGGCCTCTCTGTACGGTGTGTGCTAGGACAGGGGTTGACAATTTACTGAACCGTACCTTGCCTGTGGCAGGGACAAGTGGTAGTACGAAACAAGTATGGAGGTTACTGGAACAAGACTCGATCTACGGTCGACTCAGGAGGTTAAAGCATCGCTTGTATGATTAGCATAACCAATATAGTCCACCTCAACAGACGGAACCACCACTCATCATACCTAACCATGCCATACCGGACACCACCGTCTCGACGAGGGACTAGGGACAAACTCATGTCTACACAAGACAGCGATTTTTCCGGCTTTTTTCGATAGGCATGAGAGATATACGAGGGGGATTTCCATCACAAGCATATCAACTTTTCAACAGCAAGGAGTCTACACCATGCACTCATAGGTATGATCATATCATCATATAAGAAAATTAATGCATCCATGCCGAGGTGATGTTGTAATCGTATCAACAACACGCCACAAGTATTGGTCCAGGATTTAGAATGCTTGCCTTCCAGTAGTGGAGAGGCAGGGTGCATTCCAAAACTTTAGAAAGTTTTCTCCTTCTTCAAAATCCTATTTAATAAAATTTGAAATCAACACATAGTTTCAAAACAGTACAAAAAAGTTCTCTGGAAATTTTTCAAATAAATATGAAAATAAACTAGACCAAATTTGAGGAACAACAGAAAAAGAATCAAGTCATTTGGACTTATATTTAAAAAGTTGTAGCCAGTCAAAGTTCTGTTTTTAAATAAAAACCAGAAAAGAAAACAATTCGGGGGAGAATACGCTTTTGAGATAGGGGAAACATACTTTGGGGTTCTACGCTTCCACTTAAACCAGCGCGGGCCGGCACTGGGTCATTGACAGTGGGTCCCTTGGGCCCACTGGTCAGGTTTGACCAGTCGCCCGCGTCTTCTTCCACCTCTGTCCGAGCGGAGGCGGGGCTCCGGTGATCAACGCCGGCGATTGGCGGCTCCCCACGACAGTCTGAGGGAAGGGATGGATTCGCCAGTCTGGGGCGGTCCTCTCGGTAGTCGCTAGGTCGGCGGGGGTGGAGGGAGTCGCCGGCGGTGAGCTTTGCGGTGGTTTCTGGTCGCAGTTGAGAGCATGGACAGATCCGCATGATCAAGGTGAGTCTGATGGTGGTGCTGGATGGACAGGGAAGGGTCTGCATGCGGTGAATGGAGTTGGGATGAGGCGGCGGCCGAACTGGCCGGAGACGAGGGAGATAGCTCTTCCCCCATCAATTGCTGACCACGGGGGCTGTAGGGAGGTGGCTTGAGGTCGCCTAAGTGCTCGGACGAGCTCGGTGCCCCCTATATATAGTGCTCGAGGTCGGTTCCGCGGTGGCCGGAGATAAGCTCGACGAACCGTCGTTCTGTAGCAAGGGGGGTGCGTGGCGATGGCTGGCGAGGGCTGGCAGGTCGAGTGGATGAGCTCGAGCTGTTCCAGGGGCAGCTGGCGCGCTACTGTGGCTCGGGCGGCGCCGTCCATGGCAGGCGCCTGCTGTGGACGCCGGTGTACCACCAAGGGGCTCTGACGGCGGTGCTGTAGGGCGCCAGGGAGGCTTGGATGATTCTAGCGAATGGACAGGAGCGAGGCATGGCCCTGCGGACGAGTGAAGGCCAAGGGGCAAGACGCGGCGACTCGGTGTGCGCGCGTGCAAAACGTGCGCTCTGGGCGCGTCCAGAGCACGCACACTAGGTGTTCGACAGATTGCCAATGCCTGCCAGGGGGCTCCAATCCACAAGAGGTTTAGCAGGGTGGGGTTATAGGCTAAGCTAGTGCCATGAGACATGCTGGTTAGGCCATTGGAGCAAAATCCTAATGTAAGTCCAAAAGTATGCCAAAACTAGCCATGCTCCTAACCTGCTTGATGAAATGCCAGAGGCATCTAGGCATCTCTTGGGTTGGTCAAATTCTCCAGTCCAGTGCCTCTTTAGGTGTAGAAAATGGTGACAGGGTTAGTTGGGCAAAACTAGAAACTTGCAAGTGTAAGTTTTTGAGAAACTTAATTCTGGACAGAAACTAAAAGGTATTATTGCATGGACCATAAATGTTCCAAATGGTCCAATCTCCTGGACTTAAGGGTTTTGAAGAGAGGACTACAAGAAGGAAAAAGCTCATGGCGAAAAGAGTAAGTTAACACCTGGCTGCAGTAGAAAGTGTCAATCTGGACCAGAGAGCAAAAGAGGATGTTTTGCTCAACTTTTTCAAAGAACACTAAAGGGTTTTTGCATAAAAGTGATGTACGGACTTCACATGACATCCCCAAATTTTGGTGGAAATTTTTAAATAAATCCATCAAAGGGATGGAGTGCAAATATAGCTTTAAAGCCGATGAAAATTCACTTTAAGAGATAAAGCTTAGGGTAAAATACTAATGCAATTAAACCCACTGATAGAAGAAATGTTTTTCTTGGGTAGGGCAAACAAGTCCAAATAACATATCTGAAAAGTTTTCACTAGGGCAAAAACTCCATAAATTCGAAAGAAAAAGTGGTTCTGAAATCAAAGAAAACCCAAAGAATGAAAGGTTTAAACTCTTGGTAAAAATTTTGATTTATAAATCAAGGTCAAAATTTTTGGGGTGTTACAGGTCGGAGGACCTCCCGAGTCGGCGCTGTGTCGGAGAGAACGGCATGGGCAGAGGATCGGGTCCCTCCGGCAGCTGTGTGTTTCCTCCCTCGCCGGCGATGACCGCGTGAACGATGCACCTTTTAGTCCTCTACACACACCGGCCGAAGGGATCTGGCCGGATCTGTGACCAGCGGTGAGGAGAGAGAAAATGTCGCTACCGTTGTCTTGTTTAGATCTGGGGAGGATGAGAAAATGAAGAGAGCAACACTAGTAAAGCAAGCGCTCAGGCCCCTGCGTACATATATAGCGGAGTGATTATCTTTTTCTCGCCACAACAAGCGTTTCAATTTGTGTACATGGCATTAAAGAAAAGAAACTCTCTATTTAAGGTGACTACCTGTATGACTCCTACTTACTACTAGTAGTAGTATTGTTCACTTGTGATCCCCGGCCCTCCATTCATTGAACAACCCCACGGGTGAATAAACATACAGTACTAGTATTTATATAGAACGAACAAGCTCAAATTATTTTCGCGTAGTTAAAAGTTGAGGGCGGTGCTTTTCCCGGGCAGTATGCGCGGCAGTTTTCGCGTAGGCGGTTTCACAGAGAGGCGAGGAGGGTGAGGGAGTAGCAGATTCAACTTGCTTACTGCTGGAAAGGTCGAACTGTGCGATTTGACGGCGCGTTACTGTTTGGATCCATGTGTTAGAGTTTGTTTGGGTTAGTTTGAACTAAACTAACCCAAAAATATCCAAACAGGAGGGTTAGTTTGGGTTACTGTTTGGATCCATGTGTTAGAGTTAGTTTGGGTTAGTTTGAACTCAACTAACCCCAAAAAAAATCTAACTCTAACCTTTAACTAAGTTAGAGTATCCAAATAAGGCCAGGCGGTACGACCGGGGTGATGCCCCCCTTCCGTTCCGCACTCTAATCTGGTGCATGGCACGTATTACGTCGACCCGGATGCTGCTGGCTGTCCCACATGTCGGCGAAGTAGTACGTAGTAGTAAGAAGAAGCAAAGAATCATGCGGTATAAGTCTTTCTAGAGATTCCAACAAGTGACTACACCGCGTGCAGTATCTCAAATCTCAAATCTCAAATCCCCCTTCCGGTTTATAGGGCTCAAATCTCAAATCTCATCAAACAAGGCATTTTGCGATTGGAAGAATGTATCTCGTACTTTACAAAACTACCCTAATTAAACTCATGCATTAATTACATAGTTCTCTCATTTTCCTCTCTGCCTTGGTCGCGGTGCACAATATTGACCACTCCTATATGACTAGCCGCTCTATCTACATGCGGTACATCAAAGCATCCGGGCCCGCATGCCATCCACCAAATCACAGCGAGGTGCTACAGTCAAAACTCACCGGTCACCCCGGTGCGGCCGTCATGACCTGTCATATCACAAAACTTACACCTTTACCAGCAGTGGTAAAGTGGCCTCGAAGTTGGACTGGACGAAGCAACCATCATTTCGCTAGAATGCTCGTTGAAGCCCTTTCTCCCCTTTCTTGAAGAAAACCTCACTCCAGACTACTCACTTCTGCCATTTTTCTTCTGTACCGACGAAGGAAAGGTGGGCGAATCAGTGATGCTGCTATATTTTCATTCCAAGAATCTTCTTTTTGCGAAGCACCGACCAATTCTCACAGCCTATTCTTTTCCCGTTTTCATTGCGATTGTGGTTTCCTTTCGATTGCTTTTTGTTTGTCAGTTCATTGATGGATCCTGGAGCACTAGGCAAAGAGTTGCCGGCGGACAACCCACTGGAGACAGCGATCTCCAGGAAGCGAGCACCGACCAATGAGTTGACCATGTTGGCGGGCCAACCCATGGAGACGAAGAACTCCAATAAACAAGCACTGGCCAAAGAGTTGACGACGTTGGCGGACGAACTCCTCAAATAAAGTTGGAAGAACAGCAAGGGCCCCACCGTGCCTACCCCAGAAACTCTGATGGCCACCTATGCGAGGCTCAAGGCCGAGTTTGAGGAGATAGTCGCCATTGAGAAGCAGTATGCCCCTGGCAAGGTGATGGCCCCCATCGAGGACTAGGAGATGGCCCCCAGAGGGATGGGATCCCCTGGTGAGCTGCACAAGGTAAAAAACAATGTATTATTACCGAAAGTTCTGGTTTTTGATTATTTGCAATGTGCTTTCTAATATTTTAGGGTTGTGTAGGTGCCGGTGGACGTCCTTGATGATTCCGATGTCGCGGCCCGTCCTGTGGACAACGCCCCAGAGATCGTTTTCGATGTCGTGGTCCATCCTATTGGCATCGCCCCGGAGATCGATTCCGATGTCGCGGTCAGTCCTGTGGACATCGCCCCAGAGATCGATTCCCATGCTGCTGTCCGTGCTGTGGTCATTACCCGAGAAATCGATGACAAGAAATAGTTGGTCGCGCTAATCCTTCAGGGTAGTTTGCATTGCCATGTGTTTAATTACCAGAACGATGCATGTTATCAAACCATCTTAGGGCTAGTGCACTGTCTTGTGTGGACGGTACTTGCTACTTTTGTTTGATAGTGAATCATGTGAACCCTCTTCGAGTTATGGAAACAGATGTATCATCACCAGCTTTTGATGTAATATATGGCATGCTTAGATGTAAGTTTGAACTGTTTATCATATCAACAGGGCTTATTTGATGATTCATGCTTTTAGTATGTGCCCTAGATTTGATCAGTTCATCTGCTATGCTAGTTAGCATGCTTAGTACAATCTGTGTTACTTCTGTCATGATTTATTTCTTGTTTATTCGAATTAAATATCATAGTAATTTGCTCATATTTCCAACAAAACCATCATGGCTTCGTTGAATTCCACTTCTTCATGAAAACTGGACGGCACTGTACCACGTCATATCGCTAAAACCCACTAGGGCAAACTAGCCCGCCTAGGATTCGTACTCCCTCCGTTTCAAAGTTAGTAGTACAAAGTTGACTCATCTACTTGGAAGCGGTGCGGACTCCCGCATGGCCCACCTCACATTATAGCCACATATTTCTTGGAGTCCATGCACGGCGGGCGGGTGATCTCTTCTCCCTCCCCCATCTCTCTCCTCTCAGCCGACGCCCGCCGAGCGATTGGCTATCGATGGTTTATTCAATTGCAGTCCCACATGTCAGTGAAAATGCAAGACACCGCGTGTCCCCTCTGGTGAGCGGCGTGCGAGTCGGACTGTCGGGGGTGCGACATGGCGTACGAGTTGTAAGTGTGTCGCCTTTTCCTTTTGAACTTGCAAAGTGTAACATTTTCGTGCGATCGATTGATAGAAATCTAGAACAATATGACGAGGGCGGTACTTTCCCGCGCGTTAGGCGGGCTAGTTTGAGTGATATGACGTGCTACAGTGCCGTCCACTTGCTCCATTCTTATGTAAGCAAGAGTCTACACTCTTACGTGGGAGGAGTGCGAAACACGGCGGATCTGATTTTTGATCAAGGGATAACTGTTCCCTACGAAATAATGGAGCACTGTTAGCGATTATAGCATGATAGTTAGGGCATCTCCAGCGCTGGCCCTCAAATTTACATCGGCATCTGTCCGAGGACACTGATGGATGCCATCCAATGCTGCCCGCATACCTTTCGACAACTATATGAACTAACCGGACAAAATTCATGCAAACAAAGCAAATTTCAAATTGACTGGATGAAATTCATTACATTTCAAGAACTTTTCCTAAAAACTGGACGGAATTCATTACATATTTCGCACAAACCGTACTAAAACCTACTTTAAACCTAATCTAAATGATCGCCGGGCCCCGACCACCATGTCCGTCCATGAACCCGAGAAAGCCAGCCATTGCCTTTGCGTCCTCCTTACCCGCCTCGACAACCTCCTCCTTCGGAGAACAAGGTTATGAAGATTTCCGCCTCCACGTCACTGTCAAGCGGCTAATCGGCCGCCGATTTTTATCCCACCAAGCTTGGCGTCGACTGAGTGGAGGAGCGGTGGCGACCTACCGTGTACTACTCTTCCTCGCTGCCGGTTGCACCCGCGCACGCGCGCCGGCTTCGTGGTCGTGGCGGTGGAGGGCGGCCTGGGG
>LR738712.1:541478323-541501998 GCA_902687465.1 Secale cereale | reverse complement strand
GGGGGGGCGGCGATCTCCTTCGTCTGCTCCTGCGAGAGTACGTCCAAGAGAGCCTTGGAGCGCGCCCGGAGCGGAGCCACCGATGTCCTTCGTCTGCTCCTGCGATAGTACGTCCAAGAGAGCTTTGGAGTGCCCGGAGGCCATGGTTGGAGTGGTGCCAACAGAAGGAAGGGACCGGAGGAGAATGAGTGTGGGTCATTGGCTATGGCTGGGAGCTGGGGCTCAAGTTAATATAGCGGGCCAATGGCAATGAGCCGCGGTAGACGGATGGACGACTGGCACTGGAGTAGGTTCGTTGACAGCCGTGGTGTCATTAACGTGGAGCAGTCGCTTGCACCGGGATGCCACGCGAGTGGCACTCTCTCAGCCGTCGCGCTACTGCAATGCCGGCGCCAGTGAGAGGTCGCGTCCGGCGTGAATGCGGACGCTGCTTCAGTGACTTAACCGCAGGTGCGTTGTCTCACTGACATGTAGGCCCAACGGGCATCAGGCCCGCATGTTAGTGACACACCAACTGCACATGCTATTAAGGCCGGTGAATGTGGCATTGACGTTCTAGAGAGACGGTGATCATTTCAGGCGGGAAGCGCACGCTAGCGATGGAAGGGGTTTCGGTACGCCAGGGCGGTCATATGCTGGTGTGGTGGGAAAATGTGAGATCATAGATGACGAGCCTTTGAAGCGTATGCGGCACGTATTGACAACCAGGCGTCCATGCAACCGCTCTTGTCGCCAGCTAGCATTCGACGACCACCACACAACCATACATAACTTACAAATAATGGACGAATCGATCAGACACACACTTGTGTGCAGTGGCACCATGATTGGTTGCTCACGATAGTACATGGAGTACTCCGCACCATAGTACCCTCTCTAGCTAGGCTGTTTTATATATTGTCGTTGTGATGGACGATATACATGAGCAAGGCGCCGAGTCACGAGTATGACCGTTGGTGTTAAGCCAGGTGAATACATGCTCGGTGTTCGCGGAGGCCTCCAGCAAATGTCTAAACAGTAATGTCACATACGCATAATATTGGTTTTTATTTCTTTCTCCGCTGACAGGTAGGCCCGCATAGATAGATAGATAAAGAACATGAACTGATGAGGCACATGCGGACTGTTTGACTGGTCAACCAGACAAATACGGAGCTATACGCTGAGCCAGTGACCGTATAAGCACTATATCTCGTATACAATGAACAAAGTGAGCTATCAAGACAAGTTCAATGACCGCCAATGCATTTTACTCGGTAATTGATGACTTCTCGCCCCTCGTTGGTTACCCCAAGTGGAAGGCTGAGATGTAGCGTAGCGGCAAATTTCCCTTGGCAAAGATACCAAGGATCGAATCCCGTGAGACTCCGAGGGTCGACAAGTAGGTGTCAACGGCGCCAGAAACTTAGCGGTTGACGGGACCTGCACAAAGATACAGATAACTTTGCTCCCAACAAGTTCAGAGAGGTTGTCAATCCCTCCGGCCTTGTTGTTTACAAAGGATCAAACACAAGAGATAATAATGATAGCTATGACTGCAACTAGGAAATAAAAACAGGAAGTAAATAGAAGGTGTGATCAGCGGTGGTAATATGGACCGGGGTCCCATGATGTTCACTAGTGATGTCTCTCTCCCAAAAGATGATAAAACAGCAAAGCGAGGTAAACAAATTACAGCTGGGCAATTGACAGGATTATGTGCGCAAACCAATGCTAACTATGCTGCAAAGAAAGGTAGAGGCTCAAAAGCATGGGCGGTACGCCAAGGCAAGTAGACCGAAATCCATCTGCATCTACTACTAATCATCCACCTTGAGATATCTATCCAGAACATCTCGCTGGTATTAAGTTGCGAATCCCACCCAAAGTGTAAACTCAAAGCAACAGACAACTGCATTAAAAGAACTTTGCGTAAAGTAAACAATCTTTGCACCCGCAAGTACAAGCACCGTTGTTTTCTCCCTTGTGGCAACAGCACATCCCCTAGACTCATGTTTCTGTCACTCAAGCTAGTCATCAGGGGGCATGAACCCACAATCAAGCATAACGCTCCCTCTTGGAGTTACTACCTACTACTTGGCCAAAGCAATAAACAGCAACGGAGAACATGCAAGAATTACTCAAGAACAAAGATATAAAAGAGGTGAATCAAATATATTACTCAAACACAATCTGAACATAGTCTCATAATCCATCAGATCCCAGCAAACTCAGCAAAGCAACAACAGAAAGATTACATATGTGCCTCGATCATGTAGGGCAGCTCACGAGGTCTAAACCATGAAGAGCAAAGAGGGGAGGAGAACATCACATAGCTACTGATCATGGACCCATGGTCCAAGGTGGACTACTCACGACTCATCCGGGAAGCGTCCATGGTGGTGGAGAAGCTCCCGATGGTGGTTCTCCCCTCCGACAGGGTGCTGGGAAGAGTTCTCCTGATGCTCCCGATCTTGGAAGCGCTGCGGCGGCAGAACAGAGGCGAGATCGTGAAAAAGGGTTCTGTCCTCGAGGGTTTCGGGACGAGAGGGATATATAGGAGAAGGGGGGCAGCCAGAGGCGGAGCAGGGGCCCCAGGCGCCCCCCTGGCGCGGCCAGGGGTGGGACCGCGCCAGGTGGCCGCCTGGGCCTCCCCTGGCTCCCCTCTGGCCCATCTTTGGTTCTTCGCGAAGCTTACTGTACGCTGATTTTTCCTATATTTTTCCTGGAATTTTTGGAGCACTTTTAATATGGGGGAAACCTGAAATAGAAAAACAGCAGAAAACAAGAACTGACACTGTGGTGCACTGAGTTAATAGGTTAGTCCAAATATGATCAAAAGTGTATGGAAGTGCATCAATATCATAGCAATATCACACAAAAGAAGCATGGAGCAAGCAGAAATTATAGATACGTTTTGGACGTATCAACATCCCCAAGCTTAATTCCTGCTCGTCCTCGAGTAGGTAAATGATAACAAGCATAATTTCTGTGGTGACATGCTACCAACCATATAATAACTTTTTAAGTAAAGCAATCAGGGCATGTAATTCAATTCAAGTCATAACAAGCAAGAGTCTATATTAGCATTGTAACAAGCAACATAGGAACATAAAGGTGCAAGAGCTCTCGCTGTCCGTGACTCGAATGTCTCCAAATGGTGTTTGCGTGAAAGAAAGGGGATAGGGATATACGAGAGAGTAAAACATAGTTTTTGTATTGTTGAGAACTTAATCTACTGAAGTTTCACACTTGGTCTTCTTTGGAATCTTATCTTGACTCATCCCCAGACCACTAGCCAGGTACAAGTCAAAATGATCCACTCCCTTTCGATATTTTGAGCACTCATGCAATGGATGAGCGTAAGCAAGAAAGTTGACACTTAGGATGGCAAAGAGAGAAAAATGATGAAGGGGGAAGACAAAAAAGGTGTGAAAGGCTCACATCAATGAGAACAATCATAGGCGAGAGAAAGCCAAATGATAGATATGATGTGAGGAGTAGGGATTGCCATGCAATGGATGCACATATGAGCTAAGGTAAGCTCTCCAATGGAACTAGTGGGGGTGCATCCAACTTGCTCGCTCAAGAAGACCTAGAACTCTTTTGAGGAGGCTCATCAATGGAATATACAAGCCAAGTTCTATAGTGTGAAGGTCCCCACATAGCTATATGCATCAATGATAATCTCTATGGAGTACAAGGTATCAGATGGAGTACGAGTGTGGATCTCTCAAAAGGAATAGTAGTGTGCCCCCTTCTCTCTTTTTATTTCTTTTTCTCTTTTTTCTATATATTTTTATTTTTTTGTGGCCTCAATGGCTCTTTATATTTAACTCTCATTTGTCCTCTTTGGGATCTTTTGATTTTGTCCTCTTTGGGATCTTTTCCTCACTTTAGGGGCAACACTCTATGTATTACAAGAAGTATAGAAGATCTTTCACACTTTACAAAAGTACTCAACATAAAGAAAATGAAACTATCATGATGTATGCAAATGTATGCCTCTGCCGGTGTAGCAGGATATGCAATGATACTAGCGCGTCATGTAGAAATGATTAGGGCAAGGCCCAACTAGCATGCGGCTCATCGATCAAGCAAAAAGCATGTATGACACGAAGATCAAGTCATGAGAAGATGGATGTTGCATGGCAATGTATCTTGGAAAGGATATGGAAATGCCTTGATAGGTAGGTATGGTGGCTGTTTTGAGGAAGGATATAATGAGGCTTATGATGACATAGCGTATCGTGCCAAGGATTTGGATGCACCGGTGAAGTATGCGCCAACTCTCGAGGTGAGAAAGGGCAATGCACGGTACCGAAGAGGCTAGAAAAATATGGCTAGGTGGAAGTGTCAACTTTCGAATACTCACATTAGTCCGAAGAAGTCATGCACTTATTATCGGTAACTCTCAATCTAATTAGGAGGTTCACAAAGAGACAAGTACCCCGAGGAGGAGTGTATGGGGGTTTGGTTATCCTTGCGCATCCTCGACTCATGGTACGTGAGTGTACTCTAATATTCGATCCCTCCAAAGATTAGTGATCCATCTAGTAGCTAAAGTTCTCAACTATTTTGTAGGTTTTCGAAAATAAACACGGATTGCCCAAAATACGACATCTATCACTAATAGGCTAAAGCTCTTGACACCAAAAGTTCAGACATTACTCATGGCAATACATCAAAACTATTGCAAGTTACTACTAAAATTAAATAGCAACCTCAATTACCTACTTTAAGTTAAGACACACAACTCAGTGCAACAGGCAAACTCTCTTAACAAGATAAACATGAAAACTCAAGAGAGTTCAGCAACCAACTAAACAAAAGCTCTTTAAAAAGAAAAGCATGAAAACTAAGAGCTAAACATGACAGCAGCTATGGAAAGACAAAGAACACACACAACAAAGATAAGCATGAAAATCCTATGTTGTGTTCTAGGTAGAAGTGGAGCGTGTTTCTCTCCCACACAAAGAAAGCTGGGTTCTAACTTGTTATGAACAGCAAGCAAAGCTAAAGAAAACTAAAAAAGAAACTAAGAGCAAGACGCTCCAAGCATAGCACATAACGCATGAAGTGATAAAATTATAGTGGAACGAAAGATGAACTGATAATTGTTGATGGAGAAGGGGATGCATGGGGGCATCCCCAAGCTTAGACGCTTGAGTCTTCTTGAATATTTCTTGGGGGTGCACGGGGGCATCCCCAAGCTTGAGCGTTTGACCCTCCTGAATCTTCTTTTATCATCTTCCCTCGCACACTTGAAAACTCCCTTCTTACATAACTCATCATAATCTGATTAGCGAGGTTAGTACCCACAATAAAATAATTTTTCCCTACTGGAAATAAAGATAATCTTGAAGAGCTACTGTTTCTCAAGATTGCTAAAAGGTTTTTGCAAAGAAAAAGCAAGCTCAAGGTTTGCAAAACGAAGAAAAGGCAAAACAGGACAGAATCTGTGAAAAACAGACCAGCAGGTAGTAAATAATTTTTTCGGGGCACTTCTGCAACTCAAATCAAAAAACTCAGAACAGATGATCGAAAGCCAATTGTATAGAGCACGCTGTCAAAAAAATTCAGATCAAAAAGATGATCTGGTGATTTTATTCGAATTTTTCTGTCCAAGGACAGAATCTGTTTTCTGGACAGCACGTCACAACTTTTGAACTTTCTTGCAATCGGAGGCTAAACTTGGCACAAAGCTGAAAATAAAAGATACAATGATGATGCTATTGTAGTAACAAACATCAAGACACAACAAAAGAAAATAAAACCTAATTCGTTGTGGGCTGCCTCCCAAAAGCGCTTTCTTTTATGCCTTTAAGCTAGGCATGATGCAAAAAGATCAAGTTGTATCAATTGAACCATCATCAAGATCATCAAAAAGCTCTTCAATAGTACAACTAGTCTTAAGAGGAATTTCAAATAAAGGCCTAATAAAGATACTTCTAGGAAGAAAACCAAAAGGTGGAAAGTCAATGGGAGATTCATTTATAAATTTATCAAAGAGAGGTATTTCTTCCAAAGTCTTCACAGTTTCAACCCCTTTGGCAATAGATGGATTACTTTTGGAACGAGGAGCCTTTGGAACGTAAACGAACTTAGGTTCCTTCTTTGCTAGAGTTTCTACCTTTTTGGCTTTGATTGAGGAGAAAATAGTTCCTAAAGTGTCAAAGATTTCCTCAATCTTGTCTATCCTAGAAGAATCCAAGTCATGGGATTTGATGGTCTCCAAAGTTTTGAGAATTTTATGCATGGAGCTATCAAGCCTATTCAAATTCCCTTGGATCTTACGGTCCAACTCATTTATCTTATTAATGCTTGGCATCTCTAGCTCTATCTTTTCAAGTTTTTTTCATAATGTGAGCTAGGGTAATGTCCTCTTGAATGCTAACAACAGGGGAATTTCCAACAAGATTTTCCATAATACTAAGAGATTCCCAAACTGGGGCTTCTAGGAAATTTCCATTGATAGCAGAATCTAGAATAAACCTATTCCAAGAAGTAATTCCAACATAAAAATTTCTAAGCAGGATAGTAGTAGATTGCTTCCTTGTGGCTCTTTTTTGAGAATCATTAATTCTATACCAAGCATCTTTTAGACTTTCACCACCTCTTTGTTTAAAGGTGAGCACTTCTGCCTCACCAAAGGCAAAAGGACCAGACATAATGCCAACTAAAAGCAAGATAACTATTTTTGTGATTTTTGGTAAGGGACACTAAAGCAAAAACTGAAAGGTAAACTAACAAGACTAAAAAGCAAAGATAAAAGATAGCGTGCAACTCCCCTATCTTGAAGAGTGGAGTCCCCGGCAACGGCGCCAGAAACTTGCTTGATGGCTTCTCGCCCCTCGTTGGTTACCCCAAGTGGAAGGTTGAGATGTAGCGTAGCGGCAAATTTCCCTTGGCAAAGATACCAAGGATCGAATCCCGTGAGACTCCGAGGGTCGACAAGTAGGTGTCAACGGCGCCAGAAACTTAGCGGTTGACGGGACCTGCACACAGATACAGATAACTTTGCTCCCAACGAGTTCAGAGAGGTTGTCAATCCCTCCGGCCTTGTTGTTTACAAAGGATCAAACACAAGAGATAATAATGATAGCTATGACTGCAACTAGGAAATAAAAACAGGAAGTAAATAGAAGGTGTGATCAGCGGTGGTAATATGGACCAGGGTCCCATGATGTTCACTAGTGATGTCTCTCTCCCAAAAGACGATAAAACAACAAAGCGAGGTAAACAAATTACAGCTGGGCAATTGACAGGATTATGTGCGCAAACCAATGCTAACTATGGTGCAAAGAAAGGTAGAGGCTCAAAATCATGGGCGGTACGCCAAGGCAAGTAGACTGAAATCCATCTGCATCTACTACTAATCATCCACCTTGAGATATCTATCCAGAACATCTCGCTGGTATTAAGTTGCGAATCCCACCCAAAGTGTAAACTCAAAGCAACAGACAACTGCATTAAAAGAACTTTGCGTAAAGTAAACAATCCTTGCACCCGCAAGTACAAGCATCGTTGTTTTCTCCCTTGTGGCAACAGCACATCCCCTAGACTCATGTTTCTGTCACTCAAGCTAGTCATCAGGGGGCATGAACCCACAATCAAGCATAACGCTCCCTCTTGGAGTTACTACCTACTACTTGGCCAAAGCAATAAACAGCAACGGAGAACATGCAAGAATTACTCAAGAACAAAGATATAAAAGAGGTGAATCAAATATATTACTCAAACACAATCTGAACATAGTCTCATAATCCATCAGATCCCAGCAAACTCAGCAAAGCAACAACAGAAAGATTACATATGTGCCTCGATCATGTAGGGCAGCTCACGAGGTCTAAACCATGAAGAGCAAAGAGGGGAGGAGAACATCACATAGCTACTGATCATGGACCCATGGTCCAAGGTGGACTACTCACGACTCATCCGGGAAGCGTCCATGGTGGTAGAGAAGCTCCCGGTGGTGGTTCTCCCCTCCGGCAGGGTGCCGGGAAGAGTTCTCCTGATGCCCCCGATCTTGGAAGCGCTGCGGCGGCGGAACAGAGGCGAGATCGCGAAAAAGGGTTTTGTCCTCGAGGGTTTCGGGACAAGAGGGATATATAGGCGAAGGGGGGAGCCAGAGGCGGAGCAGGGGCCCCAGGCGCCCCCCTGGCGCGGCCAGGGGTGGGGCCGCGCCAGGTGGCCGCCTGGGCCTCCCCTGGCTCCCCTCTGGCCCATCTTTGGTTCTTTGCGAAGCTTCCTGTACGCTGATTTTTCCTATATTTTTCCTGGAATTTTTGGAGCACTTTTAATATGGGGGAAACCTGAAATAGAAAAACAGCAGAAAACAGGAACAGGCACTGTGGTGCACTGAGTTAATAGGTTAGTCCAAATATAATCAGAAGTGTATGGAAGTGCATCAATATCATAGCAATATCACACAAAAGAAGCATGGAACAAGCATAAATTATAGATACGTTTTGGACGTATCAATAATAAATGACCAGGATTGAAGGGGATTCCAAATTTCCTTCGTCTTCTGTCCTTGAGCTCTTGACAAACCAATGCACTTTACGGTTGTCCGGCCACTCCACCCCAGAGCTGTCACCAAGCGTTGTTCATGCCACCGCGCCGCACACTAACCGGTAAGGAAGCGATGGCATCCCGCCGCGCAGAGTTCCTCGCCGCCCACGACCGCACACAGAATGGTAGGCAAGCGGTGGCATCCCGCCGTGCCGAGTTCATTACCGCTCATGACCTCACACCTATGTGGGCAAAATTTGAAGCTGCCAAGGCCGAATGGGCGGTAGAGCAAGAGGCGGCCAAAGCCGCACAGAGGGAGCGGAAATGTCAGAAAAATCGCAAGAAAAGAGAGGCCCGCCGCCGCAAGAAAGAAGAGGACGCACGTGCTGCTGCGGAGAGGTCGGCGGAGATCCAAGCACGGTAGGGTGTTGCCGACAAAGCCGAGAAGGAGAACGATGGCGTCTGGCCAGCATGTGAGGAGTAGTAGTACTAGTAGTTAGTGTGTGTGTGTCTGTGTCGCCCGCACGTTTGTTTAATTAATTACGAGCATGTAACAGTACTACTAGTTACTAATGTAGTTTTTAGAGCAAATTACTAGTACATTAGCCTAGACTAAATGGAAAAATTTCTATCCTATGCATCAAATGCCATATCTTTCTCTATAGGAATTCAGTTTGAGATGCATGTCATCTCACTTCCTATGATTTTTATATTCCTATAAAATTCCTATCCAATATGAACCAAAGGAGGCCTCTGCTGGAGTAACTACTGTAGCTAGCAGTACTGCTGGTATAGTAGTTTTCTTCAAGAAGCGGAATTCAATGAAGTCATGATGGTTCCTTCGTCCGAGCAACTTCACAGTGGGTAAGGTTGGGCCTGTGATTTGACAGCTCATTAATAATTACTACGGCGCGACGACCGGGGTGACTCTCCCTTGGAGTTCCACGGGCATGGCAAGTGGACCAAGATGGTTGACGTCCCACATGTCAGCGAGCAGAAGTATTCTTTCCGACATCGAGTAGCAAGGAAACCGCGTGGTATAGTATCACTGGTGATTTATATTTATTTTTTATTTCTAATGAATGCTAGCGTTTCAACTCTTACGACGTAGGCGTGCCAAACACACGGCACGTGCTGGATGTTGCACACATCATCGAAAGGAGTGGGACATGAACAGCATGGTAGAGCGTCTCCACTTCTGGGTCGGAGACCACACGTAGTAGTACTACTGTACTAGTGGTATGAACGATACAAATTGCGACCCGGAGAGAAAGACACGTCTAGTTGGAAGCTCTCGAGGCATACACGTAAACAAATATAAAACCTAATATGTGCCTCCAATTAATATACTTAGTCACGTACTCCATAACATCGCCGGGCATTACACGTACAACATTTAGTGGTAGTAAGAGACAAATGCCTATATGCCAAGCATGTTCATACTATTTGTGCCTTTCTACTTCACTTACTGCGCTACGTTACACAGGTTCGCACGCCCACTCCTGGGTACATGTCCGTCTCGTAGTTCCAGTCCCACATGTTCTTCATATAGATGGAATGATCCTTGCATGACACGTGCACCTTGATGCTAGATGTGTCACGTTTTGGCAAAAGGATGAACAAAGCTCACGTAACAGAATAGAGTGCAAGAACATAGATTCCCGACGACCGAGAAGAGGCAAAGAACCTCGGGGTGGATCGTTTGCACTCATAATATTTTATATTATTCAGCGATATAAAATCAACCAATCATCTCCATAGTGGACTGGAAGAGTACGAAACACGGCAGCCCAGTGTAGTTACATCAAACTAGTACATGGCTAACCCACGCTATCACCATATATCTTGGCTTCCGTGCGACGGCGACCAGCAAAGAGGCGACAGAAGGGGAATGAATGCAGCTACTGTTTGGGTTCACCGTCCGGCTTAAATAAATGCGCAGCATCACGTGTACCCGCGGGTGCACAAATTGTAACATACGTATCTGCTTAAGTGGGCGTCACGTAACTGGTGTGTGTGTGTGTGTGTGTGAGAGAGAGAGAGAGAGAGAGAGAGAGAGAGAGAGAGATTCTGAGAGACAGAGTGTGTGTGTGCGACTCTACTCTTCGGACTTGTACTCAACCTTTTGCATCGGGATATAAGTATAATGGTATTTACTTTAGCTAGTGATCTACGTGGCCATGTTTTTTTTGGCGGGTGATTTACGTGGCCATGTTAACGTGGTTGTGTAAAAAAATGTCACTTCCTTCTCGTGATTTACGTTATATAATTACAAGCAAGATGCTCGTGCATTGCACGAAACATCAATATGCATTTTTTTACAAAACACATGTTGTGATTTACCCATGCAGGAGTAATCCCATGTGTAAAAACTAATGATATTTCGATAATTTTATCAGAAAACTGGTATCTCAAGAATGTCATCGAAACAATGAAAGATGAGAGATAAGGTGAGGAGGAGTGGAGCATGGTGGTGACTGGTGGTCGGAATGGGCGGAGGCATGGGGATGGACGGCGCCGGTAGGCAGCAGCGGCCACCATGCTAGATTGTTCCGGAGACTTTCTTTTTTAATTGCTCACCAATGAGGTGTGGGAGATATGGATGTGGAGAGAGGTGCGGCTATCTTTTGTAGAATTATCATAGTTAGCTTTCTATCCGTTAGATATAAATCAGATGGTCTATATTACAAGATGGCAGGCATACCATCATCGCCAACTCAGTTTTTTATAAGGGTACGGATGATAAGTTTGCTAACTACTAAAGTAAAGTGGAATTTGTCCATGTTATACAAGTAAATTAAGGTGATTGTTTATCATACGGGTAAGGGTGGATGAAGGGTGGTACGAACAAATGCTCCGCCTAGAGCATGTGTGTGTGAGATGGAGTCTCAGTGTGTGTGTGTGGGGAGAGAGATGGAGTCTTAGTGTGTGTATGTGATGGAGTCTTACTGTGTGTGTGCGTGTTTGTGTGTGGGTGGGTGGGTGGGTGCGTGCGTGCGTGTGTGTGTGTGTGTGTGTGTGTCGCGGGGTCCTCGGTGGCGGATGTAATTTAAGTGTGCATGGCTTCATCATAGAGAGGTGATGTGTATGACAGAGGCCACCAATGATGGGGTGCGAGAGAGAAAATGCCCGTAGAGAGGGAAGAGAAATTGTGTGCGCGTGAGAGTAGTCGACATCGAGAGAACGTGTTTGTTCGAGAGACACCGAGGAAAACTACTATATATTGATGGTGCATGTAGGCGGGAATTAAACGAAGGGATGGTCTTATTGGTTTCGGGGATATAGGGGAAGAGTGAGAGGGGGGGTAGCTACAAGGAGATTCTTAAGTGTGAGTGTGTGTTTTACCCATCCAGGCGGAAGTTATGTGCACACAAGAAGAGAATGATTCGATGTGGTGTTAGGGTTGAGGGTAATTAACTACGTATGGAGACATAGAGACCTTCAACGTGCATGTGTGAGAGGTATACATGTATACGTGGGATGTGTGTGTGTGTGTGTGTGTGTGTGTGTGCGCGCGCGCATGATCGAGATAAAAGAAAGAAGACATAAGTCATAAGCTAAGATCAACGACATGGGAGAGACGGATCGGTATGACAATATGCACGCATGCGAGAATGCATGGATGAAGGCCCGACAATTGAGCATGTGTTTTTGTATTTAAGAGATAGTGGTGTGGGCTAGAGCATGCATCTATGGCGAGCAGAGGGAGTGAGGCACAACGATTGTGCAAAATAGATCAACCTATAAATGAAAGAAGGTTGATGGAGAAACACATAAATAGAAAGATAAAGATGCTAGCTAGTGTGCGTTAGAAATAGGAGTCGAGTGGATCAGAAGGCTGAGTTATGGGTGTGGGTGTGAGAGAGATGAAGAAAGGGTGCGTCTGACTCACATACAAACAAATATCAGAGAGAAATGAGATCCCGAGAGACGGAGTTTTGTGTCTGCGAGAGAGAAAGATATTGCAAAACGAGAGTGATAGCTAGAGAAACATATGAGGGAACGCAAGATATCTCTAGGGAGAGAGAGTGTGTGTGAGCGACATACAAGAGAACAGTGGAGAAATATGAGACCCTGGGAGACAGAGTTTGTGTTTGTGTGTGAGAAAGAGATATTTAAGAGGAAGAGTCGTAGGTTCTCATACCTAAGGAGAGAAAGACATCTCTGTATGAGGGGAGTGCGAGTGGCACACATGGGAATAGTAGAGAGAAATGAGACCCCGGAAGACAAAGTTTTGTGTTTGTGTGAGAGAAAGAGATTCCACATGAAGAATCATAGTTAGAGACACATAGCCGGGAGCGAGATATACTTAGAGAGAGATAGAGTGATGAAGGTCGAGGGAGAGAGTACCGTCAGTGTGTTACGAAGATAAAAGATCATTGTCGACATACAGGTAGCACGAGAGATACCCGAGAGACGATGAACGCGTATAGGTTTGAGAGATAGTCCTATATAAGCATGAGTGATAGTTATATGAGACGAATATCTGGATTTAATGGGATTCAAATATTTAAACTGGAGATCACGACATCGATAATATCATAACGCAAATTGGTGTATCAAACTTGCATATTCATTTGAATTTGGGGACACGTGTAATGTTATATAGTTTATCAATATTGGCGATCTATAGATTCTTTAATTAGAAACAATGCATGGTTTGTATGCAATTAATGTCTAAACGGGATTAAACTATATGTTGCGTGTGTGAAACACATTATACATATTTGACAAGTAAAAAAACGGCATGAAACACACATTAATTGGAGACAGTTAGCGAGGAATGCATACATTGGATTTCAACATAAAGTGGTTTCAAATATTTGAAAATCCAAATTGATGGATACAACCTTATGAATCTGAGATCATGCCATTTGTAAACCATATTTATGTATAAAGGATGTTGTGCTTTTGAAAGTATATATAAAAAAATGATGTATATAGAATTTTATTCCAATCGAAAATGGATCCCGCCCGAAAAAAATAGAATACAAACGGGATTCGAATTGAGTTGGCACGGTAAACGTGCACTCTGCAAAATTTGAACAAAGCGCACCCGAAACCAAAATCTACGAGATGGAAAATTCCTAGTGCCAATCCCTGCCACGCAAAGCCTATCTGCTCGATTTCTATAGGTTTCGATAGGGGTAGGTTTGTAATTTCACTCAAACGTGACATAACCGCCTCTCACCCGGATTCATACACGGCGGGCGCCGAAACACAGTGTGTCCTCGGCCGAAATCGACTCCCTCCCAGATTCATACACGATGGGCGCCAAAAACAAACTCTCGTCGGCAAATATTAGGTTTATGCGAGATTACCGTCCTATCCCCAACCGACTAATATTGATGTGATGTAGGAAATTTGAAACGGGGGCTAAGTTTGTAAATTTCCTCGCATTTGAGACAAGCGCGCCCTGTAGACATGGTTCCCCCTTCCTCTCCACCTCCATTTCTCCATTCGTACTCTGTGGGTGCCAAAACACCCTCTCGACCCCAGCCTCCTCCGTCCGCCACCCCATCCATCGCCGTCCTCCTCCACCATGCGGGAGCTGATACCCCGACGCCGCCGTCCATTACAAGAGATCGACCTCTCTCATCCACAGCTTCGGACCGGGATCCTTGCATCCCGTCCTCTCGCTTCATTCCCGCTGTCGTCCACCTTGCCGGCGCCGCTCCTACGACCGTCTCGTCCACCGCGCCCCGCCACCACCGTCTACCCTCCTAGATCTGCTTCAACGCCGCCGACAGCCATCGCTACCGCAACACTGTCAAATTCTCAGCAGATGCATAGACGACGCTGCACCAGAGGCGGTACTCTTTCATATCTGATCAACTTATTTATCGCAGCAAGAAAATAGATCGCCACTGCTTTACTCTGATTTCTTCTCCATCACTTACTTGCTAGTTGAGAGCAAACATTGGTTGCAAAGTTGCCTTTATCCGGTTTGCACCTTCAGATCCGCCATGGCACGCTCAACACTATACTCCCAATGCTTATGGTTTTCCCCTTTTATATTCCACAATAGTTAAATCACAGTAGACTAAATTTCAAAATTGGGTTAGTTGATTTTTCAGAGCTCGCCGGAGTTTGCCGGTGTGAAAGAAGGGGCTCGGGTGGGGACTTTGGTTGAGTGGGGGCGGTGGTGGGGCCTTGCCGAACAAAGAAAACTCGACGCGGGTGGGGGCGGGGGTGGGGGTGGCGGAGGAACACACGCGGTGGGGGCCGGTGGTCCGGCCGGCGGCCCGTGCGGTGTTCTGTATGGGAAGAATCAGAGACGAGGAAGAAGAAGGGTTAGGAGACGTAGGATCTTCAGCCAACCGCCTGAAATGGTCGACTGACCCAAATGACAAAAGTCACGCGACTTGCATGCAGACATGCCTTTATATTCAGTACCATCATCGTACCTGCTTAGCACTGCTCTTGAATCCATCAAGATAAACAACGTGCCACTCATAATTCCAAACGTGTTGCTCAAGTACAAATCTGATATGATTCTGATATTACAAAAACAGATAACATTTAATTTGTGAGCTAATGTTCCTACTTTACTTTCGAAAAAGCACGTGCACCATGCTACCTCTTGAGCTTGCCTTGTATTCCCTCGAAGAGGAAAGAGAGATGCAGCATAGTAGCATAAGTATTTCCCTCAGTTTTTGAGAACCAAGGTATCAATCCAGTAGGAGACCACGCGCCAGTCCCTCACACCTGCACAAACAAATAAGAACTTCGCAACCAACGTGATAAGGGGTTGTCAATCCCTTTATGGTCACTTACAAGAGTAAGATCTGATAGAGATGATAATTTATATTGTTGGTATTTTTGGTTTAATAAAACAACAAATAAAAGCGGTAAAGTAGATTTAGATTGATATGTTGAGAATAGACCCGGGGGCCATAGTTTTCTCTAGTGGCTTCTCTCATGATAGCGATATTCTACGGTGGGTGAACAAATTACTGTCGAGCAATTGATAGAACAGTGAATAATTATGAGACTATCTAGGCATGATCATTGTATATAGGCATCACCTCCGAGACAAGTAGACCGAAACGATTCTGCATCTACTACTATTACTCCACACATTGACCGCTATCCAGCATGCATCTAGTGTATTGAGTTCATACGAACAGAGTAACGCCTTAAGCAAGATGACATGATGTAGAGGGATAAACTCAACCAATATGATGAAAACCCCATCTTTTTATCCTCGATGGCAACAATACAATACGTGTCTTGCTGCCCCTACTGTCACTGGGAAAGGACACCGCATGATTGAACCCGAAGCCAAGCACTTCTCCCATTGCAAGAACTATAGATCTAGTAGGCCAAACCAAACCAATAAATCAAAGAGACTTGCAAGGATATTATGAGCACACATAAAAAGTTCAAAGAAGAACCAAATATCTTTCATAGATAACCTTGATCATAAACTCACAATTCATTGGATCTCGACAAACACACCGTGTCGGTGTACTAAGATAGGGGTACCTTAGTACCCCAACTTGTGGACGGGCAGTAGCAGCTTCCCGCGGCAGGGTTTACCACGTGCTCGCCGGAAACCTTTCCGGTCCTTATTAAGCCATTCAAGAACAAAGTATACAAGTCAGAAGATCAAGGCCCCGGCAAATGGAGCTTGCCGGGAAGGCCACACCAGGTTCAAAGATATCATTTTAATACAAGACCCTGGCAAGAGGAGCTTGCCAGGAAGACCAAGGAATGCATACCTCAAGAGACACCTCGGCGCTTCGTGCGCCCCGGCAGGACCCGGGAAGCGACAAGCTTCCGGGCCCGGCAAGGTCACGGCCCCGGCAAGGTGCTTGCCGGGGGGAAACTCATGCTGTGTGCCCGCGCTCCAGCTCATCTATCCACGCGTCGCCCTGGGGCCCTCCCAGGGACGCGTGGCGGAAGGCTGTGCAGCCTGGGGCACACGGTGGCAATCCACGGTGACGAGGCTGCCGCCGTGTCGAATGGAGACGCATGGACGGACGCTTTTGGGGTCGACGGTGACGGGCATTTAATGCCCTTGTCCCCCACTGTCAAAGTTAGGTGATGACCACTGTTCACCCACTGTTCACGCACTATTCCCGCACTGTTACAACTACCACCACAGTTACATTTTTGCCCTCCTCTACGTTGACACCTGTCGGTGACCCCTTGAGCTATAAAAGGAGGCCCATGCACAACGTAGAGGGGGTTCGAATGCTAAGCAACTCTCTCGCTCGGTGTAGCTAGTACTGTAGCTCTTCAAGCTCCCGAGCTCAATACAACCAAAGCAGGAGTAGGTTTTTACGCGTCCGCGCGGCCCGAACCTGGGTAAACTGCCCGCGTGCTCTCCTCGATCTGCTCTTCGTGCTCCCTCTGCTCCCTTACCGCAACGTAGAAGGGGCTCCGGTCCCATAGGTGCTCGTGGGAGGACAGTTTCCCCCGACATCTTTGGCGCGCCAGGTAGGGGGCGTCGAGGTTGTGCGAACCTGATCCGGCGCTCACGCGGGCGCATTCTTCATCAACCTCTCCAGCTTCACCAACTTCATCAGCAACAGCATGGCTCCGAAGAAGAAGGATTCGGAGGTCGGAGGCCCGTCTGCGTCGATTCCACCACCACCAGAACCAACGGTTGGTGGGGGAGACGTCGGCGGAAGGGTGGTCGCCGGCGAGGAAACTCACGGCGCGACCAAATCCAAGGACAAGACGGACGACCGGGCAAATTCCAAGACCTCGGTGTCCGTAGATGCACCACGTCCCTCTCAGCAGACGACAGACCAGCAGCGCCGTGGTACAGGAGGTACCATCCGCTTGCTGGGCCAAGGACAAACCAGAGGATCGCGGGACGCTCAAGGCCATCGCCCTGGCACGAGCAATGCGCGGTCGCCGGGGCGAGAGACTGCTCCTTCTAACCCTGTTAGAAGTCCGAGCATATCTCGCTCCTCACACCGCTCGCCGCCGCTCCCCTCCTCTCCAGCAAAAGCTCTCGCAAGAGCGCAACTGCTCCTCGATTTCCCTCCAGCGGCAGACAAGGCCGAAGACTGGAGGGCGACGATCCAAAGCCTCATCGCCTTCGCCAACAACGACACGCCGCAGCAGCCGGCGACATCACGGCCACGGCAAGTCGAGCAGACGAAGGCCGACGGCGACAAGACCGCCAGGGGTGCAACCACCGTGCACTCCCTGCCGCGGAAGCAGAAGACGCCACCCCGCCGGATTAACATCGACGACGACTCCACGGCGTCGTCGGATCCGCGGGCTCGTCGGGACCAGCGCCAAGTCCTCGACGATCGGCGGCAAGAAGATGCTCGGACGCGCATCGAGCGCCGACGAGAAACCAGGCGACAATCGGACCAGCGCGCTGGGACCGCTGTCGACGCGTACGCGGCCGGTGAGCCAGGCGACTTGCCGTACGCGGCAGGTTGCCATGCGTTCACCCGCGAGCTGCGGCGCGTCCAGTGGCCCAGCATGAAAAACTTCAAGCCCGACGTACCTGAGAAGTACGACGGCAAGATGCACCCCTCGGAGTTCCTCAGCATCTACACCATCGCGGTGCAGGCTGCCGGGGGACGCGACGAGAAGATACTCGCCAACTACTTCCCGCTAGTGCTTAAGCCGAACGTCCGTTCTTGGCTTATGCACTTGCCGGAAGGCTCCATTTCTTCGTGGGCAGATCTGTGCCACCAATTTGTTGGCGCCTTCACGGGCGGCCACAAACCCCACGGCCAGGAGAGTGATCTCCACATCTTGGCCCAGAAGGAAGGAGAATCCCTGCGCAAGTACATTCAACGATTCAGCCGCGTGCAACACAACATTCCCGACGTCCACCCCGCCGCGGTTATCAGCGCGTTCCACCAGAACGTGCGTAACCGCCGCATGAGGGAAGAGATGGCCATGACCAAGATACGGGATGTCAGCGAGCTCTACGCTCTGGCTGACAAGTGCGCGCGCGCAGAAGAGGGGAGGAGACTCCCCGGAGAGGATAACGGTGCAGGAGGAAGCGACAGCGAGGACGCCGCCCCGGCAAAGAAGAGCCGGCGGCGGAATAACAGAAGAAAGAAGAACAAGGAAGTGCTGGTCGTCGAGCAGTCCGGCAAGGAGGCTCCCGCCAAGAAGGCACAGGCCGGCGGTTCCGGCAAGGAACCTGCCCCTGTAGCGGCAACCGACAAGCAGGACGGCTCCGACAAGCAATACTGCAAGATCCACCGCACCAAGGGCCACGACCTTTCGAACTGCAAACGAGTCGAGTACCTCGTAGAACAGCAGAAGGCTGAGTACGAGCGTCGCGACAAGGAAAAGGCCCAAGGTGGCGGGGGAGAGCCAAGCAAGAAGCGGCCGTTCAATGGCCGGGGAGGGCGCCGCGGCAAGGCCAAGCAGTTGCAAGGAGATCGACCTCCCCGGGGCCGCGACAAGGATGAGGAAGAAGACGACGACGACGACATGGAGGAAGGTGATAACAGCGAGCAGGAGTTCCAGAAGGCCACAGAAGTTCTGTGTGTCGACGGAGGCGCCTCTCTGCATACTTCCCACCGCCAACTCAAGCAGTGGGTGCGGGAAGTAAACGCAGCTGAGCCGCCCGTCGAGTCACGCAGGCTGCTGAAGTGGTCCAACACACCCATCATTTTTGATCTTGAGGATCACCCTGACCGCACCACTGCGGTCGGGTGCTTGCCGATGTTGGTCTCACCAACTATCCGCAACCTCAAGGTCACCAAAATGTTGGTTGACGGCGGGGCCGGCCTGAACTTGATCTCCTCAGCTATGATCAAGAAACTCTAGATCCCAGACGGCGAGCTCGAAGAGACCGGTTCGTTCCAAGGAATAAACCCGGGAAGGAGCAAGCCCAAGGGGAAGATCACTCTGCCAGTGACTTTTGGCGGGGAGCTCAACTTCAGGACGGAGAGGATAACCTTTGACGTGGCCGATATCCCATTGCCGTACAATGGGATACTTGGACGTCCTGCCATCGCCAAGTTCATGGCAGCTTCCCACTTTGCCTACAACGTACTCAAGATGCCGGGGCCGATAAGCGTCATCTCTGTCCCTGGCGACAAGAAGGACGCGCTTATCTGCGCCGACAAGATATACCGGGATGCAGCAGCCGCAGCGGAGAGCGACACACTTGCCGCTGAAGCTCCCGGGGGGAAGAAGACCAAGACCAAGTCTGGCAAGTGCTCTGGGGCCCACTCCGGCAAACGCACCTCTTCGGAGTGTTGCGCTGCCGTCGAGGACGCCCCATCGAGCTCCACCGGCAAGTGCAAGAAGGGGATGGCCGCTCCACCGGCAACCAAGAAGGTGTCCGCCAAGGAGGACGGCACTGGTGGTACCTTCACCATCAGTGCTACGCTCGACAACAAATAGGAAAGCGCACTCGTTGCCTTCCTGCGGGCGAATGTCGATGTGTTTGCATGGCAACCATCTGACATCCCCGGTGTTCCCAGGAAGGTGATCGAGCACAAGCTTGTTGTTTGTCCTCATGCGCGGCCCGTCAAGCAGAAGGTCAGGAAGCAAGCCGTGGAGCGCCAAGAATTCATCGCCGAAGAGATAAAGAAGCTAGAAGCAGCAGGCCTGGTTAGAGGCGTCATCCATCCAACGTGGTTAGCCAATCCAGTTGTCGTACGCAAGGCTAATGGGAAGTGGAGACTTTGTATAGACTTCACCGATGTGAATAAAGCATGTCCCAAGGATCCATTTCCCTTGCCGCGTATTGACCAGATTGTTGACTCCACCGCCGGATGTGAGCTGCTTTCCTTCCTTGATGCATATTCAGGATATCACCAGATATTCATGGCCAAGGAAGATGAAGAGAAGACTGCATTCATTACTCCATGCGGCACATATTGCTTCATACGCATGCCCTTTGGATTGAAGAATGCAGGCTCGACATTTGCAAGGGTGGTGCACACTGCTTTTGAGCCACAGATTCATAGAAATGTGGAAGCTTACATGGATGATATAGTAGTCAAAAGCAAGAGCAAAGATACCCTGATACAAGATCTGGAGGAGACGTTTGAGAATCTGCGCAAGATCCAGCTTAAGTTGAACCCCGAGAAGTGCGTCTTTGGAGTCCCCTCCGGCAAGCTTCTCGGGTTCTTTGTGTCCCAAAGGGGGATTGAAGCCAATCCCGACAAGATAAAAGCCATCGAGCAGATCGAAGCCCCGAAGCGCGTCAAGGATGTAAGGAGACTTGCAGGTTGTGTGGCTGCCCTCAGTAGGTTCATTTCAAAGTCTGCAGAACGCGCCCTGCCTTTCTTCAAAATCTTGAAGAAGGCAGGTCCTATGAAATGGACTCCGGAAGCGGAGGCAGCGCTGCAAGACTTGAAAGGATACCTATCCTCCACCCCAATACTTGTCGCACCTAGACCACAAGAGAAGTTGCTGCTGTACCTAGCAGCAACCAATCAAGTGGTTAGTGCTGCGTTAGTAGTGGAGAGGGAGGCCGATGAGGAGTCTACACCACCGGCAAGTGAGTCCAGCGACAAGCAGGGGGCTTCCCCGACAAGCTCTGGCCTCGACAAGGACAAGTCTGCGCAGGTACAAGGAGAAGTGCGAAAGAAGATGGTGCAGCGCCCAGTGTATTTTGTGAGTTCTCTTCTGCAGGGGGCTAGATCAAGATACTCTGGGGTGCAGAAGTTGCTTTTCGGCCTCCTCATGGCCTCGAGAAAGCTACGCCATTACTTCCAAGCACACGAGATAACAGTGGTCACTCGCTTTCCGTTGAAGAGGATATTGCACAATCCAGAAGCAACAGGCAAGATCGTCGAGTGGGCACTGGAGCTGTCAAGCTTTGGTCTCAAGTTTGAGAGTACTTCAACCATATAGAGCAGAGCTTTGGCAGAATTCATAGCTGAATGGACCCCAACGCCCGATGAAGAAGTTCCAGAGACAAGCGTCCACGTACAAGAAACAAGCAGTGAATGGGTAATGTACTTTGATGGTGCCTTCTCGCTGCAAGGCGCCGGTGCCGGCGTGGTACTCATAGCGCCCACCGGAGAGCACCTCAAGTATGTTGTCCAGATGCACTTTCCCAAGGAGCAAGCGACAAACAATACTGCTGAGTATGAAGGTTTGCTTGCCGGCCTCAGAATTGCGGCCGAACTTGGGATCAAGAAGTTGATTGTGCGGGGAGATTCTCAGTTGGTGGTCCGACAAGTAAACAAGAGTTACCAGAGCCCTTTGATGGAAGCCTATGTTGATGAAGTGAGGAAGCTTGAAGAACACTTTGAAGGTCTGCAAATGGAGCACGTTCCAAGAGCTCAGAATGATATTGCAGATGGCCTCTCAAAGTGTGCTGCGATGAAGTTACCTGTGGAACCAGGGACCTTCCTGCTCAAGCTAACTCAACCATCCGTTACACCATCAGTTGGGCAAAGTAAGAAGAGAAAGTTGGTCTCCGGCGACTACTTGCCGGCGGATCTTCCAGAAGCCGCCGCCAAGGTCCCCAGGATCAACAGCCAAGATGCTGAGGAACAGTTTGCTCCTGCAGATCCTAGGGTCTGTACAGTTGAAGCAAGCGTTCCAGACAAGCCTTGCCCCGGCAGGCTTGCCGGGGGGCCATCAGCTCCGGCGGAACCGCAGGTTCTTGCCGTAGAAGCTGAGGTTCCCGCAGCAGCCCTTATGCCTTTAGTCCTTGTTGTTGAGCCCCAGGCTCCAGCATGGGCACAGCAAATTGTTCGTTTTCTGCAAACTGGAGAACTTCCCGACGACCCAGAAGAGATAGAGAAAATAACCAGGCAGTCAAGTATGTACCAGTTCGTTGACAATGAGCTGTACAGAAGAAGACTCAATGGTGTTAGGTTGAAGTGCATTTCCAGAGAAGATGGACAGAAGCTGTTGGCAGAGATACACGGAGGCATATGTGGCCACCACATTTGCGCAAGGGCACTTGCCGGGAAGGCGTTCCGGCAAGGGTTCTTCTGGCCAGAAGCCCTCCAAGATGCAACTGCACAAGTAACCAAATGTGAAGCGTGCCAGTTCCATGCCAAACAAATTCATCAGCCAGATCAAGCTCTCCAGACGATCCCTTTGTCCTGGCCCTTCTCGGTCTGGGGGCTCGATATCCTCGGCCCCTTTCCCCGCGCAGTCGGGGGCTTTGAGTACTTGTACGTTGTGATCGACAAGTTCACAAAGTGGCCAGAAGTGGAACCAGTGAGAAAGGTGACAGCACAGTCAGCGGTCAAGTTCTTCAGGTCAATTGTCTGTCGTTTCGGAATCCCTAACAGGATCATCACCGACAACGGTACACAATTTACTAGTCACACCATCATGCAGTACGTCCAAGACCTTGGCGCCAAGGTCTGTTTCGCTTCTGTTGCTCACCCGAGGAGCAATGGTCAAGCGGAGAGGGCCAATGCTGAAGTGCTGCGCGGACTCAAGACAAGAACCTTCGACAGGGTGCGCAAGTGCGGAAGAAACTGGATAGAGGAGCTACCGGCGGCTCTTTGGTCAATCAGGACGACACCAAGTCGAGCCACCAGACAGACACCCTTTGCTCTTGTCTATGGAGCAGAGGCAGTTCTCCCCACGGAACTCGTATATGGATCTCCTCGAGTGCTCGCTTATGATGAGCTCGAGAAGAGCAACTACGTCAAGATGATGCATTGCTCCTTGAGGAGGAATGTCTCCAGGCTAATGTACGAGCTGCTCGATACCAGCAAGCCTTGCGTCACTATCATAGCCGCAAGGTCAAGGCCAGGAGTCTCGAGGAAGGCGACCTTGTTCTTCGGCGTGTTCAGTCCGCCAAGAATTCCAACAAGTTGACGCCGAAGTGGGAAGGCCCTTATCGGGTGAGACAAGTCACAAGGCCCGGCGCTGTCCGCCTTGAGACCGAAGAAGGCTTACCGGTGAGCAACTCCTGGAACATAGAGCATCTTCGCAAGTTTCACCCATAAGGCGCGGTTGCCGTGATCCGCTCCGGCAACCACCTTTTGTACGAGTCTTGCCGCTGTTGCATATAAACCTTTGTACAAAGTCGGGCGCAGATCCCGTGCATCAGTAAAGTTTTTGTGCTTCGTACTATTTGCCATTTCCATGCTTTTCTTTGGTTATTTGCATGCATTATTTGGCACCTTCTACAAAGCACTTCCCCGGTAAGCGCTAGCAGGCCGTAAGGCCCTATGCTTGTTTTTCCTCCTCTTTTTCTTTCCCTCTTAAGCAGAAGGAGACTTCCCCGCGCACAAGTTTGCCGGGGGGGGGGGGGG
>LR738712.1:541440744-541478256 GCA_902687465.1 Secale cereale | reverse complement strand
GGGGGGGGGAAGGAGATGGAGGATGAACCAAGTGTTGTTCAAGAAAGAGGAGCCTTGTGGGGGAACAAGCGATATATGAAAGCTAAGTTACCAGAATTTGAGCAGTTCAAATTTTTAAATTTTAGTTATCTTCCTTGAGCAACCACACTTTGTATGGAAAACCTATGCGCGGAGGAACCTACCCGTGGCTAGCCGCACCCTTACCTTGTTTCCGAGCACGCTCAATGACTTGAGTGAGCTGCGACAAGTGTCGCGCCCTTATTTCGTTTTCGAGTTCGCTCAGCAAGCTAAGTGCGCTGCGACTAGTTGCGGCAAGGTTGCTTGCCGGTAAGGTCCTTTGCCAGCAGGCTGCTACGAGTCCAGCACTCAGCACTCGCGGCGAGGGCCCCTTGCCGGCAAGTCCCCTAAAAGCGTAGGGTAGAAAGCGTACAAAGTGAAGGACCAAAAGCAAGGGAAATAACACCGCATTGATTGCTCGAAAATAAGATAGTATATTACAGAGATAACTTGTCGCAATGACTAATAGATTCATGTTAATGGCACACTTTGCAGCGGCAAAGGAAACAGAAAGAAAGAGGCCTAATCTACGCGATCGCCTTCACGCCTGGAGATCTTGTTCACCTTAGCGACGATGTGGGCGACCTGCGCCTTCAACGCCTCCAGATCTGCGTCGTCCGGCAAGCTGCGGAGGACGTTGACGAGATTAATGCCAGGGTTGCGGTAGACGATCTTCGTCAAGACGCACTCCAAGGTGCCCGCGCAGAGCTGACGCGACTCCTCGGCCAGCTGCGCGGGGAGCTTCTCCTGCAGCCGTGCAAGCGCCAACGCGATTCCCCTGAAGAAGAGACTTAACTTGGCGCTGTGAGGGAGATTCTCATCCGGAGAGTACACAAGGTGATCCACCCTCAGCGCCATCAGCTCCTTGTCGATATTGGCAGCAGAAGCGACCAAGTCGTCAGCCCATTGCTCCACCGCCCGGCTGAAGTTGTTCGCGGAGACGGCGGCGCTCTCCACTAGGCCTTGTTCCTTGCGGAGCTCGTCCTTCAGCTTCGTCTCGCGGTACCGGACGGTGTCGAGCGAATCAGTTAAAGTGGAGACCTTCAACTCCAAGTCAGCGATTGAATCTTTGGCGGCAATGAGCTCGTCGCCCTTCTTGGAGAGTCGTACCTGCAAGTCGGAGTTGGTGTGGGCGTCCTTCTCCCGCTCCATGTTGAGCGCGGTGACTCTGTCCTCACTTGCTTTTAGGTACCGCTCCAACTGATCAACCTTGAGCTCCAGGTCCCTCTTGGCGGTTTCCGCGGCGGCTGCGGCTTCCTTTGCCTCCTTCATGGCCTGCTCCCGGGCGGTGAGCTCGTCGTCATGGGCATCGAGCTCAACCTTCCGCTGGTTGAGCGCCCCCTCCCGACGAGATAGTTCCTCGGCGGCCAGCCGCTGTCGCTCTTCTGCTTCCGCCTTCTCCAGGAGGAAGGCTTGCTGCTCTCCGGCGAGTTCTTCCCACTCCTCCGCCAAGTTGCGGAGGGCGGCCTGGTTGGCGGCGCGAAGCTCCGCGGCCCGCTTCTCCAAGTCCACTCCAGCCTTGGCGGCAAGAGCTTCCCGGGAGTCCAGCTTCGCCTGCCTGGCCCGGTAAAGGGCCAGGAGCCGGCGAAGTAGCTTCTCCTCTTCGGGCTCGTCGCTCCCGCCAGGCGCTTCAACAACCTTCAACCCCGCGGAGGCGAGGACCTCTCCATCGTAGGTCTCTCCCTCCACGGGGGCTCGCGACGAAGACCCCCACGGGACTTGTATAAAGACTCCGTTGGGGGCCTCAAGGTAGATGCCTGGCTGCTCCATGGCGGCGGAGGGGTCGGCGGCCGGTGCAGCGCTTGACGCTCCTGCTGCCTCCGGGCCAGCAGTGTGGTCGCCGCCTCCCTCCCCGGCCGCGGCGTCTGTGGTCGGGGCGGTCTCCTCAGCGGCGGGCTCGTCGGCTCCTGCCATGCCCTCCGCGGCAGTGGCGTTGCCGCCATCGCCTTGCGCGCCCTCCTCGCCGGTGGCCTCAGTCTCCATCCGCTCCGGCGCAGGAGGATCTAGCAGAAGAAAAAAAAGAAAAGAAAAGATCAAGCAAATATCCAAAAAGACAAGTTCAAGAAGATAAAGCTACAAGACTCACCTTCGCGAACTTCGTCGACGACAGGCTCCCTCGCCGGGGAGTCCTCCCTTGGCGGAGGAGCAGCGGCCCCTGTTGGCGGAGGGCCGCCCGTGCCCTCCCTTGGCGGGGTGGCCACCCTTGTCGGGCTGCTCACCCTTGGCGGGGTGCCCGCCCTTGGCGGGGTGCCCGTCCTTGTCGGAGCATTCTCCCTCGCCGGGGAGTTCGCCCTTGGCGGGGAGGGTGGAGCAAGTGGCTCGTCGGGGGCAGTCTCCGGGCGCTCCTGCGGCTGCGGCTCCACTTCTGCACAAGACAAACAAGACAACAAAACATCAGTACATATAGCAACCTCGAGCGCGCCTGTCAAACAAAAAAGAATGACTACCAGACTTACGCTGGGGGCTGCGCTGGGGGCTGCTCCTCGGAGCAGCAGGCTGATCCGGCAAGCTTGCCGCGGGCGCGTCTCCGGTCGCCGCGGTGGGCGAGTCGTCTTCGACCTCAACCACGGGGATCTTGGCCCTCTTCGCCGTCCGCTGGGCCAGGGTCCTGAAGGCAAAGCAAAGACAAGATCAGAATCATCAAAGAAAGATCAAGACAGAATCGAAGAAGTTACAAATTACAAGTACTTACTCCTCTTCCTCGTCGTCGTCGGAGCTGAGGGCGGAGAAATCGAACTCCACCTGAGATGCTCCCGCGCGAGGAGCAGGAGGAGAAGGCTCCCTCGGGCGCTTGGCGGTCTCCGGGGCTGGGGGCTGCGAAGACCCAGCCTCCGTTGACGCCGAGGCCCGAGGAGCAGGCGGAGCGGCCGCTTCGCTCCGGGAGGATCCCCCTCCGCTTGGCGCTGGTGCGCGGGGCGCCTCCGTTGCGGCTTGGCTCGCCCTGGTGGCGCGCGTCGCCCGGCGAGCAGGCTGCTGCCTAGGCGCCTGCGTCCTCGTCGCCGTCGCCGCCTTGCGGAGGCGTTTCCTCGGTGCTTGCGTGGGACTTGCCGGAGGCGGGGAGTTCTCTGAGGACGAGGAGGCGTCGTCGTCAAGTCCCAGAGACCCACCGGTATCTTCATCGGCCTCGATGTCCTCTTCCTCCTCCCCGGCAGGCTCGCTGGGCCCAGCACCATGCCCGGCAGCCTCGCTCCCTCCGGCGGCCCCGCTCCCTGCGGCGGCCTCGCTCACCCCGGCAACCCCGGGTATTCCGGAAAGCCTCAGGGAAGGCACCCCGCTAAACTCCTCGGGCGGAAGCTTGAGCAGCCTGCGGATCTCTGCCTCCTCTGCTTGGCACGCCTCGTCCGCGGCCTGCGCCTCGTCGACGGTGAATCCGAAATCTCTCGCCGCTGCAGCTGCGGTGGCCTCTTCCATCCGGGAAGCAATATAAGCTATATCCCGAGCCGTAGTGGCCCGGGTAAGGCCCCTGTTCTCCTCGGGGTTCTTGGGCACCTCAACCAAATTGTCGAAGAAACTCAGCACTGTATCCGGCGGCGGTTCGATCCAGGTGGGGACGATGCCATGGGAGTCGCACTCCGGCATCATCGCGCGCAAGGAGTCACAGGCAGTGCTGTTGCACAGCGGCACTACTCCCTTGGCGGGTCTGAACCACTCTGGATGCGCCGGGTCATGCTTAAAGAGCTCTCGAACCATTCCTTTCAGCTCCAAAGCGGTGAAATTGAAGTTTAATCCTAGGCGCAGCCTCATGATATCCGCCGCATTGCCAAATTCCCATGCGGCCCTCTTCCTCTCTTGTAGAGGGGCAATGCGGCAACGGAGGAAGTCTGCCCCAACCTCTCCGATGGTCAGATTAGCTACCCGGAGACGAATAATCCTGACAAGGGCAATAGTGAGCTTGTTGTCCTCCGGGGCCAATTCGCTCCAATTCCTGCCGCGCACTATGGCTGTTGTGCGCGGCGCAGTGAAGGGCTCCGGCTTGTCCTCCACCACCCAACACCAATCTGCACGCCATTCTTCCCACTTGCCGCGGAGTTCTCCCTTCAGGTATGAGTCCTTCTTATTCCACCGGAAGATCCAGGAGATGCCGCTGGAGAGGGGAGCGCCAGCCTCTACTCTAGGCATAAAGAAATGGCGAAAGAGTGCTACGTTTGGATGGATCCCAACATAGTTTTCGCACAGATGTGCGAAAACAGCCATCGTAAGGATGGCATTGGGGGTAAAGTCTAGGAGGTGGAGGCCATATGTGTTCATAATGTCACAGAAAAACTCCGAGTACGAAGGGCACAATCCACAGTGAAAGAAAGCAGCGAAGAAGAAGTACCCGCCGGGGAACAAATCTCTGGCGACGGCAGGGAAGGCTCTGGTGCGGGGATGAGCTTTGGTCTCCCCGGACCAGAAGAGATAGTACTTGTTCCGCAGCTCCCTCGCGCCGAGCCTCGGCGCGAAGACCACATTCCTCTTCCGCAGGGCGGCCAGCTTCGCCGCCTGCTCGGATTTCTCCTTCTTGGCCTTGTCCGCTTTCGCCTTCTCGCTCTTCGGAGCCATGGCGGGGGCGGTGAGGGAAGAAGCGAGAAGCCCGACGGCGCCGCGGATGCAGAAGACGGCGGAGGAGGGGTGGAGGCAAAGAGCAGCGGAGGATTTCTGGAGGATGAAGACACAATGAAGACGAAGGAGGAAACTGCCCCTGCTTCCTCTGCTTTTAAGGGGGAAGTGGGGGACGCTCCGCATTTCCCATTAAAGAATAGGCCACGATCTCTCCCACGACGCCGCAATCGACGCGTGCCGTTAGGGAGGGGCGCGGCGGATGCGGAAGGGGATACGGCTTGCCGTGGGCCGCGTGTGCCCGTGCACCGTTTTGGGCCTGGCCCAACAGCGCTCGGCACCGTGTGTGGCCCAGCCCCGGGGGCTCCTATCGGTGTACTAAGATAGGGGTACCTTAGTACCCCAACTTGTGCACGGGCAGTAGCAGCTTCCCGCGGCAGGTTTTACCACGTGCTCGCCAGAAACCTTTCCGGTCCTTATAAAGCCATTCAAGAACAAAGTATACAAGTCAGAAGATCAAGGCCCCGGCAAATGGAGCTTGCCGGGAAGGCCACACCAGGTTCAAAGATATCATTTTAATACAAGACCCTGGCAAGAGGAGCTTGCCAGGAAGACCAAGGAATGCATACCTCAAGAGACACCTCGGCGCTTCGTGCGCCCCGGCAGGACCCGGGAAGCGACAAGCTTCCGGGCCCGGCAAGGTCACGGCCCCGGCAAGGTGCTTGCCGGGGGGAAACTCATGCTGTGTGCCCGAGCTCCAGCTCATCTATCCACGCGTCGCCCTGGGGCCCTCCCAGGGACGCGTGGCGGAAGGCTGTGCAGCCTGGGGCACACGGTGGCAATCCACGATGACGAGGCTACCGCCGTGTCGAATGGAGACGCATGGACGGACGCTTTTGGGGTCGACGGTGACGGGCATTTAATGCCCTTGTCCCCCACTGTCAAAGTTAGGTGATGACCACTGTTCATCCACTGTTCACGCACTATTCCCGCACTGTTACAACTACCACCACAGTTACATTTTTGCCCTCCTCTACGTTGACACCTGTCGGTGACCCCTTGAGCTATAAAAGGAGGCCCATGCACAACGTAGAGGGGGTTCGAATGCTAAGCAACTCTCTCGCTCGGTGTAGCTAGTACTGTAGCTCTTCAAGCTCCCGAGCTCAATACAACCAAAGCAGGAGTAGGGTTTTACGCGTCCGCGCGGCCCGAACCTGGGTAAACTGCCCGCGTGCTCTCCTCGATCTGCTCTTCGTGCTCCCTCCGCTCCCTTACCGCAACGTAGAAGGGGCTCCGGTCCCATAGGTGCTCGTGGGAGGACAGTTTCCCCCGACACACCGCAAAAAGAGATTACATCGAATAGATATCCTCGAAGACCGAGGAGAACTTTGTATTGAGATCCAGAGAGAGAGAAGAAGCCATCTAGATACTAGCTATGGACCCGAAGGTCTGTGGTAAACTACTCACAACTCATGGTGAGGGCGATGATGATGATGATGAAGGCCTCCGTGATGGATCCCCCTCCCGGAACAGGCTCCAAGATGGGATCTCCACGGGAATAGAAGCTACGTAGGTGGAATTAGGGTTTTCTCTCTACGTGTGGAGTTTCTGGGATACGTCGATATATATAGGAAGAAGGAGGGCATGGGGGCCACATGAGGCAGCCTCGAGGCAGGGGGGCGTGCCCTGGGAAGGGGGGCACGCCCCCACCCTCGAGGGCAGCCCTTCTGTCCCCTGACTTGGTCCTGAAGTTTCCCGTGTGTGATTTTCTCCAAAAATATCTCTCGCGAAGGTTTCATTCCGTTTGGACTACGTTTGATATTCCTTTTCTGCAAAACCCTGAAATAGGCAAAAAACAGCAATCTGGAGTGGGCCTTTGGGTTAGTAGGTTAGTCCCAAAAATGATATAAAAGTGAATGATAAAGCCTATTAAACATCCAAGACTTCATAAATAATAGCATGGAACAATCAAAAATTATAGATACGTTGGAGACGTATCAAGCATCCCCAAGCTTAATTCCTGCTCGTCCTCGAGTAGGTAATGATAAAGAAAGAATTTTTTATGTGGAATGCTAACCAATATATTTTTTCAATGTAATTCTCTTAGTTGTGGCATGAATGTTAAGATCTGAAAGATTCAAGATAAAAGTCTATATAGACATAAGAAATAACAATACTTCAAGCAATACTAAAAAAGCAATCATATCTTCTCAAAATACTATGGCTAAAGAAAGTTATCCCTACAATATCATATAGTCTGGCTATGCTCCCTCTTCATCACACAAAATATTCATATCATGCACAACCCCGATTTCAGCCAAGCATTTGTTTTCATACTCTATCTTTTCAAAACTTTCAATTTTCACCCAATACATTAGCGTGAGCCATGGACATAGCACTATGGATGGAATAGAGGTGGTTGTGGAGAAGACAAAAAAAAAGGAGGGAGATAGTCTCACATCGAATAGGCGTATCAACGGGCTATGGAGATGCCCATCAATAGATATCAATGTGAGTGAGTAGGGATTGCCATGCAACGGATGCACTAGAGTTAAATATGAATGAAAGCTCAACAAAAGAAACTAGTGGGTGTGCATCCAACTTGCTTGCTCACGAAGACCTAGGGCATTTGAGGAAGCCCATCGTTGGAATATACAAGGCAAGTTCTATAATGAAAATTCCCACTAGTATATGAAAGTGACTAAGCATGAGACTCTCTACAATGAAGATCATGGTGCTACTTTGAAGCACAAGTGTGGAAAAAAGATAGTAGCAATTGTCCCTTCTCTCTTTTCTCTCATTTTTGGGAGGTTTTTTTATTAGCCCCTCTCTATATTTTTTTGGGCCATCTTTTTTTTATTCGCCTTTCCTCACATGGGATAATGCTCGAATAATGATGATCATCACACTTTTTGTTACAACTCGAAATTACAACTCGATACTACAACAAGTATGACTCTACATGAATGCCTCCGGCGGTGTACCGGCATGTGCAATGAATCAAGAGCGACATATATGAAAAATTATGCATGGTGGCTTTGCCACAACTACGATGTCAACTACATGATCATGCATGGCAATATGACAATATGATGCTTGTCATATAAACGGAACGGTGGAAGGTTGCATGGCAATACATCTCGGAATGGCTATGGAAATGCCATGATAGGTAGGTATGGTGGCTGTTTTGAGGAACAATATGGTGGATGTTTTGAGGAAGGATATATAGTGGGTTTATGGCACCGGCGAAAGTTGCGCGGTACGAGAGAGCCCAACAATGGTGGAAGGGTGAGAGTGCGTATAATCCATGGACTCAACATTAGTCATAAGAACTCATATACTTATTGCAAAAATCTACAAGTCATCAAAACAAAGCAATCAACGCATGCTCCTAGGGGGGAGGTTGGTAGGAGTTAACCATCGCACGCCCCCGACCTCCACACAAAGGTTGGCATTCTACAAATACCTCATGCTCTAACTTCGTCACATAGCGGTTCACCATACGTGCATGATACGGGAATCACTAAACTTAACACAAGTATTTCTCAATTCCATAATAACTCCACTAGCATGACTCTAATATCACTATCCTCATGTCTCAAAACAATTATCAAGCATCCAACATCTCATTCTATTCAATGCACTTGGTGTGAAATTTTCTACTACATTGACATTGGATGTTTATCATGTGAACACTAATTTCCTTAGCCTAAACACTTTACCATGATGTTTTAATAGACTCTCAAATAGATGTAAGTGAAGCATGAGAGTTCAACAATTTCTACAAAATATTACCACCGCCCTGCTCTAAAAGATATAAGTGAAGCACTAGAGCAAAAACTATTCAACTCAAAAGATATAAGTGAAGCACATAGAGTGTTCTAATAATTTCTAGGCCAATTTTAACTCTCCCAAATAGGTGTGTCCAGCAAGGATCATTGTGGCAAACTAACAAGCAAAGACTCAAATTATACAAGACGCTCCAAGCAAAACACATAGCATGTTGCGAATAAAAATATAGCTCCAAGTATAGTTACCGATGGATGAAGACAAAAGAGGGGATGCCTTCCCGGGGCATCCCCAAGCTTAGTCTTTTGATTATCTTGAATTTACTTGGGGTGCGATGGTCATCCCCAAGCTTAGGCCTTTGCTACTCCTTGTTCCATAGTCCATCAAAGCAATACTCAAAACTTGAAAACTTCACAACACAAAACTTAGACAAAAACTCTCGTGAGCTCTGTTAGTGTGAGAAAGCAAACCACTACTCAAAGGTACAGCAATGAATTCATTATTTGTTTATATTGGTGTTAAACCTACTGTAATCCAACTTCTCTATGGTTCATATCCTCCAATATTACTCATAGATGCATCGGAATAAGCAAACAACACGCGAAAAATAGAATCTGTCAAAGACAGAACAGTCTGTAGTAATCTGCAGGGTTCGCCTACTTCTGGAACTCCAAAAACTTCAAAATAAATTGGTAAATTTGCGCAATTTGTCAACCAATCAGCAGCAAAAAGAATCAACTAGAAAGCACGCTCCAGTAAAATCCCACGACTACTTTAGCGAGCGCTAACGATTCTGTTTTCACAGCAAGATCATATAAACTTCACACAAGTCTTACCAAAGGTTTTACTTGGCACAAACACTAAAAAAACATGAAACCACATCTAATCATAGGCTAGATGCAATATTTATTCCCTAACAGCAACAAAAACTAAAAACATAAAATTGGGTTGCCTCCCAACAAGCGCTATCGTTTTACGCCCTAGCTAGGCACGATAATTCAATGATGCTCACATAAAGGACAACGACTGAAGCACAAGGAGAGCATCATAAGACATGTGACAAACACATCTAAGTCTAACATACTTCCTATGCATAGGCATATTATAGAAAAACAAATTACCAAGACAAGCAAGATCTAGCATATGCAAGGAAGGAGAAAGAAACAATAGCAAACTCAACATAACGAGAGGTAATTTGTAACATGAAAAATTTCTACAACCATATTTCCCTCTCTCATGATAATTGCATGTAGGATCATGATCAAATTCAACAAAATAGCTATCACATAACATATTATCAACATGATCCACATGCATGCAAAGTTGACACTCTTCCAAAATAGTGGGATTAACATTAACTAAAGTCATGACCTCTCCAAACCCACTTTTATCAAAAGTTTCATAAGATTGAACATTCTCCAAGTATGTGGGATCTAAAGTTGACACTCTTCCAAACCCACTGTCAATACTAATGCAAACATTATTATCAATCTTATATTCATCATGGGGATTAAATAAATTTTCAAGATCATAAGAAGAATCACCCCAATCATGATCGTTGCAACAAGTAGTGGACATAGCAATACTAGCATCCCCAAGCTTAGGGTTTTGCATATCATTAACACAATTGACATCAATATAATTTATAATAACATCATTGCAATCATGCTTTTTTATTTAACAAGCTATCATGAATAACGTTTTCTTTTAACAATTCCTCACAATTTTCAGATTCATAAATTTCAAGCAAAACCCCATAAAGATAATCTAGTGCACGCAGCTCACTAGCAATAGGTTCAACATAATTGGATCTCTTAAAGAGATTAGCAAGTGGATGAGGATTCATACTTTAGCAAGCGAAGATGCAAGCTAATTGAGGGCACATAGCAACACAAGCAAACAAGAGGCACGCGAACGGTAAACACACGACATAAGAAGGGCAAATAAAACGGCAAAGGTGAAGTGGGGGAGAGGAAAACGAGAGGCAAAAATGTAATGCGAAGGATAAGGGATTGTGGTAGGTACTTGTTATATGACTTTTGCTTAAGCCTCCCCGGCAACGGCGCTAAAAATTCTTCTTGCTACCTCTCGAGCTTGCGTTGTATTCCCTCGAAGAGGAAAGGGAGATGCAGCACAGTAGCGTAAGTATTTCCCTCAGTTTTTGAGAACCAAGGTATCAATCCAGTAGGAGACCATGCGCCAGTCCCTCGCACCTGCACAAACAAATAAGAACTTCGCAGCCACCGCGATAATGGGTTGTCAATCCCTTTACGGTCACTTACGAGAGTGAGATCTAATAGAGATGATAATTTATATTTTTGGTATTTTTGGTTTAATAAAACAGCAAATAAAAGCGGTAAAAGTAAAGTAGATGTAGATTGATATGTTGAGAATAGACCTGGGGGGCATAGTTTTCTCTAGTGGCTTCTCTCATGATAACGATATTCTACGGTGGGTGAACAAATTACTGTCGAGCAATTGACAGAAAAGCGAATGATTATGAGACTATCTAGGCATGATCATTGTATATAGGCATCACGTCCGAGACAAGTAGACCAAAACGATTCTGCATCTACTACTATTACTCCACACATCGACCGCTATCCAGCATGTATCTAGTGTATTGAGTTCATACGAACAGAGTAACACCTTAAGCAAGATGACATGATGTAGAGGGATAAACTCAAGCAATATGATGAAAACCCCATCTTTTTATCCTCGATGGCAACAATACAATACGTGCCTTGCTGCCCCTACTGTCACTGGGAAAGGACACCGCAAGATTGAACCCAAAGCCAAGCACTTCTCCCATTGCAAGAACTGTAGATCTAGTAGGCCAAACCAAACCAATAATTTGAAGAGACTTGCAAGGATATTATGAGCACACATAAAAAGTTCAGAGAAGAGTCAAATATTTTTCATAGATAACCTTGATCATAAACTCACAATTCATTGGATCTCGACAAACACACCGCAAAAAGAGATTACATCGAATAGATATCCTCGAAGACCGAGGAGAACTTTGTATTGAGATCCAGAGAGAGAGAAGAAGCCATCTAGATACTAGATATGGACCCGAAGGTCTGTGGTAAACTACTCACAACTCATGGTGAGGGCGATGATGATGATGATGAAGGCCTCCATGATGGATCCCCCTCCCGGAACAGGCTCCAAGATGGGATCTCCACGGGAACAGAAGCTACGGCGGTGGAATTAGGGTTTTCTCTCCGCGTATGGAGTTTCTGGGGTACGTGGATATATATAGGAAAAAGGAGGGCACTGGGGGCCACACGAGGCACCCTCGAGGCAGGGGGCGCACCCCCACCCTTGAGGGCAGCCCTTTTGTCCCCTGACTTGGTCATGAAGTTTCCCGTGCGTGATTTTCTCCAAAAATATCTCTCGCGAAGGTTTCATTCCGTTTGGACTCCGTTTGATATTCCTTTTCTGCAAAACCCTGAAATAGGCAAAAAAACAGCAATCTAGAGTGGGCCTTTGGGTTAGTAGGTTAGTCCCAAAAATGATATAAAAGTGAATGATAAAGCCCATTAAACATCCAAGACTTCATAAATAATAGCATGGAACAATCAAAAATTATAGATATATGCTGGAGGCGTATCACACCACATATAGAGAGACAGCAGGGAGTTGCTTTCTTAATGCACCCTGGTTCATCATGTGTGGGCACTGCGCAACGAACATTTTATTATCCAAAATCTTCTTGCTCTTCTTTAGCATGTTCCTCTTCCATTCTTCTTTAATAAGTACTCCTCTATTCCTAAATACAAGTCTTTGTATAGATTCCACCATGGACTACATATGGAGCAAAATGAGTGAATCTACACTCTAAAATGTATCTGGATACATCTGTATGTGATCCATAGTGGAAATCTCTGCCAAGACTTATATTTTGGAACGGGGGGAGTATGATAGTAGTACAGTATGTTCCTTGTAGTGAAGATGAGCAGGGACATTTGCAGTGTAGAGGTCTATATGGTCGGTTGGTATGGACACTTTGAACTCTTCGGGCCTCTTTGATTCGTAGGATTTTGTAAACATGGGAATAGGATTTGTAGTGGCCTGCCCACTTGAATCCTATAAGAATAGCAAGGAAATGCGGGGAGCTGTGTCGCCATTGAGAGTTACACTGACATTAATAGTATCGCACCTTCAGTTGAAGAGAGCTGGTATCCGAAGCCTTTCTAGCCGTACCGTCAATACTAGCACATATATTCAAGCAAGTTCCACTTTGCTGATTTTACTCTGATGCTTACGGTTTTCCCGTTATATCTACACTATGATCTGTGTTGCTGCTTTGTGTCGCACTAGCAGCAGTCCACTCTTGAAGCTAAACACCGCAATGACTTGCAAAATTGGCACCAAGGCATTGAGCGTCATTCTGGATGCAATGAAAGGCATACGCTCCCCACCTATTGACTCTTGTTCAGAATATGATCCGAATGACTCTTGTTCAAAATTGCCACATATAGAGAGACAACATGGAATTGCATTTCTTTGGGCGTTGTGATTAATCATGAGTGGGCAACCAACATTGTATGCAATTAAGCGAAAACTCAAGAATATGCTTCCTCTTCTGTTCTTTAACATGTTCCTCTTTTGTTATTCTGTATTTAGTACGTACAGTATGTTCCTTGTCAGGAAGGGGAGCAGGGACATCTGCAGTCAACAGCTGATAGAGCTGGCATGTAGTTGATCGATAGGCTTTCAATTACTAGCGGCAATACAACACCGTATTTTCAAGCCAGTTCCACTTTCCGATTTATATATAGTGGTTATGGCGTACCCCCTTTATGTACACTATGATCTGCCTAGTTGTTGTGTGCTCTTGTTATCATGGTTTGGCAATAAACTCTCTATACTGTATATTTTGAACCTATCATCTGCCAACTATCCTTACTTCTGGAGCCTATTTTTGTGTACTTTTGCCAGATTATATAAATGCACACACCATATTACAGCACACATGAGCTCTCTCATCAGAATCCAGTGATAGCACACAAGTGTTTACAGGGGCGCCCCTATATCAGAATATCCTCTACATTACAAAGATAATCCCACAACTATTTATATTTTCATGGTTCTCAGATATTATACGTAATTATAGTGAATATCAGAATCCGCGCATCAGAAGAATATTGTGGAACACTGCAATGACTTACAAAATTGGCACCAAGACATTGAGTGCCATTCTAGATGCAATGAAACTCATACGCTTCCCACCTGTAGATTCTTGTTCAGAATATGATCCTAATGACTATTCTAACCTCGAGGAGTCAAAGGCAGATGGCCTGTCATGTTCACCCTTTAAGGTGACTGCTCTAATTTGGCAAGGTTTTATTGATTGCGCGTATCTTGCATATGTTGTCTTGCATTTCTTCTACTTTGTTGCACCGCCATCTGCTTAGTTTACTCATCATATATGTCGAGATGCCATGCCCATCCATTATCAGTACATATTCCATCTGTTATCATACCATGTTTTTCCACTCAAATGCTGTTCTTGTGCATCAGACATGAAAAAGGAAGAGGGTGATTGCCGAACCTGAAGGAGCACCAGCAAAGTCCTTGAAAAACGTGTTTGTGCCGAAGAAACCAGACATCACCCCACTTATATTGGCTGTACAACCAGTGACACAAAGCGTAGGACCGACTCCAGCAGACTGTACCCATACTTCACTGGCCACACCACTAGCCCCACCACACAGGACCTGCACTCCAGCAAAAGGTATGCCGATTTCAGTTGCCATAGCACCAGCCGTACCACAGAAAAATCCCACTCCAGCAAAAAGTACAGCAAGTCCACCGACCGAAGACCTATCCCAACTGCAGAGACGACCAATTCCTGCAGATTGGAACCCCATTCCAGTTATTCCCAGTTTAAAAGACAATGCTTTCAATGTTGTTACGACTACGTGCATATATTCCCATCGTTGGAAGATTATAGTGAAGAGAAACACCATTTTCACATCTTCCTGTCCCACTTACGTGTAAGTGCTATTATTCATGGTGATTATTTTCCTGTTTTCTGCTGATTGAACACATCAATGATTTACATTACATTGTTCTAAGTAGGCGAGGGTCAATCTGGATAGTCATGACGAGCAAAGCTTGCTTGCGCTTTTCAAGGAAGCATTGCAGACGTATTGGTGTTACCTGACGAAATCACACTTTGATGGCAAGTCTATAAATGAATTTCTGGTGAAGTCTCCTGTGCTAAATTTAGAAGACATTGAATGGAAAAACCTTGTTATGCACTCGTCTCGTTCCGAGGATGAGGTACTGTCTATGATATCGCATGACAATTTGAACTTCTACTTTTCCGCATGTGCCTTACGGATCTTTTTTGTAGGAAATCTACTCGAAAAAGAATTCCGGTTTGAAAAGAACGACAGGATATCACAAATATGCTGCCCGCCGCTTTGCTCTTGTTACTACCCGTTGCCTGTATCACTATACTTGCATACATACCTGGTTCATTATGTGACAGCAGTATGCATGATAGCTTGCTTATCAATTGTTCGCTCCAAATTATGTGATCTGTATGAATGGTTACATTAGTGTAGAATATATCCAATGCCAATGAATTTTTTTAGCTCTGCATTGTTCTTGTAAGTACCTCTGTCCTTTATTAGTGTACTTATATTGACAGGCAGTTGTTCATGTACCATCACTCCGCAGCTTATTTTCCTTTGCCCTCCATTTTCTACACATAAGATCTATATTTACACTTACCATAAGGTTGGATAACACCGATGGTACTGAAGAAGTTTAGCTCTGCATTGCTCTTGGCTCTGCCTTTTGCCTATATCGCTGTACTTACATTTATAGCTACTTGGTTATGTAGCATCACTCTTCATCTTATCTTAAATATTCGCCATTTTTTCTTATATTCTCACTTCTATATTTACTCATAACAAAATGTAGAATAAATGCAATGCTTATGAAGAAGATTATGTGGTAAACTTCTTGAATTTCCCCCCATCAGAATGGACAAGGGCTTTATAGAGCGTGCCTTCACCAATAATGTAAGTTTGTCCTTCTCAAGCCTTCAAACTTTGTTGTGTATATTTGGTTAGGCATGACTGCAACAGCTGTTTAGTTTTGGTGTTTGCATCAAATTGCATGTTTAAAGTTTATTATGTACTCCAGTTCATAAACAAAAGTTTGTCCTTCTCAATTTAAGTTTTCAGTTGTACAACCAAGTTCCTTCTTCATACCATGTAAATTAAACTATACAGAGCAAGTGATCTTATTTTTCCAATCTGAAACGGGATAAATTGACAACACACTAAACATTGATACTTATGAGTTATTGATCTATAATCCAGTGGTGTCGCGAAGCTGCCAACTCCTTCACAATGTCATTTCCTGCCATGTCTTGACCTGAGCAATACCATATTGTGTTAATGCTATTTTAAACTGTGTCACTTTATTCGTCAGTAAGAAATGTGATGAATTGTCAGCACTGATATTTATATGTGCAAAACTTGTCATCTGTCTGCTTGTTTATCTTTTAGAGTGAAGCGGATATAAGTGTCAAACAAGTGCAGTCTCACCAGCTTGCTCAGCTGCTTGCGCTGCAGCTCCCGAGTAGGGCTAACCTTTCTTGAACTCTATTGAAGTGCTGACGGTTTTATATATTATTTTGTCGCCATGTTTAGTTGCACTGGTGGCGATCTTTGATGCCCAGTGTATGTAATCTGCTGTCTGCTTGTGCTTTATTATCATAGTGGCGAACTTTGATGCCCAGTGGATGTAATATGCCGTAATTTTTTTATTGTATAGTCTAGGTCTTTTTCTTATTCACGATGCTGCAGTTATTTTATTGTATATATATCCTGTCTTCGCAGTAAACCGGCCAAACCGTAAAATTACGGTACATAATCAGGTCATCATGCAAATCACCATGTATGATCCGCATCATGGGCCTCGTCATCTTGGTCCGTTAACAGGCCTAAATGTAAACTGCCCCATTAGTAGATTCGGGCCTTCAATAGGCCAAGTAAACCGCCGGCCCTATTTTCCCAAGAAAACTCAATGGGCCTTTAGGAGGTTGAAAAGTAGGTTGGGCCTGAATCGTGCCGAACAGCTCACTAGCCGGCAGCAGGCCGAAATAGACCCCGACCCATGCATGCGCCAATCAAATCACGGTCTTATAAAAGGCCAAAATTGTCTCGGTCCTTGTTTGGCCCAATCAGATTATCGGCTGCGAGCAGGCCGGATGCAAACCGGGCCGTAGTTAGGCCCAACTGTATGACGGGCTTCTAATAGGCCGATATTAATATAGGACCGAAATGCTAAACGGGCCCTTAACAGGCCGAAACTAATATTAGGCCAAATTACTAAATGGGCCTTTAGCAAGTGGGCCCAAAAGCATAGCGTCAAGTTGACGGGCCGAATCTGATATGGGCCATAATTTAGCCCAAAGCCTCTTAAAGGGTCGGACCTGATCTGGGCCGTAATTTGGCCCAGAACATGGTAGGCTTTTAACGGGCCATATATCATATGGGCCATTATTAGGCCTGGAACGTGGCAGGCCATTAATGGACCGGATCAAATATGGGCCGGCATTTGGCCCAAAATATGGCAGCCAGTTAATGGGCCAGCCTACTAGGGTCCTCAAAATCTTGTGGGCCTATAGCTGGGCCGGCCCATTAATGTTGGCAAAATCTCGTGGGCCTTTAGCTGGGCCGGCCCATTATGGTACACAAAAATTTTGTGGGCCTTCACCTGGGCCGGCCCATTATGACCCGCAAAAATCTTGTGGGCCTTTACTTGGGCCGGCCCATTATGACCCGCAAAAATCTTGTGGGCCTTTAGCTGGGCCGACCCATTATGGTTCGCAAAATCTTGTGGGCCTTTAGTTGGGTCGGCCGATTATGGTCTGCAAAATCTTGCGGGCCTTTAGTTGGGCCGACCCATTTAAACATTATGGGCCTTGGGCCGGTCCACTTGTCAACATATCATAGGCGCATCTCGCCCATTGGATGAGTGACACCTGTGCCAACACGGAGCTGACACCTGTTTCTGTCAGCCAATCAGAATTTTACACGTGGAAAATCCCCATTGGTCAGGGCTGTTAACGGGTTATCGGATCCAAAACCGAACCCGATAGCTTAACGGCGTTCCGTTACGGTGGTTGCCATGTGTCGGTCACCCTTGACGAAAGCACTTCTATGATGCGTGATTTATCGTCATGGAAGTGGACACTTCCGTGATGATAATTTTGGCAATGCCATGGAACACTTCTACGACAACACAGGTATGACTATCTTGATTCTGTCATAAAATCATCATGGATGTACATGCATGACAAAAAACGTGACCTACTGTGACAAACACGTATCATCACGGAAGTGTATTTTTTCTGTAGTGAGTCAACGTGCAACCATGGCCAGGGTGCGGTGGACTGTTCGATGGATTGTCCCATAGAATAACCTTCTCCTCGAGGACGCATGGATAACCAACAAGCATGGCCTTTCCCAAGCATGTTTAAGCATCGTCTTAAAATAGTTGCTGCAAGAAGCACCGAGTCTTGCGGCGGTGAGGATGTCGGAGCAGCGTGCGATTTCTCCCAGAGGATCATCGTCCAAGGTCTCCCAACCTCGACGAGGAGGAGAACCTCCTGGCGAATCCATGGGAGCAGCGACGAACTGCCTTGGTCTCTTTGGGGGAAGGGGAACTAGCGAGGAGGAGATAAGAGCGTAACCGCACGGCCTCGTCCCTTCGTTAAGGAAGTTATCTGGGCATGCATAGTGGCAGTGCCTAGTGCCCCGCGATGGTGAGCTTATTATTACTATGTTGTACTATAGCAGTAGTACTACTACTTTCTCAACTAGTAGTGCGATGTACTGTACTTCTATAGTGCACCAGTTTTGAACTCTTGAATCTCAAGGCCAAGGAGCTATAGTTGCAAGTGGAGGGTACAACTGTTCTCTAGAACCATCGATGTACTATCAATGCAGGGAAAGTACACCTGCGTAGTGCGTACTCTCCCTGCTCTATTCAAGCGCGTAACTGGGCTACTCAGTCGCTCCTCTCACACACACACTAGCAACCTGTTTATCAACGACGGTTACTGCGGGGGCAGAACATTTGAGTTCTTTGATATGCGAGACTACACTTTTCGCTTCCATTTGTGGAGGTGTAATGGATCTCGTCGGACTTTGTTAGTTCCATCTTTATGAATGAGATGAGCTAAAGCTTTTGCCTACGTTTCAAAAAAAAAGATATCATGTCAATAGGATTTTTTTAATAGAGTTTAGAGTCGATAATGGAGTGAAGTCCGTGCGTGCAATGCCACAAGCTATAGAGTAGCACTTTACGTACAGAGCCATATTGCACAGTTCCCAATGTGGCGCCCGGATTTTCCGGCTCCTCGGGCTTAATTGGTAGGCGCTAGTTTAAATATGGTAGCTGATGAGTAAGCTGCAAGCGAGGTGCGGCTAGGGCGAGCACGCAAGCGAGAAACTTTGCATGGTGTGAAATGATATATAGGAGTGCTACTGTAGTAGGCGAGCCACGAGATGAAGTTTGTTGGCTATCAATAAAGTTTCTGATTCATAGTTTACCTTGTGAATGAATTGTTACGTTAACATAAGAACCTATATGACAAGTTATGTTGTTGTCCTAAAGATGATCATGATGCCCACATGTTCGACGCCTCTATCTCTAAATGTGTGGACATATTTTTCGATATTGACTTTTTGCTTGAGGACAAGCAAGGTCTAAGCTTGGGGGAGTTGATACGTCGATTTTTCATCATGCTTTTATATTGATATTTATTGCATTATGGGCTGCTATTACACATTATACCACAATACTTATGCCTTTTCTCTCTTATTTTACAAGGTTTACATGAAGAGGGAGAATGCCGGCAGGTGGAATTCTGGATTGGAATAGGAGCAAATATTAGAGACCTATTCTGCACAACTCCAAAAGTCCTGAAACTTCATGGGTGTAAGTTTCGGAATATATAAAAAAATTGGGTGAAGAAAGCACCGGAGGGGGGCCACCAACCACCCATAAGGTTGGAGGGCGCGCCCTACCCCCTGGGCGTCGCCCGTCCTTGTGGGCCCCCTGGCAGGCCTCTAACGCCCATCTTCTGCTATATGGTGTGTTTTGACCTGAAAAAATGACAAGGAAGCTTTTGGTACGAAGCGCCGCCGTCCTGAGGCGGAACCTGAGCGAAACCAACCTAGGGCTCCGGCATGGCTGTTCTGCCGGGGACACTTCCCTCCGGGAGGGGGAAATCGAAGCCATCGTCATCACCAACGATCCTCTCATCGTCATCGTCAATCTGCATCAACATCTTCACCATCACCATCTCCTCTCAAACCCTAGTTCATCTCTTGTATCCGATCTTTGTCTCAAAACCTCAGATTGGTACCTTTGGGTTGCTAGTAGTGTTGCTTACTCCTTGTAGTTAATGCTCGTTGGTTTATTCCGTGGAAGATCATATGTTCAGATCCTTAATGCTATTCAATGCCCCTCTGATTGTGAACATGAATATGCTTTGTGAGTAGTTACGTTTGTTCCTGAGGACATGGAGAAGTCTTGTTATAAGTAATCATGTGAATTTGGTATTCGTTCGATATTTTGATGAGATGTATGTTGTCTTTCCTCTAGTGGTGTAATACGTCCATTTCGAATCAAGTTTTCTTATTGTTATTTATAATGTTTTTATCCATAATAATGCTTTTTGGAGTAATTCTAATGCATTTTCTCTCATAATTTGCAAGGAACACACTAAGAGGGAGAATTCGGGCAGCTGGAAATCTGGACCTGAAAAAGCTATGTCAGGCCACCTATTCTGCACAACTCCAAACAAGCTGAAACTTCACGGAGAATTTTTATGGATTATTTAATAAATAGTTGAAAGCACATTTGCTCCCTGGGTGGTTTCGGTAATTAATGAAAACATACTTTGTGGTTGGACTAATGCTTCTATTAAGTATGTTTCAGGAAATCCAATCACATTGGTATGGCAAGATGACTGAAGAAGTGGACCCCTCAAATGCTAAGGCAAGCATTGGCAAAAGCTCAAGACTCTATTTTTGGTTTAGTGATCAAAGATCACATTGAGTCCATAGGAAAAGCCAATACTATTAAAAGGGGATGAGGTTGTGTTGATGATCTGGTTGCTCAAAGTGCTTAGTGATTTAGCTCCTTCAACTATCAGCACCTTTCACTTCTATACACACCCATAAGTAATCTCGGACAAACCGATTCTTCCAACTCAGTCCCACCGAGATGAACCACTTCTGCCATATTCCAAACCCTAGAAAAATCGGTCCATCCGAGTTTGAGATCGGTCTCACCGAAATATGGATTGCCAACCTTCTGTAACCATTTGACATCATATCGGAATAACCGAGATTGCTTTTTCGGTCTTACCGAGATTGACAAGCTTCTGTCTTGGCTCAAATCGGTCTCACCGAGATTGCATTATCGGTCACACCGAAACTGGCATGTTCCTGTCTTTTCTCAAATCGGTCTAACCGAGTTTTCTTTCTCGGTCCCATCGAAAACTCCAACGTTCATATCTTTTGCACTTTCGGTCTCACCGAGATGGTATTTTCGGTCCCACCGAAAATCCCAACGTTCACTATATTTGAACTTTCGGTCTGACCGAGTTTTCACTTCGGTCTCACCGAGATTGCTCAAATATGCGTGTAACGGTTGGATTTTGTGTGGAGGCTATATATACCCCTCCACCCCCTCTTCATTCGTGGAGAGAGCCATCAGAAAGTCTACCACTCCTACCTTACACTTCCTGAGAAGAGAACCACCTACCCTTGTGTTGAGATCAAGTCATTCCATTCCTACCATATGAAACTTGATTTCTAGCCTTCCCAAGTTGCTTTCCACTCAATCCTTTCTTCCACCACAGCCATATCAGTGAGGAGAGTTGAGTGTTGGGGAGATTATCATTTGAAGCACAAGAGCAAGGAGTTCATCATCATCAACAACATCTATTACCTTTTGGAGGGTGGTGCCTCCTAGATTGGTTAGGTGTCGCTTGGGAGCCTCCGTCTTTGAGATGTGGAGTTGAACCAAGAAGTTTGTAAGGGCAAGGAGATCGCCTACTTCGTGAAGATCTACCCCGAGTAAGGCTAGTCCTCCGTGGGCGTAGGCCATGATGGAATAGACAAGGTTGCTTCTTTGTGGACCCTTCGTGGGTGGAGCCCTCCGTGGACTCGCGCAGCCGTTACCCTCCGTGGGTTGAAGTCTCCATCAACGTGGATGTACGATAGCACCACCTATCGGAACCACGACAAAAATCTCCGTGTCTCCAAACTGCGTTTGATCTTCTCCACCTCTCTTTATTACTTGTGCAATTTACTTTCCGCTGCCCATACTCTAGAATTGCATGTGTAGTTTGCTACTTGACTTGTGTGTTATGCAAAAACTGCCAAAATCTGTTCTTGTTAAAAGGCAGAATTTTTATCTTGTCGAGTAGTCTAATCACCCCCCCTCTAGACACTCTCACCTTCTTCGATCCTACAATTGGTATCAGAGCTTTGGTCTCCATTGCTTTGGTTTACACACCATTGGAGGAAGATGGACGTGTCTACGGATGGGAGTGTTAGCCATAGAGTGCCTGTTCTCAATGGAAGGTTCTATAACTCTTGGAGGTCTGAAATGCTTAGTATCTTTAAGATGTACAATTTGTGCAAATATGTTGAGACCCCCTATGTGCCTCCTTTTGATCCCTTGCACCCTACCATGGATGAAGAGCTTGATTTGCTTCGTAACCTTAGAACTGTAAATCTTATTATTAGAGGGTTACCCGATGACTTGCTTAATCTTGTTACAAACTTTGAGTGTGCCTATGCTATGTGGAAATTCTTGGAAGAACTTTATCCGGACTACTCGTTGAGAAGTCTTGATGAAATTCTACACAAGACTATTGAATTTGATAAGTTGCACCCCAATGATCCCAACTTTGATAAATGCTTTTTTGAGCTTCGTGATCTTATGAAAAAGAAGGGTGATCCCGGTCTTATCAATATTATCATTAGAAATGCTATTGCATTGCATTCCGAAGACTATTGTCACATTGACCAAACTAATGCAAGTACTTATCAAATTGACCTAGGTGTTGATGATGAACAATCTATGGGTCAATATGATGATGAGCATGAGCATGATGATGATTACTCCGATTCGGACACCGAGCTAGACAAGGTCATGAAGAGTCTCAATCTTATGGCAAATATGAGAGACTACATGTCCGGCGGAAAAGAGTGGATTCTTGATAGTGGATGCACCGATCACATGACCGGAGATAAAGACATGTTTCGAGAGCTTGCAAAAAACGATGGCCCACGCAAGTATGTGACTTTTGGAGACAACTCCAAGGGTAAGGTACTTGGCCTTGGTAAGGTGGCCATATCTCATGATAGCTCTATTCAAAATGTCATGCTTGTAGAATCTCTTGGATACAATTTACTTTCCGTGTCTAGATTAGCTGACTTTGGATTCAATGTGCTATTCACCAAAGTAGATTGCCAAGTCTTTCGTCGTGATAATCAAAACATGGCTTTTACCGGTATCCGTAGAGGTGGTCTATATAATGTTGATTTCAATAAGAAAGCCCAACCTAGAGCTTGTTTCATTGCTAAATCCTCTAAAGGTTGGTTATGGCATAGAAGGCTAGGACATGTTGGTATGCGTAATCTAGACAAGCTGATCAAAGGTGATCATATTCTTGGTGTTAAAGATGTTTTCTTTGACAAAGATAGACTTTGTAGTGCTTGTCAAGCAGGAAAACAAGTTCGTGGAAGTCATCCCGTGAAAAACATCATGACCACAAGGAGACCGCTTGAGCTTCTTCATATGGATCTCTTCGGTCCCAATGCTTACAAAAGCCTTGGTGGTAACTCCTTTGGTCTAGTTATAGTTGATGATTATTCCAGATTTACGTGGGTATTTTTCCTTGATGACAAATCGCAGGTTCAGAGAATCTTCAAGACCTTTGCCAAAAAGGCCCAAAATCAATTTGAGGTGAAGATCAAGAAAGTTCGGAGTGACAATGGAACGGAGTTCAAGAACGCCAATGTAGACTCTTTTCTCGATGAGGAAGGGATTCTACATGAGTTCTCGGCTACGTACACTCCTCAACAAAATGGAGTTGTTGAGAGGAAGAACCGAACGCTCATAGAGATGGCAAGAACGATGCTTGATGAATACAAGACACCGAAGCACTTTTGGGGAGAAGCGGTCGAGACAGCTTGTCATGCTATCAACAGGCTTTATCTTCATAAGCTCCTCGGCAAGACATCATACGAGCTCCTCACCGGTAACAAACCCCAAGTGGGATACTTTCGTGTCTTTGGTTCAAAATGCTATATCCTTGATAAGCATCGTCGGTCTAAATTTGCTCCTAAATCTCATGAAGGCTTTCTTCTTGGTTATGGATCAAACTCCCACACCTACCGTGTCTACAATAATTTCACCCGAAAGGTTGAAGAGACGGTAGATGTGAAGTTTGATGAATCTAATGGCTCGCAAGTAGAGCAAATGCCTATTGATGTAGGAGAAAAGGACCCATCAGAAGCTATCCAAGATTTATCTATTGGAAAGATCCGTCCCATGGAAGTGAAGGAGAGTACCTCATCTACATATGTGGAGCCACCTACCTCACGGCGAGATGAACCTCAAGGCAACATGGAGGCCTCCACAAGTGGAACTCACCAAGATGAGGAAATGCAACAAGAAGATCCACCACAACCTCCTTCTCCACCACCTCAAGACAACACCAACAACAATGAAGAAGAAGAAGAGGAAGATGAAGATGATGAGGAAGCTGAGCCACAACATCAACAAAAGCTATCCCGAGTTCGAGCAAGAGTCAAGAAAAATCATCCCGTGGAACAAATGATGAACAACATCAACTCCGGGAGAATTACTCGCTCTAAAACTCGCTTAGCTAACTTTTGTGAGCATTACTCATTTATCTCTAGTATTGAACCTATGAAGGTAGAAGAAGCACTTGAAGACCCTGATTGGGTGAACGCTATGCACGAAGAACTACACAACTTCGAGAGGAACAAGGTATGGACTTTGGTAGAGAAGCCCGACGATGATCAAAACATCATTGGAACCAAATGGGTGTTTCGGAACAAGCAAGATGAAGATGGACAAGTCATCCGCAACAAGGCTCGTCTCGTAGCTCAAGGTTACACACAAGTCGAAGGTATGGACTATGGTGAGACCTATGCCCCCGTTGCTAGACTTGAGTCCATTCGCATCTTCTTGCTTATGCCAATCACCATGATATTACTCTCTATCAAATGGATATCAAAAGTGCTTTCCTAAATGGTGAAATTGAAGAAGAAGTATTTGTGAAACAACCTCCCGGATTTGTGAATCCTAAAAAGCCTAATCATGTTTACAAGTTGCATAAAGCTCTTTATGGTCTTAAACAAGCTCCTAGAGCTTGGTACAAATGTTTGACTAGTTTTCTTCTTGAAAAAGGCTTTGAGATTGGAAAAATAGACTCAACGCTGTTCACGAAAAGGGTTAATGGTGAACTATTTGTGTGCCAAATATATGTTGATGATATTATCTTTGGTTCAACTAACCCCCATTTTAGCAAGAAGTTTGGACAGCTCATGTCGGAGAAGTATGAGATGTCCATGATGTGTGAACTCAAATTCTTCCTTGGGTTGCAAATCAAGCAATCTAAGGAGGGTACCTTTGTCTCACAAACAAAGTACACCAAGGATCTCTTCAAGAAGTTCAACATGCAAGAAAGCAAAGGTATGAGTACCCCCATGCCTACAAGTGGACATAATGACTTGACAAAAGATGGAGAACCCGTTGATCAAAGGGTTTACCGATCTATGATTGGTTCTCTACTATATCTTTGTGCTTCTCGTCCTGACATAATGTTGAGTGTATGCATGTGTGCGCGATATCAAGCAGCTCCTAAAGAATGTCATCTTAAAGCTGTTAAAAGGATAGTGAGATACTTGATACACACACCAAACTTTGGCATTTGGTATCCTAAGAGGGCCTCTTTCGACCTTGTTGGCTATTCCGACTCGGACTATGCCGGTGACAAGGTTGATAGAAAGTCAACTTCGGGTACGTGTCAATTCCTTGGTCGATCCCTTGTATCTTGGTCCTCCAAGAAACAAAATTCGGTATCGTTATCCACTGCCGAAGCAGAATATATTGCTGCTGGGTCGTGTTGTGCTCAATTACTATGGATGACACAAACGCTTAAGGATTATGGGATACATGTGAGACGTGTTCCCTTGCTTTGTGACAATGAGAGTGCAATTAAAATTGGACACAATCCAGTGCAACACTCTCAAATAAAGCATATTGAAGTTCGTCACCATTTTATTCGTGATCATATTGCCAAGGGTGACATTAATCTTAAGCATGTTCGTACTGACAAACAACTTGCTGATATCTTTACAAAACCTCTTGATGAGAAAGTGTTTTGTCGCTTGAGGAGTGAGTTGAACATCATTGATGCTTCAAACTTGGAGTGATAACTCCATTGATGCATGCAAGGCATGAGCCTACTTGACTAATCCTTGATATTTCTCTTATGATGATGATCATATGTCTTGGACACATTTGCCTCCTTGTATTGCATCTAACTCCTTGCAGGTACTTGGATGATCTACATTCCACAAGATTACCACACACTCAAATCATGAGTAATCTTGTCATTGACCAAGTATCTAGTCCTTTGGGATGTTGAGTTCAAGGAACAAAGCTCCACATATCCTTTTTTGACACCTTATACATCTAGTATTTCACTCTTGTCATCTTGGATATCCTCGAGTATTTCCTTGCTTGCCTAACCCATGTAGGAAGATGAACTACACAAGTAGAAATGGCGCTCCAACCTCACATTCAATGAGAACCTACATCAAGTTTACCTATATGAGTAAAGCAACAACAAGCCCAAGGTATGTTCTTCACATCTTTAAGGAGCTTTGCTCAAAGTCATGAGTACAAGTAGCCTCATAAGATGTGGACACATCAAATGCTTAATCGAAAAATGGCAACCCCATTTTGAGCTTAAACGATGAGTATGACCTATGATCAAATGTCTTCATTTGACTCCTAAGTCAATATACTCAAACATAGGTGACTTTGTCGCCGACCTTTATCTAGATGAAGTACATATGCTTTTGAAGTCTTTCTGTTTTCTCTTATGTTCTCTCATTGAGTTTTCTTTAAACAAAAAAAAACTTCATCTAGGAATCTTTTATTTCTTTTCTTATCTTTCTTTGTGAATATCCTTCTGGCTCTGATCAATTCCCCGAAAATCTTTTACAAATTCCTTGCAAATCCTTTGAAACATTCCTCGCACAGTGAGCTGAATTATTTCTGTATTTCCTTGGAATTAAACTCGGCGTCACCGATTTAAATTTTTCGGTCTAACCGAAAAGGATTCGGACCCACCGCTCCATCTAATTCGGTGTCACCGATTTATTTTCCTTGGACATCAACTTCTGCAGCTCCACTCCAATTTAAATCTTAAGGCGGAGAAGACTCAAATTTAAATTCTCAATGTTTCTCTATGAATGTTCTTATTTGCCCTGTTGTGATTCTTAAGGATCCCACTTCTTTCTTTCTTTCTTTCCATCTTCCCTGCCCTACCTAGTTTGCTGTCCTTTTCGACACTTGATGTCAAAGGGGGAGAAGACTTAGGGGGAGTAGGGGGAGTAGGGGGAGAAGAGAAGACTTAGGGGAAGAAGAAAAGCAATCTTATCTTAAGGGGGAGAGAATCACATCAAAGCTTTGCCGTATTTTTACATTTGGACATCATTCTCTTTTGGCATCATTCTTTTGATTTTTGCTCTTTCCATCAAAACCCCTTGTTCTGATATCTTATGGAATCTTTTAGTTTAGAGGGAGAAGACTTAGAGGAATCTTCACAATTGATATCTTTATGGAAAGCAAAATCTCTCAGAGTTCATTGAAAATCCTTTAGTTTTGGAGACATGTTTGCTGATTCAAGCCTGTGCTCAATATGAGACACTCTTTATACATGTCCTCCCTGGCTTGGTACTCTTGATGTTCTTGCAGTTGGTTGAAGGAATACTCTTGTGTTATCTAACCTTGTTTTCCCAAGTTTATTCCCTCAGGTACAATGCCAAGGAACCTCAAGGTAAGTATATGCACCTTGCAGAATGTGCATGATGGTGACTTGCTTGTGAATACTTGTTTGCAAGAAATCACCATGCACATATGCATTATCACTCATTTCCTTTCATCTGCTCTGATGCATATAGCCAAGCTGCATGTAGCACATCTTGCTTATCTCTCTTGTGTGCTTGTGGTAGTCCAAAACCATAATCTATGAAAACCTTGCACACTTGTAGGGGCAGCCTGTGTACTACATGCTTGTCAAAGCTTTCGTGATAATTCTGTCTTTCTTTCAATAAGCTTTGATGTCTTGTTTAGTGTGATTATAGTGTGTTGCCATCAATTACCAAAAAGGGGGAGACTGAAAGCACATTTGCTCCCTGGGTGGTTTCGGTAATTAATGACAACATACTTTGTGGTTGGACTAATGCTTCTATTAAGTATGTTTCAGGAAATCCAATCACATTGGTATGGCAAGATGACTGAAGAAGTGGACCCCTCAAATGCTAAGGCAAGCATTGGCAAAAGCTCAAGACTCTATTTTTGGTTTAGTGATCAAAGATCACATTGAGTCCATAGGAAAAGCCAATACTATTAAAAGGGGATGAGGTTGTGTTGATGATCTGGTTGCTCAAAGTGCTTAGTGATTTAGCTCCTTCAACTATCAGCACCTTTCACTTCTATACACACCCATAAGTAATCTCGGACAAACCGATTCTTCCAACTCAGTCCCACCGAGATGAACCACTTCTGCCATATTCCAAACCCTAGAAAAATCGGTCCATCCGAGTTTGAGATCGGTCTCACCGAAATATGGACTGCCAACCTTCTGTAACCATTTGACATCATATCGGAATAACCGAGATTGCTTTTTCGGTCTTACCGAGATTGACAAGCTTCTGTCTTGGCTCAAATCGGTCTCACCGAGATTGCATTATCGGTCACACCGAAACTGGCATGTTCCTGTCTTTTCTCAAATCGGTCTAACCGAGTTTTCTTTCTCGGTCCCACCGAAAACTCCAACGTTCATATCTTTTGCACTTTCGGTCTCACCGAGATGGTATTTTCGGTCCCACCGAAAATCCCAACGTTCACTATATTTGAACTTTCGGTCTGACCGAGTTTTCACTTCGGTCTCACCGAGATTGCTCAAATATGTGTGTAACGGTTGGATTTTGTGTGGAGGCTATATATACCCCTCCACCCCCTCTTCATTCGTGGAGAGAGCCATCAGAAAGTCTACCACTCCTACCTTACACTTTCTGAGAAGAGAACCACCTACCCTTGTGTTGAGATCAAGTCATTCCATTCCTACCATATGAAACTTGATTTCTAGCCTTCCCAAGTTGCTTTCCACTCAATCCTTTCTTCCACCACAGCCATATCAGTGAGGAGAGTTGAGTGTTGGGGAGATTATCATTTGAAGCACAAGAGCAAGGAGTTCATCATCATCAACAACATCTATTACCTTTTGGAGGGTGGTGCCTCCTAGATTGGTTAGGTGTCACTTGGGAGCCTCCGTCTTCGAGATGTGGAGTTGAACCAAGAAGTTTGTAAGGGCAAGGAGATCGCCTACTTCGTGAAGATCTACCCCGAGTAAGGCTAGCCCTCCGTGGGCGTAGGCCATGATGGAATAGACAAGGTTGCTTCTTCGTGGACCCTTCGTGGGTGGAGCCCTCCGTGGACTCGCGCAGCCGTTACCCTCCGTGGGTTGAAGTCTCCATCAACGTGGATGTACGATAGCACCACCTATCGGAACCACGGGAAAAATCATTGCGTCTCCAAATTGCGTTTGATCTTCTCCACTTCTTTTTACTACTTGTGCAATTTACTTTCCGCTGCCCATACTCTAGAATTGCATGTGTAGTGTGCTACTTGACTTGTGTGTTATGCAAAATCTGCCAAAATCTGTCCTTGATAAAAGACAGAAATTTTATCTTGTCGAGTAGTCTAATCACCCCCCCTCTAGACACTCTCACCTTCTTCGATCCCTCAATTGGTATCAGAGCTTTGGTCTCCATTGCTTTGGTTTACACACCATTGGAGGAAGATGGACGTGTCTACGTTTGGGAGTGTTAGCCATAGAGTGCCTATTCTTAATGGAGAGTCATATAACTCATGGAGGTCTGAAATGCTTAGTATCTTTAAGATGTACAATTTGTGCAAATATGTTGAGACCCCCTATGTGCCTCCTTTTGATCCCTTGCACCCTACCATGGATGAAGAGCTTGATTTGCTTCGTAACCTTAGGACTGTAAATCTTATCATTAGAGGGTTACCCGATGACTTGCTTAAGCTTGTTACAAACTTTGAGTGCGCCTATGCTATGTGGAAGTTCTTGGAAGAACTTTATCCGGACTACTCTTTGAGAAGTCTTGATGAAATTCTACACAAGACTATTGAATTTGATAAGATGCGCCCCAATGATCCCAACTTTGATAAATGCTTCTTTGAGCTTCGTGATCTTATGAAAAAGAAGGGTGATCCCGGTCTTATCAATGTTTTAATTAGAAATGCTCTTGCATTACATTCCCAAGATTATTGTCACATTGACAAAACTAATGCAAGTGGTTATCAAATTGACCTAGGTGTTGATGATGAACAATCTATGGGTCAATATGATGATAAGCATGAGCATGATGATGATTACTCCGACTCGGACACCGAGCTAGACAAGATCATGAAGAGTCTCAATCTTATGGCAAATCTGAGAGACTACATGTCCGGCGGAAAAGAGTGGATTCTTGATAGTGGATGCACCGACCACATGACCGGAGACAAAGACATGTTTGGAGAGCTTGCAAAGAACGATGGTCCACGCAAGTATGTGACTTTTGGAGACAACTCCAAGGGTAAGGTACTTGGCCTTGGTAAGGTGGCCATATCTCATGATAGCTCTATTCAAAATGTCATGCTTGTAGAATCTCTTGGATACAATTTACTTTCCGTGTCTAGATTAGCTGACTTTGGATTCAATGTGTTGTTCACCAAAGTAGATTGCCAAGTCTTTCGTCGTGACAATCAAAACATGGCATTTATCGGTATCCGTAGAGGTGATCTATATATTGTTGATTTCACTAAGAAAGCCCAACCTAGAGCTTGTTTCATTGCTAAATCCTCTAAAGGTTGGTTATGGCATAGAAGGCTTGGACATGTTGGTATGCGTAATCTAGACAAGTTGATCAAAGGTGATCATATTCTTGGCGTTAAAGATGTTTTCTTTGACAAAGATAGACTTTGTAGTGCTTGTCAAGCAGGAAAACAAGTAGGTGGAAGTCATCCCGTGAAAAACATCATGACCACAAGGAGACCGCTTGAGCTTCTTCATATGGACCTCTTCGGTCCCAATGCTTACAAAAGCCTTGGTGGTAACTCCTTTGGTCTAGTTATAGTTGATGATTATTCCAGATTTACGTGGGTATTTTTCCTTGATGACAAATCGCAGGTTCAGAGAATCTTCAAAACCTTTGCCAAAAAGGCCCAAAATCAATTTGAAGTGAAGATCAAGAAAGTTCGGAGTGACAATGGAACGGAGTTCAAGAATGCCAATGTAGACTCTTTTCTCGATGAGGAAGGGATTCTACATGAGTTCTCGGCTACATACTGAAAGTGCAACTAATCCCCTGGTGGTTTTGGTAATTAATAACAACATATATATCATTGAACTAATATTTACTTGAGAATCATTTCAGAGAAGTTCGATGATATGGGTATGGAAATGTCTGAAGAAGTGGACCCCTCAAAATGCTAAGACAAGCATTGGCAAAAGCTCAAGACTCTATTTTTGGTTTAGTGATCAAAGATCACATTGAGTCCATAGGAAAAGCCAATACTATTAAAAGGGGATGAGGTTGTGTTAATGATCTGGTTGCTCAAGTGCTTAGTGATCTAGCTCCCTCAACTATCAGCACTCTTCACTACTTAACACACTCATAAGTAATCTCGGACAAACCGATTCTGCAAACTCAGTCCCACCGAGATGAACCACCTCAGTTATTCTTCCAAACCCTAATTTCTCGGTCCATCCGATTTTGAGTTTCGGTCTCACCGAAACTGGACTGCCAACCTTCTGTAACCAATTGACATCACTTCGGAATATCCGAGTTATCAATTTCGGTCCCACCGAGATGGCAAGCTCCTACCTTTGACTCACTTCGGACACACCGAGATGGTATTTTCGGTCCCACCGAAAATCCCAACGTTCACTATATTTGAACTTTCGGTCTGACCGAGTTTTCACTTCGGTCTCACCGAGATTGGTCAAATATGTGTGTAACGGTTGGATTTTGTGTGGAGGCTATATATACCCCTCCACCCCCTCTTCATTCGTGGAGAGAGCCATCAGAAAGTCTACCACTCCTACCATACACTTTCTGAGAAGTGAACCACCTACCCTTGTGTTGAGATCAAGCCATTCCATTCCTACCATATGAAACTTGATTTCTAGCCTTCCCAAGTTGCTTTCCACTCAAATCTTTCTTCCACCACAGCCATATCAGTGAGGAGAGTTGAGTGTTGGGGAGATTATCATTTGAAGCACAAGAGCAAGGAGTTCATCATCATCAACAACATCTATTACCTTTTGGAGGGTGGTGCCTCCTAGATTGGTTAGGTGTCGCTTGGGAGCCTCCGTCTTTGAGATGTGGAGTTGAACCAAGAAGTTTGTAAGGGCAAGGAGATCGCCTACTTCGTGAAGATCTACCCCGAGTAAGGCTAGTCCTCCGTGGGCGTAGGCCATGATGGAATAGACAAGGTTGCTTCTTCGTGGACCCTTCGTGGGTGGAGCCCTCCGTGGACTCGCGTAGCCGTTACCCTCCGTGGGTTGAAGTCTCCATCAACGTGGATGTACGATAGCACCACCTATCGGAACCACGACAAAAATCTCCGTGTCTCCAAACTGCGTTTGATCTTCTCCACCTCTCTTTACTACTTGTGCAATTTACTTTCCGCTGCCCATACTCTAGAATTGCATGTGTAGTTTGCTACTTGACTTGTGTGTTATGCAAAAACTGCCAAAATCTGTTCTTGTTAAAAGGCAGAATTTTTATCTTGTCGAGTAGTCTAATCACCCCCCCTCTAGACACTCTCACCTTCTTCGATCCTACAATAGTAGAGCCAATAAACACCAGAGGGGGGCCACCAGGTGGGCACAACCCACCTAGGCGCGCCAGGCCCCCCTGGCGCGCCTTGGTGGGTTGTGGCCTCCTTGGCCCACCTCTGGTGCCCATATTCTGGTATATAAGTGACTTTGACCTAGAAAAAATAAGGAGAAGACTTTCGGGACGGAGCACCGCTGTCTCGAGGTGGAACTTGGGCATGAGCATTTTTGCCCTCCGGTGGAGCAATTCTGTCGGGGGAACTTCCCTCCCGGAGGGGGAAATCATCGTCATCCTCATCACCAAGCACTCTCCCATCTCAGGGAGGGCAATCTCCATCAACATCTTCAACAGCACCATCTCATGTCAAACCCTAGTTCATCTCTTGTAATCAATCTTGTTACCGGAACTATAGATTGGTGCTTGTGGGTGACTAGTAGTGTTGATTACATCTTGTAGTTGATTACTATATGGTTTATTTGGTGGAAGATTATATGTTCAGATCAATTATGCTATATAATACCCTGCTGATCATGAGCATGTTTTTCATTTGTGAGTAGTTACCTTTGTTCTTGAGGTCGCGGGAGAAATCATGTTGCAAGTAATCATATGAACTGTATATGTGTTCGATATTTTGATAGTATGTATGTTGTGATTCCATTAGTGGTGTCATGTGAACGTCGACTACATGACACTTCACTATATTTGGGCCTAAGGGAATGCATTGTGGAGTAACAATTAGATGGTGGGTTGCGAGAGTGATAGAAACTTAAACCCTAGAATGCGCTATTCCGTAAGGGACCGATTGGATCCAAAAGTTTAATGCTATGGTTAGAATTTATTCTTAATACTTTTCTCGTAGTTGCAGATGCTTGCGGGAGGGTTAATCATAAGTAGGAGGTTTGTTCAAGTAAGAACAACACCTAAGCACCGGTCCACCCACATATCAAATTATCAAAGTAGCGAACACAAATCAAACCAACATGATGAAAGTGACTAGATGAAATTCCCGTGTATCCTCAAGAACGCTTTGCTCATCATAAGAGACCATTTTGGCCTGTCCATTGCCTTAAAAGGATTGGGCTACCTTGCCGCAAACTTGTTACTATTATCATTACTTGCTCGTTACAAATTATCTTGCTATCAAACAACTCGCTACTTACAGTTTCAGCACTTGCAGACATTACCTTACTGAAAACTACTTGTCATTTCCTTCTACTCCTTGTTGGGTTTGACACTCTTACTTATCAAAAAAGGTACAATTGATCCTCTATACTTGTGGGTCATCATGGTGTTATGTGAACGTCGACTACATGAAACTTCACCATTATTTGGGCCTAGGGGGGGGGGCATTGGGAAGTAATAAGTAGATGATGGGTTGCTAGAGTGACAGAAGCTTAAACCCTAGTTTATGCATTGCTTCATAAGGGGCTGATTTGGATCCATATGTTTCATGCTATGGTCAGATTTATCTTAATTCTTCTTTCGTACTTGTGGATGCTTGCGAGAGAGGTTAATCATAAGTGGGAGGTTTGTCCAAGGAAGGGCAGCACCCAAGCACCGGTCCACCCACATATCAAATTATCAAAGTAACGAACGTGAATCATATGAGCATGATGAAAACTAACTTGACAACAATTCCCATGTGTCCTCGGGAGCACTTTGCTTTATATAAGAGTTCGTTCCGGTTTGTCCTTTGCTATAAAAAGGATTGGGCCAATTTGCTGCACCTTAGTTACTTTTGTTACTTGTTACCAGTTACGAATTTTCTTATCACACAACTATCTGTTACCGATAATTTTAGTGCTTGCAGAGAATACCTTGCTGAAAACCGCTTGTCATTTCCTTCTGCTCCTCGTTGGGTTCGACACTCTTACTTACCGAAATGACTACGATAGATCCCCTATACTTGTTGGCACTGTTCAAGAAATCGTTAACCGGCAGTTGCTCGGTCGGTCCAGGAGTGGTGATTAATCAGTGAATCGACCTATTAACTGGATTAATCGGTCGACCATTAATCGGTAGATTGAATAGGAGCTGGCCAATATATATCTAGTTTTTTTTATGTATTATACCATACTCTCATGATGTCATACACATATAAAAAAGGATAGAGATAAGGTAAAAATACTAATCCTAGCAATTAAGCAGCGGGATGGGGTTACGGGCAAAAATGTGGGCTTTGTTTGCCCACCCATCAATCAACTAGTGGGGATTAATCGGCCTAACAACTGATTAATCGGTCTAACCATTCAATTAATCGGCCTAACAAGTTAACCCAGCGAATAAGTGTTATTCGATTCGGCCATGCTATGAGTAGCGATTAACTGGCCCGTTAACTGATTAATTGAGTGAATTCTTGAACAGTGTTGTGGGTCATCAGTGGCTCACTCAACGGCCCGATGCGGCCCATCTACAAGACCGCCAAGATAAGACCCTCGCGAGGGGCCAAGCCTTGCGAGGCGGACAATGTCAAGACCTCCTGAGGGAGTGGCCTCCCCAGGAGGTCTCCCGAGGAGCGGATATTTCTATGCAGGTACCTAGCTTCACGAGGTTACCATGACGCAAGTCGTGATGACCGAGACAGGCGGGCGCCAGCCGGCGCAGAGGAGGCAGATTCCTATTTGGAGCTGAGGCCAGGACACACGTGGGTTCCTGAGGAATCTGGCAAAGGTTTCCATTCTGGTGCAACTAGACCAAGATCGCTGAATCAGCAGGGCAGATATCATCGCCGAGCCCACCCCTGCATCACGATCGGAGGTTTTGCAGGCGAAGACCTCCTTTGGTCGGGATAAGGTGTACCTTCTGTCCTTCTTTGAAATTGGCCATTGTAGTAGCGACCACGATCCGAATGGACCGAAGTCTCTGTGTTCCCTGTCATCCCTGGATCGGTAATGCTGCACACACAGTACTTTGAAGGATTTATAACAGAGTGGCAATCACACACTTATTACATCGAATGTCTCAAAAGAGAAATTATTACAAAAGTATATGGCATAAGGCCCTCTAACTTGATAACAGCGGAAGGCTCGGAAGATAAGTGAGTCCATCAACTCCAACGGCATAACTGAGTGCATGACAAATGACCTAGCGCACCTTACTCTTCTTCTGAAAAGTCTGCACATGTTGCAGCCCGAAATGGGTCAGCACATGGAATATGCTGGCAAGATAACACAGTAGAGCAAGTAACAGAATAAAGGCTAACACTATATGCATATTTGGCTGGTGGAGGCTCTAAGGTTAAAGTTTTTGCATAAAGCCAATTTTTCGCTACAACAAAGGAATAACTTTTATTTTAACTATCATGGTAGTTGAAACATCATTGAGAGGGTACCTCCCACTCAATCCCAATTAAAGTAGTCACTAACAACCCAGCAAATTAGTTTTAGAGTGATGAGATCAACCAATAATTCAAGTACCACATACTCAAGATGTCCATAACCGGGGGCACGGCTAATCATGATTAGTTTGTACACTCTGCAGAGAGTTTCGCACTTTTCCCCACAAGACTCGATCTCCTCCGTTGGATTACTCGCACTGCATGGTGTTTGAGAAACGGATGACCGAGACACAGTCTTTCAGAAGCATTTACTCTTTACCCCAGGTGGACCGGTACACCTACTTTCCCCTACATCTACTAGTCCACAACGAAAGAGCTCACACAACATACTCAACTATGCTAGAGCCCATAATGGCATTGTGGCTGCACACGGAAGTTTCTAGCATGAATAGTTTTATGATCCTTTTGAGCCTGGGTGGCATTCCATAGGAAAAATCACACGGTACCCCCGGGATTTCCTAGGACAACACTGGATTCTCCAGGTGCCCTGCAACCAATCCACCCAGATGTGTATTAAAGTAGCCACCTTAAGTTGAACCATTAATTAACAATCTCACATCTTTCATGGATACTCTCAAACCCAATCCACGTCTATGAGCATAGCATGGCAACCTAAGCATAACGTAGAAGTAACTCCCAAGGGTTTGATAATAATGCAGGTAATAGGTTCTACCTCAATCTACTTCCCGGACCCACAAGTTAAGGGATCCTACTCATGCAATGTGTGAGGGTTTGATCTAATGCATAAAAACTGGGTAATAAAGGGTATGATCAAAGTGTTACTTGCCATGCTGATGATTTGCAAAACCTAGGGACTCGTAGTAGCACGCTTCGCACTCCGGGAATTCTATCGCAAGCAAACAATAGCATACATAAGCAACCAAGCAAAGATGCACAGTAAAACTCCAAATAAGAAGATCTAGCCAGAAAGTTCAACTGAAGAACTCCGGTTTGCAAAAGGAATCAAATGAAACGGAGCAACGAAACTCAAACTACGAAAGAAACAAGATCCGTTTACTAGATTGAACTAAAGTCAAATTTTACAGTATCAAAACCTTGTTCAAGTTGGCTAAACGGAAAGAGGGCTTCGAGGCGAAGATCTAGGCGCTTGAATCGCCTGATTCCGACTTACGAGCGAAAAGAAAAACTAAACAGAAGATCCGGGCAGAAATCGCGATCGAAAATAATCGCGAAAAAACCCTGAAAAAGAAAAACTGACAAACAGGCTAACGAACGAACGTTCGCTGTGTGTAACTAAAAGACCAAAAGTGTTCGTTGAAAGGAACATACGGACGAACGTCCGCTAACTAACTAAACCGAGAAAAACCGAACGAAGCGATCTATAAAAAACAGATCTAGGGTTTACAAAAAAAAGACGGTCGGTTTTCTTCAGAAAACCGACTGCGGCGGCGGCTACCTTCGACGGCGGCGGCGGTGTGCTCCGGCGAGGCGGCAGCGTCTGGCGGGTTCGGCGGCGGCGGGGAGCAGCGGCGCGGCGGCGAGGCGGCGGCATCGTTAGGGCGGGGCTAGGGCGCGAGGTGGACTGCGGGG
>LR738712.1:541425414-541440688 GCA_902687465.1 Secale cereale | reverse complement strand
GGGGAGGAGTCCTAGCCGTACATGGCCTAGGTAAGTCGGTTCACTTTTTTTGTAAATAGTCCTAACGCGGCAAAACGGGCGAAAAAAATACTAAGCCGACTCGAAAAATTCCGAAATAAATTTTCACCGTCCTCTAATAATATTTAGGACAAAGTGAACATTTATCCCGGACCTAAATGCAATTTTGAAACACGCGCATTTTTCCTATGCAAATAAAATTGCAAATAAATCCGAATAAAAATACCAAAAGTGATTTTAATATTTTTCCTCCAATATTTCTTTTATTTTGGAGAAGTCATATTATCTTCGCTCATATATTTTATTATGAAATATTTTTCGGAGAAAAAAATAATTAAAACCAAAGTGATCCTCGTACCGATATTTGAGAAAACTCAAATATGAAACGGTAAAATCCACAACCCTCTCCGTGGGTCCTTGAGTTGCTTAGAATTTCGAGGATTGCAACACACAAATGCAATAAAATAATGATATGCAATATGATCTATGTATAACATTCCAAATTGAAAATCTGGGATGTTACAAACCTACCCTCCCTAAGGATGAATCTCGCCCTCGAGATTCGGGTTGGCTAGAGAATAGGTGTGGGTGGTCCTTGTGTAGATCATCCTCTCGTTCCGAGGTGGCTTCATCTTCAGTATGGTGGCTCCACTGAACCTTGCCAAACTTGATAACCTTGCTGCGGGTGACTCTGCTCGCAAACTCGAGGATCTTGACCGGTTTCTCCTCGTAAATTAGATCACTATCCAACTGAATTGCTTCCAGGGGCACTATGTCTCTTAAAGGAATATCGGCCATCTCAGCATGGCACTTCTTAAGCTGCTAAACGCGAAACACATCATGAACTCCTGACAATCCTTCGGGTAACTCTAACTTGTAGGAAACCTCTCCCATGCGTTCCAAAACACGGTATGGCCCTACAAATCTCGGGGCTAACTTTCCCTTAACACCGAAACGTTTAACTCCTCGCAGAGGTGACACTCTCAGGTACGCTCTGTCTCCGATTTCATAAACTACTTCCTTGCGCTTCGAGTCAGCATAACTCTTCTGCCTGGACTGAGCTACCTTTAGTCTATCTCGAATCAGCTTAACCTTCTCTTCTGACTCTTTGATCAGATCCGGTCAGAATAACTGACAGTCTCCGACTTCATCCCACATCAACGGCGTTCGACATCTCCTTCCATACAACGCTTTGAATGGTGCCATCTTCAAACTGGCCTGGTAACTGTTGTTGTATGAAAATTCCGCGTAGGGCAAGTTGTCATCCCAACTAGATCCATAATCTAGCGCGCAAGCTCTCAACATGTCCTCCAGAATATGATTGACTCTCTCGGTCTGTCCATCAGTCTGCGGGTGAAAGGCTGTACTGAACTCTAGCCTGGTTCCCAAAGTCTGGTGTAGCTGATGCCAAAACTTTGATGTAAACTGTGTTCCTCTATCTGATACGATGGTCCTCGGAACTCCGTGCAGACATACGATCCTGGTCATGTATATCTTGGCAAACTTCGCACTGGTATAGGTGGTTTTCACGGGGATAAAGTGGGCTACTTTGGTCAAGCGATCCACTACTACCCAGATTGAGTCATATCCCGATCGGGTCCTGGGTAATCCGGTGATAAAGTCCATGCCAAGCTTATCCCACTTCCATTGGGGTATCGGCATAGGCTGCAATAACCCTGCTGGCTTCTGATGTTCTGTATTCACTCTCTGGCGTACATCACATACAGCTACGTACTCGGCAATATCCTTCTTCATTCCCGTCCACCAGAAACGTTCCTTCAAATCCAAATACATCTTAGTGTTTCCGGGGTGTATCGAGTATGGCGAATCATGTGCTTCTTGCAGTACCAGCTTCCTGATCTTGGCGTTGTTGGGCACATAGATTTGGTCCTCAAACCACAAGGTGTCGTGCTCGTCCTCACGAAAACCCTTGGCTTTTCCGTCACTCATCTTCTCCTTTATCTCTACAATCTCTTTGTCTTCCTTCTGAGCTTCTCGTATCTTTCCCAATAATGTTGACTGAACCTCCAAGGCTGCAACAAAACCTCTAGGAACTATCTCCAAACGAAGCTCCCTGAGATCTTCTGCTAACTCTTTCGGCAATCCTCCATTTACTAGAGTATTCGCGTAACTCTTCTGGCTCAAGGCGTCCGCAACGACATTGGCCTTGCATGGATGATAGTGCAGCTTCATATCATAATCCTTTATGAGCTCCAACCATCTCCTCTGTTTGAGGTTTAGCTCCTTCTGGGTGAAAATGTACTTTAAACTCTTGTGATCCGTGTACACATCACAACGGTTCCCAATAAGGAAATGTCTCCAGGTTTTGAGCGCATGTACTACAACTGCTAGCACCAAATCATGCGTAGCATAATTCAACTAGTACAGTCGAAGTTGATGGGATGCATAAGAAACAACTCTTCTGTCATGTATGAGTACTCCTCTAAGTCCTAAGCGTGAAGCATCGCAATACACTTGGAAATCCTTGCATATATCTGGCAAGATCAGCATTGGGGCTGTCGTCAAATGTTTCTTCAACTCCTGGAAACTTTCTTCACACTCTTCAGTCCAATAAAACTTGGTGTCCTTCTTCAACAATGTCGTCATAGGCTTTGCAATCTTGGAGACATTCTCTATGAATCTCCGGTAATATCCCGCGAGTCCAAGAAAACTATGGATTTCTCTGACTGAGGTGGGTGCCAACCACTCAGTGACTGCCTGCATCTTGACAGGATCCACTGCTATACCTTCTCTTGATATAATATGTCCTAAGAATCCAACTTCCTTCAACCAAAACTCACATTTGCTAAACTTGGCATACAACTGATGTTCTCTGAGCTTCTCAAGAACCAAATGCAAATGATCCTCGTGTTCCTCTTCGTTCTTCGAGTACACCAAAATATCATCAATGAATACCACGACAAAATTATCCAAGAACTCCATAAATACCTTATTCATCATACCCATGAAATAGGCAGGGGCGTTAGTCAATCCAAATGACATAACCGTATACTCATATAGCCCATACCTTGTGGTGAAGGTTGTCTTAGGTATAACCTTCTCTCGGATCTTCAACTGGTGGTATCCTGATCATGGATCGATCTTGGAGAATACTTTACCTCCTTGAAGTTGGTCGAACAAATCATTGATCATCGGCAATGGGTACTTATTCTTAATCGTCACTTCATTCAGTGCTCGATAATCAACGACCATTCTGAGAGATCCATCCTTCTTCTCGACCAAAAGCACTGGGGCTCCCCAAGGTGATGAACTTCGTCGAATAAATCCTTTCTCCAATAACTCCTTAATCTACTTCTTGATCTCCTCCAGATCATTCACTGGCATCCGGTACGGTCTCTTCGATATTGGTCCGGTGCCTGGCAATAGCTCTATCAAAAACTCAATGTCCCTATCTGGCGGCATGCCTGGTAGCTCCTATGGAAATACATCCGGGTAATCCTTTACTACTAGCACTTCCTCCTGAACAACTCCCGAGAGAGAATTTACTTGTGTCCTCCTACGTGAATGCCTAGATACATACCTGGTCCTTTTTCCCTCCGGGGTGGTAAGTAAAATCGACTTACTAGCACAATCGATGTTCCCTCCATACATCGATAGCCAATCCATACCTAGTATCACATCCAATCCTTGCGACTCCAAAACTATCAGGTCTGAGGGGAAAATATGGCGTCCAATGGTCAATGGCACTTGAAAACATCCTTGACTTGCCATATACTCTGCTCCTGGGGAACTTACTAACATGGGGGCCTTAAGTACGTGGGTGCGCAACTTATATCTATTCACGAATCCCCTTGAAATGTATGAATGCGATGCACCAGTATCGAAAAGAACTACTGCGGTAAATGACCTAACCAAAAACTTATTGACAACTGCATTAGGCTGCTCTTCAACCTCCTCCACAGTCACGTGGTTCACTTGTCCCTTGTCGAAAGGGTTGGGCTTCTTCCTAGCGCTTCCATTGCCATTCCCATTCTTCGCTTCAGGGCACTCTCCGGCATAGTGTCCATTCTTCCCGCACTTGAAACAGGTAATGTGACTTAAATCCCTCTTGGCGGGTGTGGATGGAGTAGAGTGGTTCTGATTATTACTTTCTCCATTCCCATTCCCATTCTTGGAGCCATTGTGGTTGTGAGAACTCCCTCCACTATGGGTGTGGCTTCCATGGTTATGGGTGTATCCTCCCGAGTTCGGGGTGAAACGTGGCTTCTGTTGGGCTCCAGAATTATTCTTGCCTTGTCCATACTTCCTCTTGCGGCTCTCAATCTGCTGCTGCTTCCCTTCAATCCTAAGAGCCTTGTCTACCAACTCCTGGTAGTTGTTGAAGGTTTCCACCATCAACTGTATGCTCCTCTCATCATTCAGCCCTTCCATAAACTTCTCCTGCTTTGCGGCATCTATGGCCACATCATCAGGGGCATAACGAGATAGAGTACTAAACTCATCTACGTACTGAGCCATAGTATGATTTCCTTGGCGCAAGTTGCGAAACTCACGCTTCTTCATGCTCATGGCTCCAGTTGAGACATGGGCAGTGCGGAAAGCTTGCTGAAACTGATCCCAAGTGACGTTGGCTATGAGGAAAGTGGCTGTGTAATTCTCCCACCATGCTGCTGCTGGTCCAGCCAGTTGATGTGCGGCAATACGCACCTTCTCAGCATCCGTGCAATTTGCGGTGGTCAACTCCCTTCCAATCTTGCGCAGCCAGTCGTCAGCAACTATTGGCTCAATGCTACTAGAAAACACTGGTGGTTGCAACCTTAGGAAACGAGTCAGGGTGTCCACGGGTGGTGGTGATGGAGGGTTGTTGTTGTTGTTCTGATTGTTCTGGTTGTTCTGGACAAGAAGTTGCATCAAGGTGTTCTGCTGCTGGATCAACTAAGTGAGCTCAAGGGGAAACTGAAATCCGGGCTCACGTCTCGGAGGCATCTGATGGCTGTAGAGGGAAGATATTAGAATAGAAATGAGGTCTAGGGGAAAATTCACTACCCATATGCACATGAGGCAAACACAATCATATCACACCAATCAATTTCAAGCAAGGGCATACAAAGATTCTAACTAACGTTACAAAAGTGCTCTAAATCCTACTTTTTGGGGGGAAACTACTAATCATAGGGTGGTCATCTAGAAATTTTGATTGGTGGAAGATTCCATGATATCTGCTCCAGCTTCATCTTCATAGTCATCATCACTATCGTCGGGGTCTGAGTCGGTTCGTCGATGATGATGTAATCTTCAGAAGGAATCTCATGTGGTTATTCTTCTTCTTCTCCTCCTGGCGCTAGATCTCCCATGAATACTCCTAGCTTCCTTGTCAAGTCGTCATTCTTCTCCACAAGTATTGTCATCTCCTCCTCGTATCCGTCACGTGTAGACTTAAGTTCCTCTTCTAGCTCCAAGTTCCTGGTTAACGCCTTCTTCAAATCTATCATGCCTGCGCACATCTAGTGCTCCCGTCGACAAATGTGTTGGTTTAACTCCTGGATGAACGCTGCAATGGACCTGTCCTTTCGGGTACTGATCATGTCCCATTGCTCATCTCGACGTCCACATATCTGGTAAATAGTGTCCTTCAGCTCCTGCTTGTAGACTTCTCCAATTCGTCCCATGGTAATGTGGGCTGCCATACTATTGGCTAGGCTCCAGGTTGGTCCATCAAAGGAAAACTCTATGGGTTCAGTGGATGGTGCGAATGTCCTCTCGGAAATTTGAACTTGAATATTCCATCACTCCTCTTCTGGTAAAGTGGCGGTGTAGGTCCCGGTGAAGCTTGGTATTCCGACGTTCAGGTACCTAGTGACTTCCTTCAAGTGTCGTCCAAAAGGTGTGTCTTTATCTGGTGGAGTGAACTTGTTCCTTGGGTCCACCATCCTAAAGAGTAGAAAATGGAGAGGAGTCAGAAATGAGTAGAGAAGAGTGACCAAGGGTTTATCTTAGTGGTCATGTCGTACATTCAGTGTGTGCTCTGATACCATCTTGTAGCGACCACGATCCGAATATACCGAAGTCTCTGTATTCAGTGTCATCCCTGGATCGGTAATGCTGACACACATAGTACTTTGAAGGATTTATAACAGAGTGGCAATCACACACTTATTACATCGAATGTCTCAAAAGAGAACTGATTACAAAAGTATATGGCATAAGGCCATCTAAGACGATAACAACGGAAGGCTTGAAAGATAAGTGAGTCCATCAACTCCAATGGCATAGCTGAGTGCATGACAAACGACCTAGCGCACCTTACTCTTCTTCTGAAAAGTCTGCAACATGACATGTTGCAACCCGAAACGGGTCAGCACATGGAATATGCTGGCAAGATAATACAGTAGAGCAAGTAACAGAATAAAGGCTAACACTATATGCATATTTGGCTGGTGGAGGCTCTAAGGTTAAAGTGTTTGCATAAAGCCAATTTTTTCCTACAACAAAGGAATAACTTTTATTTTAACTATCATGGTAGTTGAAACATCATTGAGAAGGTACCTCCAACTCAATTCCAATTAAAGTAGTCATTAACAACCCAGCAAATTAGTTTTAGAGTGATGAGATCAACCAATAATTCAAGTACCAGATACTCAAGATGTCCATAACCGGAGACACGGCTAATCATGATTAGTTTGTACACTCTGCAGAGGTTTGTGCACTTTTCCCCACAAGACTCGATCTCCTCCGTTAAATTTCTCGCACGGCATGGTGTTTGAGAAACGGATGACCGAGACACAGTCTTTCAGAAGCATTTACTCTTTACCCCACGTGGACCAGTACACCTACTTTCCCCTACATCTGCTAGTCCACCACGAAAGAGCTCACACAACATACTCAACTATGCCAGAGCCCATAATGGCATTATGGCTGCACACGGAAGTTTCTAGCATGAATAGTTTTATGATCCCTTTGAGCCTGGGTGGCATTCCATAGGAAAAATCACACGGTACCCCCGGGATTTCCTAGGACAACACTGGATTCTCCAGGTGCCCTGCAACCAATCCACCCAGATGTGTATTAAACTAGCCACCCTAAGTTTAATCATTAATTAACAATCTCACATCTGTCATGGATACTCTCAAACCCAATCCACGTCTACGAGCATAGCATGGCAACCTGAGCATAACGTAGAAGTAACTCCCAAGGGTTTGATAATAATGCAGGTAATAGGTTCTACCTCAATCTACTTACCAGACCCACAAGTTAAGAGATCCTACCCATGCAATGTGTGAGGGTTTGATCTAATGCATAAAAACTGGGTAATAAAGGGTATGATCAAAGTGTTACTTGCCTTGCTGATGATTCGGAAAACCTAGGGACTCGTAGTAGCATGCTTCGCACTCTGGAAATTCTATCGCAAGCAAATAATAGCATACATAAGCAACCAAGCAAAGATGCACAGGTGAAACTCCAAATAAGAAGATCTAACCAGAAAGTTCAACTGAAGAACTCCGGTTTGCAAAAAGAATCAAATCATATGGAGCAACGAAACTCAAACTACGAAAGAAACAAGATCCGTTTACTAGATTGAACTAAAGTCAAATTTTACAGTATCAAAACCTTGTTCAAGTTGGTTAAACGGAAAGAGGGCTTCGAGGCGAAGATCTAGGCGCTTGAATCGCCTAATTCCGACTTACGAGCGAAAAGAAAAACTAAAAAGAAGACCAGGCCAGAAATCACGATCGAAAATAATCGCGGAAAACCCTGAAAAAGAAAAACTAACGAACAGGTTAACGAACGAACGTTCGCTGTCTGTAACTAAAAGACGAAAAGCGTTCTTTGAAACGAACGTACGGACGAACGTCCGCTAACTAACTAAACCGGGAAAAACCGAACGAACCGATCTATAAAAAACAGATCTAGGGTTTACAAAAAAACCGATCGGTTTTCTTCGGAAAATCGACGGCGGCGGTGGCTACCTTCGGCGGCGGCCGCGGTGTGCTCCGGCGAGGCGGTGGCGTCCGGCGGGTTCGGTGGCGACGTCGGCGTCCGGCGGCGCGGGCGGCGGGGAGCAGCGGCGAGGCGGCGACAGCATTAGGACGGGGCTGGGGCGCGAGGTGGGCTGCGGGGGGGGGGGGGGGGGGGGGGGGGGGGGGGGGGGGGGGGCAGTGGGCTTTTAAAGGCCCCCCGGGCGGAGTCCTAGCCGGACACGGCCCAGGTAAGTCGGTTCACTTTTTTTTCTAAAGAGTTCTGACGCAACAAAACGGGCAAAAAAAAAACTAAACCGACTCGAAAAATTCCGAAATAATTTTTCACCGTCCTCTAATAATATTTAGGACAAAGTGTTCGTTTTTCCCGGACCTAAATACAATTTTGAAAAACACGCATTTTTCTTATGCAAATAAATCCGAATAAACCAAAAGTGATTTTAATATTTTTCCTCCAATATTTCTTTTATTTTGGAGAAGTCATATTATCTCCGCTCATATATTTTATTATGAAATATTTTTCGGAGAGAATAATAATTAAAACCAAAGTGATCCTCGTACCGATATTTGAGAAAACTCAAATATGAAACGGTAAAATCCCCAACTCTCTCCGTGGGTCCTTGAGTTGCTTAGAATTTCGAGGATCGCAACACATAAATGCAATGAAATAATGATATGCAATATGATCCATGTATAACATTCCAAATTGAAAATTTGGGATATTACAGTTGTGGAATCCCTTCCCGCCCAAATGATGCGAGAAGAGGACCAAGGCCACTATAAACAGGGACTAGCATCCATCATAGATGGGGATGGATCCTTCGAGTGCCCCTTCCTCGCAGGAGCCCTCTTATGGCCGTTTCCCCACTGTAGCAAGTTCATATTCTGCCCCTCGCGAGGCCAATCCACCACAAAGCAGGAATAGGGTTTTACACCGCAAGGTGGCCTGAACCTGGGTAAGCTGTCGTGTTCATCTTCTTCCCCTCTCACGTGAGTTTGGCTAGGTTAGGTCGCGAGACAGCGTATTGGGGCCGGAGTGGTCGAGGATCTTCACACACGCCCGAGTGTTCGAACCTTCTTGGGTCTGCGGAGCCCTAAATCTAACACTGCTGACTATTCATGATGTGTAACAACCCCAACCCAACTAGCTTTTAAACCTATTTGTAATATGTACTAAAGATATGGATTTTATGAATGGTTTGATCCTGAATTATTTTCATGTTGCCATTATTCGTTTCAAAACAAGTTGAAAACTTTGATCAATTTAAGAAAGTTACTTAGTGGTAGTGGATCGACACCGTGATGTAGATCCTTGTGACTGGTCTAAAAGAGGAAGCAAACGTCGGCCATCGAGAAGCCATGAAAAGTGAGGTGATCAACCGTCCAAGATCTATCATGGAGGGCAAGCCATGAGACAACATTGACGCGCAGAGGTACCAATGTCTTTCAAGGCATCTGTTTTCAGAAGAAGAAAATAGTGACATGGTGCATCTAGTGTATTGCTACATTGCAAAGGATATGTTCTTGTGCATGATAACGCCCAGAGACACCTCGGCATCATTTGATATGTGTCAAATCAGCAAGCTATGTACAAGTAAAGGCGGATCAAGTGGGGTTGCCATGCAACATTCGAAAAAAGTGGGGTTGCCATGTGCCATATGACACCCCCCCCCCCCCAAATGCAAAAAACATTATTTTACTATATACTAGTTACCATAACCTATGTATATTAGAATTTGTCAAATGTGTTGGTGTTTACCCTGGAAATCAACCCCTAACATAAATGGTAGATGCGCCGATGGATACAAGCTGAAGACAAGTTTGTAAGAGGAACATAGAAAGGTTGCACTCCGCTTACCATACCAGTGCACAATAACTTAAATATGATACTAAGCAAGCATGGGCAAAATTAAGCGAGTGAGAATATTGTCATTGCATCAACGAACCACCAGCGTCACCTAACCAAGAATCAAACATGCATGTTTAAATTATTACCGCATAGGGGTGGATCAATATGATGTAGAGGCTAGCGAAGGTTGCTAGATCTGCATAGTGCCAACCGCAGTGTTGCACACGGCCTCCCAAATGCAACAAATTATTAGGAAGATGATTTGTAGCATGCATGGGTGAGGGCAAGCTGATTGCGTTAACATTCACACACTCATGTGGGTTCAGGGCTAAATACCCCGGGATATTTTTGCATGTGGCAGCCTTTGTGCAGTCCACCCATCCCATCTCCCATGGCTTAATTTTCTTTTGACTTTCAAATTTGAAACATATTGTAATTTTTGAACCGGAAGTCCTATTTATATTTCGTTTGCATATTCGTTTCCTCACGGCGAGGGCTTTGAAACGACCACTCTTGAGTATGTTTTGAAAAAAATTGTGAACTTCACCAAGTTTCAACTACTAAAAGTTGATAGGAACAAATGATAATTTACTAAGTTTCATAAGCTATAACTTAAACCCTAAACCCTAAAATCGTAAACATCAGGCCTAAACCCTAAAACTTTGTAAAAACCTTAATATTAGAATTATAAAATTTAAATATTTGAAAACTAGTAAAACTTTCAAAATTGTCAAAACTATTCAGGAGTGGTGTTGTTCAAGAGTACTCTTCCCAATGAACACAAATATGCACACAACTTTTTTGCTGAAACTATTTGCGAACGAAACTTAATTTGAACTTTCGGTTTGAAAGTATAGGAGGTGGGGCGGGTGATGCATGCAACTGTGCTAAAAACTGTCATGGACCTAGTGCAGTAATTAACGACTATTCATATAAACGAGCTTACACAATCATGAAGCAAATGCTTAGCCGCATGCATGCGTGCCCCTGCCCCTGTCTTCGCCATGAAATTCCGCAAATTATTGTAGTACTACTCTTACATGATTTCTCTCCCTCCGAAAATACTTGTCGATTAAACCAATGTATCTAGCACTAAAATATGTTTAGATACATTCATTTAACATTTAAGCGATGTGTATTTCTTTACAGATGTACTACTAGTTAATTATAATAACCTAACCTATGTATATATTGCAAAAGCTTACCATGCCAGTGCACAACAACTTAAAGATGGTACTAAGCAAACATAAACCAAAATAAGGGAGTGAGAATATTGTCAGTGCATAACCGCCAGTGTCACCTAACCAAGGATCAAACATGCACGTTTAACTTATTACCCCAAAAATAAAAAATAAAAATAAAGGAACACACGCATAACTTTTTTTAGGGTTAACCCATGGAATGAAAAACACATATGGTCAGACTCTGAGCAGGTAGATGCTGAGCTCGGGCCCACCGTTGCCGTCGGGGTTTATCATGTAGAACGCTTCAGAGTCCCTGGATCCCACCACCCTCTCGAACCTGGCCCTCATGTACATCAGGTCCCCCTCGCCTGCGCCGCCGTCCGGGACGACGCCAGCGCCGACGGAGACCGGCTCGACGGCTCGGAGCAGCCGCCACTCCTCCGCGCCGCACTCCCTCCGCACGGCGTACCCGCACTTTCGCCCGTTGCAGTACGCTCGCCACGTCGGCTCCTCAGCCAGCGCCGTCCGCCGCCTCTCGCCGCCTGCATGCATGTACAGTACGACGTCGATCGATCGCAACGGCATGTATACAAGGCGTACGTACAAAGCATGGTACGTACGTATGGTAATGCCGTAATGGTATTACCTGCGTTGTGTGCAGGCGTCTTCTCGCACTCGAGGGCGATGCGGACGAGGCCGGAGGACATCTCCCTGACGAGCGCGCCGGTGGAGTACGCGGCCAGCTCCACCATGAGCGCCGGCGGCGCGCGCGGGTCGGTCTGCAGCGCCAGGTGCACGCGCCCCCGGCGCCGGCCGAAGATGGTGCCGGTGACGCTGGACCCCATCGGCCTGCGCCCGCGCCGGCGCCGCGCGCGCGCCACCACGGCCAGGACCGCGGACCGGAGCCGCGCGAGCGCCTCGCGGCGCTTCCCTGACGGCTCAGGGGTTCCTCCTCCCGCCCCAACAGCGTCCGCGGCGGACGGAGTAGAGACCACGAAGGTGGCTCCCTCGTCTTCCAGTTCCCCCTCGTCGTGCACGTCAGGTTCTTTCCCGCCAAGCGGCGGGCCGTGGCGCCCCTTGCTGGCGCGCTTCCTGAGAAGCCACGGGATGCCGCCGCCCGCGGTGGCGCTCTTGGATGGTGGGAGCGGCGACGGCGGCGGCTGCGAGGCGGCCACCGCTGCACGTAAGGTTCCCGCCATGACGGCTCACTTCACTCTTCAGCCCTGGATCAGATCAGACGCGGCCTATGCGTGCGTACTTGCAGTCGACCTGTAATATGTTTTACGATGGGAAACGCCAGTATATGAACAAGCAACAAAGCTCGGCTCGAGAGAGAGAGAGACAGACAGACAGACGCAGAGAGTGACAGCTTTAGCCTTTAGCCGCAGAAGAATTTCGTCGGCTTTAGACGTGCGGGCTGCGCTTTTGGCAGGCAGCGCTAGCTAGCTAGCTCGGCCGGGACACCAGCTGCGTGGATACTCGGCGCTTTGGCGGGGCACATACGCGCCGGAGCGAAAGACTGGGGAGAGAGGGCGGTGGGCAGAGCAGGCAGACCTACACGTACCAAACCGGTCGCGATTAAGGAAGGGGGCAGCGATGATGGCAACGGCCGTGGATTTTAGCGGCTTCCCCCTCCATCGCTTTCGCGGGAGAAGGCGGGGGAGACAGGGCATTGGGAGGCGGAACGTGTGACGCGCATATGACACTGACATAGTGTTTTCAGAAAGAAAAAAAGTGACGTGATCGATGCCTTTGCAAAACGCTCCTCGGCTGTTTTTTCTTTCTTTTTTTTACGTCAATAAGATTGTAGTACGTATTTATCAAATGACAATGATATCGTTTACAATCAAAGATGAGATAAAATCAGGGGCAGAATTGTCCCCAAGAGACGGAGATTTAGACGTATAACACTCCTTCGCCAAACAATCCGCCATCAGTTTGTTACATTCCAGCTGCTCCGCCAGAAGAAGACCATTACGAAGAGCAAGCGTTTCAGCGGATTCCACATCTTGGCGGTTAATTAGTGGAACCCTGAAATTTGTGGGAGTCGGCACAGAATGGTGGCATGCCGACTCTTTTGTGTGTCATCAATGTGTGTGCCTCTGGATCCCATCACATTGGGATGAGATGTGGTTAGATTAATCATGCAGAAATGAATTATAGAGCAGCTAGCTCAAGGTGTGTGTATCAGCCATACCGCACTGAATTGATAGAAAATTGTAGATTGATCGAGTGCGCTAATCCTTCCAATCATGATCAGTCTCTCAGGGGATTATATATTTAACAGGCCACCAGGCGATCGTGTACCTGCATGTGGATCATTTGTTATTGGTGAGTCGTATACAGTATGATTGCCATATCAACATGCACATATTTCCCGTTTTTTAAGAAGAATCCTTTCCGACTCAGGTTGCCTGAAAAACTGGGCGTGTGCAACTTTATGACTTGCCTGCACCAAATGATGTCTTGGTTTGCTTTGCTCACATTTTTATCGATGCACACGTACCAAACTAATAATTTATTCTTGTGGGACAGGCCAAGTTCGTTTTTATATATGAAAAAATGAATTAAAATACCCTACTCTCTCTAGTCCAATTTTATTGACGCGGCTTAAGGCATCTCTAACCGATCCCCTAAAAACAGTGGAGTATCCGACGGAGTAAACTCTTAGCGGGGTATATTTACTCCACTTAGTTTTGGCCGTTTCTAGCCGACCCTTTATATTTAACCGTGTAAAGTTTTCCTTTTTTCCAAACTATGCAATTCTAGTACAAATGGCAACTACATATTAGCACACATATAGAAACTAAACATAAATTTAAATGTTCAAGCAAATCACGAATAGTTTACAAGCCGAATTCAAAGTTTACAAGCAAGTCATCGTCGTCTTCTTCCTCTTCGGATGACGTCGGGTCCTCCAAAGCCATCTCCCTCAACCTCTTCATCTACAATTTAAACAGCTAGGTTCGATCCAAGCAGCACGGTTCACAAGGAAATGATAAAAAAAAAACTCACCTAGCTAATTCGTCGAACACTTGCGGTGCGGTGGTGGTGCACCGGCCGGCCGGTGTCGTTATGACCAAATAGGACGGCGACGACGAGAGGGAATGACCTACATCGTTGTGCAGTCAACATGAGATGAGAAGGCCGACAAAAAAAAGAAGAAAAGAAGAAATTCGACGAATCAACAAAAATGGAGACGGCATCGGCGGTTCACCTGATTCCGGCAACGGCGACGAGGGTCGAACGGGCTCCACGTTGGGCAGAAGGGCGACGGAGGGCGGGGGAGGCAACGAGGTAACGGCGGGGCCGACGGGGGGCACCAAGAGTCACGCCGGCGAAAGTGTAGGGAGGGTGACGCGAGGGAGAGGCGCGGCTTTTACTCAGCCGCCGAGCGGTGGAGTAAATTTAGGGAGAAGTTTAGGAAGAGGAGTAAAATTTTACTCCATTACAGCGGATAAGGGATCGGCTAGGTGCCGGTTAGACGAGTGAAACATAAATTTTACTTCTCTAACCGGTTATAACGGGTCGGTTAGAAATGCCCTTACATAGTAAACTGCACATTGTATATGATTGTGTCAATTAATTTGGATCAAAGGCAGTACGATAATATCTCAGGCATGTAAAAGGTATCAACTTTATATTAAGTCGGTTATAATTAATATGGATAGGAGGTGGTATTAAATATATTGTGGGTTTTGCTACAAAAGGTTGTGGAGGTGTAGACGTGGGATAATCGGTGCGAATTAATGCTCTTTGCAGGGGCTATTTGGGTTCAAATTTTTGACAAAAGCACAATGAAATCGCTGAAAGTTTGGCCAGTACACAAAGTGGGTTGAGCTTCAAATTTTGGACTATATTCGAACTAAACTAAAAACATGATTTAAAATCAATATTTTTTAAAAATGAATACAAAATAGTTTTTGAAATGGTCAAAAGTCCATATTCTGGGAAAGACCATTTCAGATCATTTAAATCTTGGCGTCTATAGAGAAGTTTTTGACTATGGACAGTTAAGTGCTTAATATTACCGAAGAATCCTTTGTTCGTGAAATGAAGGGAGCACCATGAACCAAAGATACTTGGTTTCAATGCAAAGACTTGGCCAAAAAAATGTAATTAAAAGCAATCATTTCTAAATATTCCCTCCGTCCTACAGTATATTGCGCACTGGTTTTCACAAAACTCAATCTTCACAAATTTTGACCAAATTTATAGAGAAATTTATCTATATTTGTAATATCAAGTATATATACACCACATGAAATTATTTCATGTTGATATAT
>LR738712.1:541401600-541424759 GCA_902687465.1 Secale cereale | reverse complement strand
TGAAAAAAAATAAAAGAAAATGATAAAAACTTCAAAAATTAAAATCCTTCGAGATGTAGTTATGTCACTACATTTACTAGTTAGGGAAATTTAAAAACATAAATTCGACATGTTTTGCAAAAAGGTGTTATGAAAAAGTAAAACGGTTATATCTTTTGCATACAATGTCGAAAAAAAAGTATAATATATCAAAAGTTCAGCACAAAAAGCCGGTTCCAATTTTGACCGTCGTAGGCCGTTTTGCAAATTCTTAGAATCCTGAAATTCCGAAAGAAAAAAATTATGCTCAAATTCCAATTTTTTTGAATTTCGGTTAAATCTGGTAAAACTACTTATTCAAGAGATATTAATATTACTAAATAATTATTCAAGAATATTAGTGTTACTAAATAATTATTTCAATTTTTTTGAATTTTGGTCAAATCTTGTAAAACTATGGTCAAACTATGGTCAAACTACTTATTCAAGAAATATTAGTGTTCTAAATAATTATTATTTTTGGAATAATATAATTTCAAACTCAAACGGTGAAACGTGTGACTTCATGCTCAAGCTAAACTCCGGACGGTTAATATGATTGACACCTTACTATTGTCAGGAAAACAACGAGTGCAGACTTGGAAATGAGAGGGAATAGAACTCAAAAGTTAAGCGTGCTCGGGCTGGTGTAGTGAGAGGATGGTTGACCGATTAAAAAGTTAGACGATTTGGAATTAGTGCTCCACACTTGAAGCAGTAATGAGGGGTGATTAGAGATTAAATCCTCCGGCCCTCGGCGCGGGCTCGTGCCACGTGGTGGACCTTTGGTCCCGGGTCCCGTTGAACCGAGACTAAAGGGGGACCTTTAGTCTCCATCCTTTAGTGCCGATTACAGAAACGGGACTAAAAGTCCTTACGAATCGGGACTAAACGTCATTTTTCTACTAATGTTCTTCTATTTATGCTATCCTACAAATCAAAGAGTCTCTTAGTAGGAGGCATGCAATATTTGCTTACCTTATTCAAATGGAGCATCAATCCGTTCAAGCATCTTTCAGACTATGCTGCAGAAAAGCACAACAACGTGGTCCTACTGTTAATTTAGAGATACAAAGGTGGCATTAGCTGTGTCGTGCTACAAGAATAGTTGATCAAAGTGCTACCACCTCGCATCCTAGCGTTAAGCCGATTCAGCAAGCCGTCGATATCTTTATTTGAGACGGATAGGATAGCTCTCAACAGGATCTGGACCATTCACTCGAAAGCAGCAACATCAAGAATGAAGATCTCCTTCCTCTCAATGTGCCGACTCGAGTAACAGGATACTCCCTAGTCCCTAGGATTTTTACAGTCTGTATCGCCATCATCATACCTGCTGTGCAAAAGAAGCAAAACAAAGGGGAAAAAGCAGAGCAAAGGGTAAAAAGAAGCTTAGCATGGCAGTGTAGGTGCTAGTAGTAGCACCAGATAGGCAGGGCATAACAACGCCAGATCCAAGGAAAGCATACATCAACGAAAGCAAACTCTTGGCAGGTATTGGCTCCACAGGATTGCCATGTCGCCCGCAATTTGGTGCATTTTTCACGGATCCTAGGGAAAGCTCAAGAGCTACCATCCCCTCTGTCTCTTTAACCTCTGCTGTCGGTGCTCGTGGAAGACCAAAAGTCTCGGATTGAATATTTTAAAATGCCCGAAGCTATTATTTCTTATACTTGTAAAGATGCATAATCCAAGCAAGAAATCTCCTTTGCATTCTCTTGTACGCAAAGTTATTTTTTAGAGAAAAGGCATGCGCCTAACTTTATAAATAAAGCCATAAGGCAAGTAGCAACACATAGAAGCATCCAGACAGACAAACAAACCACGAGACCCCAACCATGGGCCAACCGAAGGAAAGTTAGAAGGATACACGGCTCCCTAGTCAGCACACGGCACGCGGGCCAGAACAGTTCACACCTCAGGAGAAATTAGCCAAGCGACGCACAAAAATAACTAAGCATCCTGCTCCAGTCTGCAGAGAGAAGACGCCGAGGCCCGAACTTTAGAGATCAGCAGACACATGGCATCCTGGTCCTCCGCCTTAGTCAATGATTTCCACTGCTGCAAGAGAGCACACGATTTATACAAGCAATCAACAGGTTTAGCGGGAAACACATGCTCAATGGTAAACTTGTTCCTAGTCGTCCAGAGGGACCAACAAATCGCTCCCAGGCCAACCCAAAAGACTCGTCTGGTTAGACCAGTCAAGGTACTAGCAAGAGCCCGGAGCTCTGAAAAGGAAGCAGGGTCCCACGCCACCTGGAGCCACTCTCTAACACAACTCCAAATCAACTTAGCCAGGACACAATGGAAGAAGATATGAGCCGTATCCTCCACGACGCCACACAAGGCGCAAAACTCTGATCCCGGACCATTCCTCTTACGAATTTGGTCTGCCGCTGGAAGCCGGCCCCTAAAAGCTTGCCATAAGTGAATCTTAACTTTGGGAGGAATCCGAGCTTTCCAGACCTGAGAGAATCTGCTAGTAGGGGAGCCACCAATAAGCTTAGAGTAAAGTGACTTAACCGTGAAGCGGTCGGATGCAGAATGAGGCCAGATCACCGAATCCATATTCTCCGAGAGCGAGGGGAAGAAGGCAGTAAGACGTTGCCAATCTTCAAACTCTTCAGGTGAAAGAGATTGGCGAAAAGGCCAGATTCCAACCATTAGCAGCCAGCTCCGCAATGGAGATACTGGGGTTAGGACAGTACGAAAACAGGGTGGGGAAGGTCACAGAGAGCGGTGAGTCTCCACACCACCAATCAAGCCAAAACCTAATGGAGGAGCCATCTCCCACTACGAACTTATCGTGGGCCTGGAAAAGGGGTTTCACTTTTACCAGGGCCTTCCAAAATTGGGAGCCACCCCGCGATGTGGCAAACAACGGGCTAGAGAGGGGAAAATACTTGGCCTTAAGAAGGCGACTTAGTTCTCCGGCTCTTCCAAGATCAGACTGACATGCATAAATTGCCGCCGCCTTTGGGAAGGACCTTTTGTCATCAGCAAGAATCTGCACAACGGGTCATACTACTTGATCGATATCCGAGAGCACGAGGACTCACGTACATCAGAGGAGGAGACTAATCGGCCGTGGAATATCGCTCACCTCCGGCCTTACTATACTTAAGCCTCCGGCTCTCATGATGTAATTCGGTGATGTAAATATCAGTACAATATAATAAAGCCGGCATCCCCGCTAATTCGGGGCCTTTGCCATTTTTTCAAAGTTGAGTCTTTATTGGCATCATACATATCTTTTCAAGAAGCTTAGTATCAAAATCAAAGGGATCATGAAGAGTTGGATGCATAGCACAGCTCCAACATAAGCTCTTGATGAGAATAATCAACAAGTATGTCACTTGGGGGCTTCCTGTTCAAACAGTCGTATTCGACCAAAGAGAACACATCGTTACTACCCATTTGACCGGGTTATGTTCAAACATAGGCGTATCCGACCAAAGAGGACATAGCATGTGGGTCATGCTACCTATGCCCAGCTGCTTCAACTCCATCAGGTCATCCTGATTGACCCGGCGAACTCTTGGCAATAAGTCTTCATGGCGTATTCGACCAAGACCTGAGCTTGCTAAGGTTCAAACGTCGGCTGTCACTGCGAGAGCACGGTGGTACAGATAGTCAGGATAGATCCAGGCTCAAAATGCCGCCTTCCTTGAAACTTGGATAACTCGGCCTATGATGCAAGATGCAACTCTGACTCCGCGTACTCTAGGCAAGTCTATCTTCAAAAACAAAGACCTGCATTTGTCTAGGTTCAAATGTCGATTGGGTACTGTGAGAGCCGGCTCATAGCACGCACGTACCTTCCAGGGGCCATCAAGGCTAGTTTCATTGAAAAAGAACCTTTGGCTTGGCGGCCTGCAAAAGCCTTGACGTGTTTTTTGCTTGTTTGTTTTTGTTTCTCTTTGCTTTCTTGTAAGTTTTCGTTTGGAGTTGTATTCTTTGCAAGATCGACCTAGTTGCCTCCCTTCATGGCTCATATTTGAAGCCTCTCCGGGTTTCTACAACCCAATCTTTTGAACGGCTCTAAGCCGCCGGAGAATAACAAATTTATGGAATTGTACCTTTACCGGGTTATGAACATATGGAAGCTGATTAAAGCCGGCAGTTCAAATCATGTCTTCAGGTATGACTATGTTTATAACAATCAAACCAGCCCTGGTTTTGGACGCCTGTCCCCAGTGGCACTGGTTGGACACAGTGACCTGCCCGGCGGTAAACCGCCAGGGCACTTGTTTCTGTTCATATGCAGGATGCACTTTATATTGATCTGCGCGCACTAAATACCATCATAAGGATAAAGTAAGGATTTCAACATTCAGAGATTCATAAATGTCATCAAAATACAAGCAGTGTGCACGACGGCGCGACAGTTGGTACAATAAACCGACAGGAAAAGTGTTTCGCTATCCTATTACAAAATACCGTGAGCAAGACAAAGGTTCAAAGGTTTTTATCATAGGCACACGAGCCGCCCGGCGGATCATTCTACTTGGCCTTGCTGCTTTGGTGATTCCAGGTCATCCCTCGCCGGTTCTACGTCCTCCACTGTTTGAAAATTCTGCACCAACCAATCCAAGCCAGCCAGGGCTTCAAATTTAGCCGCCCCATCAATAAGGTCAGTGGGATCAATTTCACGGGCAAAGGTATGCTTACTAATTGGAGGAATCAGATCCATCGCTTTATAAGAATGAGTGGACATCTTCTGGTATTCCGCATCATAAGCCGGCTGATATTTCGACAAGTCTGTTTCATTTGCAATCAAGCTGGCCAATGGGCGGATGTCCTTGACACAAGCAGCGAAGTCTTTATGGTCAAAGGTTGAGCCGTCCTCTTTCAAACTTGGATACCCAGTAGCCAAGTCGGATGTTTCCAGCTTGGGAAGCCATGTCTTAGCCCGGCTCAAGGCCGTGACAGCACCGGCTCTCGCAGATGACCGCTTGATTTCGTCTATCCTGGCAGGCAAAACGGAGAGCCTTCGCAAGATATCTACAAAGAATGTTGGTGCTTGGCTGGACGGAGAGATAACAGCCAGGGCACACTGCGCCCCAGTGTATAGTTGTTCCACGAGGGTGTAGACGGCTTTTAGCTTCACAAGTGGATCTTTGCCAAGAATACTGCTTCTTTTACCTGCATAACCATTAAGTTGATCAGTAACGGGTTAAGTTCTCCCATGATTTTACAATGGCGGATTACCAAAGACGGCTGCAGTCATTTCTGAGACACGGTGTTTTAAGCCAGACAGCTCAGTCGTCACCACTTCAAGAGATGTTTCGGCTTTCTCTGCCCGTTGGACTAAGGCAGCCCTTTCTTTAGCCCATGCAGATTCCTCGGATTTCAGTTTAGACTTCAAATCATTCGCTTCAGACAAGCTAAATTGAAACTTGGATTCAACTTTCTGAGTTTCCGATTCTTGGTGCTTAAGCCGTTCCCTGGCATCCTTTAACTGTGTTTGTAGTTCAGTTATGGTTTCCTGAACAGGTAAAACGAGCATGAGACGGATTAATTACCGGTTTAACAAAGATTCAAGTCTTAAGCACTTTGCAAGCAAGAGCACTTGACCCTTAGGGGCTAATGGAAGCTGAAGTTGTTCTTTTTGAGCCGGATTCAGGTTATTAAGTCTCAAGCACTTTGCAAGCAAGAGCACTTGACCCTTGGGGGCTAATGGAAGCTGAAGTTGTTCTTTTTTGAGCCGGATTCAGGTTATTAAGTCTGAAGAACTTTGCAATCAATAGCACTTGACCCTTGGGGGCTAATGGAGGCGAAAAAATTTATGAAGTTAATAAGCTCATGAGTATACAAAGTCCCAAGCACTTTGCAAGCAACAACACTTGGCACTTGGGGGCTAATGTACGTCGCTTCTATAGAGTAAGTTAATTATATTAGCCGGCGGCAACATGATTATTACCACTAATTCAAGGATGGTGTGCATGAAAGTTATATGCATTAATAATAAGGACCGGCTCATTCAACCTAATTAAGCCGGCCCTTGGGGCCTACATATGCAATGTTAATCAAGGATGGATTTTTTCGTCAAGTGGTATGCCGATTTAAAAGGAGGCAATTACTCGAAAGTCTATATATATTCAGGTATATCATATCCACTAGACTTGGGGGCTGGAAGGACAGTTGGAAATTGGTCAAGAATGTTACCTCAAACTTTTGGTGCATCTGCTTCACCATATCGATTTCAAGATCACGATTGCTATGAACCAGATTGAGAAAACCAGACAAGACTTCACCAGTACTCAGCTGGGCATACTGTGACATGTCAAACCTCACGCGCCGGTTTTCAACAAGTTCTTGTTTGGCGGTGTGTTTGGCTAACATTGTTGGGCTGCTCGGCTCTCTGAAACTAGTGCCAATAAATGTAACGTCTTCAGACCGGTCTTCTGAGGGCTCAGATGGGGCAGGCGGCTTAGCAGGTGCAGAATCAACCTTGGCAGGAGCATTTGCGGCATCGGGCACCTCAGGAGGAGCGTCATGAGTAATCTCATCAGTTGGCCTATGAGCATCGGTTGCCGATGCCTGCAGTGACGGCTCAGTATCCTTGGGGTCAGCCGCCGGTTTAGTCGCCCTGGCCCTCTCAACAGGTTTTGCTTGACCTTTGCATCAATTACAATAAGTCACTGCAAGGTTATAAAGATTTAAAGATAAGCTGAACAAGGGATGAGTCATTTACCCAGGAGCGGTTTTGAAAGCCGGAAGTTGACTCTGAGATGAGTCGCCGGAGGATGAACAAGAAGTTTCCTGTTAATTTGAATCGGACGAGTTCAAGGGTTGCTGTATAAGACCCGTTAGCGGATAATAAGAGTTTATGAGTGGAAGTACCTCATTCCGGTGCTTCCGACGAGGCGGGGTATTGGGTAAACTGGAGGATAATTCCTCATCTCCGAAGTTTCGAGCCCGACACCGACTCTCGTGTTGCTGTTGCTTCAAAAGAAAGTGAGGATCTAAATGAGTAGAAGGGTGTGAAAATCTTACTTTCTGGATAACCCATCGAACTTTTTGTCTTGGCAAGGACTCTGAGCCGGAGGAAATAGTAATTACCTCTTCATCTGCGGCCTGACTGGCCTCCGTATCATCCTGGCAATAATCAGTGTCAATAAGATAGTTGAAGTAAGAACCAAACCTCCGACTCAGTGCCGTAGTTTAGTTCAAACAGTTCGGAAGCACTGGTTTTCTTCTTGGTCTTCTTAACAACTTTTTTGGCGGCTTTCTTGGCGTCTTCGGCTGTCTTGGCAGCTTCATGGTCATAAGGTTTCTTCCAGAAGGCCGACTTAGCCTGTGAGAAGTGGCGAGTTCAAGATTGGCAAGGGAACTGTAATTATAAAATGGCAACAATTAAGGTTAAGATTTACCTCTGGTGACGGGTTAGATTTGCAGAAAGGCAACTGATGGCTTCTCGCCCCTCGTTGGTTACCCCAAGTGGAAGGTTTGAGATGCAGTGTAGCGGTAGTTTTCCCTTGGCAAAGATACCAAGGATCGAATTCCCCTGAGACTCCGAGGGTCAACAAGAAGGTGTCAACTGCAAGCGGCGCAACTTAGCGATTGACTGGACCTGCACACAGATACAAATAACTTTGCTCCCAACGAGTACAGAGAGGTTGTCAATCCCTCTGGCCTTGTCGTTTACAAAGGATCAAACGCAAGAGATAATAGTGATAGGTATGACTGCAACTAGTAAGTAAAAACAGGAAATAAATAACGGCTGTGATCAGTGATGGTAATATGGACCGGGGTCCCATGATGTTCACTAGTGATGTCTCTCTCCCAAAAGACGATAAAACAGCTAAGCGAGGTAAACGAATTACAACTGGGCAATTGACAGGATTATGTGCGCAAACCAATGCTAACTATGCTGCAAGAAAGGTAGAGGCTCAAAAGCATGGGCGGTACGCCAAGGCAAGTAGACCGAAATCCATCTGCATCTACTACTAATCATCCACCTTGAGATATCTATCCAGAACATCTCGCTGGTATTAAGTTGCGAGTCCCACCCATAGTGTAAACTCAAAGCAACAGACAACTGCATTAAAAGAACTTTGCGTAAAGTAAACAATCCTTGCACCCGCAAGTACAAGCACCGTTGTTTTCCCCCTTGTGGCAACAACACATCCCCTAGACTCATGTTTCTGTCACTCAAGCTATTCATCGAGGGGCATGAACCCACAATCAAGCATAACGTTCCCTCTTGGAGTTACTACCTACTACTTGGCCAAAGCAATAAATAGCAACGGAGAACATGCAAGAATTACTCAAGAACATAAATATAAAAGAGGTAAATCAAATATATTACTCAAACACAATCTGAACATAATCTCATAATCCATCGGATCCCAGCAAACTCATCATAGCAACAACATAAGGATTACATATGTGCCTCGATCATGTACGGCAGCTCACGAGGTCTAATCGGTGAAGAACAAAGAGGGAGGAGAACATCACATAGCTACTGGTCATGGACCCATGGTCCAAGGGAGACTACTCACAACTCATCCGGGAGGCGTCCATGGTGGTGGAGAAGCTCCCGGTGGTGATCCTCCCCTCCGGCAGGGTGCCGGGAAGAGTTCTCCTGGTGCTCCCGATCTTGAAAGCGCGGCGACGGCGGAACAGAGATGAGATCGCGAAAAAGGGTTCCGTCCTCGAGGGTTTCGGGACGCGGCGTAAATATATGCCAAAGGGGGGCATCAGCGGAGGTCAGGGGGGCCCAGGCGCCCCCCCGGCGCGGCCAGGGGTGGGGCCGCCCCCCCAGGGCGCCTGGAGCCCCAGTGGCCCCCCTCTGGCCCTACTTTGGCGCATGGAAGCTTCCGGAACGCTGATTTTTTATATATTTTTCCCGGAATTTTTCTGGCAATTTACGTAATGGGAAAACCTGAAATACAAAAACAACAGAAAACAGAAACTGGCACTGGGGTGCACTGAGTTAATAGGTTAGTCCAAATATGATCAAAAGTGTATGGAAGTGCATAAATATCATAGCAATATCACACAAAAGAGGCATGGAGCAAGCAGAAATTATAGATACGTTTTGGACGTATCAGCAACATGCCCACTTTGCTGCAGTTAGACAAGGATTCATTTAAAATAGTTTTTGTCATATCTATGATGACATTCTCCTCCAGGTCCTCAGAGCTATGGCGCAAAGGGTCGTTCTTCTCTCCAGTGTATTCACACATTAAACCAGACCTGCGGCTTAAAGGAATAATTCACCAAGCAAGCCAACACCGGGCTAAGTTAATTCCAGTTAAATTGTTTCCCAGAAGGGCCTTCACCTTTGAAAGAGTGGGGGCAATTGACTTGCGTTTTGCAGCGGTGAGCTTTTCGGCAAGAGGGTGATTGATGTCTAGACGTTGAACACGGAGACCCGACAAAGGATGTTCGTCAGCCGGAGAAGTATCTTTACAATAAAATCAAGTTTTGTTCCAATCTCTCGGATGACTCGGTAGACAGGCGTAAGGAAAAATAGAGTCTCTCCTTCTTTGGATGGAGACAACCCCAAGCTCCAAGCTAGGGCCATTGGTAAATTCATTCTGACGGTTTAAGTAAAAGAACTCCCTAAAAAGCAAGATGTTGGGCTCTTCTTGAAGATATACTTCACAATAAACCTTCAAGTTGCAGATGTTTGACGCAGAATTGGGTCCAATGTCTTGGGGATGGAGCCGGAAGAAGTGCAGAACATCTCTGAAGAATTTAGAGCCGGGTGGTGAGAAACCCCGGTTCATGTGATCAGTAAAAACAATTACTTCGTCATCCGTGGGTGCAGGTCTTTCGTCGCCCGGGTTAGGAGCACGGTAAGGCATAATTGAAGCATTAGGTAGATATCCGACTTTGACAAAGTCGGCCAGTGTGGCTTCAGTAACAATTGAGGGAACCTAGTTGCATGTGGTGACCATCTTTGGCGGCATTGTGAACAAGAAGACCTAACAAATGTAAGATTATTGCTGGTTCAGAAAAGTAGGAAACAAATTATTTCTACAAGTTCAGCATGGCGCCTTAAATAGGACCTAATGGCATAAGAGTAATCATAAGTTGGAAAATTAAGCTGCCATGGCAGATGCGAGTGTTCAGAAAAGCAAATTTCACTAAGTCTGGGAAAAATAGTTTTCACAGGTTGCGGCGGTAATTTTGGATCTACTGCTGCTCGAAAATCAAGATTAAATGATGGACAGGCAAAACCTAAATCAATATGATGCAGTTCTAGGAGATGAATTTATTTATTCGCAGAGATGAGATATTACAATATTGACTAAAGAGATAGTATCAACATCAGTCATATGAAGAGACATCAAGTTCAGAAAGAAAAAAACCATAGTTGCAGAGGAAGAAGAAGATGAACTCTGAAGAACTTCACGGGAACCCTAATGGATCTTGGAGGAGAAGGACAAGAATTCACCTGAGCAAGTAAGACGGCGGCGGCGGCGCGCGGAAGAGACCTGGTCACGTTGGGTTGACGCGGCGGCTATTAGTGAAGACGAAGCAGAGGGCGACGGCGTCGGCGGAGCTCGGTTGCAAGGACGTCGCGAGGAAGGAGACGAAGAGAAAGAGATGAAGGAGAGAATGGAAGGGGACCTTCGGCCCTATTTGTAAGCTAAGTGGATAAAGGTCAGGTGCAAAAATCGAGGAGGTGGAAAAATAGGTAAGTAACTGTACAGGCGCCTCGATTCTCGGAATACCAATAAATGCAGGAGATTTGTTAAGATCTGGACCGTTTGCGAGTAAGTGACGTCATGACGGGTTACCGTTACTTCAAAAGCTGACATCATGGCGGATCACTATCATTTCAAAAGTGAAGATAACGACGGTTTACAGTCTCTCACAAGAAGATGAAGAAAGATTGACATGAACAAGTTCAAGATCAACCTGGGGCCTAATGTTGGGGATATAAGTATTTCATATGACCCGCCCAGGAGGGGCCGGGTTACCCAACGGCGGTTCATAAGACCAGCCCATAAGTACATTAAAGGCAGCGGTTTAGTTAAGGGCCCAAGGCCCACTACGGCTTAAGGCCTGTATGTATCAACCGCTATATATGTGACTTGTATTGTAAGGCATGTAATAAGAGTCACCGAGCCGGACATGATTGTATGAGCCGGCTGGTGAAGGAAATATGCCCTAGAGGCAATAATAAAGTTGTTATTTATATTTACTTATATCATGATAAATGTCTTTTATTCATGCTAGAATTGTATTAACCGGAAACTTAGTACATGTGTGGATACATAGACAAAACAGAGTGTCCCTAGTATGCCTCTACTAGACTAGCTCATTGATCAAAGATGGTTATGTTTCCTAGCCATAGACATGAGTTGTCATTTGATCAACGGGATCACATCATTAGAAGAATGATGTGATGGACAAGACCCATCCGTTAGCATAGCACTATGATCGTTTAGTTTTTCTGCTATTGCTTTCTTCATGACTTATACATGTTCCTATGACTATGAGATTATGCAACTCCCGAATACCGTAGGAACACCTTGTGTGCTATCAAACGTCACAACGTAACTGGGTGATCATAAAGATGCTCTACAGGTGTCTCCGAAAGTATTCGTGGTGTTGGCATAGATCAAGATTAGGATTTGTCACTCCGAGTGTCGGAGAGGTATCTCTGGGCCCTCTCGGTAACACACATCACAATAAGCCTTGCAAGCAAAAGACTAATGAGTTAGTCACGAGATGATGTGTTACGGAACGAGTAAAGAGACTTGCCGGTAACAAGATTGAACTAGGTATGGAGATACCGACGATCGAATCTCGGGCAAGTAACATACCGATGACAAAAGGAACAACGTATGTTGTTATGCGGTTTGACCGATAAAGATCTTCGTAGAATATGTAGGAGCCAATATGAGCATCCAGGTTCCGCTATTGGTTATTGACCGGAGATGAGTCTCGGTCATGTCTACATAGTTCTCGAACCCGTAGGGTCTGCACGCTTAACGTTTGATGACGATCGGTATTATGAGTTTATGAGTTTTGATGTACCGAAGGTAGTTCGGAGTCCCGGATGAGATCACGGACATGACGAGGAGTCTCGGAATGTCCGAGACATAAAGATTGATATATTGGACGACTATATTCGGACACCGGAAGTGTTCCGGAAAAGTTTCGGATTTAACGGGATTGCCGGAGGGGGTTACCGGAACCCCCTACGAGGGGGGATAGTCCATAGTGGGCCTTAAGGGAAAGAGAGAGGCAGCCCATAGGGGCTGGCCGGCGCCCCACCTAGGGTTCCTAGTTGGACTAGGATTGGGGGGCGCCACCTCTCCCTCTTTTCCTTTCCCTCTCTTCCTTCTTTGGTGGCTCCTACTAGGAATAGGATTGCAATCCTATTCCTAGTAGGATTGCACCCCTAGCCGCACCAAACAAGGGCCGGCCGGCCTCCCCCTTGCTCCTTTATATACGGGGGCAGGGGGGCACCCAAAGACACACAAGTTGAATTGTTCCAGCCGTGTGCGGTGCCCCCCTCCACAGAAACACACCTCGGTCATACCGTCGCGGTGCTTAGGCGAAGCCCTGCGCCGGTGAATACATCATATCCGTCACCACGCCGTCGTGCCGACGAAACTCTCCCGTGAAGCTCAACTGGAACAAGAGCTCGTGGGACGTCATCAAGCTGAACGTGTGCTGAACGCGGAGGTTCCGTACGTTCGGTACTTGATCGGTTGAATCGCGAAGAAGTTCGACTACATCAACCGCGTCACTTGACGCTTCCGCTTCCGGTCTACGAGGGTACGTAGACACACTCTTCCCTCTCGTTGCTATGCATCTGGTAGATAGATCTTGCGTGATCGTAGGAAAATTTTAAAATACTACGTTCCCCAACAGTGGTATCAGAGCCAGGTCTATGCGTAGATGATATGCACGAGTAGAACACAATGAGTTGTGGGCGATACTAGTCATACTGCTTACCAGCATGTCATACTTTGCTTCGGCGGTATTGTGAGATGAAGCGGCTCGGACCGACATTACGCATACGCTTACGCGAGACTGGTTTCACCGTTACGAGCACTCGTTGCTTAAAGGTGACTGGCGGGTGTCTGTCTCTCTCACTTTAGCTGAATCAAGTGTGGCTACGCCCGGTCCTTGTGAAGGTTAAAACAACACATACTTGACGAAACATCGTTGTGGTTTTGTATGCGTAGGTAAGAACGGTTCTTGCTAAGCCCGTAGTAGCCACGTAAAACTTGCAACAACAAAGTAGAGGACGTCTAACTTGTTTTTGCAGGGCATGTTGTGATGTGATATGGTCAAGACATGATGAGTTATACGGTTTTGTATGAGATGATCATGTTTTCTAATGTTATCGGCAACTGGCAGGAGCCATATGGTTGTCGCTTTATTGTATGAAATGCAATCGCCATGTAATTGCTTTAGTTTATCACTAAGCGGTAGCGATAGTCGTAGAAGCAATAGTTGGTGAGACGACAACGATGCTACGATGGAGATCAAGGTGTCGCGCCGGTGACGAAGGTGATCATGAAGGTGCTTTGGAGATGGAGATCAAAAGCACAAGATGATGATGGCCATATCATGTCACATATTTTGATTGCATGTGATGTTTATCTTATTATGCTTCTTATTTTGCTTAGAACGATGGTAGCATTATAAGATGATCCCTTACTAAATTTCAAGGTATAAGTGTTCTCCCTGAGTATGCACCGTTGCGAAAGTTCGTCGTGCCGAGACACCACGTGATGATCGGGTGTGATAAGCTCTACGTTCAAATACAACGGGTGTAAGCCAGTTTTGCACACGCGGAATACTCGGGTTAAACTTGACGAGCCTAGCATATGCAGATATGGCCTCGGAACACTGGAGACCGAAAGGTCGAGCGTGAATCATATAGTAGATATGATCAACATAAGATGTTCACCATTGAAACTACTCCATCTCACGTGATGATCGGACATGGTTTAGTTGATTTGGATCACGTGATCATTTAGATGACCGGAGGGATGTCTATCTAAGTGGGAGTTCTTATGTAATATGATTAAATTGAACTTTAATTTATCATGAAGTTAGTCCTGGTAGTATTAGCATATCTATGTTGTAGATCAATAGCTCGCCATGTTGCTCCCCGTTTATTTTTCATATGTTCCTAGAGAAAACCAAGTTGAAAGATGTTAGTAGCAATGATGCGGAATTGTTCCGTGATCTTAGGATTATCCTCATTGCTGCACAGAAGAATTATGTCCTTGATGCACCGCTAGGTGACAGACCTATTGCAGGAGCAGATGTAGACGTTATGAACGTTTTGACAAAAGCTCGATATGATGACTACTTGATAGTTTAGTGCACCATGCTTTATGGCTTATAACCGGGACTTCAAAAACGTTTTGAAACGCCATGGAACATATGAGATGTTCCAAGAGTTGAAATTAGTATTTCATACTCATGCCCGTGTCGAGAGGTATAAGACCTCTGACAGTACTTTGCCTACAAGATGGAGGAGAATAGCTCAACCAGTGAGCATGTGCTCAGATTGTCTGGGTAGTACAATTGCTTGAATCAAGTGGGAGTTAATCTTCCAGATAAGATAGTAATTGACAAAGTTCTCTAGACACTATCACCAAGTTAGTAGAACTTCGTGATGAACTATAATATGCAAGGGATGACGAAAGTAATTCCCGAGCTCTTCACGATGCTGAAATCGGCGAAGGTAGAAATCAAGAAAGAGCATCAAGTGTTGATGGTTAACCAGACCACTTGTTTCAAGTAAAGGGCAAAGGGATAGAAGGGGAACTTCAAGAAGAATGACAAGCAAGTTGTCACTCCCGTGAAGAAACCCAAAGCTAAACTCAAGCCTGAAACAAGTGCTTCTACTGCAAAGGAAATGGTCACTAGAAGTGGAACTGCCCTAGATATTTGGCGGATAAGAAGGATGGCAAAGTGAACATAGGTATATTTGATATACAGATTATTGATGTGTATTTTACTAGTGTTCATAGCAACCCCTCGGTATTTGATATTGGTTCAGTTGCTAAAGAGTAGTAACTCGAAATGGGAGTTGCATAATGAACAGAAACTAGTTAAAGGATGAAGTGACGATGTGTATTGGAAGTAGTTCCAAGATTGATATGATCATCATCGCACACTCCCTATACTTTCGGGATTAGTGTTGAACCTAAATAAGTGTTATTTGGTGTTGAGCATGAATATGATTTGATCATGTTTATTGCAATACGGTTATTCATGTAAGTTAGAGAATAATTGTTGTTCTGTTTGCATGAATAAAACCTTCTATGGTTATACACCCAATGAAAATGGTTTGTTGGATCTCGATCGTGGTGATACACATATTCATAATATTGAAGCCAAAAGATGCAAGGTTAATAATGATAGTGCAACTTATTTGTGGCACTGCCGTTTAGGTCATATTGGTGTAAAGCGCATGAAGAAACTCCATAGTGATGGACTTTTGGAATCACTTGATTATGAATCACTTGGTGCTTGCGAAACATGCCTCATGGGCAAGATGACTAAAACTCTGTTCTCCGGAACTGTGGAGCGAGCAACAGATTTGTTGGAGATCATACATACAGATGTATGTGGACCAATGAGTGTTGAAGCTCGCGGCGGGTATCGTTATTTTCTGACCTTCACTGATGATTTGAGTAGATATGGGTATATCTACTTAATGAAGCACAAGTCTGAAACATTTGAAAAGTTCAAAGAATTTCAGAGTGAAGTGGAGAATCATCGTAACAAGAAAAATAAGAGTTTCTACGATATGATCGTAGAGGTAAAATATTTGAGTTAGCGAGTTTGGCCTTCAGTAAAAACAATGTAAAATAGTTTCACTACTCACGCCATCTGGAACACCATAGTGTAATGGTGTGTCCGAACATCATAACTGTACTTTATTAGATATGGTGCGATCGATGATGTCTCTTACCGATTTACCACTATCGTTTCGGGGTTATGCTTTAGAGACAGCTGCATTCACGTTAAATAGGGCACCATCTAAATCCGTTGATACGACACCTTATGAACTATGGTTTGGCAAGAAACCAAAGTTGTCGTTTCTTAAAGTTTGGGGCTGCGATGCTTATGTGAAAAAGCTTCAACCTGATAAAGCTCGAACCCAAGTCGGAGAAATGTGTCTTCATAGGATACCCAAGAGAGACTGTTGGGTACACCTTCTATCACAGATCCGAAGGCAAGATATTCGTTGCTAAGAATGGATCCTTTCTAGAGAAGGAGTTTCTCTTGAAAGAAGTGAGTGGGAGGAAAGTAGAACTTGATGAGGTAATTGTACCTTCTCCCGGATTGGAAAGTAGTACATCACAGAAAAATTGTTCCAGTGATTCCTACACCAATCAGTGAGGAAGTTAATGATGATGATCATGAAACTTCGGATCAAGTTTCTGCTGAACGTCGTAGATCAACCAGAGTACGTTCCGCACCAGAGTGGTACGGCAACCCAGTTCTGGAAATCATGTTACTAGACCATGATGAACCTGCGAACTATGAGGAAGCGATGATGAGCCCAGATTCCGCAAAATGGATTGAGACCATGAAATCTGAGATGGGATCCATGTATTAGAACAAAGTATGGACTTTGGTTGACTTGCCCGATGATCGGCAAGCCATCGAAAATAAATGGATCTTCAAGAGGAAGACCGACGCAAACGGTAATGTTACTGTTTACAAAGCTCGACTTGTTGCGAAAGGGTTTCGACAAGTTCAAAGGAGTTGACTACGATGAGACTTTCTCACCAGTAGCGATGCTTAGGTCTGTCCGAATCATGTTAGCAATTACCGCATTTTATGAAATCTGACAAATGGATAACAAAACTGCATTCTTTAATGGATTTATTAAAGAAGACTTGTATATGATGCAACCTGAAGGTTTTGTCAATCCTAAAGGTGCTAACAAAATGTGCAAGCTCCAGCGATCCATCTATGGACTGGTGCAAGCATCTCGGAGTTGGAATATACGCTTTGATAAGTTGATCAAAGCATATAGATTTATACAGACTTACGGTGAAGCCTGTATTTACAAGAAAGTGAGTGGGAGCACTACACCATTTCTGATAAGTATATGTGAATGACATATTGTCGATCGGAAATGATGTAGAATTTTCTGGAAAGCATAAAGGAGTGTTTGAAAGGAGTTTTTCAAAGAAAGACCTTGGTAAAGCTGCTTACATATTGGGCATCAAGATCTATAGAGATAGATCAAGACGCTTGATAAGACTTTCGATGAGTGCATACCTTGATAAGATTTTGAAGTAGTTCAAAATGGATCAGTCAAAGAAGGAGTTCTTGCCTGACTTGTAAGGTATGAAGTTGAGTAAGACTCAAAGCCAGACCACGGCAGAAAATATATAGAGAGAATGAAAGTCATTCCCTATGCCTCAGTCATAGGTTCTATAAAGTATGCCATGCTGTGTACCAAACATGTTGTGTACCTTGCCATGAGTTTGTGGGGGTACAATAGTGATCCAGGAGTATATCACTGTACAGCGGTCAAAATTATCCTTAGTAACTGGATGACTAAGGAAATGTTTCTCGATTATGGAGGTGATAAAGAGTTCGTCGTAAAGGGTTATGCCGATGCAAGCTTTGACACTAAATCCAGATGACTCTAAGTATCAATCTGGATGCGTATTGAAAGTGGGAGCAATTAGCTAGAGTAGCTCCATGCAAAGCATTGTAAACATAGAAATTTGCGAAATACATACGGATCTGAATGTGACAGACCCGTTGACTAAACTTCTCTCACAAGCAAAACATGATCACACCTTATTACTCTTGGGTATTAATCACATGGTGATGTGAACTAGATTATTGACTCTAGTAAACCCTTTGGGTATTGGTCACATGGCGATGTGAACTATGGGTATTATTCACATAACGATGTGAATTATCGGTATTAAATCACATGGCGATGTGAGCTAGATTATTGACTCTAGTGCAAGTGGGAGACTGAAGGAAATATGCCCTAGAGGCAATAATAAAGTTGTTATTTATATTTTCTTATATCATGATAAATGTCTTTTATTCATGCTAGAATTGTATTAACCGGAAACTTAGTACATGTGTGGATACATAGACAAAACAGAGTGTCCCTAGTATGCCTCTACTAGACTAGCTCATTGATCAAAGATGGTTATGTTTCCTAGCCATAGACATGAGTTGTCATTTGATCAACGGGATCACATCATTAGAAGAATGATGTGATGGACAAGACCCATCCGTTAGCATAGCACTATGATCGTTTAGTTTTTCTGCTATTGCTTTCTTCATGACTTATACATGTTCCTATGACTATGAGATTATGCAACTCCCGAATACCGTAGGAACACCTTGTGTGCTATCAAACGTCACAACGTAACTGGGTGATCATAAAGATGCTCTACAGGTGTCTCCGAAAGTATTCGTGGTGTTGGCATAGATCAAGATTAGGATTTGTCACTCCGAGTGTCGGAGAGGTATCTCTGGGCCCTCTCGGTAACACACATCACAATAAGCCTTGCAAGCAAAAGACTAATGAGTTAGTCACGAGATGATGTGTTACGGAATGAGTAAAGAGACTTGCCGGTAACGAGATTGAACTAGGTATGGAGATACCGACGATCGAATCTCGGGCAAGTAACATACCGATGACAAAAGGAACAACGTATGTTGTTATGCGGTTTGACCGATAAAAGATCTTCGTAGAATATGTAGGAGCCAATATGAACATCCAGGTTCCGCTATTGGTTATTGACCGGAGATGAGTCTCGGTCATGTCTACATGGTTCTCGAACCCGTAGGGTCCGCACGCTTAACGTTTGATGACGATCGGTATTATGAGTTTATGAGTTTTGATGTACCGAAGGTAGTTCGGAGTCCCGGATGAGATCACGGACATGACGAGGAGTCTCGGAATGTCCGAGACATAAAGATTGATATATTGGACGACTATATTCGGACACCGGAAGTGTTCCGGAAAAGTTTCGGATTTAACGGGATTGCCGGAGGGGGTTACCGGAACCCCCTACGAGGGGGGATAGTCCATAGTGGGCCTTAAGGGAAAGAGAGAGGCAGCCCATAGGGGCTGGCCGGCGCCCCACCTAGGGTTCCTAGTTGGACTAGGATTGGGGGGCGCCACCTCTCCCTCTTTTCCTTTCCCTCTCTTCCTTCTTTGGTGGCTCCTACTAGGAATAGGATTGCAATCCTATTCCTAGTAGGATTGCACCCCTAGCCGCACCAAACAAGGGCCGGCCGGCTCCCCCTTGCTCCTTTATATACGGGGGCAGGGGGGCACCCAAAGACACACAAGTTGAATTGTTCCAGCCGTGTGCGGTGCCCCCCTCCACAGAAACACACCTCGGTCATACCGTCGCGGTGCTTAGGCGAAGCCCTGCGCCGGTGAATACATCATATCCGTCACCACGCCGTCGTGCTGACGAAACTCTCCCGTGAAGCTCAACTGGAACAAGAGCTCGTGGGACGTCATCAAGCTGAACGTGTGCTGAACGCGGAGGTGCCGTACGTTCGGTACTTGATCGGTTGAATCGCGAAGAAGTTCGACTACATCAACCGCGTCACTTGACGCTTCCGCTTCCGGTCTACGAGGGTACGTAGACACACTCTTCCCTCTCGTTGCTATGCATCTGGTAGATAGATCTTGCGTGATCGTAGGAAAATTTTAAAATACTACGTTCCCCAACAGCTGGGACTCCGTAGGCCACAGCGCGTCAACCCGTGTATATAAGGGGACGACCCGGCAGCAGCTTAGGGCAAGAAAACAACAGATCGATGACTAGGCAAGCGCATCCGCACCCTAGCAATCGACACCCCAACAATTCCACCCCAAACTGGATTATGTTTTACCCTCATTGCAGGGGCAGAACCAGTATAAACTCCATGTGTCCTTTGTCTTGTTCTTAACCCCTTTAAGCTAACCACGTCGCTATGGCTCCGCAATCAAGTCCTCATCTTAGGACATCTGCCGTGACACTTCCACGACATAAAGGGTCTGCTAGAGATGCTCCAAGAGGGTCCAATTTTTTGAAAAGGGGCATTTATTAGGAAAAAAACAAGTACAAAGCTAAGAAAGTGATTACTTCACAAAAGTAAAATGACATCTGAAATGGCCTCACTAAGGTTTTCCCAAAAGAATAAAATGACATCACTGAGTTTCTTTAAAAAACAAAATGGCATCACTAAGTTTAGAATTGCAGCTTCGGAAGTGTGCAATTCAGCAAAGTACTAGTGCAACTTTTACTCCACAAGTAATATATGGACTGAGGTGTGGCTAGATGTGCAGATCCATAGGTGTAAAACATGACTGAAAACAAGTCCAGAAAACTTAGGAGTAGACAATGACATATCTTTTTTCTTTTTTGAAACAACATGTCATGTTTGTACATGGTACGCATTCATGCCATCTTCTGACAAATTAATTTCCCTTGTATATCACGGCAATACATGATCATTCGCTGTGAAAGCGAACACAACACAACAGTCCAGAAGCTAGCTGCTGGATATCAATTCAACTACCACACATATGTGCACCGTTTCCGTTGGTCACTAGCGAATTGTCGAGGATTTCTAAAGCACAAAACTATTCCCTTTCCAAACAAAAAACTCTGACGAACACTACACACCATTAGCCAGTCCAACTGTTCAAGTAGCAAAATCACCTTCTTTTTGCTCCCTTTTTTTTTACCGGAAATCTCAGCTTCTTTTACTGCTAGTAATGGGAGAGCATGAAGTAACCAATTGGGGCAAACAACCAAACAAATTCGCGAGCTTCCATCCCACAAAACCACCAACCGAGATATGGAAAAGGTGAAGCATGATTAAGAGCGGCGAAGCGAAATGTTGCTTACCAGCAAGCTGAATCCGGTGACGGTGGCGAAGGAGGTTGCCATGGAAGCGCCGGCGAGGGGCAGCTCGCCGAGGTGTCCAACGAACATGATGGAGATCATCTGAATCAGGTTCTGCATCAGGCTGCCGGCGATGAGCGGACCGGCCAGCCACAGCTGCCGCTTCACCTCGTCACCCACCGGTAAGCTCTCCCCAACTAGCTCCTTGCAGTCCCGGCTCCTCTGGAGGAGAGTTTCCTCGACGCTTGCCTTCTCCATGTTGCCTCCTCTTGCCAGGTCTATTGCTCGCCCCTCCTGTATACTATGATTAGTGAGGATCCGTTTCGAAAATAAATTATTGGTGAGGACACGTAGTGTCGTAGTATCTTCTGAAAAGGGCATAAGGTCATCTTCAATGCCGGGTCCTAAATCAGACTCACTGTCACGAGACGCATCCGTAAACGAATACGGGAGCCGACAATCCAAACATGTCCATCAAATGTCCGGACACATTATGAATAAAAAATGAAAAATTTGTACAAAATCAAAGCGGAAATAAATGTTTTTATCCACATTTGAATACATACCACAAAAGTAAAACTAGCCTAGTCTGCGCTTGGCCCGACATGGTCTGGCATCTCCCACGTCATACGCTTCTCATTAGGCCAACTCCACCGCGCGACCCCATCCTGTCCGCGCGCGTTCGTTTGGGGTAAAATGGACGAACTAGATGGCCCAGCGCACGGGCGCAAACAGACTTTTGTCTGTTTTCTGTCCGATTTCGACCCATCCGCGGCCCAAGTTTGCGTTGCTTTTGGGGTGAAACGGGCAGCACGCGGACGGGCGGGACCCGCGCTTGTCGGCCCCTGGCCCGCCCGTCGGTGGCACAAAGCAACCCCCCTGCCCCATTTGGCGCCATTTCCGCAAACCCTCCCACGTCCATCCCGCTGCCCCCTCCCTCCCCCGTCCATGGCCGACGCCTAGCCGAATTCCGGCGGCCCGGCCCTAGACCCGCCCGGAAAGGTGAAGAAGAAGGCGGCCAAGGCGCCAAGGAAGTCGCGGTCGGAGTGCACGCCGAAGAAAATCACCAAGTTGGACGCGGAATCGGCGAAGAGTTGCCGGCGAACAAACCTATTTATTTTGAAGGCTGGCTATCTTGCCGGCCGCTGGCTTTGTTGCCGGCAAGGAAGTGTAGGCCGCTAGCTCTGTTGCCGGCGTGATGAACTAGGGCCGCTGGCCAGAACTAGGGCCGCTTGGTATTTGAAACGTTGTTCTCTTTTTAAAATGGAGGCGGACAAGATGGGGCCAAAGGATGCGGCCGCGCGCTGGGCGCACGGCCACCGCATCGCAGGACACGCCTGGACACGACCCCATCACCATACCCAAACGAACATAATCCGGGCAAAGCGGACGTCCATTTGGGGTCGCGCGGTGGAGTTGGCCTTAGAGTGGCCACATCTGTCCCACGTGCTAATCTTCGTTGTCATCCACCGGCTGGCCATTGAAGGCCGTCGTTTGGCCATTGACGTCGTCGGTGGAGATGAGATCATGACCGAGCCAGACAGATTGCGTGAACGACACCGACAGACGACAGTGGCATTGTTTTCGTCTGCTACAGCATGTCACGCCGTAACATCATCCTCCACGTGGACATGGCGCCGCCACCACGCCAGGCGGCACGGTCATTGCGCGCAGACTCAAAAAGCGCCTGATGCTGGTCCGTGAAGCCCAGGTTCTCCCCTAGCATGGCTAGGACAGCGAGCTCGTTGGCCTACTCATCGGTGATCTGCTGCTCCGCGAGCGGGTGATGCTCGAGGAGGTTGAGGTTGTATCTCTGCTCCTTCTCTAGCATCCAGAATACTGACACCGGCGACTCCTCCTCCTTCACCATGATGACATTGAAGCACGCTTGCATCCGTGCCATGGTGAAGTCGGCACGTGGCAGATGCCTCCTCCATCGTCAGGTCATCCTCCTCCGGGCTATCATCCGTGAGCTTGGAGGCAGTCCCGCCATTATGCGCCGCGCTCGCTCAACATCCCACTCGTGCACAAGCTCGGCGATTTCGTCTCGGCACCATGGCGAGAGGCTCTTCCACCATCATTTGAGGGTATGTCCATTGTGTTCGGGGAGGAGTGGTAAGCAGTTGCGCCGGTAGCTAGTGTTAGAAGGGAGAGAGGGATTGGTGGAATAGTTGTGTATTGCTTGAGCCTCATGGGCATATATATATAGGGGAACATGGTCATCTTGGAGTACAAGGCAAGGTAGAATAATATTCTACGCTATCCTAGCTTTCCTAATGATCACGGTACTCAACA
>LR738712.1:541369049-541401451 GCA_902687465.1 Secale cereale | reverse complement strand
GAACGCATCGCGGAAGTCATGGCTGGAGTGGAAACCAATGAGGTTGCTCAAGCAAGGCGGTAGCCCTTTGTGCCGTGTGTCGATGTAGCTGAGAGCGTACGGTGGTGTAGCCGTTGTCGAGGTAGCCGTGCGAAGAATGTCGTGGTCGATGTTGAGTCGGGGTAGCCGTTGTCGAGGGAGTCGCCATGGTTCGGCGGGCGCAAGGAGGCACCGAGGTAGTCATGGGCGCAGTGGTGTCGAAGTAGTGGTGCGCCGGGAAGAAGATGATGCTGACGAGGCGTCGCGCCGGGTTTGCCAAACCCAGGGACACGTCATAGACGAAGGCACACGTCGGTGTTGCCAGCACCGGGCATGCGTAGGCGGACGAAGACGAAGTTGACGAAGCGCCACACCAGGCTTGCCAGGCCCGGGGACAAGTCATGGACGAAGGCACGCGATGGTGTTGCCAGCACCGGGCATGCGTAGACTGGGACCTGCACGAGCTGTACGCCATGTTGAAGAAGTTGGAGACACCAACAAAGAAGGACTCGACGACAGTTACGGCGTCAATTGGCGCGGGGCCGATGTCGCTCACAGTTGTCGGAGTAGACGAATTGGTCGGGGTAGATGTGTTGGAAATATGCCCTAGAGGCAATAATAAAAGGGTTATTATTATATTTTCTTGTTCATGATAATTGTCTGTTATTCATGCTTAAATTGTATTATACGGAAACAGTGATGCATGTGTGAATACACAGACCAACATGTCCCTGGTAAGCCTCTAGTTACTAGCTCATTGATCAACAGATGGTTACTGTTTCCTGACCATGGACATTGGATGTCATTGATAACGGGATCACATCATTAGGAGGATGATGTGATGGACAAGACCCAATCCTAAGCCTAGCACAAGATCGTGTAGTTCGTAATGCTAAAGCTTTTCCAATGTCAAGTATCTTTTCCTTAGACCATGAGGTTGTGCAACTCCTGGATACCGTAGGAATACTTTGGGTGTGCCAAACGTCACAACGTAACTGGGTGGCTATAAAGGTACGCAACGGGTATCTTCGAAATTGTCTGTTGAGTTGGCACGAACCGAGACTGGGATTTGTCACTCCGTATGACGGAAAGGTATCTCTGGGCCCACTCGGTAAGACATCATCATAATGAGCTCAATGTGACTAAGGATTTAGTCACGGGATGATGGATTACGGAACGAGTAAAGAGACTTGCCATGACGAGATTGAACAAGGTATCGGTATACCGATGATCGAATCTCGGGCAAGTACCGTACCAATAGACAAAGGAAATTGCATACGGGATTAAGTGAATCCTTGACATCGTGGTTCATCCGATGAGATCATCGAGGAACACGTGGGAACCAACATGGGTATCCAGATCCCGCTGTTGGTTATTGGCCGGAGAGTCGTCTCGGTCATGTCTACGTGTCTCCCGAACCCGTAGGGTCTACACACTTAAGGTTCGGTGACGCTAGGGTTGGAGAGATATATGCACACGGTAACCCGAATGTTGTTCGGAGTCCCGGATGAAATCCCGGACGTCACGAGGAGTTCCGGAATGGTCCGGAGGTAAAGAATGATATATAGGAAGTCCCGTTTCGGCCATCGGGAGAGTTCCGGGGGTCACCGGTAGTGTACCGGGACCACCGGATGGGTCCCGGGGGTCCACCGGGTGGGGCCACCCATCCCGGAGGGGCCCATGGGCCGTAGGGGGAGGGGACCAGCCCCTAGTGGGCTGTCGCACCCCCCTTGGGCCTCCCCCCTGCGCCTCCCCCCTAGGCTTGGGGGGCAAGTCACCCCCTTGGCCGCCGCCCCCCCCTAGGAGATCCCATCTCCTAGGGCCGGCGCCCCCCTGGCCCCTATATATAGTGAGGGGGGAGAGAGGGCAGCCGTACCTCAGCCCCTGGCGCCTCCCCCCCGTTACACCTCTCCCTCCTCCCGCAGGGTCTTGGCGAAGCCCTGCAGCTTTTCCCGTTGCATCCACCACCACGCCGTCGTGCTGCTGGATCTCCATCAACCTCTCCTCCCCCCTTGCTGGATCAAGAAGGAGGAGATGTCATTGTACCGTACGTGTGTTGAACGCGGAGGTGCCGTCCGTTCGACGCTGGGATCATCGGTGATAGGGATCACGATGAGTACGACTCCATCATCCACGTTCCATCGAACGCTTCCGCTCGCGATCTACAAAGGGTATGTAGATGCACTCTTTTATGCTCGTTGTTAGATGACTCCTTAGATTGATCTTGGTGAAGCGTAGGAATTTTTTTGAATTCTGCTACGTTCCCCAAAAGTGGCATCTGAGCTAGGTCTTTGCGTAGCATCTTGCACGAGTAGAACACAAACAAGTTGTGGGCGTAGATTTGTTCAATTCTCTTGCCGCTACTAGTCCAATCTTGATTCGGCGGCATCGTGGGATGAAGCGGCCCAGACCGACCTTACACGTACGCTTACGTGAGACAGGTTCCACCGACTGACATGCACTAGTTGCATAAGGTGGCTAGCGGGTGTCTGTCTCTCCCACTTTAGTCGGATCGGATTCGATGAAAAGGGTCCTTATGAAGGGTAAATAGAAATTGACATATCACGTTGTGGTTTTGGCGTAGGTAAGAAACGTTCTTGCTAGAAACCTATAGCAACCACGTAAAAACTTGCAACAACAATTAGAGGACGTCTAACTTGTTCTTGCAGCATGTGCTATGTGCTGTGATATGGCCAAGAAGATGTGATGTATGATATATGTGATGTATGAGATTGATCATGTTCTTGTAGTAGGGAATCACGACTTGCTTGTCGATGAGAATGACAACCGGCAGGAGCCATAGGAGTTGTCTTATTTATTGTATGACCTGCGTGTCACTGAATAACGCCATGTAATTACTTTACTTTATTGCTAAACGTTAGCCATAGTAGTAGAAGTAATATTTGGCGAGACGACTTCATGAAGACACGATGATGGAGATCATGATGATGAAGATCATGGTGTCATGCCGGTGACAAAAATGATCATGGTGCCCCGAAGATGAAGATCAAAGGAGCAAAATGATATTGGCCATATCATATCACTTTATTTGATTGCATGTGATGTTTATCATGTTTATGTATCTTATTTTCTTAGAACGACGGTAGTAAATAAGATGATCTCTCACTTAAATTTCAAGAATTGTGTTCCCCCTAACTGTGCACCATTGCTAAGGATCGTTGTTCCGAAGCACGATGTGATGATCGGGTGTGATAGGCTCTAACGTTCGCATACAACGGGTGTAAGGCAGATTTACACACGCAATACACTTAGGGTTCACTTGACGAGCCTAGCATGTACAGACATGGCCTCGGAACACGGAAGACCGAAAGGTCGAACATGAGTCGTATAGAAGATACGATCAACATGAAGATGTTCATCGTTGATGACTAGTCCGTCTCACGTGATGATCGGACACGGGGTAGTCGATTCGGATCATGTATCACTTAGATGACTAGAGAGATGTCAATCTGAGTGGGAGTTCATTAAATTTGTTTAGATGAACTTAATTGTCATGAACTTAGTCTAAAATCTTTACAATATGTCTTGTAGATCAAATGGCCCATGCTCATGTTGCCCTCAACTTCAACGCGTTCCAAGAGAAAACCAAGCTGAAAGACGATGGTAGCAACTATACGGATTGGGTCCGTAACCTGAGGATTATCCTCATAACTGCCAAGAAATCATATGTCCTTGAAGCACCGCTAGGTGATGCACCCGTTTTCCCGGCAGCCCAAGACGTTATGAACGCCTGGCAGTCACGTTGTGATGATTACTCCCTGGTTCAGTGCGGCATGCTTTACAGCTTAGAATCGGGGCTCCAAAAGCGTTTTGAGCACCACGGAGCATATGAGATGTTCCAAGAGCTGAAAATGGTTTTCCAAGCTCATGCCCGAGTCGAGAGATATGACGTCTCCGACGCATTCTACAGTTGTAAGATGGAGGAGAATAGTTCTGTCAGCGAGCACATACTCAAATTGTCTGGGTTGCACAATCGCTTGTCTCAGTTGGGAATTAATCTCCCAGACGAAGCGGTCATTGACAGAATCCTTCAGTCGCTCCCACCTAGCTACAAGAGTTTCGTGATGAACTTCAATATGCAAGGGATGGAGAAGTCCATTCCCGAGGTGTATTCAATGCTGAAATCAGCGGAGGTGGATATCAAGAAAGAACATCAAGTGTTGATGGTCAATAAAACCACTAAGTTCAAGAAAGGCAAGGGTAAGAAGAACTTCAAGAAGGATGGCAAAGGAGTTGCCGCGCCCGGTAAGCCAGTAGCCGGGAAGAAGCCAAAGAATGGACCCAAGCCTGAAACTGAGTGCTTTCATTGCAAGGGAACGGGTCACTGGAAGTGGAACTGCCCCAAATACTTAGCAGATAGAAGGCCGGCAACGTCAAAGGTATATATGATATACATGTTATGCATGTGTACCTTACCAGCGCTCGTAGTAGCTCCTGTGTATTTGATACCGGTGCAGTTGCTCACATTTGTAACTCAAAGCAGGAGCTGCGGAATAAGCGAAGATTGGCGAAGGATGAGGTGATGATGCGCGTTGGGAATGGTTCCAAGGTCGATGTGATCGCCGTCGGCACGCTACCTCTACATCTACCCTCGGGATTAGTTTTCAACCTTAATAATTGTTATTTAGTACCAGCTTTGAGCATGAACATTGTATCTGGATCTCGTTTAATGCGAGATGGCTACTCATTTAGATCCGAGAATAATGGTTGTTCTATTTATATGAGAGATATGTTTTATGGTCATGCCCCGTTGGTCAATGGTTTATTCTTGATGAATCTCGAACGTGATGTTACACATATTCATAGTGTGAATGCCAAAAGATGTAAAGTTGATAATGATAGTCCCACATACTTGTGGCATTGCCGCCTTGGTCATTTTGGCGTCAAACGTATGAGGAAGCTCCACGCAGATGGACTTCTAGAGTCTCTTGATTATGAATCATTTGACACGTGCGAACCATGCCTCTTGGGCAAGATGACCAAGACTCCGTTCTCCGGAACAATTGAGCGAGCCACCAAATTATTGGAGATCATACATACCGATGTGTGCGGTCCAATGAGTGTTGAAGCTCGCGGAGGCTATCGTTACGTTCTCACCCTCACAGATGACTTGAGTAGATATGGATATGTCTACTTAATGAAACACAAGTCTGAGACCTTTGAAAAGTTCAAGGAATTTCAGAATGAGGTCGAGAATCAACGTGACAGGAAAATAAAGTTCTTACGATCGGATCGTGGGGGTGAATATTTAAGTCACGAATTTGGCACGCACTTAAGGAACTGTGGAATTGTTTCATAATTGACACCGCCCGGAACACCTCAGCGTAATGGTGTGTCCAAACATCGAAATCGCACTTTGTTGGACATGGTGCGATCTATGATGTCTCTCACCGACTTACCGCTATCTTTTTGGGGATATGCTTTAGAGACTGCCGCATTCACTTTAAATAGGGCTCCGTCAAAATCCGTTGAGACGACACCGTATGAACTTTGGTTTGGCAAGAAACCTAAGCTGTCGTTTCTGAAAGTTTGGGGTTGCGATGCTTATGTCAAGAAACTTCAACATGAAAAGCTCGAACCCAAATCGGAAAAATGTGTCTTCATAGGATACCCAAAGGAAACAATTGGGTACACCTTCTACCTCAGATCCGAAGGCAAGATCTTTGTTGCCAAGAATGGATCCTTTCTGGAGAAAGAGTTTCTCTCGAAAGTAGTGAGTGGGAGGAAAGTAGAACTTGATGAGGTGACAGTCACCCCTTCCGAGCCGGAAAGTAGCGCAGCGCAGGAAATTGTTCCTGAGGTGTCTGCACCGACTAGGGAGGAAGGTAATGATGATGATCATGAAGATTCAGATCAAGTTACTGCTGAACTTCGAAGGTCCACAAGGACACGTTCCGCACCAGAATGGTACGGCAACCCTGTCATGGAAATCATGTTGTTAGACAACGATGAACCTCCGAACTATGAAGAAGCGATGGCGGACCCGGATTCCAAGAAATGGCCTGAAGCCATGAAATCCGAGATAGGATCCATGTATGAAAACAAAGTATGGACTTTGGTGGACTTGCCCGATGATCGGCACACCATAGAAAATAAATGGATATTTAAGAAGAAGACTGACGCGGATGGTAATGTGACCATCTATAAGGCTCGGCTTGTCGCGAAAGGTTATCGACAAGTTCAAAGGATTGACTATGATGAGACTTTCTCTCCCGTAGCGATGCTGAAGTCCGTCCGAATCATGTTAGCAATTGCCGCATTCTATGATTATGAGATATGGCAAATGGACGTCAAAACGGCATTCCTTAATGGCTTCCTCAAGGAAGAGTTGTATATGATGCAGCCGGAAGGTTTTGTTGATCCTGAAAAAGCTAACCAGGTATGCAAGCTCCAGCGCTCGATCTACGGGCTGGTGCAAGCATCTCGGAGTTGGAATATTCGCTTTAATGATGTGATCAAAGCGTTTGGTTTTATACAGACTTGGGGAGAAGCCTGTATTTACAAGAAAGTGAGTGGGAGCTGTGTAGCATTTCCCATATTATATGTGGATGATATACTGCTGATGGGAAATGCTATAGAATTCTTGGAAAGCATAAAGGCCTACTTGAATAAGAGTTCTTCGATGAAGGACCTTGGAGAAGTTGCTTACATATTAGGCATCAAGATCTGTAGAGATAGATCGAGACGCCTCATTGGTCTTTCACAAAGCACACACCTTGATAAGATATTGAAGAAGTTCATTATGGATCAGTCCAAGAAAGGGTTCTTGCCTGTATTGCAAGGTATGAGATTGAGCACGGCTCAATCCCCGACCACGGCGGAAGATAGAGAAAAGATGAGTGTCATCCCTTATGCCTCAGCCATAGGTTCTATCATGTATGCCATGCTGTGTACCAGACCTGATGTGAACCTTGCCATAAGTTTGGTAGGGAGGTACCAAAGTGATCCCGGCATGAAACACTGGACAGCGGTCAAGAATATCCTGAAGTACCTGAAAAGGACTAAGGACATGTTTCTCATTTATGGAGGTGACGAAGAGCTCGTCGTAAAGGGTTACGTCGATGCTAGCTTCGACACAGATCTGGATGACTCCAAGTCACAAACCGGATACGTGTATATTTGGAATGGTGGGGCAGTGAGCTGGTGCAGTTGCAAGCAGAGCGTCGTGGCGCATTCTACATGTGAAGCGGAGTACATAGCTGCTTGCGAAGCAGCGCAGGAAGGAGTCTGGATGAAGGAGTTCATCACCGACCTAGGAGTCATTCCAAGCGCGTCAAGCCCGATGACTCTCTTCTGTGACAACACTGGAGCCATTGCCATTGCCAAGGAGCCCAGGTTTCACAAGAAGACCAAACACATCAAGCGCCGTTTCAGCTCCATCCGGAATTATGTTCAAGATGGAGACATAGATATTTGTAAAGTGCATACGGATCTGAATGTCGCAGATCCGTTGACTAAACCTCTTCCACGAGCAAAACATGATCAACACCAGAACTCTATGGGTGTTCGATTCATCACAATGTAACTAGATTATTGACTCTAGTGCAAGTGGGAGACTGTTGGAAATATGCCCTAGAGGCAATAATAAAAGGGTTATTATTATATTTCCTTGTTCATGATAATTGTCCGTTATTCATTCTTAAATTGTATTATACGGAAACAGTGATGCATGTGTGAATACACAGACCAACATGTCCCTGGTATGCCTCTAGTTACTAGCTCGTTGATCAACAGATGGTTACGGTTTCTTGACCATGGACATTGGATATCATTGATAACAGGATCACATCATTAGGAGAATGATGTGATGGGCAAGACCCAATCCTAAACCTAGCACAAGATCGTGTAGTTCGTAATGCTAAAGCTTTTCCAATGTCAACTATCTTTTCCTTAGACCATGAGGTTGTGCAACTTTCGGATACCGTAGGAATACTTGGGGTGTGCCAAACGTCACAACGTAACTGGGTGGATATAAAGGTACGCAACGGGTATCTCCGAAAGTGTCTGTTGAGTTGGCACGAACCGAGACTGGGATTTGTCACTCCGTATGACAGAAAGGTATCTCTGGGCCCACTCGGTAAGACATAATCATAATGAGCTCAATATGACTAAGGAGTTAGTCACGGGATGATGGATTACGGAACGATTAAAGAGACTTGCCATGACGAGATTGAACAAGGTATCGATGTACCGTACCAATAGACAAAGGGAATTGCATACGAGATTAAGTGAATCCTTGACATCGTGGTTCATCCGATGAGATCATCGAGGAACACGTGGGAACCAACATGGGTATCCAGATCCTGCTGTTGGTTATTGGCTGGAGAGTCGTCTCGGTCATGTCTACGTGTCTCCCGAACCCGTAGGGTCTACACACTTAAGGTTTGGTGACGCTAGGGTTGTAGAGATATATGCACACGGTAACCCGAATGTTGTTCAGAGTCCTGGATGAGATCCCGGACGTCACGTGGAGTTCCGAAATGGTCCGGAGGTTAAGAATGATATATAGTAAGTCCGGTTTCGGCCATCGGGAGAGTTCCGGGGGTCACCGGTAGTGTACCGGGACCACCGGAAGGGTCTCGGGGGTCCACCGGGTGGGGCCACCCATCCCGGAGGGCCCCATGGGCCGTAGGGGGAGGGGGACTAGCCCCTAGTGGGCTGGCACGCCCCCCTTGGGCCTCCCCCCTGCGCCTAGGGTTGGGAACCCTAGGGGTGGGGGCGCCCCCTAGGCTTGGGGGGCAAGCCACCCCCTTGGCCGCCGCCTCCCCTAGGAGATCCCATCTCCTAGGGCCGGCGCCCCCCTGGCCCCTATATATAGTGGGGGAGAGAGGGCAGACGTACCTCAGCCCCTGGCGCCTCCCCCCCACCCCGTTACACCTCTCCCTCCTCCCACAGGGTCTTGGCGAAGCCCTGCAGCTTTTCCTGTTGCATCCACCACCACGCCATCGTGCTGTTGGATCTCCATCAACCTCTCCTCCCCCTTGCTGGATCAAGAAGGAGGAGACGTCGATGTACCGTATGTGTGTTGAACGCGGAGGTGTCGTCCGTTCGGCCCTGGGATCATCGATGATAGGGATCACGACGAGTACGACTCCATCATCCATGTTCCATCGAACGCTTCCGCTCACGATCTACAAAGGGTATGTAGATGCACTCTTTTATGCTCGTTGCTAGATGACTCCTTAGATTGATCTTGGTGAAGCGTAGGAATTTTTTAGAATTCTGCTACGTTCCCCAAAAAGATGATGGCGACGCTGGCGACGGGCTGATGCAGGACGAAGACGAAGGAGGTGGAAGGGCGACGGCGGCTACAAGGGTAGCGGCGGCTATGACCGAAGAAGAGCGGCAGCGGCAGCTAGGTTAGGAGCGCCGCGGCGATGCTCGAAGTAGGCGAGGAAGTCGACAACATGACGAAGACTGACGCGGATGGTGGCGTTCCCGTGCCCAGGGAGACGGCGCGGCGCATACCACGGGAAGTCGACGCGCTGTGACGGTGAAGTGGACCGTGGGCCGCGGTGCTACAGCCCGATGGGGCGACGCAGCGGCGGCTAGCAGGTCGGTGCAACGGCGGAAAACCTTGGGGCGGTGATAGGGACTGCGGGCCATGGCGATACGGCCCGAAGGGGTGGCGCAGCGCGGGCCGGTGCAACCGCGGGGACGGCCTCGGGACGGCAGCGTGGACCACATGCCACGCTCGCTACGGCCTGATGGGGCGACGCAGCGGTAGCGTGAGGGTCGGTGCAGCCACGGGACGGCCTGGAGCGGATGGCCTCGGGGCGGCGGGGGACCGCGGGCTGTGGCAGTACGGCCCGAAGGGGCGGAGTAGCGGTAACGCGGGTCGGTCCAGCCGGGAGAAGAACCACGGGGCCACTACAAGAAATATGTCAACTTATGACCTTATGTTAGTGACCCTGGAAGAATTGGTCATAAATCTATGACCATTTGAGACCAATTGGTCAAAAGCTGTTCGGGGGGCTCCAAACCCTAAACTATAACGACCGTTTTGGTCAGAAATGTCGTAATTTCCTTACACGAAATGGTCATAAAGCAGACAACACTGGTCCGCTGCCTTATTTCTAGCTGATCATGACCAATATAGATGGTCATAACCTTGTAGGTTGTGGTGGATTGCTATGACTAGGCGCCACCTCATCAGTTTTTCTTATGTGTGATACATCTCCAACGTATCTATAATTTTTTATTGTTCCATGCTATTGTTTATGATGTTTTAGATGTTTAATGGGCTTTGTCATATACTTTTATATTATTTTTGGGGCTAACCTACTAACCCAAAGGCCCAGTCCAGATTGTTGTTTTTGCCTGTTTCAGGGTTTTACAGAAAAGGGATATCGAACGGAGTCCAAACGGAATGAAACCTTCGGGAGAGATATTTTTGGAGAAAATCATGCACGGGAGACTCGAGAACCACAAAGTAGGGCATACGTGGTGCCCACGAGGGTGGGGGACGCCCCCCTATAGGGCGTGCCCCCCTGCCTCATGGGCCCCACGTTTGGCCCACGGTGCCCTCCTTCCTCCTATATATGCCTACGTACCCCGAAACCATCAGAACAACAGAGAAAACCCTAGTTCCACCGCCGTAACCTTTTGTTCTCGTGAGATCCCATCTCGGGGCCTGTTCCGGAGCTCCGCTGGAGGGGGGGATCTACCACGGAGTGCTTCTACATCATCATCATCGCCTCACCATGAGTTGTGAGTAGTTTACTACAGACCTTCGGGTCCATAGCTAGTATCTAGATGTCTTCTTATCTCTCTTTGGATCTCAATACAAAGTTCTCCTCGGTCTTCGAGGAGATCTATTCGATGTAATCTCTTTTTGCGGTGTGCTTGTCGAGATACGATGAATTGTGGGTTTATGATCAAGATTATCTATGAGAAATATTTGGTCCTTCTCTGAACTCTTTATGTATGATTATAATATCCTTGCAAGTCTCTTCGAATTCTTGGTTTGGTTTGGCCTACTAGATCTATAGTTCTTGCAATGGGAGAAGTGCTTGGCTTTGGGTTCAATCTTGCGGTGTCCTTTTCCACTGACAGTAGGGGTCGCAAGGCACGTATTGTATTATTTCCATCGAGGATAAAAATATGGGGTTTATATCACTAAGTTTGAGTTTATCCCTCTACATCATGTCATCTTGCTTAAGGCGTTACTCTGTTCTTATGAACTTAATACACTAGATGCATGCTGGATAGCGGTCGATGTGTAAAGTAATAGTAGTAGATGCAGAATCGTTCCGCTCTACTTGTCTCGGACGTGATGCCTATATACAATGATCACGCCTAGATAGTCTCAGAATTAGTCATTTTTCTATCAATTGCTCGACAGTAATTTGTTTACCCGCTGTAGAATATCGCTATCATGAGAGAAGCCACTAGAGAACACTATGGCCCCCGGGTCTATTCTCAACATATCAATCTACATCTACTTTGCTTTTACCGTTTTTATTTGCTGTTTTATTAAACCAAAAATACCAAAAAATATAAACTATCATCTCTATCAGATCTCACTCTCGTAAGTGACCGTAAAGGGATTGACAACCCCTTATCGCGTTGGCTGCGAAGTTCTTATTTATTTGTGCAGGTGCGAGGGACTCGCGCGTGGTCTCCTACTGGATTGATACCTTGGTTCCCAAAAACTGAGGGAAATACTTACGCTACTGTGCTGCATCTCCCTTTCCTCTTCGAGGGAATACAACGCAAGCTCAAGAGGTAGAAAGAAGAATTTCTGGCGCCGTTGTCGGGGAGGCTTACGCAAAAGTCATATACCAAGTACCTATAACAAACCCTTATCCTTCGCATTACAAATTTTTGCCTCTCATTTTCCTCTCCCCCACTTCACCCTTGTCGTTTTATTTGCCCTTCTCGTGTCGTCTGTTTATCGTTCGCTTTGCCCTGTCGTCATGGCTAGCCCCTTATCCGCTCCTTTGTCTCCCGAGTTTGAAGTTCTTCACTTCAAGCAAAAGCAAGGAGAAAATTTAAAAGATTCTTGGTTTAGGATGATGGAATCTTGTCGTAAGTGCACCTTAGAGGTGAATTTTAGAATCTTGCTTTGCAATTTTTATGTTGGTTTGAATATGTCTCATAGACAACTCTTGGATTGCGTTGCCAAAGGGAATTCTATCGAAATTGATCCTAGTATTGCGCATGAAATTATAGAGGGAATAGTGGGAACACTACCTCCCCAAAATGGGTCACATCCAACCCAGGAAGGGATGCAAGTTTTTGAGAAAATTTGCGAAGTAACAAAAATACTACAAAAGTCTCTTGAACCTCTCAAGAGTGTTAGTGGAAATCTCCATCGCATGAATATGTTGATTACCCTTTGTAATAAGCGGTTCGATTCCTTAGATCTAAAGATTTACGAATATGAAGGGAAACGTAAAGAACCTCCCGGATTCGAGCTTGACCCCATTAAAAGGGTGAAGATTAAAGATGGCAATACCTAGATCTAACCATGTATCGTGCCTAGCTAGGGGCGTAAAACGATAGCGCTTGTTGGGAGGCAACCCAATTTTATATTTTTTGTTTTTGCTTCTGTTTAGGAATAAATATTGCATCTAGATTCTGTTTAGATGTGGTTTTGTGTTTTGTTTAGTGTTTGTGCCAAGTAGAACCTTTGGGCAGACTTGTGTGAAGTTTATGTGATCTTGCTGTGAAACACAGAATTGTTAGCGCTCGCTAGAATGGTCACCAGATTTTACTGGAGCGTGCTATTTAGTTGATTCTTTTTGAAGATGATTAATAGACAAATTCCTCACGTTTAAAAATTTAGTTTGAATTTTTTGGAGTTACATAAGTATGCGAAACCTGCAGATTACTACAGACTGTTCTGTTTTTGACAGATTCTGTTTTTTTGTGTGTTGTTTGCTTATTTCAATGCATCTATGAGTAGTATTGGGAAGTATGAACCATAGAGAAGTTGGAATACAGTAGGTTTAACACCAATATAAACAAAGAATGAATTCATTTCAGTACCTTTGAGTAGTGGTTTGCTTTCTTATACTAACGGAGCTCACGATATTTTTGTCTAAGTTTTGTGTTGTGAAGTTTTCAAGTTTTGAGTATTGCTTTGATGGACTATGGAACAAAGCGTGGCCAGAGCCTAAGCTTGGGGATGACCATGGTACCCCAAGGTAAAATTCAAGGAAAACCAAAAGCCTAAGCTTGGGGATGCCCCGGGAAGGCATCCCCTCTTTCGTCTTCATCTATCGGTAACTATACTCGGAGCTATATTTTTATTCACCACATGATATGTGTTTTACTTGGAGTGTCTTGTATAATTTGAGTCTTTGCTTGTTAGTTTGCCACAATTATCCTTGCTGGACACACCTATTTGAGAGAGTTAAATATGGCCTAGGAATTGATAGAACACTCTATGTGCTTCACTTATATCTTTTGAGTTGAATAGTTTTTGCTCTAGTGCTTCACTTATATCTTTTAGAGCACGGTGGTGATAATATTTTGTAGAAATTATTGAACTCTCATGCTTCACTTATATCCAATTTTGAGAGTCTGTTAAAACATCATGGTAATGTACCTAGGCTGTAAAACTAGTCTTCGCATGATAAACATCCAATATCAATGTAGTAAAAACTTTCACACAAAGTGCATTGAATATAAAGAGAAGTTGGATGCTTGATAATTGTTTTGAGATATGAGGATAGTGATATTAGAGTCATTCTAGTAGAGTTATTATGAAATAGAGAAATACTTGTGTTAAGGTTAGTGATTCCTGTAGCATGCACGTATGATGAACCGCTATGTGACGAAGTTAGAGCATGAGGTATTTGTAAAGTGTCAACCTTTGTGTGGAGGTCGGGGGCGCACGATGGTTAACTCCTACCAACCTCCCCCCTAGGTGTATGCGTTGATTGCTTTGTTTTGATGACTCGTAGATTTTTGCAATAAGTATATGAGTTCTTTATGACTAATGTTGAGTCCATGGATTATACGCATTCTCACCCTTCCACCATTGCTAGCCTCTCTTGTATCGCAACTTTCGCCGGTACCATACACCCACTATATATCCTTCCTCAAAACAGCCACCATATATATTCCTCAAAACATCCACCATACCTACCTATCATGGCATTTCCATAGCCATTCCGAGATATATTGCCATGCAACTTTCCACCGTTTCGTTCATATGGCACGCTTCATATTGTCATATTGCCATGCATGATCATGTAGTTGACATCGTATTTGTGGCAAAGCCACCATGCATAATTTTTCATACATGTCACTCTTGATTCATTGCACATCCCGGTACACCGCCGGAGGCATTCATATAGAGTCATACTTTGTTCTAGTATCGAGTTGTAATGAAAGTGTGATGATCATCATTATTAGAGCATTGTCCCATGTGAGGAAAGGCTAAATTGATAAAGCCCCTCCAAAAAAAAAGAAAGGCCAAAGAAAAGAAAAAAGAAAGGCCCAAAAAAGGAAAAAAAAGAAAAGAAAAATGGACAATTGCTACTATCTTTTTCCACACTTGTGCTTCAAAGTAGCACCATGTTCTTCATGATAGAGAGTCTCATGTTTAGTCACTTTCATATACTAGTGGGAATTTTTCATTATAGAACTTGGCTTGTATATTCCGACGATGGGCTTCCTCAAATGCCCTAGGTCTTCGTGAGCAAGCAAGTTGGATGCACACCCGCTAGTTTCTTTTGTTGAGCTTTCATACATTTTTAGCTCTTGTGCATCCGTTGCATGGCAATCCCTACTCACTCACATTGATATTTATTGATGGGCACCTCCATAGCCCGTTCATACGCCTAGTCGATGTGAGACTATTGATATGTCCAAAACGTATCTATAATTTTTGCTTGCTCCATGCCTTTTTTGTGTGATATTGCTATTATATCTATGCACTTCCATACACTTTTGATCATATTTGGACTAACCTACTAATGGTTTCAAAAGTGCACAATGTTCTTGTTTTACACTTTATTGTGTAGGAATTACTTGGAAATTGACAAAAACGCAAAAGGAGTCGTATTGGAGTAGGACTCTGACTTTCCTGAAATCTGTTTGAGAACGTTTTTTAAAGATGGTCACGTTCCGGCCAGAAGACTACGTCAAACGGAAATAGTCTAGTTGCGAAAGTTGTGGCGAATTTCGAGGCGATGCTTCTGGATATAAAATTCGTCCAAATCGAAGTCTGGACGGCCGAGTAAAACCCGTTTTACTGAGGCCCAAAATCTGATGACGGGAATCCGAGAGTCTATATAAAGAGAGGAAACCTAGGTCACCAAGGGCCACAAATTTTCCTCCTCCTGAGCCGCCGTCTTGGAGGGGAGGACCAACACCATTGCAGCACCATCCACAAGGAAGAAGGGGGGCCAAGGAGCCGCTGCCCCCTAGGGCCGCCGCCGCCCCGAGGGCCGCCGCGCCCCCAAGGGCCGCCGCCGCCGCCTCCGTGGCTGCCGCCGGCCGTCTCCTCCTCGCGGGGCTGCACCTCTCCATCAACACCATCATCAACCTCCTCCTCACCATGTCCATGTGTGAGTAGTCTTCTCCGGGGCCGAGGGCTCGTACGTGTAGCTATGTGGTTATCTCTCTCTCCCATGATGTGATCGTCGTTGTGATCATAGGCTATGTTAATCTAGGGTGATCTCATGATATTTCCCCTTCCTCTATGTATTGGATTGATGTACTCACTTGTCTTTATCTAGTAGAATCCCCGAGACCAAGGTGACAGCGGTCTATTGGACATGGATTAGAAAAATATTTTCATGAGTGATTTCCTCTCTTGTGTGTTGATTGAAGATTGAGAGTCTCTTGGTGCTTGTCTTTGACTATCCTTTAGATATGTTGTGGTGATTGTGGGACTCTCTTTGGATGGCCGCGATGACATTGGGAAATCCTTAGATTGAGAACTACGAACTTTGAGGTGTGCTTTTGTAGCCCTACATAATTCTCGTCCTCTCTTGACCCCGAAGAAATGACCTCCGGGTGCGTCTCCATTGCATGTTTTATGAGAAATATCATGTGATTCGATTATGTTAATGTTGTTGGGAGTTGGCTCTAGTGAAAGTATGATCCCTAGGCCTTGTTTCCACCATTGCAATACCATTTGTGCTCACGTTTACCACTTGTTTGCTTGCTGCACTTTTTATTACACATTTATATTACTTTGCTTTGCCACTCCTATCATCCATATTTTACCATCTTTTCGCCGAACTAGTGCACCTATACAACTCCTAGTTGTATTAGGTGTGTTGGGGACACAAGAGACTTCTTGTATCTTAGTTGCAGGGTTGCTTGAGAGAGACCATCTTCAAGCTCTACTTCCCTGAGTTCGATAAACCTTAGGTCATCCACTTGAGGGAAATTGCTGCTGTCCTACAAACCTCTGCGCTTGGAGGCCCAACATAGTCTACAAGAGTAGAAGCGTGTGTAGACATCAAACTATTTCTGGCGCGGTTGCCGGGGAGGTGAGTGCTTGAAGGTATATCTTTAGATCTTGCAATTAAATTTCTTTGTTTCTTGTTTTTATTTCACTAGTTATGTTTATGGAAAACCGCAACCTTAGTTCGTTGCTTGTGGGAAGACGCCCCACACCTGTGGTGGTTGCTCCTCCCCCTACTGTAATTGTGCCCTATAAAATACCAGCTGGTATTATCGATTATGTTTTGGCTAATCGTTATGCAGGAGACAGACATCCCGGTGAACACTTGCTACATCTGTCACAACTATGTTCATTATTTAAGCTTGCAGGTGTATCAAGGGAGTTTGTCATGAGGAAATTGTTCGCCGTATCACTTATAGATAAAGCTTCAGATTGGTATAAGCTTCTCGATAACTCGCACTTGCTGGATTGGGAAGAGATCCAGTCTCTCTTTTACTCCAAGTTTTATCCCCTTCATGAAGTCCATGAGAATAGGAATTATGTTTATAATTTCTATCCTCATGACGGAGAGAGCATAGCTCAAGCTTGGGGGAGACTGAAAACGTTAATGCTAAAATGTCCTAACCATGGGCTCCCCAAAGATATGATTATTACTAATTTCTATGCGAGGCTCTCTCGACAGGATAAAGATTTGCTCGATGCTTCCTCTATGGGTTCTTTCACAAACGAAAAGATTGATGTTAAATGGGAACTCCTTGAAAGAATTCAACGCAACACTGAAGATTGGGAGATCGACAAAGGTAAAGAGTCAGGTATAATTTATGAGTATGATTGCATTAAGTCCTTTGTTGAAACTACAAGTTTTAATAAGTTTAGTGCTAAGTTTGGGCTTGATTCTCAACTCCTTGTTGATTTCCTCAAATCTTTTGCTTCACATCTTAATATGCCTAAGGAGGATTGGATCAAGCATCATAAACCTTTTAAAGAGATTTGCAAAGAAAATGAAATTGTTCATGATGATTGCAACATGCATGATCCAATTCCTAAAAATGAAGTTTTATATAAGCATGTTAATTTTTGTGGAGTGGATAGACCTTGTGAAAGGCCTATGATTGAAGAAGAGAAGTATTGTAAGCAACATAAGCATGAAAGAACAATCACTTGGGTCAGAAATTTAAATGAAATTGCTAGAGAATTATGCGACCTTTATCCTTTTACTTGTGAACTTTGCCGTATAGAGGGTCACTTTAATTTTCAATAAATGCACTTTCAAAACATAACTATTAACCAGTTGTGTGATAACATGATCACCTCTGATCTTTATGATGAGCTTATGTTATTTTTGATGTGTGAAGAGTTATCGGAAAAGACTTCTTGGCTAGATGTTAATGCCATAGGAATAAAAAACACTTTGCAAAATTGCCATCTCTATTGTGTTGTTAATTGCCATGAAAATGATTACATAAGTAAGATTAGAAAGAAGGGAACTTTACCAAAGTATAAAAATGTCTCTTATATTTCTGTTAATAAAAAGGAGAGTTTCTCCCAAGTTTCCCCTATTGTTTCTAATGATAAACCAGGATATGTGGAGAAGCTTCATCTCCAACCACTCCCTCCTAAGGTGAAGAAGAAGAAAAAGAAGATGAGGAGGAAGAGGAGCAAGAAGGAAGAAGAATGGGTATCAACCTGGCCTGAGCATATTCCTCCCATCAACTTTTATCCTAACGGTTGTAAGTTTAAAGAAGAAGGTGAAGTTTATTGCCTTAATTATCATCTTGATGATACGTCCGTAGGTACTATTGAAGATGATTTTGATTATGATATGCTTGTTACTTATTGTGATTGGGAAAATGATGATAATGCTACTTATGATCTTGAAAATCTTTTTTGTACCAACTCTGAAAGTGATGATATGGAAAGCTCTAAGCTTGGGGATGATAGGATTGCAAATCCTTTACCCACTAGTGATGTGATAATTGATAATTCTTTTGCTAGTAAGAATAAAGACAACATGTTTACAAATATAGTTGCTAGCAATGATAATGCTCCTCTCTACTATGATGATGTTATAACTCCAATCTATAGTGATTATAAAGGTACCTATGACATAAGAATAAATTATCCTTATGAAACTTGTCATAATCTTGGAGGGAATTACTCCCTTGTTGAACACCATCTTCCTAATACACAATTAATCTATAGTGTTCAAGTTGTTTATGATAGTCCTACTCCCACTATTACCAATGCGAAAGATTATGCTTATGTGGAGAGTAAGAGTACCTTTTTGCATGTGGATCATGGTAACAATGCTTTATGTGATGCTTATATTGTTGAGTTTATTCGTGATCCCACTGAAAATTATTATGAGAAGGGAACATATGCTTATAGATATTCCAATAATATCAAGTTCCCTCTCTTTATGTTGAAGGTTTTGAAGCTGCACTTGTTTTGTCTTCCTATGCTTATTGCTTGGTGCTTCAATGAATTATTCTATTGCAATATTCCTATGCATAGGAAGCATGTTAGGCTTAAATGTGTTTGGTATTTGCTTCTTGATGCTCTCTTTTGTTCTTCAGCTCTTATTCCTACGAGAGCATCATTAAAGTCTTAAGCCTATCTTTATGGCTATAAAGAAAGAGCTCTAGGGAGACAACCCTTGTTATCTTTGCTTTCAGTTTTTAGTGGTCTTGATGTTTGTTACTACTGTAGCAACATCATTGTATCTTTACTTTTCAGCTTTGTGCCAAGTTTAGCCTCTGATTGCAAGAAAGTTCAAAAGTTGTGACGTGCTGTCTAGGAAACAGATTCTGTCCTTGGACAGAAAAATTCGTATAAAATCACCAGATCATCTTTTTGGTCTGAATTGTTACGACAGCGTGCTCTATACAATTGGCTTTCGGGCGTCTGTTCTGAGTTTTTTGATTTGAGTTGCAGAAGTGCCCCGAAAAAATTATTTACTACCCGCTGGTCTGTTTTTCACAGATTCTGTCCTGTTTTGCCTTTCCTTCGTTTTGCAAACCTTGAGCTTGCTTTTTCTTTGCAAAAGCCTTTTGGCAATCTTAAGAAACAGTAGACCTTCAAGAATATCCTTATTTCCAACAAGGAAAAATTATTTTATTAAGGGTACTAACCTCGCTAATCAGATTATGATGAGTTATGGATGAAGGGAGTTTTCAAGTGTGCGAGGGAAGATGATAAAAAGATTCAGGAGTGTCAAACACTCAAGCTTGGGGATGCCCCCGTGCATCCCCTTCTCCATCAACAATTATCAGTTCGTCTTTCGTTCCACTATATTTTAATCACTTCATGTGTTATGTGCTATGCTTGGAGCGTCTTGCTTTAGTTTCCTTTTTAGTTTTCTTTAGCTTTGCTTGCTTTTCATAACGAGTTGGAACTCAGCCTTCTTTGTGTGGGAGAGAAACACGCTCCACTTCAACCTAGAACACAACATAGAATTTTCATCTTTATCTTTGCTGTGTATGTTCTTGGTCTTTCAATAGCTACTGTCATGCTTAGCTCTTAGTTTTCACGCTTTTCTTTTTAAAGAGCTTTTGCTTAGTTGGTTGCTGGAACTCTCTTGAATTATCATGCTTATCTTGTTAAGAGAGTTGGCTTCTGTTGCACTGGTTGATATGTCCATGATAAAAATGCTATGTGCATAATGGTGCCTAGTAGTTCATGTTTTCTTATGGTTAGTCTCAAATAGCTGGGGGATTCTCAATGTGTTATTGGAGTACCAACATGATTTGTTTGCCTATGATGTGGTATGGTTTAGTGATATCTTCCTTCAAGAATTTATTTTGATTGACTTGGCATATGCTCACGCATATTTAAGACTGTAAAGAAAGTCTATCAAGCCTTGATGATCCTTAATTTCTGAGTAGCGATATAACTTCCGTACCCGATTCAATGTTGCTTTGTCGCTCTGCATGATTATGACCGTCATTGCTCTCTTAGTTGGTCGCTCCTAGTCTTTTGCTAACCTTCGCCTGTACTAAGCGGACTGACTGCTTGTGCATCCAAAATCCTTTAAACCAGTTATGCCATATGAGTCCACCATACCTTCCTATACATGGTATTTACCTGCCATTCCTAACGAAGACTTTCATGTACCATCTCGAAATTAATCAAAAAAAGCATTTATCTTTTGTGCCTCTATTTTAGCTCACGAGGAAGTAGTAGTTAATTCATGATCTTTTTAGGTTGGACAAGTTTCACCCTGGGATTGCATGTCTAATGTGCAAACCCCTAATACGAGAAGGAACTGGCATAGAGTGCGCCCGGCTCATTAAAAATAATACAACAAACAAACCCTCCTTCACGCTTTGTTCATGAGAAATCAGAAAACTTTGGCAGTGGTAAACAAAGGAGATTAAGAGGATGTGATCGTCCTCATGCGGGAGCCGTTCCTCGAAACTTGTTCAGCTCGAGAAGTAATTGAGTTATCTGCTAGCATTCGTTGACGAAATATGCATATCCCAAAAATAATTTTACCTCTGTTTTAAAAACCAAGAGCTCTGGTACATGTTTAGTTTTTGTTTCCGACCACGGGTTTTCAACCTTGCCATCAAAAGCCACGGTTCGAGAGTCTCCACCTTCTTTAAAGCACCAACTATTGAGAGCATGATTGTCATTCTGAGTGTAATGTGCATTGTCCCAAAGTACCATTGTCTTTTGCATGATTATGATATCGTTTATTCTGAAATCATTGTATCTAGTCGTCACTTAAACCTTGGAGGTGCCCCTGCATTTATGTTTTGCTTCACTAAAGGGGGCAAGCGAGGTACCACTTTATCATATTTGCACACCATGCTCACTACAAATCTATTTGATGTTCCAGTATCATATTGTAAAACTTTCAGTTCTTTGTGATTTTCTCATGAGGCAACTTAATTACTACAGATTCATTGTCTCAGTAAACTTTTGTCATGTGACTGTGAAAAGTTCTTATATGGTTAATAGCATGTCACCACAGAAATTATACTTGTTATCATTTACCTACTCGAGGACGAGCAGGAATTAAGCTTGGGGATGTTGATACGTCCAAAACGTATCTATAATTTCTGCTTGCTCCATGCCTTTTTTGTGTGATATTGCTATTATATTTATGCACTTCCATACACTTTTGATCATATTTGGACTAACATACTAATGGTTGCAAAAGTGCACAATGTTCTTGTTTTACACTTTATTGTGTAGGAATTACTTGGAAATTGACAAAAACGCAAAAGGAGTCGTATTGGAGTAGGACTCTCACTTTCCTGAAATCTGTCTGAGAACGTTTTTTAAAGATGGTCACGTTCCGGCCCGAGGACGACGTCAAACGGAATTAGTCTAGTTGTGAAAGTTGTGGGGAATTTCGAGGCGATGCTTCTTGATATAAAATTCGTCCAAATCGGAGTCCGGATGGCCGAGTAAAGCCCGTTTTACTAAGGCCCAAAATCTGATGACGGGAATCCGAGAGTCTATAAAGAGAGGAAACCTAGGTCACCAAGGGCCACGAATTTTCCTCCTCCTGAGCCGCCGTCTTGGAGGGGAGGACCAGCACCATTGCAGCACCATCCACAAGGAAGAAGGGGGGCCAAGGAGCCGCCGCCCAGAGGGCCGCCGCCGCCCCGAGGGCCGCCGCGCCCCCAAGGGCCGCCGCCGCCGCCTCCGTGGCTGCCGCCGGCCGTCTCCTCCTCGCGGGGCTGCACCTCTCCATCAACACCATCATCAACCTCCTCCTCACCATGTTCATGTGTGAGTAGTTTTCTCTGGGCTGAGGGCTCGTACGTGTAGCTATGTGGTTATCTCTCTCTCCCATGATGTGATCTTCGTTGTGATCATAGGCTATGTTAATCTAGGGTGATCCCATGATATTTACCCTTCCTCTATGTATTGGATTGATGTACTCACTTGTCTTTATCTAGTAGAATCCCCGAGACCAAGGTGACAGCGGTCTATTGGACATGGATTAGAAAAATATTTTCATGAGTGATTTCCTCTCTTGTGTGTTGATTGAAGATTGAGAGTCTCTTGGTGCTTGTCTTTGACTATCCTTTAGATATGTTGTGGTGATTGTGGGACTCTCTTTGGATGGCCGCGATGACATTGGGAAATCCTTAGATTGAGAACTACGAACTTTGAGGTGTGCTTTTGTAGCCCTACATAATTCTCGTCCTCTCTTGACCACGAAGGAATGACCTCCGGGTGCGTCTCCATTGCATGTTTTATGGGAAATATCATGTGATTCGATTATGTTAATGTTGTTGGGAGTTGCCTCTAGTGAAAGTATGATCCCTAGGCCTTGTTTCCACCATTGCAATACCATTTGTGCTCACGTTTACCACTTGTTTGCTTGCTGTACTTTTTATTACAGATTTATATTACTTTCTTTTGCCATCCATATCACTTGCCATTTAACATCTCTTCGCCGAACTAGTGCACCTATACATCTAAAAAGTGTATTAGGTGTGTTGGGGACACAAGAGACTTCTTGTATCTTAGTTGCAGGGTTGCTTGAGAGAGACCATCTTCAACCTCTACTTCCCTGAGTTTGATAAACCTTAGGTCATCCACTTGAGGTAAATTGCTGCTGTCCTACAAACCTCTGCGCTTGGAGGCCCAACATAGTCTACAAGTGTAGAAGCGTGTGTAGACATCAGCCGGCACCCTGCCGGGACGGGGAAGTTCCCCCGGATTCATCTCCATCGACGTTGCTTCCTCCCTCCATGATGCGGGAGTAGTTCCTCCTCGGGGCTGAGGTTTCTACCAGTAGCTATGTGGTTATCTCTCTCTCCCATGATGTGATCTTCGTTGTGATCATAGGCTATGTTAATCTAGGGTGATCCCATGATGTTTCCCCTTCCTCTATGTATTGGATTGATGTACTCACTTGTCTTTATCTAGTATAATCCGCGAGACCAAGGTGACAGCGGTCTATTGGACATGGATTAGAAAAATATTTTCATGAGTGATTTCCTCTCTTGTGTGTTGATTGAAGATTGAGAGTCTCTTGGTGCTTGTCTTTGACTATCCTTTAGATATGTTGTGGTGATTGTGGGACTCTCTTTGGATGGCCGCGGTGACATTGGGAAATCCTTAGATTGAGAACTACGAACTTTGAGGTGTGCTTTTGTAGCCCTACATAATTCTCGTCCTCTCTTGACCATGAAGGAATGACCTCCGGGTGCGTCTCCATTGCATGTTTTATGGGAAATATCATGTGATTCGATTATGTTAATGTTGTTGGGAGTTGCCTCTAGTGAAAGTATGATCCCTAGGCCTTGTTTCCACCATTGCAATACCATTTGTGCTCACGTTTACCACTTGTTTGCTTGCTGCACTTTTTATTACAGATTTATATTACTTTGCTTTGCCACTCCTATCATCCATATTTTACCATCTCTTCGCCGAACTAGTGCACCTATACAACTCCTAGTTGTATTAGGTGTGTTGGGGACACAAGAGACTTCTTGTATCTTAGTTGCAGGGTTGCTTGAGAGAGACCATCTTCAACCTCTACTTCCCTGAGTTCGATAAACCTTAGGTCATCCACTTGAGGGAAATTGCTGTTGTCCTACAAACCTCTGCGCTTGGAGGCCCAACATAGTCTACAAGAGTAGAAGCGTGTGTAGACATCAACTATCTCCCTCCTTTTTGTATTCTCCACAACCACCTCTCTATTCCACCCATAGTGCTATGTCCATGGCTCACGCTCATGTATTGCGTGAAAGTTGAAAGGTTTGAAAGAATAGAGTATGAAAACAAGTGCTTGGCTGAAATCGGGGTTGTGCATGATATGAATATTTTGTGTGATGAAGAGGGAGCATAGCCAGACTATATGATTTTGTAGGGATAACTTTCTTTAGCCATAATATTTTGAGAAGACATGATTGCTTTGTTAGTATGCTTGAAGTATTATTATTTCTTATGTCAATATAGACTTTTGTCTTGAATCTTTCAGATCTGAACATTCATGCCACAATTAAGAGAATTACATTGAAAAACTATGTTGGTTAGCATTCCACATCAAATATTCTATTTTTATCATTTACCTACTCGAGGACGAGCAGGAATTAAGCTTGGGGATGCTTGATACGTCTCCAACATATCTATAATTTTTGATTGTTCCATGCTATTATTTATGATGTTTTGGATGTTTAATGGGCTTTGTCATACACTTTTATATTATTTTTGGGACTAACCTACTAACCCAAAGCGCAGTCCAGATTGTTGTTTTTTGCCTGTTTAAGGGTTTTACAGAAAAGGGATATCAAACGGAGTCCAAATGGAATGAAACCTTCGTGAGAGATATTTTTGGAGAAAATCACGCATGGGAGACTTGAGAACCATGGAGTAGGGCATACGTGGTGCCCACGAGGGTGGGGGCGCCCCCCCCCCCCTATAGGGCGCTCCCCCTGCCTCGTGGGCCCCACGTTTGGCCCCCGGTGCCCTCCTTCCTCCTATATATGCCTACGTACCCCAAAACCATCAGAACAACAGAGAAAACCCGAGTTCCACCACCGTAACCTTCTGTTCTCGTGAGATCCCATCTTGGGGCCTGTTCCGGAGCTCCACCGGAGGGGGGATCTACCACGGAGTGCTTCTACATCATCATCATCGCCTCACCATGAGTTGTGAGTAGTTTACTACAGACCTTCGGGTCCATAGCTAGTATCTATATGGCTTCTTCTCTCGCTTTGAATCTCAATACAAAGTTATCCTCGGTCTTCGAGGAGATCTACGATGTAATCTCTTTTTGCGGTGTGTTTGTCGAGATCCGATGAATTGTGGGTTTATGATCAAGATTATCTATGAGAAATATTTGGTTCTTCTCTGAACTCTTTATGTATGATTATAATATCCTTGCAAGTCTTTTCGAATTATTGGTTTGGTTTGGCCTACTAGATCTATAGTTCTTGCAATGGGAGAAGTGCTTGGCTTTGGGTTCAATCTTGCATGTCCTTTCCGAGTGACAGTAGGGGCAGCAAGGCACGTATTGTATTGTTGCCATCGAGGATAAACAAATGGGGGTTTATATCACTATGTTTGAGTTTATCCCTCTACATCATGTCATCTTGCTTAAGGCGTTACTCTGTTCTTATGAACTCAATACACTAGATGCATGCTGGATAGCGGTCGATGTGTGGAGTAATAGTAGTAGATGCAGAATCGTTTCGGTCTACTTGTCTCGGACGTGATGCCTATATACAATGATCAAGCCTAGATAGTCTCATAATTATTCGCTTTTCTATCAATTGCTCGCCATTAATTTGTTTACCCGCCGTAGAATATCGCTATCATGAGAGAAGCCACTAAAGAACACTATCGCCCCCGGGTCTACTCTCAACATATCAATCCACAATCTACTTTACTTTTCTTGCTTTCATTTGCTGTTTTATTGAACTAAAAATACCAAAAATATAATTATCATCTCTATCAAGTCTCACTTTCGTAAGTGACCGTAAAGGGATTGACGACCCCTTATCGCGTTGTGCTAGGTGGCTTCTCACCCCTCGTTGGTTACCCCAAGTGGAAGGTTTGAGATGCATTGTAGCAGAAGTTTTTCCTTGGTAATACCAAGGATCGATTTCCCAGAGACTCCCAGTTTCAACAAGAAGGTGTCAACTGCTAACGGCGCCGGATATTAGCAATCAACGTGGACCTGCACACAGATACAAATAACTTTGCTCCCGACGAGTATAGAGAGGTTGTCAATCCCTCCGGCCTTGTAGTTTACAAAGGATCAAACGCAAGTGATAATAGTGATAGGTATAATTGCAATAGTAAGTAAATAGCGGAAAAGTAAATAGCGGATGTGATCAATGATGGTAATATGGACCGGAGTCTCATGATGTTCACTAGTGATGTCTCTCTCCCAAAAGACGATAAAACAGCTATGTGAGGTAAACGAATTACAGCTGGGCAATTGGCAGGACCATGTGCGCATACCAATGCTGACTACATTGCAAGAAAGGTTGAGGTTCAAAGCATGGGCGGTACGCCAAAGTAAGTAGACCGAAATCCATCAATATCTACTACTAATCATCCACCTTGAGATATCTATCCAGAACATCTCGCTGGTATTAAGTTGCGAGTCCCACCCATAGTGTAAACTCAAAGCAATAGACAACTGCATTAAAAGAACTTTGCGTAAAGTAAACAATCCTTGCACCCGCGGGCACAAGCACCGTTGTTTTCCCCCTTGTGGCAACAACACATCCCCTAGACTCATGTTTCTGTCACTCAAACTAGTCATCGAGGGGCATGAACCCACAATCAAGCATAACGTTCCCTCTTGGAGTCACTACCTACTACTTGGCCAAAGCAATAAATAACAACGGAGAATATGCAAGAATTACTTACGAACATAAATATAAAAGAGGTAGATCAAATATATTACTCAAACACAATTTGAACGTAATCTCATAATCCATCGGATCCCAGCAAACTCATCATAGCAACAGCATAAGGATTACATATGTGCCTCGATCATGTAGGGCAGCTCACGAGGACTAATTAGTGAAGCACAAGAATGGGAGGAGAACATCACATAGCTACTGGTCATGGACCCATGGTCCAAGGGAGACTACTCACAACTCATCCGGGAGGCGTCCATGGTGGTGGAGAAGCTCCCGGTGGTGATCCTCCCCTCCGGCAGGGTGCCGGGAAGGGTTCTCCTGGTGCTCCCGATCTTGGAAGCGGCAGCGGCGGCGGAACAGAGATGAAATCGCGAAAAAGAGTTCCTGTTTCGAGGGTTTTGGGAGACGCTTTAAATATATGCCAAAGGGGGGCATCGAAGGAGCCTCGGGGGGCCCAGGCGCCCCCCCCGGCGCGGCCCAGGGGGGGCGCGCCGCCAGGGCGCCTGGAGCCCTGGTGGCCCCCCCTGGCTGTCCTTCGGGCGCACGGTAGTTTCTGGAACGCTGATTTTTTATATAATTTTTCTGGATTTTTCCTGGCAGTTCTCGTAATGTGAAAACCTGAAATACAAAAACAGCCGAAAACAGAAACTGGCACTGGGGTGCACTGAGTTAATAGGTTAGTCCAAATATGATCAAAAGTGTATGGAAGTGTATAAATATCATAGCAATATCACCCAAAAGAGGCATGGAGCAAGCAGAAATTATAGATACGTTTTAGACGTATCAACATCCCCAAGCTTAATTCCTGCTCGTCCTCGAGTAGGTAAATGATAACAAGAATAATTTCTGTGGTGACATGCTATTAACCATATAGGACTTTTTCATAGTCATATGACAAAAGCTTACTGAGACAATGAATCTGTAGTAATTAAGTTGCCTCATGAGAAAATCACAAAGAACTGAAAGTTTTACAATATGATACTCAAACATCAAATAGATTTGCAATGAATATGATGTGCAAATATGATAAAGTGATATCTAGCTTGCCCCCTTTAGTGAAGCAAAACATAAATGCAGGGGCACCTTCAAGGTTTAAGTGATGACTAGATACAATGATTTCAGAATAAACGATATCACAATCATGCAAAAGACAATGCTACTTTGGGACAATGCACATTACACTCAGAATGACAATCATGCTCTCAGTAGTTGGTGCTTTTAAAAGAAGGTGGAGACTCAACATAAAAGTAAAAGAATGGCCCTTCGCAGAGGGAAGCAGGGATTACTCATGTGCTAGAGCTTTTTATTTTGAAAACATAGAAACATTTTGTCAACGGTAGTAGTACTTCATATGTGTTATGCATAAGACATCCTATAAGTTGCAAGCCTCATGCATCGAATACCAATAGTGCTCGCACCTTGTCCTAATTAGCTCGAATTTCCATGGATTGTCATTGCATTACATATGTTACAACCAAGTGTCACAAAGGGGTACCTCTATGTCACCTGTACAAAGGTCCAAGGAGATAGATCGCATTTGATTTCTCGTTTTTGATAGATCTCAACTTGAGGACATCCATACCGGGACAACATAGAAAATAGATAATGGACTCCTCTTTAATGCTTAAGCATATTCTCATAAGAGACTGAGGATTAATGTCCAAGCTAAAACTTCCACCATGATACATGGCTTTGGTTGGCGGCCCAATGTTCTTCTCTAACAATATGCATACTCAAACCATTCAACCCATGGCAAATCACCCTTACTTTAGACAAGACGAACATGCATAGCAACTCACATGATATTCAACAAAAGTGTAACAGTTGATGGCGTCCCCAGAAACATGGTTACCGCTCAGCAAGCAACTTATAAGAAAATAAGATACATAAGCAACATATTCTTTACCACAATAGTTTTTAAGCTGCTTTGCCATGAGCTATGTATTGCAAAAACTGATGGTTTTAAAGGTAGCACATGTAAATTTACTTGGAGTGGCGGTGAAATACCACATATAGGTAGGTATGGTGGACTCATATGGCACAACTGGTTTAAAAGGATGTGGATGCACAAGCAGTCAGTCCGCTTAGTACAGGTGGAGGTTAGCAAAAGACTGGGAGCGACCAACTAAGAGAGCAATGACGGTCATAATCATGCAGAGCGACAAAGCAACATTGAATCGGGCATGGAAGTTATATCGCTACTCAGAAACAAAAGATCATCAAGGCTTGACAGACTTTCTTTACAGTCTTAAATATGCATGAGCATACGCCAAGTCAATCAAAATAAATTCTTGAGGGAAGATATTACTAAACCATACCACATCATTGGCAAACAAATCATGTTGGTACTCCAATAACACATTGGGAATCCCCCAGCTATTTGAGACTAACCATAAGAAAACCTGAACTACCTAGCGCCATTATGCACGTAGCATCTTTATCATAGACATATCAACCAATGCAACGGAAGCAAACTCTCTTAATAAGATAAGCATGATAATTAAAGAGAGTTCAAGCAACCAACTAAACAAAAGCTCTTTAAAAAGATAAGCATGAATACTAAGAGCAAAGCATGATAGTAGCTATTAAAAGACAAAGAACACACACAGCAAAGATAGTCATGAAAATTCTATGTTATGTTCTAGGTAGAAGTGGAGCGTGTTTCTCTCCCACATAAAGAACGCTGAGTTCCGACTTGTTATGAAAAACTAAAAAGGAAACTAAAAGCGAGACGCTCCAAGCATAGCACATAACACATGAAGTGATTAAAATATAGTGGAACGAAAGACGAACTGATAATGTTGATGGAGAAGGGGATGCACGGGGGCATCCCCAAGCTTAGGCGCTTGAGTCTCCTTGAATATTTCTTGGGGGTGCATGGGGGCATCCCCAAGCTTGAGCGCTTGACACTCCTGAATCTTTTTATCATCTTCCCTCGCACACTTGAAAACTCCCTTCATACATAACTCATCATAATCTGATTAGCGAGGTTAGTACCCATAATAAAATAATTGTACCTTGCTGGAAATAAAGATATTCTTGAAGGTCTACTATTTCTCAAGATTGCCAAAAGGTTTTTGCAAAGAAAAAGCAAGCTCTAGGTTTGCAAAATGAAGGAAAGGCAAAACAGGACAGAATCAGTGAAAAACAGAACAGCAGGTAGTAAATGATTTGTTCGGGGCACTTCTGCAACTCTAATAAAAAAACTCAGAACAGACACACGAAAGACAATTATATAGAGAACGCTGTCGAAAAAATGCAGACCAAAAAAATGATCTGGTGATTTTATACGAATTTTTCTATCCAAGGACAGAATCTGTTTCCTGGACAGCACCTCACAACTTTTGAACTTTCTAGCAATCAGAGGCTATACTTGGCACAAATATGAAAAGTAAAGATACAATGATGATGCTACAGTAATAACAACATCAAGACACAACAAAAGCAAAATAAATTTATTCATTGGGCTGCCTCCCAAAAGCGCTTTCTTTTATGCCTTTAAGCTAGGCATAGTGCATAGAGGAATCAATAACCATCGTAATAATCGGAGCTATAAATTGCTTCAAATAGTTCCTCAACAAGTTCATTCTTGTTCCTTCTAGGAAAGGGGTACACACCTTTTGCCTTTCCGCGCAAGCGGATTTGTCCCTTACCTATATCAATGAAGCCTTTAACTGCTCGGAGGAAGTCCCTTCCAAGCACTATATTTCCTTGGTTTGGCTCGATGATGAAGAAATCAATCATTGCAATCCCTTTAAGGAATTTAACTGGCACGTCTTTTATTCTTCCCTGGATTTCAGAAATATCTCCATTAGTGTGTTCATGATAAGACGGTAATCTATCCATGTTAAATTTTAAAGAATCATGAACAATTTTTGGCATAGTAGAAACCATAGATCCAATATCACAATAAGCAAGGAAGTCTTGATTAGAGATGCTAATCCTAACGAAAGGCTCCCAATCATTGTCTATTTCCAAAATGTCTTTCTTATTGGGTTTAGGTTTCTCTACCTTCATCAAGTCTAGAGCATCCATTCTCTTTTCAATAGTAGCAAGTCTATCTATGGCAGTATCAAAGTTATGATCATAAACAAAGTAACTAGATAGACCATGTATAATTTCAAGAGCTCTAGCTTCATCACACTCTAGGAAATCTCCCTCGGCTATAATATCAAGAGAGTGTTTACACCATTTAAAAAGACCATGGTAAAAATTTCTAAGCACAATTTTTATAGGTATCCAAGGCATAATTCTCCTATGTGCATCAGAAATTCTGTCCCATGAATCTATGCTATTTCTAGGCAAAGACTAAAACCAAATTTTAGCTCCTCCTCTCAAGGAGAAAGGAAAAAGCTTAAGCTTAACAATATTACCATCTATTTCTTGGTACTTTTGCATATCACAAAGTTCAACAAAGTTTTTCAAGTGTAAAGCAGCATCATCTCCAGCACCGGAGAATTGATCTTTCATAACTAGATTCAGCAAAGCAGGTTTAATTTCATATGAAGGTGCTGAAGTGGCAGGTGTAGTGATAGGTGTGCTGATAAAGTCATCGTTGTTGTGACTAGTGAAGTCACACAACTTGGTGTTCTCGGTGGAACCCATTGTAGCAAGCAAGCAAGATAACTATTTTTGTGATTTTCGATAAAAGATACTAAAGCAAAACTAAAAGGTAAACTAACAAGACTAAAAGCAAAGGTAAAAGATAGCGTGCAACTCCCCTATCCTGAAGTGTGGAGTCCCCGGCAACGGCGCCAGAAATTGCTTTGCTAGGTGGCTTCTCACCCATTGTTGGTTACCCCAAGTGGAAGGTTTGAGATGCAGTGTAGCAGAAGTTTTCCGTTGGTAATACCAAGGATCGATTTCCTAGAGACTCCCAGTTTCAACAAGAAGGTGTCAACTGCTAACGGCGCCGGATATTAGCAATCAACGTGGACCTGCACACAGATACAAATAACTTTGCTCCCAACGAGTACAGAGAGGTTGTCAATCCCTCCGGCCTTGTAGTTTACAAAGGATCAAACGCAAGTGATAATAGTGATAGGTATAATTGCAATAGTAAGTAAATAGCAGATGTGATAAATGATGGTAATATGGACCGGAGTCTCATGATGTTCACTAGTGATGTCTCTCTCCCAAAAGACGATAAAACAGCTATGTGAGGTAAACGAATTACAGCTGGGCAATTGGCAGGACCATGTGCGCAAACCAATGCTGACTACATTGCAAGAAAGGTTGAGGTTCAAAGCATGGGCGGTACGCCAAAGTAAGTAGACCGAAATCCATCAATATCTACTACTAATCATCCACCTTGAGATATCTATCCAGAACATCTCGCTGGTATTAAGTTGCGAGTCCCACCCATAGTGTAAACTCAAAGCAACAGACAACTGCATTAAAAGAACTTTGCGTAAAGTAAACAATCCTTGCACCCGCGGGCACAAGCACCGTTGTTTTCCCCCTTGTGGCAACAGCACATCCCCTAGACTCATGTTTCTGTCACTCAAACTAGTCATCGAGGGGCATGAACCCACAATCAAGCATAACGTTCCCTCTTGGAGTCACTACCTACTACTTGGCCAAAGCAATAAATAACAACGGAGAACATGCAAGAATTACTTACGAACATAAATATAAAAGAGGTA
>LR738712.1:541270886-541369039 GCA_902687465.1 Secale cereale | reverse complement strand
GGGGGGGCGCCGCCAGGGCGCCTGGAGCCCTGGTGCCCCCCCCCCCCGGCTGTCCTTCGGGCGCACGGTAGTTTCTGGAACGCTGATTTTTTATATAATTTTTCTGGATTTTTCCTGGCAGTTCTCGTAATGTGAAAACCTGAAATACAAAAACAGCCGAAAACAGAAACTGGCACTGGGGTGCACTGAGTTAATAGGTTAGTCCAAATATGATCAAAAGTGTATGGAAGTGTATAAATATCATAGCAATATCACCCAAAAGAGGCATGGAGCAAGCAGAAATTATAGATACGTTTTGGACGTATCACGTTGGCTGCGAAGTTCTTATTTATTTATGCAGGTGCGAGGGACTCGCGCGTGGTCTCCTACTAGATTGATACCTTGGTTCTCAAAAACTGAGGGAAATACTTACGCTACTGTCCTGCATCACCCTTTCCTCTTCGAGGGAATACAACGCAAGCTCGAGAAGTAGCAATGTGTCATGTCCATGTGTCAATTTTTGCCCTAGGTTGTGAAGCAACCTATATTTCTGTCATTCCCAAAATTCCCAAAAAAATCTCATAAATTCTTCGGGTCATAAATTTTGTCAAATATGTAAAAATCCTTTCTTGCCTAGTTCAAAAATAATTCAACAATATTCATTTTCCTATTCTGTTCCGAACAACACTTTGTGAAGGAAGTGCTATTTATATATTCTTGATTTCCCTCAAAAAATTTGGGCACTCTTTCCTATCCAAATCATTGCCTCAAGACAAAAGTCAGCTCCATTTGCCCAGTAAATCTTCCTCGACAAATTTCCAAAGTTTATGTCCACCTAGAAGCATTGTGAAGGAAATACCATTTTTATATATCCAAATGACATGAAATTTATACAGTTCCTTCATATGCCCAAATTATCACCCTCCTCCAAATTGCAGCTCAGTTAAATCATCTATGTGAGCCCAGGTTCAATTTCTATTTTATGGCCAGATTGGCACATTGCAAAGCAAGTGATATCTAGACCCCTCCTATTACCCTCAAACTTTTTGGGCACTCTTCCATACCCAAATCATTGCCACATGATAATATTCACCTCCATTTTTCTGGTAAATCTTCCTCATAAAATTTCCAAAGTTTCTATCTAGAGAAAAGCTTTGTGAAGTAAGTACTAGCTGGGCTTACCCAAATGATCTGGAAATTTACCAGGGCATGACCATACCTTTGTAACTTACCTACACCAAATTTGAGCTCATTTCATTTATCCAATTTCTCTCGCTAATTTTCCCAAGTTTCTATCCAGAAAAGAGAATTGTGAAGGAAGTACCACTTTGGCATGTCCAAATGCTATCAATTTTCTACAGCGCTTTCCTATGCCCAAATAACCATCCTCCACCAAATTGCAGCTCAATACATTCATTATTTTGAGCCCAGCTTCAACATTCATATTTCTGTCCAGTGTGGTACTTTGCAAAGCAAGTACCACCTAGGCTCCTCCTTTTGAGCTGAAAATTTTCCAAGTCAGTCTCCCTAGTAGACGATCACCCTCACCCAAAACTCAAGCCCATTGTCCATGTGCATTTCCCGTACCGCTAATCAAAGACTTGGCTAGTAATTCACGTTTGAGCATAGTTCGGTCTCCTCGTGAGATTCATTTGTTGTCATTTTCCTCATAGCAACTACCTGGGGAGTGCCAAACCCACTAGACATGCCTAGGCCGCCCAGAACGCATGGCAACACCATGGTCACGCGGTGACCACGCGACGGGCATGCAAGTTTACGCGCTTTGGAGTTGGGGCCCTGGGCCACCGTCCAACCTCAACGTATCACCACCAAACCATGTATTTCTGCTTAAATAGATACTTATGTATCTAGAAATGATTTTAAAAAAATAAATAAAGAGCAAACTAGAAGGCAACTGCAGTTAAAATGTAACCAGTTTCCTTCTGAATCGGTAGAAGTTTGTCTTTTTCACGAGTGGTGGATAAAAGCTTTGGACACCCAACCATTTTGTCAATTGTGCATTAAATATGGCCTAGTATTTTATGAAAATGATTTGGTACAATTGTGCAACAAATATATGGTAGGTCCTTAAAAAAACTCATTTTGGGCACTCGAAAAAAATGGAAAATGAATGTTTTATCCAAAGAAATGAAAACTTCCTTAGGCAACATTGTTTGCCATTCCAATATGCACCCTTGTGCATGATATTAGATCATTTGAACAAACTATGCCATGATGTGGCCATAAGATTGATCATTTGGCTTGAAAGCCATGAATCTCCACACATGATAGCTCATTTCTAAGAACACTTTTATAAAATAATTACTGTTTTACAAGTTTAATATTTTTCCTGGTAACTTGGTCACATGTAATGACGCAATGCGAATGTTTTCTTTGACTTTTTTTTTGATTTTTTTATGCCCACTTCAAAATATGGTCAACACGGCGGGAATGACCGTTCATAGCTAGTGGTTGAATCTTGAAGAACTTCTGATGTTTCTATGATTAAACAGATACTTATGTACCTAGAAATGATTTGTTTTTAAATAAATAACAAACTAAGAGGCAGCTGCAGTTCAAATTTGACCCGCTTCCAGCGGAATCGGCGGAAATTTCTTTTTCATGAGAGGTGGATCAAAGCTTTTAACACCCAACCATTTGGTCAACTATGCATTGAATATGGCCTAGTATTTTAGAAATTTGATTTGGTCCAATTTTGCAACAAATATATGGTAGGTCCTTCACAAAAAAACTCATTTTGGGCACTCGAAAAAAATGGAAAATGAATTTTTCATCCAAAGAAAATGAAACTTCCTTAGGCAACATTGTTTGCCATTCCAATATGCACCCTTGTGCATGATATGAGATCATTTGAACAAACAATGCCATCAGTGTGGTCATAAGATTGATCATTTGGCTTGAAAGCCATGAATCTCCACACATGATAGCTCATTTCTCAGAACACTTTTTAAAACAAATTACTGTATTACAAGTTTGTTATTTTTTCTAGTAACTTGGTCACATGTAATGTAACAATGTTAAGGTTTTCCAATTTATTTATTTTTTTAATTTTTCATGCCCGTTTCAAAATGTTGGCAAAACGGCGGACATGACCGTTCATAGCTAGTGGTTGTATCTTAAAAAAATGATGTTTCTATGAATAAACAGATACTTATGTACCTAGAAATGTTTTTTGAAAATAAATAAAGAACAAACCATGAGGCAGGTGCAGTTCAAATTTGACCCGCTTCCTACTGAATCGGCGGAAATTTGTCTTTTTCACAAGAGGTGGATCAAAGCTTTTAACACCCAACCATTCTGTCAATTGTGCATTAAATGTGTCCTAGTATTTTATAAAATTGATTTGGTCCAATTTTGCAACAAATATATGCTAGGTCCTTCACAAAAAAACTCATTTTGGGCACTCGGAAAATGAAAAATTGATTTCTCATCCAAAGAAAATGAAAACTCTCTTAGGAAACATTGTTTGCCATTCCAAGATGCACCCTTGTGTACAATATGAGATGATTTGAACAAACTACGCCATGAATGTGGACATAAGATTGATCATTTGGCTTGAAAGCCATGAATCTTCACACATCATAGCTCATTTATGAGAACACTTTTTCAAAATAATTACCACATTACAAGTTTATTATTTTTCCTGGTAACTTGGTCACATGTAATGACACAATGCAAAGGTTTTCCAATTTTTTAATTTTTTTTAATTTTTATGCCCGTTTCAAAATGCGGTCAAAATGGCATGGATGACCGCTCCTAGCTAGTAGTTGAATCTTGGAATATTTTTGGTGTTTTTCTTATTAAGGATATACTTATGTACCTAGAATTGATTTTGAAGAAAATAAAGAGCAAACTATGAGGCAGCTGCCGTTCAAATTTGACCCGCTTCCTACTACATCGGCGGAAATTTGTTTTTTTCACCAGAGGTGGACAAAATCTTTTAACACCCAACTATTTGGTTGGTGCATTAAATATGTCCTAGTATTTTATAAAATTGATTTGGTCCAATTTTGCAATAAATATATGGTATGTCCTTCACAAAAAGAACTCATTTTGGGCACTCGGAAAATGAAAAATTGATTTTTCGTCCAAAGAAAATGAAAACTCTCTTAGGCAACATTGTTTGCCATTCCAAGATGCAACCTTGTGAACAATATGAGATCATTTGAACAAACTATGCCATGGATGTGGCCATAAGATTGATCATTTGGCTTGAAAGCCATGAATCTTCACACATGTTAGCTCATTTCTGAGAACACTTTTTCAAAATATTTACCGTATTACAAGTTTATTATTTTTCCTGGTAACTTGGTCACATGTAATGACACAATGCAAAGGTTTTCCAATTTTCTGATTTTTTTGAATTTTTCATGCCCATTTCAAAAATGCGTTCAAAACGGCGGGCATGACCTATCTGAGCTACTGGTTGAACTCAAACTTAGTGATATAGACCCCATCTTTTTATCCTCGATGGCAACAATACAATACGTGCCTTGCTGCCCCTGCTGTCACTGGGAAAGGACACCGCAAGATTGAACCCAAAGCCAAGCACTTCTCCCATTCCAAGAACTATAGATCTAGTAGGCCAAACCAAACCAATAATTCGAAGAGACTTGCAAGGATATTATAATCATACATAAAGAGTTCAGAGAAGGACCAAATATTTCTCATAGATAATCTTGATCATAAACCCACAATTCATCGTATCTCGACAAACACACCGCAAAAAGAGATTACATCGAATAGATCTCCTCGAAGACCGAGGAGAACTTTGTATTGAGATCCAAAGAGAGAGAAGTAGCCATCTAGATACTAGCTATGGACCCGAAGGTCTGTAGTAAACTACTCACAACTCATCGGAGAGGCTGTGGTGTTGATGTAGAAGCCCTCCGTGATCGATGCCCCCTCCGGTGGAGCTCCGGAACAGGCCCCAAGATGGGATCTCATGGGTACAGAAGGTTACGGCGGTGGAATTAGGGTTTCGTGGGGCTCTCCGATAGTTTCAGGGTACGTAGCTATATATAGGAGGAAGAGGGACCTCAGGGGAGCAACAGGGGGCCCACGAGGGTGGGGGCGCGCCCCTACCCTCGTGGCTGCCTCTCTCGCTTCATGGCTTGTACTCCAAGTCTTCTGTGTTGATATCGTTCCAAAAATAACTCCCCCGAAGGTTTCATTCCGTTTGGACTCCGTTTGATATTCCTTTTCTACGAAACACTAAAAGAGGCAAAAAAAAAACAGCAATTTGCACTGGGCCTTGGGTTAGTAGGTTAGTCCCAAAAATAATAGGAAAGTGCATAATAAATCCCATTAAACATCCAAAACAGAATATATAATAGCATGGAACAATAAAAAATTATAGATACGTTGGAGACGTATCAAGCATCCCCAAGCTTAATTCCTTCTTGTCCTCGAGTAGGTAAATGATAAAAACAGAATTTTTGATGTGGAATGCTAACCAACATAATTCTCAATGTAATTTTCTTTATTGTGGCATGAATGTTCAGATCCGAAAGATTTAAGACAAAAGTCTATATTGACATAAGAATAATAATACTTCAAGCATACTAACAAAGCAATCATGTCTTCTCAAAATAACATGGCCAAAGAAAGTTATCCCTATAAAATCATATAGTCTGGTTATTCTCTATCTTCATCACACAAAATATGCAAATCATGCACAACCCCTGTTTCATCCAAGCAGTTGTTTCATACTTCAATTTTTTCAAACTTTTCAACTTTCATGCAATACATGAACGTCAGCCATGGATATAGCACTATAGGTGGAATAGAGTGGTGGTTGTGGAGAAGACAAAAGAGGAAGATAGTCTCACATCAACTAGGCGTATCAATGTGATATGGAGATGGCCACCAATAGATATTAATGTAAGTGAGTAGGGATTGCCATGCAACGGATGCACTAGAGCTATAAGTGTATGAAAACTGAACAAGGGAAACTAAGTGGGTGTGCATCCAACTCGCTTGCTCACGAAGACCTAGGGCATTTTGAGGAAGCCTATCATAGGAATATACAAGCCAAGTTCTATAATGAAAATTCCCACTAGTATATGAAAGTGACAAGTCTAGAGACTCTCTATCATGAAGATCATGGTGCTACTTTGAAGCAGAAGTGTGGAAAAAGGATAGTAACATTGTCCCTTCTCTCTTTTTCTCTCATTTTTTATTTTTCTCTTTTTTTTCTTTGGGCCTTTTCTCCCTTTTTTTCTCTTTCCTTTTTTATAGCCTCTTTTTTTTTCTATCGTCCGGAGTCTCATCCCGACTTGTGGGGGAATCATAGTCTCCATCATCCTTTCCTCACTGGGACAATGCTCTAGTAATGAAGATCATCACACTTTTATTTACTTACAACTCGAAGCTAGAACAAAATATGACTCTATGTGAATGCCTCCGGCGGTGTACCGGGATGTGCAATGAATCAAGAGTGACATGTATGAAAAATTATGAGCGGTGGCTTAGCCACAAATACGATGTCAACTACATGATCATGCATAGCAATATGACAATGATGAAGCGTATCATAGTAAACAGAACGGTGGAAGTTGCATGGTAATATATCTCGGAATGGCTATGGAAATGCCATGATAGGTAGGTATGGTGGCTGTTTTGAGGAAGGTATATGGTGGGTGTATGGTACCGGCAAAAATTGTGCAGTACAAGAGAGGCTAGCAATGGTGGAAGGGTGAGAGGGCGTATAATCCATGGACTCGACATTCGTCATAAAGAATTCACATACTTATTGCAAAAATCTACAAGTCATCAAAACAAAGTACTAAACGCATGCTCCTAGGGGAAGGGTTGGTAGGAGTTAACCATCGCGCGATCCCGACTTCCACATAAAGGATGACAATCAATAAATAAAGCATGCTCCAACTTCATCGCATAATGGTTCACCATACGTAGTTGGGTCTGGAAGATATTCGCGGCACTTAATTCGGTGATAGGCGCCTGATCGGATTTGAAGGGCGCGGTTACGCGCAATTCGGAATTAGAGATGGAGTTGAGCCCCGGGTTTCGGTAACACATACCCCGCCCGAGTTGGGTCCGTGTGTGGCTCCAATGCCGTAGAGTCTGCGGGTCCTGTGGTGGGGTTGAGCTTCCCAGCTTCGGGCGACGCGGTTTGTTCTGGATCTAGGGCCAGAACTGTTGCAGGTGCTATTTCTTGATCCGATGACAGAGTTAGGTCATGATTGTCGTGGTGACAGAGAAAGTGTTGGGGAACGTAGTATTTTAAAATTTTCCTACGATATCACAAGATCTATCTACTAGATGCATAGCAACGAGAGGGGAGAGTGTGTCCACATACCCTCGTAGACCGGGAGTGGAAGCGTCTAGTGATGCGGTTGATGTAGTCAAACTTTCTTCGCGATCCAACCGATCAAGCACCGAACGTACGGAGCCTCCGCGTTCAGCACACGTTCAGCTTGATGACGTACCACGAGATCTTGATCCAGTAGAACCTCGTGGGAGAGTTTCATCAGCACGACGGCGTGGTGACGGAGACGATGAAGCTGCTGGCGCAGGGCTTCGGCTAAGCACTTCAACGGTATGAACGAGGTGTGTTTCTGTGGAGAGGGGCACCTCACACGGTTGGGAGAGATCAACCGATCAACTTGTGTGTCTATGGGGTGCCTCTACCCCCGTATATAAAGGAGGAGGGGAGGGGAGGGGCCGGCCCTCTCTATGGCGCGCCCTAGGGGAGTCCTACTCCCACCGGGAGTAGGATTCCCCCTTTCCTAGTAGAACTAGGAGCCCTTCCAAGTAGTAGGAATATGAGAGAATGAAAGGGAAAAGAGAAGAGAAGGAAGGAGGTGGCGCAGCCCCTCCCCCTAGTCCAATTCGGACTAAGCCTTGGGGAGGGCGCAGCCTCCTCTCTCTCTTCCCCCTAAAGCCCAATAAGGCCCATATACTCCCCGGCAAATTCCCGTAACTCTCCGGTACTCCGAAAAATACCCGAATCACTCGGAACCTTTCCGATGTCCGAATATAGTCATCCAATATATCGATCTTTATGTCTCGACCATTTCGAGACTCCTCGTCAAGTCCCCGATCTCATCCGGGACTCCGAACTACCTTCGGTACATCGAAACACATAAACTCATAATACGATCATCATCAAACGTTAAGCGTGCGGACCCTACGGGTTCGAGAACTATGTAGACATGACCGAGACTCATCTCCGATCAATAACCAATAGCGGAACCTGGATACTCATATTGGCTCCTACGTATTCTACGAAGATCTTTATCGGTCAAACCGCATAACAACATACGTTGTTCCCTTTGTCATCGGTATGTTACTTGCCCGAGATTCGATCGTCGGTATCACCATACCTAGTTAATCTCGTTACCGTCAAGTCTCCTTACTCGTTCTGTAATACATCATCTCGTGACTAACTCATTAGTCATTTGCTTGCAAGGCTTATTATGATGTGTATTACCGAGAGGGCCCAGAGATACCTCTCCGACACACAGAGTGACAAATCATATTCTTGATCTATGCCAACACCACGAACACCTTCGGAGACACCTGTAGAGCATTTTTATAATCACCCAGTTACGTTGTGACATTTGATAGCACACAAGGTGTTCCTCCGGTATTCGGGAGTTGCATAATCTCATAGTCATAGGAACATGTATAAGTCATGAAGAAAGCAATAACAGTAAAACTAAACGATCATAGTGCTAAGCTAACAGATGGGTGAAAGTGTTGTATATTGACTAGAGGGGGGTGAATAGGCGATTTTTAGGAAAGACTTCAAAACATGAAAGTTTAGAAGACAAACAATAGAACCGATCCTATTTATATGCAGCGGAAGTTAGACTACACTAGACAAGCCATAGTCAAGTATTCAATAAAGTGAAAGCACGAAGACTAATAGGAGCTAGGCAGTATGGATCAGGATGGAAGATTGTATGAAGCCAATCAGAACAAGTGTCGCACAGTGAAGTCAAACAGATAAGGCAAGCAGGCAATGACTTCACAAAGAGAGACAGTAAGTAAAGAGAAGGAAAGGATAGAACCAGTAGCTTGGGGAAGACAGTGATTTGTTAGACCAGTTCCAGTTGCTGTGACAACTGTACGTCTGGTTAGGGAGGCTGAGATTTAACTCAGAAGACCGCGTCTTCACCTTATTCCCCTTGAGCTAAGGACACCTAGTCCTTGCACAATCACTCTGGTAAGTCTTCAAGGTAGACTTCCAAACCTTCACAGACTTCGTTCACCGGCGATCCACAATGACTCTTGGACGCTCAGAACACGACGCCTAACCGGCTGGAGGAAACACAGTCCTCAAGTGTAACAAGTCTTCAGGTCACACAGACAGAAAGACTTCAGTGATGCCTAACACTCTTTGGCTATGGGTGTTTGGGCTTTGTCCTCGCAAGGACCTCTCTCTCAAATGCTTTGGAGGTGGGTTGCTCTCAAACGACAAAAGCCGTGTAATAACTCTGAGCAGCCACCAATTTATGGTGTAGGGGGTGGGCTATTTATAGCCACTGGGCAACCCGACCTGATTTGTCCAAAGTAACCCTAGGTCACTAAGGAACTGACACGTGTTCCAATAGTCAGATTTCAAACACACACGACAACTTTACTTGGGCTACAAGTAAAGCTGACTCATCCAGCTCTGGATAAGATTTTCTCTCATTGTCTTCGCTCGAAGACATAGGATTTGGTTGAGCATCACTTCAGTCACTCTGACTTTGTTCCCCACTTAACAGTACGGTGGTTCATATGACTCAACAAAGAAGAAAAGGAAACAACGAAACATCTAAGTCTTCGCACTCCATAGTCTTCACACAATGTCTTCTCTTGTCATAGTCTTCAATATGACTATCTTCATATACCACCATTGTCGTCAATGTCTTCATACATTTTTAGGGGTCATCTCCGGTAGGTAAACCGAATCAATGAGGGACTACTACCTGTGTTATCCTACAATTCTCACAAACACATTAGTCCCTCAACCAGGTTTGTCGTCAATACTCCAAAACGAACTAGGGGTGGCACTAGATGCACTTACAATCTCCCCCTTTTTGGTGATTGATGACAAACTGGTTGAAGTTTTCAACGGGGGCAAAAGTATGTGAAATTGTAAAGGATAAAGGTATTGTCATCATAAGTAGCAAAAGGCTCCCCCTGAAGATATGTGTATAATTGATTTGCTTTTGAATGCAAATGCACATGGCAGGTTGTACTTGTGGAGATCATCTTCAACTTATGAAGACAATTCATCATGCACAATTGATATTTCGAATATAATGATATGCATAATGAGAAATGGATGTCTGCAAAATGAATAAGTGCGGAATATATCGTAGCACATGCAGAACTTATCATCGCATTATAGAGTACCAGAAAACGTAGCAGACGACCATCAAGTTTAAGTGTTACAACTCAAAGAACCAAATGTAGCAAAAACGAGAGTTGTAAACACCAGGCAAAATATAAAGCACCCGCCCATATGGACCCGCTTGAAGACTATCAACTCATATGCTTCTCCCCCTTTTGTGAGTAAGGACAAAAAAGGTTTGAAGACATAGAGCCTCTACTCGTTCCCAGTTGGAGCTGGAGAAGATGTAGGGTCGGCGTTGGTGTTTGCCAGTGCATAAGTAGTTGGTGCAGTGTCGACATGTGCTGAAGGAGGAGGCGGTGAGGTAGCATCATCTTGATCATCTATCACCCTAGCATCCACCGTTGCAGCGGAGGAGGAATAGTCAGAGTCTTCAAGAGACGGAGTTCGACGCAAAACATCATTCCTTGGGGGAGTGTGGTCAAACTTGAATCTTTCAGTGAAGCCATCGTCGTGAAGATCTGCTTCAGCACTCACCAATGTCAAAATCTTCCATGACCTCCGACAGGTTTCATGAGCAACAAAGGCATTCTTGGTGGCAAGGTTGCGAATGCGATTGACGTCCACCAAAAGGCTTTGCATCTGCCACTTCAACCAGTAGTGATGCTTATCCTGTTTCTGATGTAAGGCAACGAGAAGCGCTCGGTCATTGAGAACACGAGATCGCTTTCGAGGCCTTTGGGCAATGGTGCTCTCAGTAGCTTCAGTCTCTGCATGGTGAGGTACGCGAGTACGTCCATCCAGAGGATAAACACGAGTGACTGCTGGAATTCCTTCGATGGGCTGAGTGAAGCTTTGGTGATCAGTGTTGTGAAGACAAACAAGCTCTTTGGCAGGTTCTTGGTATATGGCTTCAGCTGACATATCAACCTCTGGCAAGAATATGTGATGTTTGTGAGCAGAAGGCTGATAGTTGATGGTAGAATGAAGCTTGATGAGGTGCATGATCCATGGAGCGTAGAACTTAAGTCCAAGGAGATCAGAGCCTGATACAGCCAACTGCCTGATAAAGAAGTCTTGAGCGTTGAAGCTGATGCCATTGAATATATAGAAGACCAATGTCTTCATTATTCCCTCAAGCTTGGCTGATGAAGAGTGTCCTTTGACAAGCCATAGAGTTTGCCTGCTGATATGATATATGATGCGTGGAAGATACTCAAGGTCTTCAACAAAGAACTCCTTTGGGTACTCAGCATCTAATGGCAAAGGCTTCATCATGCTCAGCATTTGGCTCATGTTGGGCTTTGGCTTCTGGAAGATACTCTCCAAAGCTTCGCAGTGTCGCTGACAACCAGGTTCATATAGTTCTCCTGGAGTGAGCATGCCTGTTAGCTCAATGAGGTCAAAGGCTTTGGCTTCATGATGGACATTTCCTATCATCCACTCAAGGACCCATGTCTTTTGATCCCTGCTGTAGCCGCGAATGTGGAGGGTTGCATAGAATTGCAAAAGCAGCTCTTCATTCCAGTGCTCTTTATCAGTCACAAAGTTCAGCAGGCCAGCATCACGGAAGCAATCAAGAGCTTCCTCAAGACAGGGTAATCCAGTAGTGGCTTCAGTGTCAAGACGCATATGTGGGAAGATGCGCCCTTGATCATAGAGAACTCATGAGTAATAACTGCGTTGTTGATGGCTCCAGTACCTATCTGATGAAATCCTTGGTTTGGAGCATGGGTTCTTGGTGCTATCAAAGAAAGTGTTGTGCGCAATGAAGCCATTAGCATTGAAGGACCCTGGCGAAGTGGCAGTAACTGGGAACCTTGGCAGTCTTGGCTTGGGCTTCTAAACCTGAGGCCTGTGCTTGACGTGGTAATCAAATTGAGGACCAGCAGCAGGCGGACCAGCAGTAGGCGGAGGAACCAGAATAGGTCATTTGACAGAGATGAGTTGGTCATCTTTGTCGTATGCTTGCTCGATAGTATGGGGCCTTGGAGGCGGAACAGGAGCAGCGCATTGGCTTCGGGCTGCTGAGTGGCGTTAGGTGCAGCACTGGCTTCAGGTGCCATCACTTTAGGCACCACATTGACTTCAGGTGCCACATTAGCTTCAGCCATGACAATGTCATTGGCGTCAGTGTTGGTGTTGGTGGCAGCCTCAGAATTAGTAACCTCCACTTCAGGAGCTGGAGGGTCGGACACGTTCTCCTCGAGAACAGGGGGTGTGGCAACACATGCTTCTTCTTCTCTTGGTTGTTCTTCATCGGCTGATGCAGCCGAAATGTCTTCAGCCGCTTTGGCTTCAAACTCAGGGAGGTTCACAGTAGGAGAGGCTTCAGGAACATATTGTTGCTCATCTCCTTCTGGAACACTTGATGGAGCAACTTGAGGCCTTGGTCCTTTGCGAAGCCTGCAGAATGCTGGCGACGCTTGTGGAGATGGAGTTGGTTGGGCCTGAAAGTCTTCGTCTTCAAGCACCGAACTGGTGACTTGAGTTGGGGCGTAACTGGTGATTGTTGTGGGTGATCAGCCCATGAGTCATCCTGAGCAATTGGCGTCAATGGACGACCAATGCTGATGCGTTCGTTGTTCGTGAGAACAGGCGATGATACCACATTGTATTCGATCTGAGGAAGGACTTCATCATCTTCAACATTGTCGTGAGGACCAATGTCTTCAGCTGCGGTGGGGTCAACAACTGGAATGTCTTCAGGAGCCCCTGTGGTAGCAGGCTCATGAATAGTCATCCGACGTTCTTGGTGTGCAGATGCAGGATGAGCAACAGAGAATGGCTCGATGACAAGGGGCTCTGAGGGAGCAGCCTGGACCTTCTTGATCTTGCGCTTGTTGGTGGGTGGAGCTTCATCATTGGTGTTCTTAGTTTTGCGCTTGCGCGCTTTAGCTTCAGCCACCTTTGTCTTCTTAAGCTCTGGAGCAACTGTGCTGACCTTAGGCTTCGTGCCTGTCATGCTGGCAGGGAAGACAATGCGAGGTTCTTCCTGCCTTGATTCTTCAGCGGGGGCTACAGTTGGCTTGTTCTTCTTTGCAGCCATGCTGGGGTCGATGCCAGGACGCCCAAGGGCCTTGCACTTTTCAGCTCCATTGTAAGCTTGAACACACTTGGCAGCCAAGGCCTTGATGCGCTCACGAGAACCTTTAGCTTCTTCACGCCTCTTGTGAAAGGCTTCCTTGAGCTCATGCATCATGACTTTGAAATTCTGGATATCCTCGATGCTGAGCTTGGCCATGTGCTTCTTAAACTGAGCCTTTTCATAGTCAATCTTTTGCTTCAGCTCAACAATTCTCTGAGCAAGAGCTAGCTCAGAAGCAATGGCGTCATTGAAGGAGACGCTTAGGCCAACTGGAAGTTGCAGATCGTCAAAGCTGAGATTGGCGGTGTCAAACCACTCATCAATGAAGTTGTTCAATACCTCCACGTCAACGAGGGGCAAATCATTGAAGATTTCTGCATCTTGCTTGCTCTTGATCAATTGCTCAAGAGCGTCATCAGCTAGATCTTCATCACTTGATAGATCAATGGCTTCATTTGCGTTCTTCAGAACAACATTAGGAGTCAGGGCTGGACTGGGGTTGTGCAAGGGCTTCTTCTTTAGCTGCTTGCTCTTGGAGATGCGGGAGTGCTCTTCAGATTGCACACTTGGTGCAGGTGGAGCAGTGGCCAAAGGCTTCACTCTTGAAGCTGTTGGTGGAGTGGTCTTCGAAGCCTTGGATTTCTTCTTCTTCTTTGGCTTCGGAGATGCAGGCGCTTCATCAGAGTTAGCGTCGTCTGCAGGTTGATCCACATCCGCCCCTTGAACCCTTATGTGAGAAATCAGACCTTCTAAGTTGTAGAAGGGCCCAACAAGGTTTGGTTCAGCTTCGCGTGTGCCATCGGCACGAGGCACAGAGGGGCCAGGATTGAAGTCTAATCCCCAAGACTTCTTGTTTTCCTTGGCCGAGTTCTTGGCATACTAAAGATTGCGCTTGAACAGATTGTCGTCGCGACACCATAGCAGTGATGATGGGTCGGCATCTGCTGGTTGTGGCCCTCAGACCATGCAAGGATAGAAGCCTTGAGCAATGGCTTCAGCTTGGGTCCTGGGAGTAAGATTTTTGTACAAAATGTCCCCCCATGGTCGCTTGATGGCATTCTTCTCAGCATACTCCTGGGTCACAAACTTGTACTTGAACAACTGTTCTACCCAATATCTTCGAATCCATTGGATTCGAATCTTCCTCTAATTGTAGTCCTCCTCTGGACCAGTCTTGTACATTTCATGGAGGTCAGAAGGCAAATCTATGGAGGTGTTTCCACGGAGCTGTCTGCCACCCTTCCTAACAAATTTTTCAGTTGCCATTGGGTTCAACCTGAAAGGCTTCAAACTGAAAGGCTTCCGTCTGTTGGTCAGACAGAAACTGGCTTCGGGAGAGTTGATGTGATGCTGTAAAAATTCTGCAAATGAATGCAGACTATGAGAACCAAGGGATTCTCCCACGGACATGTACCTGTGACAGCATTAGAGATGTGAGGGAAGGGGAAGAGGTCATATGCATTCTCAGAAGATTTTGATGATAAATCAGTTTAGAAGACTTTGACCTCATAGAGCGAAGACATTCACTTATATGTTGAGAGTTGGTTCCAGATTTGTTCGAATCCAAGAATAGGTACAAGTGAGGAATCTAACTACGTTTGAAGCATAAGTGAATATACTAGGCATAGTATGAGATGCAGACAGGATAGATCCAAATATGTGGAGGCAGAAACTTCTTATGGTGAAAAAGATGAATCTATTGGATCAAGAAGATGGTAAAAAGAGAGTTTTAATTTACCACACGATGAACTGCTAGACGGAGAAGAAGTGGATGCCGAACAGTTCGATCTTCCGTGCCCTAACTTGGCGACGGAGGACACCTACGGCGGCGGCGGAGAAGATGATGTCCGCGGCCAGCGTGAAGACGGCACCGACGAGGTCGCGGCAGCGAAGCGCTTCGTCGCCGGCGTCGTCGAGAGCTAGCGGAGGCGCTAGGGTTGGTCGAGGTGGTAGAAGAGTTTTTCACCGTGATGGGACAGACATTTATAAGGATGGGAGACGGCAGAGCGCAATTACGCAGGTGCCCCTGGCGGTTCACATCTGAGGGACACGTGGCGGACATTTAACACATTGGGAGTTGTCCCACGATACCACGCACGCCTGGACTGTCGGGGTGGTCGTTCCGGCTTCTCCGGGTTTCAGGCATAAAGGATTGAGCATTAAAAACAGATTTATAGTTTGTCTCTGTATCTTCTGCTGTCAAGGATGCAGAGAATACATTCGACGGTTCCAACAGAATGCATATGATTTGGATAGATAGAGTTTGAGGTGAGAAAGCATAGAGAGGTTAGGGTCCGATCACATTCACTTAGTTCAAAAGATTCAAATAAGAAGACATAGCTATAAGTGAATGTTGTAGAGGACAGAACACAAGTCTATATATATGTCCTATATGAAGATAAATCAAATGCGAAGATTTTGCAAATGTAACGCCAAGAGAAACACTTCAAATAAAGATTTGGTGGTGGCGTTACCCACCGTATAGGAAATATTAGACCCAGACACATCGCACAATTATCGTGGCGCTCCGAAGTCAAATTCTGCGTTAATGTATTCACACTCAGAATGTAAGTCTTCATTGGTTGAAGACATACGTTACTTCATGTGTTGCACATCTAAGTCATCAACATGCATAAGTGTTAGGATGTGTGCCTGATTACAGGACATTTGAGGATTCTAAGATATTTAGCTCACACCGCAACTTGCAAAACCTTTTCTCATCCAAGGGCTTTGTGAAGATATCTGCCAGCTGCTCTTCAGTGTTGACGTGTATGATATCAATATCTTCCTTCATGACATGATCTCTGAGAAAGTGAGGACGAATTTCAATGTGCTTTGTCTTCGAGTGCTGAACTAGGTTGTTGGCAATCTTGATGGCATTTTCATTATCGCAATAGAGTGGCACATGCTTCAGATGAACACCATAGTCCTTGAGTGTTTGCTTCATCCAGAGAAGCTGAGCGCAGCAAGATCCAGCACCAATGTATTCAGATTCAGCTGTGGAGAGTGATACACAATTCTGCTTCTTTGAAGACCAATAGACAAGTGATCGTCCCAGAAAGTGACATGTGCCTGATGTAGACTTGCGATCAACTTTATCACCAGCATAATCAACATCTGAGAATCCAACTAGATCAAACTCTGAGCCCTTTGGATACCATAATCCTAGTGTTGGGGTGTAAGCCAAATATCGAAGAATTCGCTTCACAGCTAAGTAATGCGATTCCTTTGGTGCCGCTTGGAATCGAGCACACATGCAAACACTAAGCATAATATCTAGCCTAGATGCACATAAATAAAGTAAAGAGCCAATCATGGAGCGGTATACTTTTTGATCGAAATCTTTACCATTGGCGTCGGGACTCAGATGACTTTTAGTTGGCATAGGCGTCGTGTATCCTTTGCAGTCTTGCATACCAAACTTCTTCAGGCAATCTTTGAGGTATTTCTCTTGAGATATGAAGATGCCATTGCTTTGCTAACGAATTTGAAGACCAAGGAAGAACTTCAGCTCACCCATCATTGACATCTGATATTGCTCTTGCATCATGTGACCGAACTCATCACTGTATCTTTTGTCAGTGCAGCCGAAGATAATGTCGTCCACATAGATTTGGCAAACAAACAGTTCACCATCATATGTCTTCGTGAAGATTGTGGGATCCAGGGAACCAGGTTTGAAGCCTTTGCTCTTCAGGAAGTCTTTGAGTGTGTCGTACCAAGCTCGAGGGGTTTGTTTGAGGCCATACAGTGCCTTGTTGAGCTTGTATACCATATCAGGATGTTTTGGATCGTCAAAGCCAGGTGGTTGCGCAACATACACTTCTTCTTCAATCTTGCCATTGAGAAAAGCACTCTTCACATCCATTTGATACAGAAGGATGTTGTGATGGTTTGCATAGGCTAGCAGTATGCGAATAGCTTCAAGCCTAGTTAGAGGAGCAAATGTTTCATCGAAGTCAATCCCTTCTTTCTGAGTGTATCCTTGAGCAACGAGATGAGCTTTGTTTCTGACAACTTGACCATGCTCATCTTGCTTGTTGCGATATATCCATTTTGTGCCTATTATGTTGTGCTTGCGGGGGTCAGGACGCTTGACAAGTTCCCATACGTTGTTCAGCTCAAACTGTTGAAGCTCTTCTTGCATGGCTTGAATCCATTCAGGTTCCGTGAAGGCTTCAGCAACTTTCTTGGGTTCAGATATTGAGACAAATGCAAAGTGCCCACAGAAATTTGCTAGCTATGTTGCTCTTGAATGAGTGAGTGGACCAGGTGCATTTATGCTGTCAATTATCTTCTCAACTTGTACTTCATTTGCAACACGAGGATGAGTTGGACGAAGATTTTGCTCTTGCTGGTCATTGTTATCATCAGGAGGATTGTCTTCAGGCTGAGCATTGTCTTCAGGTTGTTTGGGAGCAGAAATGATGAGTTCCTCGTCAGGCTGTGCTTTAGAAGGCATGATTTCACCTGTTCCCATTAGCTTGATAGATTCACTAGGTGGAGCTGCATCCAACACATTTGGCAGGAACTCTCTTTGTGAGCCATTTGTTTCATCAAACCGCACATCCACAGTTTCAACCACTTTATAGAGAAAGATGTTGAAGACTCTATATGAGTGTGAGTCCTTTCCATAGCCGAGCATGAAACCTTCATGTGCTTTTGGTGCAAACTTTCATTTGTGATGTGGATCCTTGATCCAGCACTTAGCTCCAAATACCTTGAAGTAACTGACAGTTGGCTTCTTGCCAGTAAGGAGTTCATAGGACGTTTTCTTCAGAAGCTTGTGAAGATAAACACGGTTGATGATATGGCATGCAGTATCAATAGCTTCGGGCCAGAACTTTCTTGGTTTCTTGTATTCATCGAGCATTGTTCGAGCCATGTCAATTAGGGTTCTGTTCTTGCGCTCTACGATGCCATTCTACTGAGGTGTGTACGGAGCTGAGAACTCATGAGTGATTCCCATTGTATCCAGATAAAGATCGAGGCCGGTATTCTTGAAGTCAGTTCCATTGTCACTTCTGATATGCTTGATCTTGATGCCATAGTTGTTCATGGCACGGTTGGCGAAGCGTCTGAAGACATCTTGCACTTCAGTCTTGTAGAGAATTATATGCACCCATGTGTATCTTGAATAATCATCAACAATGACGAAGCCATAGAGACAAGCTGTGGTGGTGAACGTGGAGTAGTGAGTAGGGCCAAATAAGTCCATGTGAAGCAGATCAAAGGGTTTGGATGTCGTCATGATTGCCCTCGAGGGATGCTTGGCCCTAGTCATCTTCCCAGCTTCGCAGGCACCACACAGATGATCTTTCTTGAACTTGACGCCCTCGATGCCTACGACGTGCTTCTTCTTTGCGAGAGTGTGCAAGTTCCTCATGCCGGCATGTCCTAGCCTCCCATGCCAGACCCAGCACTCTGAAGCTTTTGCTAGAAGACATACGGCCATCCACGGTCCTACTGAGAAATCTACCATATACAAGTCACCTTTCCGATATCCTTCAAAGACAAGAGACTTGTCAGATTCCATTAGTACAAGGCATCGATATTTTCCAAATATCACAATCATGTTTAAGTCACAAAGCATTGAAACAGACATTAAGTTGAAACCAAGGGATTCAACCAGCATGACTTTATCCATGTGCTGATCCCTTGAGATTGCAACTCTACCTAGACCCAATACCTTGCTTTTACCAGTGTCAGCAAATGTGATGTGACTCTTGTCAGATGGACGTAAGGTTGAGTCCATAAGAAGACTTCGATCTCCAGTCATATGATTCGTGCATCCGCTGTCCATAATCCATTCTAAAGTCGTTGGTGTCATACCTTACAGTACAGTTAGGGGGATAGGCTTCACCAATAGTCAATGTGAAGCATAAACATTTGACGTACAAGCGAATTATGAAAGCTTAGATCCAAGTTAGGACTAATAGGATGATTGGCAAGTGATTCAGGAACAAAATACATAGTAAGACCATTTGGGCATTTGATCTTGCGCCCTACAAATTGTTTTAGGTCCCCAGCAATAGCATCAAACGCCTTTGATTTTCGGCTGGAGACCTTTCCCTGCAAGAGAAAATTAATTTTTCTTAACCCCCCACATCTTCAGGGGTGGCTTAGAAGCAATGAGTCTAAGAGCAGCATTTGAGAATTTTGGCTTTGGAGCCCTAGCAAATAGTCTTGCAGTAAGAGAATAATACTCATAAGAATAAGCAGAAAAGTTCTTTGTTTTGTGAATATAGCGGTTTGAGGAAACACGCTCATATTCATGGGTCTGAGTATAATTTCCCCGCAAAACATTTGCGTTAGGGTGACTCAGGTGAGTCATCTGTCTGTATGAAGCCTTAGGACCGTATGAAGCCTTTGGTATGGGGTTTGTCTTCTTCTGAGGAGGTGTCATGATGACATTTACTGGAAGCTTTTCAAGAAAACCTTTGGGAACCCAGACCTTCTTCATAGGTGGCCCGTTCCTGCAGTTAGTACCAATATACCTGGCAAACACTTCACCATTCTGATTCTTAAACAGTTTATAGTTTGCATCAAAGGATTCATCAATGATAATAGGATTAGCACAACTGAAGCCAGATAAGGTAGACGGATCCACTGGAGGTTCCTTTGCAGCAACCCAGGTGGCTTCGGGGTACTGCTCAGGCTTCCAGTATGAACCATCAACATTCATTTTCCTCTCGAACCCTACACCCTCTTTCCTAGGGTTTCGGTTCAGAATCAGCTTTTTGAGGACATCACATAAAGTCTGATGCCCTTTGAGGCTTTTGCACATCCCTGTTTCAAGCAAAGTCTTCAACCTAGCATTTTCATCAGCAATAGTAGTGGTATCCTCAGCAGAGGGGTTAGTTACCACATCAGCAGTTGAAGATATTGCGACAGTGGTAGCAGTAGAACATTCAGCAACAGATGCAGCATTATCACACTCAATGCACTTTAGACAGGGTGGTTCAAATCCTTCCTGAGCGGAGCTAATATATTGAGCACGGAGTGACTCATTTTCTTTTTGAAGATCTTCATGAGCCGCTTTCAATTTCTCAAGATCTCGCTTCCTTTGAAGATAATCGTGGGAAAGCTTTTCATGAGTTTTTGAGAGCGATTCATTAAGACTCTCAAGTTCTTCGTACTTAACATGAAGATTTTTTATGTCTTCAATTAAGGACTGAGAACAGGTCATTTTCGCGTCCAACAGGTCATCGCTTTTATCTAACAGTTTTTGAATATGTTCCATAGCTTTTTGTTGTTCAATGGCAATTTTAGCAAGTGTTTTGTAGCTAGGTTTGGATTCACAATCTGAGTCATCTTCACTGGATTTTTGAAAGTAAGCATCGCGTGATTTTACCTTGGCACCGCGTGCCATGAAGCAGTAGGTGGGAGCAGAGTCGTCGTTCTCATTATCATTAGTGTTGGTGACGGAGCCATTGTCTTCAGTGTTGAAGATGGACTTGGCAACGTAGGCTGTGGCTAGAGCCAGACTTGCAGCACCAGAATCAGACTCCTCCTCAGACTCAACCTCTGCTTCTTCTAAAGCAGACTCCTCCTCTGAATCCATCTCCTTGCCAACAATGCACGAGCCTTGCCAGATGAATTCTTCTTGTGTGATGAAGACTTCGATGAAGACTTGGAAGAAAACTTTGAGGACTTCTTCTTTTTCTTGTCATCAGAATCATATTCCTTGCTCTTCTTCTTCTTCTTCTCATTGTCCCATTGAGGACATTCAGAGATGTAATGACCAGGTTTCTTGCACTTATGACATGTTCTCTTCTTGTAGTCATGGGTAGAAGCTTCATCATTTCTTGAGCTGGATCGTGAAGACTTTCTGAAGCCTTTCTTCCTAGTGAATTTCTAGAACTTCTTCACAAGCATGGCAAGCTCCTTTCCAATGTCTTCAAGATCATCAGAGCTGCAGTCAGATTCTTCTTCAGATGAGGAAGCATCCTTTGCCTCCAAAGTGCGAGATCGGCCATAGTTGGGACCATAGATGTCACGTTTCTCAGATAGCTGGAACTCATGTGTGTTGAGCCTCTCAAGTATGTTAGACGGATTGAAAGTCTTGAAGTCAGGGCGTTCTTGAATCATCAGGGCAAGGATGTCAAATGAGCTGTCAAGTGATCTCAGTGGCATCTTGACGATTTCATGCTTGGTGATCTCAGTGGTGCCAAGTGCCTGAAGCTCATTTGTGATGTCATTGAGGCGATCGAATGTGTGTGGATATTCTCATTGTCGTGTCTCTTGAAGTGATTGAAGAGGTTGCGAAGGACACTGATTCTTTGATCTCTCTGGGTTGAGACGCCTTCGTTGACCTTAGAGAGCCAGTCCCAGACTTCCTTCGACGTTTCCAGAGCACTCGCACGACCATACTGTCCTTTGGTCAGATGACCACAGATGATATTCTTGGCAGTGGAATCCAGTTGGACGAGCTTCTTGACATCACCAGGGGTGAGACCTTCACCAGTCTTGGGAACGCCATTCTTGACGACAAACCAGAGGTCCACGTCAATGGCTTCAAGATGCATGCACAACTTGTTCTTCCAGTAGGGGTATTCAGTGCCATCGAAGACAGGGCACGCAACGGAAACTTTGATTATTCCTGCAGTCGACATAGCTAAAACTCCAGGTGGTTAAACCGAATCACACAGAACAAGGGAGTACCTTGCTCTGATACCAATTGAAAGTGTTGTATATTGACTAGAGGGGGGTGAATAGGCGATTTTTAATGAAAGACTTCAAAACATGAAAGTTTAGAAGACAAACAATAGAACTGATCCTCTTTATATGCAGCGGAAGTTAGACTACACTAGACAAGCCATAGTCAAGTATTCAATAAAGTGAAAGCATGAAGACTAATAGCAGCTAGGCAGTATGGATCAGGATGGAAGATTGTATGAAGCCAATCAGAACAAGTAGTCACACAGTGAAGTCAAACAGATAAGGCAAGCAGGCAATGACTTCACAAAGAGAGACAATAAGTAAAGAGAAGGAAAGGATAGAACCAGTAGCTTGGGGAAGATAGTGATTTGTTAGACCAATTCCAGTTGTTGTGACAACTGTACGTCTGGTTAGGGAGGCTGAGATTTAACTCAGAAGACCGCGTCTTCACCTTATTCCCCTGGAGCTAAGGACACCTTGTCCTCGCCCAATCATTGTGGTAAGTCTTCAACGTATACTTCCAAACCTTCACAGACTTCGTTCACCGGCGATCCACAATGACTCTTGGATGCTCATAACGCGACGCCTAACCGGCTGGAGGAAACACAGTCCTCAAGTGTAACAAGTCTTTAGGTCACACAGACAAAAAGACTTCAGTGATGCCTAACACTCTTTGGCTCTGGGTGTTTGGGCTTTGTCCTCGCAAGGATCTCTCTCTCTCAAATGCTTCGGAGGTGGGTTGCTCTCAAACGACAAAAGCCGTGTAATAACTCTGAGCAGCCACCAATTTATGGTGTAGGGGGTGGGCTATTTATAGCCACTGGGTAACCCGACCTGATTTGTCCGAAGTGACCCTGGGTCACTAAGTAACTGACACGTGTTCCAACGGTCAGATTTCAAACACACATGGCAACTTTACTTGGGCTGCAAGTAAAGCTGATTCATCCAGCTCTGGATAAGAGTTGCTCTCATTGTCTTTGCTCGAAGACATAGGATTTGGTTGAGCATCACTTCAGTCACTCTGACTTTCTTCACTTGGACCCCACTTAACAGTATGGTGGTTCCTATGACTCAACAAAGAAGAAAAGGAAACAACGAAACATCTAAGTCTTCGCGCTCCATAGTCTTCACACAATGTTTTCTCTTGTCATAGTCTTCAATATGACTATCTTCATATACCACCATTGTCGTCAATGTCTTCATACATTTTTAGGGGTCATCTCCGGTAGGTAAACCAAATCAATGAGGGACTACTACATGTGTTATCCTAAAATTCTCACAAACACATTAGTCCCTCAACCAGGTTTGTCGTCAATACTCCAAAACCAACTAGGGGTGGCATTAGATGCTCTTACAATGGGTCTAGTTCATCACATCATTCTCCTAATGATGTGATCTCGTTGATCAAATGACAACTCATGTCTATGGTTAGGAAACATAACCATCTTTGATCAATGAGCTAGTCTAGTAGAGGCATACTAGGGACACTCTGCTTTGTCTATGTATTCACACATGTAATAAGTTTCCGGTTAATACAATTCTAGCATGAATGTTAAACATTTCTCAGGATATAAGGAAATAAATAATAACGTTATTATTGCCTCTAGGGCATATTTCCTTCAGTCTTCCACTTGCACTAGAGTCAATAATCTAGTTCACATCTCCATGTGATTTAATACCGATAGTTCACATAGTTATATGAATAACACCCATTGTTCACATCGCCATGTGACCAACATCCAAAGGGTTTACTAGAGTCAATAATCTAGTTCACATCGCTATGTGATTAACACCCAAGAGTAATAAGGTGTGATCATGTTTTGCTTGTGAGAGAAGTTTAGTCAACGGGTCTGTTACATACAGATCCGTATGTATTTCGCAAATTTCTATGTCTACAATGCTCTGCATGGAGCTACTCTAGCTAATTGCTCCCACTTCCAATATGCATCCAGATTGATACTTAGAGTCATCTAGAATAGTGTAAAGCTTGCATCGGTGTAACTCTTTACGACGAACTCTTTATCACCTCCATAATCGAGAAAACATTTCCTTAGTCATCCAGTAACTAAGGATAATTTTGATCGTTGTCCAGTGATCTACTCCTGGATCACTTTTGTACCTCCTTGCCAAACTCATGGTAAGGTACACAACAGCTTTGGTACACAACATGGCATACTTTATAGAACCTATGGCTGAGGCATAGGGAATGATTTTCATTCTTTCTCTATCTTCTGCCGAGGTCGGGCTTTGAGTCTTACTCAACTTCATACCTTACAACTCAGGCAAGAACTCCTTCTCTGACTGATCCATTTTGGACTACTTCAAAAACTTGTCAAGGTATGTACTCATTGAAAAAACTTATGAAGCGTCTCAATCTATCTCTATAGATCTTGAGGCTCAATATGTAAGCAGCTTTACCAGGGTTTTCTTTGAAAAACTCCTTTCAAACACTCCTTTATGCTTTCCAGAAAATTCTACATCATTTCTGATCGACAATATGTCATTCACATATACTTAATTATCAGAAAGGCTGTAGTGCTCCCACTCACTTTCTTGTAAATACAGGCTTCACCGCAAGTCTGTATAAAACTGTATTATTTGATCAACTTATCAAAGCGTATATTCCAACTCTCAGATGCTTGCACCAGTCCATAGATGGATCGCTAGAGCTTGCACACTTTGTTAGCACCTTTAGGATCGACCAAACCCTTTGGTTGCATCATATACAACTCTTCTTTAAGATATCCATTCAGGAATGCAGTTTTGACATCCATTTGCCAGATTTCATAATCATAAAATGCGGCAATTGTTAACATGATTCGGACAGACTTAAGCATCACTACGAGTTAGAAAATCTCATCGTAGTCAACTCCTTGAACTTGTCGAAAACCTTTCACAACAAGTCGAGCTTTGTAAACAGTAACATTATCGTCAGCATTGGTCTTCCTCTTGAAGATCCATTTATTTTTTATGGCTTGCCGATCATCGGGCAAGTCAACCAAAGTCCACACTTTGTTCTCATACATGGATCCCATCTCAGATTTCATGGCCTCAAGCCATTTTGCGGAATCTGGGCTCATCATCGCTTCCTCATAGTTCGTAGGTTCATCATGGTCTAGTAACATGACTTCCAGAACCGGGTTGCCGTACCACTTTGGCGCGGAACGTACTCTAGTTGATCTACAAAGTTCAGCAGTAACTTGATCCAAAGTTTCATGATCATCATCATTAGCTTCCTCACTAATTGGTGAAGGAATCACTGGAACTAGTTTATGTGATGTACTACTTTCCAATTCGGGACAACGTACAATTACCTCATCAAGTTCCAATTTCCTCCCACTCACTTCTTTCGAGAGAAACTCCTTCTCTAGAAAGGATCCATTCTTAGCAACGAATATCTTGCCTTCGGATCTGTGATAGAAGGTGCACCCAACAGTCTCCTTTGGGTATCCTATGACGACACATTTCTCCGACTTGGGTTCGAGCTTATCAGGTTGAAGATTTTTCACATAAGCATCGCAGCCCCAAACTTTAAGAAACAACAACTTTGGTTTCTTGCCAAACCACAGTTCATAAGGCGTCGTCTCAATGGATTTTAGATGGTGCCCTTATTTAACGTGAATGCAGCTGTCTCTAATGCATAACCCAAAACAATACTGGTAAATCGGTAAGAGACATCATAGATCGTACCATATCTAATAAAGTACGATTACGACGTTCGGACACACCATTACGCCGTGTTGTTCCGGGTGGCGTGAGTTGTGAAACTATTCCACATTGTTTCAAATAAAGACCAAACTCGTAACTAAAATATTCACCTCCACGATCAGATCGTAGAAACTTTATTTTCTTGTTACGATGATTCTCTACTTCACTCTGAAATTCTTTGAACTTCTCAAATGTTTCAGACTTGTGCTTCATCAAGTAGATATACCCATATCTCCTCAAATCATCAGTGAAGTTCAGAAAATAACAATACTTGCCGCGAACCTTAACACTAATTGGTCCACATACATCAGTATGTATGGTTTCCAATAAATCAGTTGCTCGCTCCATTGTTCTGGAGAATGGAGTTTTAGTCATCTTGCCCATGAGGCATGGTTCACAAGTACCAAGTGATTCATAATCAAGTGATTCCAAAAGTCCATCACTATGGAGTTTCTTCATGTGCTTTACACCAATATGACCTAAACGGCAGTGCCACAAATAAGTTACACTATAATTATAAACTTTGCATCTTTTGACTTCAATATTATGAATATGTGTATCACTACGATCGAGATCCAACAAACTATTTTCATTGGGTGTATGACCATCGAAGGCTTTATTCATGTAAACAGAATAACAATTATTCCATGACTTTAAATGAATAACCGTATTGCAACAAACATGATAAAATCATATTCATGTTCAAAGCAAATGCCAAATAACATTTATTCAGGTTCTACACTAATCCCGAAAGTATAGGGAGTGTGCGATGATGATCATATCAATCTTGGAACCACTTCCAACACACATTGTCACTTCACCTTTAAGTAGTCTTTGTTCATTCTGCAACTCCTGTTTCGAGTTACTAATTTTAGCAACTAAACTTGGTATCAAATACCCAGGGGTTGCTATGAACACTAGTAAAATACACATCAATAATCTGTATATCAAATATACCTTTGTTCACTTTGCCATCCTTCTTATCCACCAAGTATCTAGGGCAGTTCCACTTCTAGTGACCATTTCCTTTGCAGTAGAAGCACTTAGTTTCAGGCTTGAGTTTAGCTTTGGGTTTCTTCACAGGAGTGACAACTTGCTTGTCATTCTTCTTGAAGTTCCCATTCTATCCCTTTGCCCTTTACTTGAAACAAGTGGTCTTGTTAACCATCAACACTTGATGCTCTTTCTTGATTTCTATCTTCGCCGATTTCAGCATCGAGAAGAGCTCGGGAATTACTTTTGTCATCCCTTGCATATTATAGTTCATCACGAAGTTCTACTAACTTGGTGATAGTGTCTAGAGAACTTTTGTCAATTACTGTCTTATCTGGAAGATTAACTCCCACTTGATTCAAGCAATTGTAGTACCCAGACAATCTGAGCACATGCTCACTGGTTGAGCTATTCCCCTCCATCTTGTTGGCAAAGTATTGTCAGAGGTCTTATACCTCTCGACACGGGCATGAGTATGAAATACTAATTTCAACTCTTGGAACATCTTATATGCTCTGTGGCGTTCAAAACATTTTTGAAGTCCCGGTTATAAGCCGTAAAGCATGGTGCACTAAACTATCAAGTAGTCATCATACTGAGCTTTTGTCAAAACGTTCATAACGTTTGCATCTGCTCCTGCAATAGGTCTGTCACCTAGCGGTGCATCAAGGACATAATTCTTCTGGGCAGCAATGAGGAAAATCCTCAGATCACGGAACAAGTGTTACTAACATTTTTCAACTTAGTTTTCTCTAGGAACATATAAAAACAAACGGGGAGCTACATCGCGAGCTATTGATCTACAACATAGATATGCTAATACTACCAGGACTAAGTTCATGATAAATTAAAGTTCAATTAATCAAAATTACTTAAGAACTCCCACTTAGATAGACATCTCTCTAATCATCTAAGTGATCACGTGATCCATATCAACTAAACCATGTCCGATCATCACGTGAGATGGAGTAGTTTTCAATGGTGAACATCTTATGTCGATCATATCTACTATATGATTCACGCTCGACCTTTCGGTCTCCAGTGTTCCGAGGCCATATCTGCATATGCTAGGCTCGTCAAGTTTAACCCGAGTATTCTACGTGTGCAAAACTGGCTTACACCCTTGTATGTGAACATAGAGCTTATCACACCCGATCATCACGTGGTGTCTCAGCACGACAAATTTTCGCAATGGTGCATACTCAGGGAGAACACTTATACCTTGAAATTTAGTGAGAGATCATCTTATAATGCTACCGTCGATCTAAGCAAAATAAGATGCATAAAAGATAAACATCACATGCAATCAATATAAGTGATATGATATGGCCATCATCATCTTGTGCCTTTGATCTCCATCTCCAGGGCACCTTCATGATCACCATCGTCACCGGCGCGACACCTTGATCTCCATCGTAGTATCGTTGTCGTCTCGCCAACTATTGCTTCCACGACTATCGCTACCGCTTAGTGATAAAGTAAAGCAATTACATGGCGATTGTATTTCATACAATAAAGCGACAACCATATGGCTCCTGCCAGTTGCCGATAACTTTACAAAACATGATCATCTCATACAATAACGTATCACTCATCATGTCTTGACCATATCACATCACAACATTCCCTGCAAAAACAAGTTAGACGTCCTCTACTTTGTTGTTGCAAGTTTTACGTGGCTGCTACGGGCTTAGCAAGAACCATTCTTACCTACGCATACAAAACCGCAACGATATTTCGTCAAGTATGTGTTGTTTTAACCTTCACAAGGACCGGGCGTAGCCACACTCGATTCAACTAAAGTTTGAGAAACTAACACCCACCAGTCACCTGTGTGCGAAGCACGTCGGTAGAACCAGTCTCGCGTAAGCGTACGCGTAATGTCGGTCCGGGCCACTTCATCCAACAATACTGCCGAATCAAAGTATGACATGCTGGTAAGCAGTATGACTAGTATCGTCCACAACTCACTTGTTTTCTACTCGTGCATATCATCTACGCATAGACCTGGTTCATGATGCCACTGTTGGGGAACGTAGTATTTTAAAATTTTCCTACAATCACGCAAGATCTATCTACTAGATGCATAGCAACGAGACGGGAGAGTGTGTCCACGTACCCTCGTAGACCGGGAGCGGAAGCGTCTAGTGACGCCGTTGATGTAGTCGAACTTTCTTCGCGATCCAACCGATCAAGCACCGAACGTACGGAGCCTCAGCGTTCAGCACATGTTCAGCTTGATGACGTCCCACGAGCTCTTGATCCAGTAGAACCTCGCGGGAGAGTTTCTTCAGCACGACCGCATGGTGACGGAGATGATGAAGTTGCCGGCGCAGGGCTTCGCCTAAGCACCGCAACGGTATGACCGAGGTGTGTTTCTGTAGAGAGGGGCACCGCACACGGTTGGGAGAGATCAACTGATCAACTTGTGTGTCTATGGGGTGCCTCTACCCCCGTATATAAAGGAGGAGGGGAGGGAAGGGGCCGGCCCTGTCTATGGCGCGCCCTAGGGGAGTCCTACTCCCACCGGGAGTAGGATTCCCCCTTTCCTAGTAGAACTAGGAGCCCTTCCAAGTAGTAGGAGTAGGAGAGAAGGAAAGGGAAAAGAGAAGAGAAGGAAGGAGGTGGCGCAGCCCCTTCCCCTAGTCCAATTCGGACTAAGCCTTGGGGAGGGCGCAACCTCCTCTCTCTCTTTCCCCTAAAGCCCAATAAGGCCCATATACTCCCCGGCGAATTCTCGTAACTCTCCGGTACTCCGAAAAATACTCGAATCACTCGGAACCTTTCCGATGTCCGAATATAGTCGTCCAATATATCGATCTTTACGTCTCGACCATTTCGAGACTCCTCGTCAAGCCCCCAATCTCATCCGGGACTCCGAACTACATTAGGTACATCAAAACACATAAACTCATAATACCGATCGTCATCAAACGTTAAGCGTGCGGACCCTACGGGTTCGAGAACTATGTAGACATGACCGAGACTCATCTCCGATCAATAACCAATAGCGAAACCTGGATGCTCATATTGGCTCCTACATATTCTACGAAGATCTTTATTGGTCAAACCGCATAACAACATACGTTGTTCCCTTTGTCATCGGTATGTTACTTGCCCGAGATTCGATCGTCGGTATCACCATACTTAGTTAATCTCGTTATCGGCAAGTCTCTTTACTCGATTTGTAATACATCATCTCATGACTAACTCATTAGTCATTTGCTTGCAAGGCTTATTATGATGTGTATTACCGAGAGAGCCCAGAGATACCTCTCCGACACTCGGAGTGACAAATCCTATTCTTGATCTATGCCAACACCACAAACACCTTTGGAGACACCTGTAGAGCATCTTTATAATCACCCAGTTATGTTGTGACATTTGATGGCACACAAGGTGTTCCTCCGGTATTCGGGAGTTGCATAATCTCATAGTCATAGGAACATGTATAAGTCATGAAGAAAGCAATAGGAGTAAACTAAACGATCATAGTGCTAAGCTAACGGATGGGTCTAGTCCATCACATCATTCTCCTAATGATGTGATCCCGTTGATCAAATGACAACTCATGTCTATGGTTAGGAAACATAACCATCTTTGATCAATGAGCTAGTCTAGTAGAGGCATACCAGGGACACTCTGTTTTGTCTATGTATTCACGCATGTAATAAGTTTTTGGTTAATACAATTCTAGCATGAATAATAAACATTTATCATGATATAAGGAAATAAATAATAACTTTATTATTGCCTCTAGGGCATATTTCCTTCAGAAAGGCTGCCGTTGGCTCGAATCCAGCGAAGATCAAGTCTCCGTGGATATCGGCGAATCTGACATGATGGCCAGGGGCACAGCTCTCGATCTGCTCAAGGTGGCCTTCAGTGTTTCCACGGAACACGAAGCCGCCGAACACGAAAAGCTGACCGGGAGGGAAAATTCCCTCAGCGTCGCCGTTGAAGTTGACGACGCGATCCATCAATCCTTCCGTCGACGACATAGTGGAACTCTCAATGAAAGCACCAATGTCGGTGTCAAAACCGGCGGATCTCAGGTAGGGGGTCCCGAACTATACGTTTGAGGATCGATGGTAATAGGAGGCTGGGGACACGATGTTTACCCAGGTTCAGGCACTCTCGATCGAGGTAATACCCTACTTCCTGCTATATTAATATGGATGAATATGAATACAAGAGTTGATCTACCTCGAGATCGTAATGGCTAAACCGTAAGTCTAGCCTGTGGAGAGTTATGATTCTCTTCTTCTAGCTCTACGGACTAAACCCTCCTGTTTATATACACACCGAAGGGGCCTAGGGTTTGTACAAGTCATCTTGCAGAGGAAGGAAAATCTACACCCGAACCTAAACTTGCCATTACATGAATACAGGAGTCCTATCCGGATACGAGAGATGATCTTCCGTAATAATCTTCACGGCCCATCAGTCCGGCCCACCAGGAGTTTGTCCGGCCACATGAGGACTCCCCGATCCAGGACTCCCTCAGTTATTTCCATTGTGGAAGGCACCCGTTGCCCTTGAAGATTAAGACTTTTGTATGGTAGCTCCTCCGTGACCATCTGCCTTCGGGGACCAAGGTGTTGAAATGCCATGGTCCGGGCAATGGCCCTTTCCCTTTGTGCCATGTCCCGGAAACGGGAATGCACATTTTGTTCCCTTACGTAGCAGCGCATGCACTTTGGTGCCTTGTTCGTGAGGCTCTAGGGCCAGAGTAGGAGGCTCATGACCTTGCAGAGTTTCTGTAGGTTAGGGCCACTCAGGTTGGCCGTAAGCGCCGACTGTTCTGGCTCATCTTCGCGGCTATGATGTGGACTCTCTGGACTACTCACAACAAGATGGTGATTGAGCGGGTGTTCCCGTGACGTGCTTCTGACTCGTTCTTTAAATTTCTTTCATTCTAGCAGCACTGGCATCCTGTAACACCCGAGATGTGATTCTTTCCATTTATGGCAATATATGAACGTTGACTTCATCAATTCCATTCTGGGCTCTTCTTTCATTTCGGGTTTCTTCGTTTTGTCGCGTGCGTGTGTGCATTTCATCCATGTCATGTTGTCATGTGCATTGCATTGCATTCGTGTTGTCACTTGCACCCGGTCCCGCTTGCCTCTTCCCGTTGTTCGTTTCGAGTTCCGACACTCACACACGTGCCCGTGGCACCCCCGAGTCCTTCTTTCGTGTGTGGCCATGTGACGTTCCCGGAATGAGGTGAGACTTGTCGTGCGTTGTTGTTTTGGTATGTGTAGGCCGCCTGTCAAGTTTCGTCGCATTTGGAGTTCGTTTGATACTCCAACGGTTAACCTAGTGGGCTAAAAGCTCCTCTTCCTTTTGGCCCAAGACCCCCTCCACAACAGCCCACTAACCTAGCACAACCACTCCCATCCTCTCGGTCGTCGGATCACGAACATGTGGGCAAAAACCGCTCCCCATTTGGACCTTCCTAACTCCCAGAATCTATAAATAACCACTCTCCCCGAAATTTTCGGGCATACCCTAGCCGAGCTCTTCCTTCGCCGCCGCCGGACTGATACGTCCAAAACGTATCTATAATTTCTGCTTGCTCCATGCCTCTTTTGGGTGATATTGCTATAATATTTATACACTTCCATACACTTTTGATCATATTTGGACTAACCTATTAACTCAGTGCACCCCAGTGCCAGTTTCTGTTTTCGGCTGTTTTTGTATTTCAGGTTTTCACATTACGAGAACTGCCAGGAAAAATCCAGAAAAATTATATAAAAAATCAGCGTTCCGGAAACTACCGTGCGCCCGAAGGACAGCCGGGGGGGGCACCAGGGCTCCAGGCGCCCTGGCGGCGCCCCCCCCCCTAGGCCGCGCCGGGGGGCGCCTGGGCCCCCCGAGGCTCCTCCGATGCCCCCCTTTGGCATATATTTAAAGCGTCTCCCGAAACCCTCGAAGGAGGAACTCTTTTCATGATCTCATCTCTGTTCCGCCGCCGCCGCCGCTTCCAAGATCGGGAGCACCAGGAGAACTCTTCCCGGCACCCTGCCGGAGGGGAGGATCACCACCGGGAGCCTCTCCACCACCATGGACGCCTCCCGGATGAGTTGTGAGTAGTCTCCCTTGGACCATGAGTCCATGACCAGTAGCTATGTGATGTTCTCCTCCCGTTCTTGTGCTTCACTAATTAGCCCTCGTGAGCTGCCCTACATGATCGAGGCACATATGTAATCCTTATGCTGTTGCTATGATGAGTTTGCTGGGATCCGATGGATTATGAGATTATGTTCAGATTGTGCTTGAGTAATATATTTGATCTACCTCTTTTATATTTATGTTTGTAAGTAATTCTTGCATGTTCTCCGTTGTTATTTATTTCTATGGCCAAGTAATAGGTAGTGACTCCAAGAGGGAACGTTATGCTTGATTATGGGTTCATGCCCCTCGATGACTAGTTTGAGTGACAGAAACATGAGTCTAGGGGATGTGATGTTGCCACAAGGGGGAAAACAACGGTGCTTGTGCCCGCGGGTGCAAGGATTGTTTACTTTACGCAAAGTTCTTTTAATGCAGTTGTCTGTTGCATTGAGTTTACACTATGGGTGGGACTCGCAACTTAATACCAGCGAGATGTTCTGGATAGATATCTCAAGGTGGATGATTAGTAGTAGATATTGATGGATTTCGGTCTACTTACTTTGGCGTACCGCCCATGCTTTGAACCTCAACCTTTCTTGCAATGTAGTCAGCATTGGTTTGCGCACATGGTCCTGTCAATTGCCCAGCTGTAATTCGTTTACCTCACATAGCTGTTTTATCGTCTTTTGGGAGAGAGACATCACTAGTGAACATCATGAGACTCCGGTCCATATTACCATCATTGATCACATCTGCTATTTACTTTTCGCTATTATTTACTATTGCAATTATATCTATCACTACTATCACTTGCGTTTAATCCTTTGTGAACTACAAGGCCGGAGGGATTGACAACCTCTCTGTACTCGTTGGGAGCAAAGTTATTTGTATCTGTGTGCAGGTCCACGTTGATTGCTAATATCTGGCGCCGTAGCAGTTGACACCTTCTTGTTGAACCTAGGAGTCTCTGGGGATTCGATCCTTGGTATCTTTGCCAAGGGAAAAACTTCCGCAACACTACATCTCACACCTTCCACTTGGGGTAACCAACGAGGGGCGAGAAGCCTAGCAAGAGTTTTTCTGGTGCCGTTGCCGGGGACTCCACTCTTCAAGATAGGGGAGTTGCATGCTATCTTTTATCTTTGCTTTTTAGTCTTGTTAGTTTACCTTTCAGTTTTCTTTATGTCTTTTCACTAGTTTTGCTTAATGGAAAACAACAAAAAATATGAGAGAGCTTTATAAGCTCTACCTTGCTTTGGGACATGATGTGTTTGAAGAGAAAATTAAAAAACCTATGGAACTTTATTATTTGCATACAATCATGATGGTGGTGATGTTATTAGTATGCTTTCTTTGAATATCAATATTGCTAATGACATGGAAAGCTCTAAGCTTGGGGATGACACGTTTGATGAACATGATATTTTTAGTCCCCCAACTTTTGAAGAGAAAATTTACTTTGATGATACTTTGCTTCCTATATATGATTACAATAATGAATATGATGTTTTCAGTCCACCTACTATTGAGGATAAAATTTATTATGATTATGATATGCCTCCTAAATACAATGATTACCATGATGGTTATGATTGCTTTACACTCACTATTCCTAATAAGAAAGATTTTGTTTATATGAAGAGTAATGATACCTTTTTGCATGTGGATCATGGTAACAATGCTTTATGTGATGCTTATATTGTTGAGTTTATTCGTGATCCCACTGAAAATTATTATGAGAAGGGAACATATGCTTATAGATATTTCAGTAATATCAAGTTCCCTCTCTTTATGTTGAAGGTTTTGAAGCTGCACTTGTTTTGTCTTCCTATGCTTATTGCTTTGTGCTTTAATGAATTATTGTATTGGAATATTCCTATGCATAGGAAGCATGTTAGGCTTAAATGTGTTTGGTGTTTGCTTCTTGATGCTCTCTTTTGTTCTTCAACTCTTATTCCTACGAGAGCATCATTAAAGTCTTAAGCATCTTTATGGCATAAAAGAAAGCGCTTTTGGGAGGCAGCCCACATGAATAAATTTATTTTGCTTTTGTTGTGTCTTGATGTTGTTACTACAGTAGCATCATCATTGTATCTTTGCTTTTCTATTTTGTGCCAAGTGTAGCCTCTGATTGCTAGAAAGTTCAAAAGTTGTGAGGTGCTGTCCAGGAAACAGATTCTGTCCTTGGATAGAAAAATTCGTATAAAATCACCAGATCATCTTTTTGGTCTGAATTTTTTCGACAGCGTGCTCTATATAATTGTCTTTCGTGCGTCTGTTCTGAGTTTTTATATTAGAGTTGCAGAAGTGCCCCGAACAAATCAATTACTACCTGCTGTTTTGTTTTTCACAGATTCTGTCCTGTTTTGCATTTCCTTCATTTTGCAAACCAAAGAGCTTGCTTTTTCTTTGCAAAAACCTTTTGGCAATCTTGAGAAACAGTAGACCTTCAAGAATATCTTTATTTCCAGCAAGGTATAATTACTTTATTATGGGTACTAACCTCGCTAATCAGATTATGATGAGTTATGTATGAAGTGAGTTTTCAAGTGTGCGAGGGAAGATGATAAAAAGATTCAGGAGTGTCAAGCGCTCAAGCTTGGGGATGCCCCCATGCACCCCCAAGAATATTCAAGGAGACTCAAGCGTCTAAGCTTGGGTATGCCCCCGTGCATCCCCTTCTCCATCAACATTATCAGTTCGTCTTTCGTTCCATTATATTTTAATCACTTCATGTGTTATGTGCTATGCTTGGAGCATCTTGCTTTTAGTTTTCTTTAGTTTTTCATAATGAGTCGGAACTCAGCTTTCTTTATGTGGGAGAGAAACATGCTCCACTTCTACCTAGAACATAACATAGAATTTTCATGTCTATCCTTGCTGTGTGTGTTCTTTGTCTTTTAATAGCTATTATCATGTTCAGCTCTTAGCCTTCATGCTTATCTTTTCAAAGAGCTTTTGTTTAGTTGGTTGCTTGAACTCTCTTTAATTACCATGCTCACCTTATTAAGAGAGTTTGCTTCCGTTGCATTGTTTGATATGTCTATGATAAAGATGCTACGTGCATGATGGCGCTTAGTAGTTCATGTTTTCTTATGGTTAGTCTCAAATAGCTGGAGGGTTCCCAATGTGTTATTGGAGTACCAACATGATTTGTTTGCCTATGATGTGGTATGGTTTAGTAATATCTTCCTTCGAGAATTTATTTTGATTGACTTGGCGTATGCTCACGCATATTTAAGACTGTAAAGAAAGTCTGTCAAGCCTTGATGATCTTTTGTTTCTGAGTAGCGATATAACTACCATGCCTGATTCAATGTTGCTTTGTCGCTCTGCATGATTATGACCGTCATTGCTCTCTTAGTTGGTCGCTCCCAGTCTTTTGCTAACCTTCGCCTGTACTAAGCGGACTGACTGCTTGTGCATCCACATCCTTTAATCCAGTTATGCCATATGAGTCCACCATACCTTCCTACATGGTATTCACCTGCCATTCCTAACGGAGACTTGCATGTGCCATCTCGAAATTATTCAAAGAAAAAGCATTCTTATTTTGTGCCTCTGTTGTAAGTTCTGAAGGAAATATGCCCTAGAGGCAATAATAAAGTTATTATTTATTTCCTTATATCATGATAAATGTTTATTATTCATGCTAGAATTGTATTAACCGGAAACTTAATACATGTGTGAATACATAGACAAAACAGAGTGTCCCTAGTATGCCTCTACTAGACTAGCTCATTGATCAAAGATGGTTATGTTTCCTAGCCATAGACACGAGTTGTCATTTGATCAACGGGATCACATCATTAGGAGAATGATCTGATGGACAAGACCCATCTGTTAGCTTAGCACTATGATCGTTTAAGTTTTACTGCTATTGCTTTCTTCATGACTTATACATGTTCCTATGACTATGAGATTATGCAACTCCCGAATACCGGAGGAACACTTTGTGTGCTACCAAACGTCACAACGTAACTGGGTGATTATAAAGGTACTCTACAGGTGTCTCCGAAGGTACTTGTTGGGTTGGCGTATTTCGAGATTAGGATTTGTCACTCCGATTGTCGGAGAGGTATCTCTGGGCCCACTCGGTAATGCACATCACTATAAGCTTTGCAAGCATTGCAGCTAATGAGTTAGTTGCGGGATGATGTATTACGGAACGAGTAAAGAGACTTGTTGGTAACGAGATTGAACTAGGTATTGAGATACCGACGATCGAATCTCGGGCATGTAACATACCGATGACAAAGGGAACAATGTATGTTGTTATGCGGTTTGACCGATAAAGATCTTCGTAGAATATGTGGGAGCCAATATGAGCATCTAGGTTCCACTATTGGTTATTGACCGGAGACGTGTCTCGGTCATGTCTACATAGTTCTCGAACCCGTAGGGTCCGCACGCTTAAGGTTTCGATGATAGTTTTATTATGAGTTTATGAGTTTTGATGTACCGAAGGAGTTTGGAGTCCCGGATGAGATCGGGGACATGACGAGGAGTCTCAAAATGGTCGAGACGTAAAAATCGATATATTGGACGACTATATTCGTACATCGGAAAGGTTCCGAGTGATTCGGGTATTTTCGGAGTACCGGGGAGTTACGGGAATAGAGGAGAGAGGCCAAAAGAAAGGAGGCGTGCACCCCCCTTCTGGTCCGAATTGGACAAGGGGTGCAGCCCCCTTTTCCTTCTCCCTCTCCCCCTCTTTCCTTCTCTCCTACTCAGGAAAGGAAAGGGGAATCCTACTAGGACTTGGGAGTCCTAGTAGGACTCCCCACACTTGGTGCGCCCCCTCTAGGGCCGGCCTCTCCCTCCCTCCTTTATATACGGGGCAGGGGGGCACCTCTAGACACAACAATTGATCTCTTGATCTCTTAGCCGTGTGCGGTGCCCCCCTCCACCATAGTTCTCCTCGATAAATATTGTAGCGGTGCTTAGGCGAAGCCCTGCGACGGTAGAACATCAAGATCGTCACCACGCCGTCGTGCTGACGGAACTCTCCCTCGACACTCGGCTGGATCGGAGTTCGAGGGACGTCATCGAGCTGAACGTGTGCTAGAACTCGGAGGTGCCGTAGTTTCGGTGCTTGATCGGTCGGGCCGTGAAGACGTACAACTACATCAACCGCGTTGTTCTAACGCTTCCGCTTTCGGTCTACGAGGGTACGTAGACTCACTCTCCCCTCTCGTTGCTATGCATCTGGTAGATAGATCTTGCGTGATCGTAGGAAAATTTTAAAATACTACGTTCTCCAACAGTGGTATCAGAGCCAGGTCTATGCGTAGATGATATGCACGAGTAGAACACAAGTGAGTTGTGGACGATACTAGTCATACTGCTTACCAGCATGTCATACTTTGATTAGGCGGTATTGTTGGATGAAGCAGCCCGGACCGACATTACGCGTACGCTTACGCGAGACTGGTTCTACCGACGTGCTTCGCACACAGGTGGCTGGCGGGTGTCAGTTTCTCCAACTTTAGTTGAATCAAGTGTGGCTACGCCCGGTCCTTGTGAAGGTTAAAACAGCACATACTTGACGAAATATCGTTGTGGTTTTGTATGCGTAGGTAAGAACGGTTCTTGCTAAGCCCGTAGCAGCCACGTAAAACTTGCAACGACAAAGTAGAGGACGTCTAACTTGTTTTTGCAGGGCATGTTGTGATGTGATATGGTCAAGACATGATGAGTTATACGGTTTTGTATGAAATGATCATGTTTTGTAAAGTTATCGGCAACTGGCAGGAGCCATATGGTTGTCGCTTTATTGTATGAAATGCATTCGCCATGTAATTGCTTTACTTTATCACTAAGCGGTGGCGATAGTCGTAGAAGCAATAGTTGGCGAGACGACAACGATGCTATGATGGAGATCAAGGTGTCGCGCCGGTGACGAAGGTGATCATGACGGTGCTTTGGAGATGGAGATCAAAAGCACAAGATGATGATGGCCATATCATGTCACATATTTTGATTGCATGTGATGTTTATCTATTATGCTTCTTATTTTGCTTAGTTCGACGGTAGCATTATAAGATGATCCCTTACTAAATTTCAAGGTATAAGTGTTCTCCCTGAGTATGCACCGTTGCGAAAGTTCGTCGTGCCGAGACACCACGTGATGATCGGGTGTGATAAGCTCTACGTTCAAATACAACTGGTGTAAGCCAGTTTTGCACACGCAGAATACTCGGGTTAAACTTGACGAGCCTAGCATATGCAGATATGGCCTCGGAACACTGGAGACCGAAAGGTCGAGCGTGAATCATATAGTAGATATGATCAACATAAGATGTTCTCCATTGAAACTACTCCATCTCACGTGATGATCGGACATGGTTTAGTTGATTTGGATCACGTGATCATTTAGATGACCGGAGGGATGTCTATCTAAGTGGGAGTTCTTAAGTAATATGATTAATTGAACTTTAATTTATCATGAACTTAGTATTAGCATATTTATGTTGTAGATCAATAGCTCGCGATGTTGCTCCACGTTTATTTTTTATATGTTCCTAGAGAAAACCAAGTTGAAAGATGTTAGTAGCAATGATGCGGAATTGTTCCGTGATCTGAGGATTATCCTCATTGCTGCACAAAAGAATTATGTCCTTGATGCACCGCTAGGTGACAGACCTATTGCAGGAGCAGATGTAGACGTTATGAACGTTTTGACAAAAGCTCGGTATGATGACTACTTGATAGTTTAAGTGCACCATGCTTTACGGCTTAGAACCGGGACTTCAAAAACGTTTTGAACACCACAGAGCATATAAGATGTTCCAAGAGTTGAAATTAGTATTTCATACTCATGCCCGTGTCGAGAGGTATAAGACCTCTGACAGTACTTTGCCTACAAGATGGAGGAGAATAGCTCAACCAGTGAGCATGTGCTCAGATTGTCTGGGTACTACAATTACTTGAATCAAGTGGGAGTTATTCTTCCAGATAAGATAGTAATTGACAAATTTCTCTAGTCACTATCACCAAGTTAGAACTTCGTGATGAACTATAATATGCAAGGGATGACGAAGGTAATTCCCGAGCTCTTCGCGATCCTGAAATCGACGAAGGTAGAAATCAAAAAGGAGCATCAAGTGTTGATGGTTAATAAGACCACTTGTTTCAAGTAAAGGGCAAAGGGATAGAAGGGGAACTTCAAAAGGAATGACAAGCAAGTAGTCACACCCGTGAAGAAAACCAAAGCTAAACTCAAGCCTGATTCTAAGTGCTTCTACTGCAAAGGAAAAGGTCACTGGAAGTGGAACTGCCCTAGATATTTGGCGGATAAGAAGGATGGCAAAGTGAACAAAGGTATATTTGATATACAGATTATTGATGTGTATTTTACTAGTGTTCATAGCAACCCCTCGGTATTTGATACTGGTTCAGTTGCTAAAGAGTAGTAACTCGAAATGGGAGTTGCATAATGAACAGAAACTAGTTAAAGATGAAGTGACGATGTGTGTTGGAAGTGGTTCCAAGATTGATATGATCATCATCGCACACTTTCTATACTTTCGGGATTAGTGTTGAACCTAAATAAGTGTTATTTGGGGTTTGTGTTGAGCATCAATATGATTTGATCATGTTTATTGCAATACGGTTATTCATGTAAGTTAGAGAATAATTGTTGTTCTGTTTACATGAATAAAACCTTCTATGGTCATACACCCACTGAAAATGGTTTGTTGGATCTCGATCGTGTGATACACATATTCATAATATTAAAGCCAAAAGATGCAAGGTTAATAATGATAGTGCAACTTATTTGTGGCACTGCCGTTTAGGTCATATTGGTGTAAAGCGCATGAAGAAACTCCATAGTGATGGACTTTTGGAATCACTTGATTATGAATCACTTGGTGCTTGCGAACCATGCCTCATGGGCAAGATGACTAAAACTCCGTTCTCCGGAACTATAGAGCGAGCAACAGATTTGTTGGAAATCATACATGCTGATGTATGCAGACCAATGAGTGTTGAAGCTCGCGGCGGGTATCGTTATTTTCTGACCTTCACTGATGATTTGAGCAGATATGGATATATCTACTTAATGAAGCACAAGTCTGAAACATTTGAAAAGTTCAAAGAATTTCAGAGTGAAGTAGAGAATCATCGTAACAAGAAAATAAGAGTTTCTATGATATGATCGTAGAGGTAAAATATTTGAGTTAGCGAGTTTGGCCTTCAGTAAAAACAATGTTTCACTACTCACGTCACCTGGAACACCACAGTGTAATGGTGTGTCCGAATGTCATAACCGTACTTTATTAGATATGGTGCGATCAATGATGTCTCTTACCGATCTACCACTATCGCTTTTGGGGTTATGCATTAGAGACAGCTACATTCATGTTAAATAGGGCACCATCTAAATCCGTGGAGATGACACCGTATGAACTGTGGTTTGACGAGAAACCTAAGCTGTCATTTCTTTAAGTTTGGGACTGCGATGCTTATGTGAAAAAGTTTCAACATGGTAATCTCGAACCCAAATCGGAGAAGTAAATCTTCATAAGATACCCAAAAGAAACTGTTGGGTACACCTTCTATCACAGATCCGAAGGCAAGATATTCGTTGCTAAGAATGGATCCTTTCTAGAGAAGGAGTTTCTCTCGAAAGAAGTGAGTGGGAGGAAAGTAGAACATGATGAGGTAATTGTACCTTCTCCCGAATTGGAAAGTAGTACATCACAGAAAATTGTTTCAGTGATTCCTACACCAATTAGTGAGGAAGCTAATGATGATGATCATGAAACTTCGGATCAAGTTACTGCTAAACTTCGTAGATCAACCAGAGTACGTTCCGCACCAGAGTGGTACAGCAACCCGGTTCTGGAAGTCATGTTACTGGACCATGATGAACCTACGAACTATGAGGAAGCGATGATGAGCCCAGATTCCGCAAAATGGCTTGAGACCATGAAATCTGAGATGGGATCCATGTATGAGAACAAAGTGTGGACTTTGGTTGACTTGCCCGATGGTCAGCAAGCAATCGAAAATAAATGGATCTTCAAGAGGAAGACTGACGCTGACAGTAATGTTACTGTTTACAAAGCTCGACTTGTTGCGAAAGTTTTTCAACAAGTTCAAGGAGTTGACTACGATGAGACTTTCTCACCCGTAGCGATGCTTAAGTCTGTCCGAATCATGTTAGCAATTGCCGCATTTTATGAAATCTGGCAAATGGATAACAAAACTGCATTCTTTAATGGATTTATTAAAGAAGACTTGTATATGATGCAACCAGAAGGTTTTGTCAATCCTAAAGGTGCTAACAAAATGTGCAAGCTCCAGCGATCCATCTATGGACTGGTGCAAGCATCTCGGAGTTGGAATATACGCTTTGATAAGTTGATCAAAGCATATAGATTTATACAGACTTGCGGTGAACCCTGTATTTACAAGAAGTGAGTGGGAGCACTACAACCTTTCTGATAAGTATATGTGAATGACATATTGTCGATCGGAAATGATGTAGAATTTTCTGGAAAGCATAAAGGAGTGTTTGAAAGGAGTTTTCCAAAGAAAGACCTTGGTGAAGCTGCTTACATATTGGGCATCAAGATCTATAGAGATAGATCAAGACGCTTGATAAGACTTTCGATAAGTACATACCTTGATATGATTTTGAAGTAGTTCAAAATGGATCAGTCAAAGAAGGAGTTCTTACCTGACTTGTAAGGTGTGAAGTTGAGTAAGACTCAAAGCCAGACCACGGCAGAAAAATATAGAGAGAATGAAATTCATTCCCTATGCCTCAGCCATAGGTTCTATAAAGTATGCCATGCTGTGTACCAAACATGTTGTGTACCTTGCCATGAGTTTGTCAAGAGGGTACAATAGTGATCCAGGAGTAGATCACTGTACAACGGTCAAAATTATCCTTAGTAACTGGATGGCTAAGGAAATGTTTCTCGATTATGGAGGTGATAAAGAGTTCGTCGTAAAGGGTTACGCCGATGCAAGCTTTGACACTAAATCCAGCTGGCTCTAAGTATCAATCTGGATGCGTATTGAAAGTGGGAGCAATTAGCTAGAGTAGCTCCATGCAGAGCATTGTAGACACATAGACATTTGCGAAATACATACGGATCTGAATGTGACAGACCCGTTGACTAAACTTCTCTCACGAAGCAAAACATGATCACACCTTAGTACTCTTTGGGTGTTAATCACATAGCGATGTGAACTAGATTATTGACTCTAGTAAACCCTTTGGGTGTTAATCACATGACGATGTGAACCATCGGTGTTAAATCACATGGCGATGTGAACTAGATTATTGACTCTAGTGCAAGTGGGAGACTGAAGGAAATATGCCCTAGAGGCAATAATAAAGTTATTATTTATTTCCTTATATCATGATAAATGTTTATTATTCATGCTAGAATTGTATTAACCGGAAACTTAATACATGTGTGAATACATAGACAAAACAGAGTGTCCCTAGTATGCCTCTACTAGACTAGCTCATTGATCAAAGATGGTTATGTTTCCTAGCCATAGACATGAGTTGTCATTTGATCAATGGGATCACATCATTAGGAGAATGATCTGATGGACAAGACCCATCCGTTAGCTTAGCACTATGATCGTTTAAGTTTTACTGCTATTGCTTTCTTCATGACTTATACATGTTCCTATGACTATGAGATTATGCAACTCCCGAATACCGGAGGAACACTTTGTGTGCTACCAAACGTCACAACGTAACTGGGTGATTATAAAGGTACTCTACAGGTGTCTCCGAAGGTACTTGTTGGGTTGGCGTATTTCGAGATTAGGATTTGTCACTCCGATTGTCGGAGAGGTATCTCTGGGCCCACTCGGTAATGCACATCACTATAAGCCTTGCAAGCATTGCAGCTATTGAGTTAGTTGCGGGATGATGTATTACGGAACGAGTAAAGAGACTTGTTGGTAACGAGATTGAACTAGGTATTGAGATACCGACGATCGAATCTCGGGCATGTAACATACCGATGACAAAGGGAACAATGTATGTTGTTATGCGGTTTGAACGATAAAGATCTTCGTAGAATATGTGGGAGCCAATATGAGCATCCAGGTTCCACTATTGGTTATTGACCGGAGACGTGTCTCGGTCATGTCTACATAGTTCTCGAACCCGTAGGGTCCGCACGCTTAAGGTTTCGATGATAGTTTATTATGAGTTTATGAGTTTTGATGTACCGAAGGGGTTCGGAGTCCCGGATGAGATCGGGGACATGACGAGGAGTCTCAAAATGGTCGAGACGTAAAAATCGATATATTGGACGACTATATTCGTACATCGGAAAGGTTCCGAGTGATTCGGGTATTTTCGGAGTACCGGGGAGTTACGGGAATAGAGGAGAGAGGCCAAAAGGAAGGAGGCTTGCACCCCCCTTCTGGTCCGAATTGGACAAGGGGTGCAGCCCCCTTTTCCTTCTCCCTCTCCCCCTCTTTCCTTCTCTCCTACTCAGGAAAGGAAAGGGGAATCCTACTAGGACTTGGGAGTCCTAGTAGGACTCCCCACACTTGGTGCGCCCCCTCTAGGGCCGGCCTCTCCCTCCCTCCTTTATATACGGGGGCAGGGGGGCACCTCTAGACACAACAATTGATCTCTTGATCTCTTAGCCGTGTGCGGTGCCCCCCTCCACCATAGTTCTCCTCGATAAATATTGTAGCGGTGCTTAGGCGAAGCCCTGCGACGGTAGAACATCAAGATAGTCACCACGCCGTCGTGCTGACGGAACTCTCCCTCGACACTCGGCTGGATCGGAGTTCGAGGGACGTCATCGAGCTGAACGTGTGCTAGAACTCGGAGGTGCCGTAGTTTCGGTGCTTGACGTACAACTACATCAACCGCGTTGTTCTAACGCTTCCGCTTTCGGTCTACGAGGGTACGTAGACTCACTCTCCCCTCTAGTTGCTATGCATCTGGTAGATAGATCTTGCGTGATCGTAGGAAAATTTTAAAATACTACGTTCTCCAACAAGTTCATGAGGAAGTAGTGGTTAATTCATGACCTTTTTAAGTTGGACAAGCTTCACCCCGGGATTGCCTGTATAATGTGCAAACCCATAATACGAGAAGGAACTGGCATTGAGTGCGCCCGGCTCAAAAAGATAATATAACAAACAAACCCTCCTTCACACTTTGTTCATGAGAAATCAGAAAACTTTGGCAGTGATAAACAAAGGAGATTAAGAGGATGTGATCGTCCTCATTCGGGAGCCGTTCCTCGAAACTTGTCCATCTCGAAAAGTGATTGAGTTGTCTGCTAGCATTCGTTGACGCAACATGCATGATCTAAAATAAATTATTACCTCTGTTTTAAAGCCAAGAGCTCTGGTACATGTTTTGTCTTTGTTTCCGACTACGGGTTTTCAACCTTGCCAACAAAAGCCACGGTTCGAGAGTCTCCACCTTCTTTTAAAAGCACCAACTACTGAGAGCATGATTGTCATTCTGAGTGTAATGTGCATTGTCCCAAAGTAGCATTGTCTTTTGCATGATTGTGATATCGTTATTCTGAAATCATTGTATCTAGTCATCACTTAAACCTTGGAGGTGCCCCTGCATTTATGTTTTGCTTCACTAAAGGGGGCAAGCTAGATATCACTTTATCATATTTGCACATCATGTTCATTGCAAATCTATTTGATGTTTCAGTATCATATTGTAGAACTTTCAGTCCTTTGTGATTTTCTCATGAGGCAACTTAATTACTATAGATTCATTGTCTCAGTATGCTTTTGTCATATGACTATGAAAAAGTCCTATATGGTTAATGGAAATGTCACCACAGAAATTATTCTTGTTATCATTTACCTACTAGAGGACGAGCAGGAATTAAGCTTGGGGATGTTGATACGTCCAAAACGTATCTATAATTTCTGCTTGCTCCATGCCTCTTTTGGGTGATATTGCTATGATATTTATATACTTCCATACACTTTTGATCATATTTGGACTAACCTATTAACTCACTGCACCCCAGTGCGAGTTCCTGTTTTTGGCTGTTTTTGTATTTCAGGTTTTCACATTACGAGAACTGCCAGGAAAAATCCAGAAAAATTATATAAAAAATCAGCGTTCCAGAAACTACCATGCGCCCGAAGGACAGCCGGGGGGGGGGGGCCACCAGGGCTCCAGGCGCCCTGGCGGCGCCCCCCCTGGGCCGCGCCGGGGGGGGGGGCGCCTGGGCCCCCCGAGGCTCCTCCGATGCCCTCCTTTGGCATATATTTAAAGCGTCTCCCGAAACCCTCGAGGGAGGAACTCTTTTCGCGATCTCATCTCTGTTCCGCCGCCGCCACCGCTTCCAAGATCGGGAGCACCAGGAGAACTCTTCCCGGCACCCTGCCGGAGGGGAGGATCACCACCGGGAGCCTCTCCACCACCATGGACGCCTCCCGAATGAGTTGTGTGTAGTCTCCCTTGGACCATGAGTCCATGACCAGTAGCTATGTGATGTTCTCCTCCCGTTCTTGTGCTTCACTAATTAGCCCTCGTGAGCTGCCCTACATGATCGAGGCACATATGTAATCCTTATGCTGTTGCTATGATGAGTTTGCTGGGATCCGATGGATTATGAGATTATGTTCAGATTGTGCTTGAGTAATATATTTGATCTACCTCTTTTATATTTATGTTCGTAAGTAATTCTTGCATGTTCTCCGTTGTTATTTATTGCTTTGGCCAAGTAGTGACTCCAAGAGGGAACGTTATGCTTGATTGTGGGTTCATGCCCCTCGATGACTAGTTTGAGTGACAGAAACATGAGTCTAGGGGATGTGCTATTGCCACAAGGGGGAAAACAACGGTGCTTGTGCCCGCGGGTGCAAGGATTGTTTACTTTACGCAAAGTTCTTTTAATGCAGTTGTCTGTTGCATTGAGTTTACACTATGGGTGGGACTCGCAACTTAATACCAGCGAGATGTTCTGGATAGATATCTCAAGGTGGATGATTAGTAGTAGATATTGATGGATTTCGGTCTACTTACTTTGGCGTACCGCCCATGCTTTGAACCTCAACCTTTCTTGCAATGTAGTCAGCATTGGTTTGCGCACATGGTCCTGTCAATTGCCCAGCTGTAATTCGTTTACCTCACAAAGCTGTTTTATTGTCTTTTGGGAGAGAGACATCACTAGTGAACATCATGAGACTCCGGGCCATATTACCATCATTGATCACATCCGCTATTTAGTTTTCGCTATTATTTACTATTGCAATTATATCTATCACTACTATCACTTGCGTTTAATCCTTTGTGAACTACAAGGCCGGAGGGATTGACAACCTCTGTGTACTCGTTGGGAGCAAAGTTATTTGTATCTGTGTGCAGGTCCACGTTGATTGCTAATATCTGGCGCCGTAGCAGCTGACACCTTCTTGTTGAACCTAGGAGTCTCTGGGGATTCGATCCTTGGTATCTTTGCCAAGGGAAAAACTTCCGCAACACTACATCTCACACCTTCCACTTGGGGTAACCAACGAGGGGCGAGAAGCCTAGCACGGACACGTCCGACCGGGCTGGACGTGTCCCGCCTCCTCCACCGCCGCCACGTGGCAACGCTCTATTGGCTGCCCGGCGCGCCCACTTGGCCCGCCGCGGCCCACGCCCGGCCCGCCTCGGGCCGCCTCCCGGGCCGAGGCCATCGCCTCCCGCCGCGCCATCGTCCCCGCCGCCGACGCCCACTCTCCTCCGCCGCCGGCGAGCTCGGGCCGCCGCCGCCCGGCCTCGCCTCGCGCCTCCCGCCGGTCCCGCTCCCCTCCGCCTCCGCGGTCCGCCGCGCGCCGCCGCGGTCGGCCGCCGCCTCCCGCTGCCCGCGAGTGTCGCCACCGACGCACTCTGGCGCCGCGCCGCCGGCGGGATCCGCCGCCGCCGCCCCCTCGGCCGTTGCCGGTCGTCGTCTCCGCCGCCGCTCCGGTCGGGTCCGCCGACGCGGGTCCGCCCGACCCGGATCTGCTTCAGATCCAGATCCACCAGGAGGGTGGATCAGATCCACCCACACGGCGATCCAAACACCTCCCGCGCCGTCCCGGATCGCCTCGTCCCGCACGCCTCCGTCCCGTTTGACTTTCGGGAGGTATAAATTTCTGCTAAGTCCCTAGATTCTGTAATTTTGTTTCCCTCTTTGCCATGCAATAACTTCGCGCTCGTAGATCTGTTTTGGGCGTGTAATATATCAAAATGTTCGTTGAGATGTGCTCTTCATTTTGTTCCACTATAGCATGCTTGTTTGAGTTCATCTTGATGACCTAATCATCGTTGCAAGAGTGATATATGTTTAAAACTGATGTTATTTGTAATTTTTGTTGCATGCTTGTGGTGTTGATAACTTTGTGCATGTTGGTCCAAATGGAGCATATGATATGTCAAAATGTTCATTGTGAAGTGCTCTATATGATGGTTGTTGTAGCATTCAGGTTAGGTGTCTTATTGCCATGTTAATCTCTGTCGCAAAAGTGCATGTGGCTGTTAAGTGCTGGAACTTGTTGTAAGATGTTGTTTTGACTTGCTCATTCTATCGATGTGTTTGTCCTCATGTCACATGTCAATATGTTTTAGAAGCACCATCATATGGTCTTTTCTGTGGTGCAATCCACTTTCCATGGTATGCCTTGAGGTGACTTAAACAAGCTTGTAAACATGCCATGCCAAAGATGCCATGCTTGGTTAATTGTGTTCCAGTAGGTTTTTGGGTGTGTTCTAAGTTCATGCTTGTTAAGTATCATGTCTACTTCACATCCATGCCCTTTGTCTCCATGTTTGAGTGTTGTAACATAATTATTTCTTGCTCCAAAGATGCCATATTGCTGTAGTTTTGTGTGAATATTGTTTTGCTTGTCATTTGCAAACCGTGCGTCCGTTTCCGGTGATATTTATATCGATTTCAACCGAAATCTTCCCCTCTTTATTGTGGCTTGCTTGGTTTTCCAAGATGAGGCCTTTTCCATCATCTTCTCCTTAGGCTCAAGTGCTTTCACATGCATACGCTCATCATACTTGCATCATGTTGATTGTACATTGCACCGTGTTTGATATTGTGCCGTGTTGTGTTCTTGTGTTGAGTAGAGCCGGGAGCCGAGTCAGAGTTCGAGGTTACTACCGAGGCTGAGTTTGAGGAGCAAGGTTATGATCCCTCCGTGGAATAAACAGACAAGATGACCTTACCCAGATATCAATACTATCTTTGCCTTTGCTAGATGTCTCGCCCTTTAGCTTATTGCCTCGATGCCTATGTCTGTTTGTCAGCCTCCTATTATTGCCATGAACCTCTCTAACCACCCAACCTAGCAAACCGTTGTTTGGCTACGTAAGCATCGCTCAGCCCCTCTTATAGCATTGTTAGTTGCAGGAGAAGATTTGAAGATTCTTGCTTCATGTTGAAGTTATTGTTGGGATATCACAATACATAATATGTTAAACTAAATCATATATATATTGGTAATGGGTGGAAGGCTAAGCCTCTTGCTTGGTGTTTTGTTCCACTCATGCCACCCTAGGAACTGTTTAAACCGGTGTTATGTTCCTTGATTTTGCGTCCCTAACACGGTTGGGGTTTATGAGCCCCCCTTGATAACCCGCTTAGCGCTAAAGCTTTTCCAGCAAGGCCCAACATTGGTTTTATATTTGCCTAATAACTAAAACTTGCATAGGGACTAGCTATCCCGAGGACTTAATTAACAACCCCCGGGCCAGTGCTCCTCATGAGTGTTGGTCCAAACTAGAGCCACTTGTGGTGCCACCCAGTTCGCTGGGATCTTCGGTTATTGTACGTACTGCTCATCCGGTCGTGGCCTGAGACTAGATACGCACGGCTACTGTTAGGGTGTCGGCACGCCGGGAGGTCTTGCTGGATTAGTTTTACCTATGTCGGAATATCTTGAGCACGGGATTCCGAGAATACTCGGGTCTTCCCACCTTGGAGTTGCGACTCCGCAGATCGTGAGCTTGTGATGGGCTAAGTTGGGACACCCCTGTAGGGTTTGATCTTTCAAAAGTCGTGCCCGCGGTTATGTGACAGATGGGAATTTGTTAATATCCGGTTGTAGACAACTTGACACCATGTTCATAATACACTACCAGCGTGAGTAACCGTGACGGTCGCTTTCCGAAAGGAGTTCGGGAAGTGAACACGGTGGGGTTATATTTGACGTGCTTAGTTAGGATCACTTCGTGATCACTTTGTCGATCGTTGGCACTTTCTCTTCTCGCTCTAAACACGTAAGCTAGTGCTAGTGCTACTGCAACCTTGTTTTCAGCCTTGTTCCACACCCAAGGCTTTGATAGTATTGCTACCCGGAAACGGGATTGCTGAGTCCTCCGTGGCTCACAGATTCTACACAACACCAGATGCAGGTACCGATGAGAACTACACAGGAGATGGCACAGAGTTGTATCGGGAGTTCGATGAAGAGCGTGGGCGATACTACGTGTCCTATCCCGACGATCAGTAGTGGCTTCTACTAGGGGCGATCAGATCTTGTGTTGTTTATTTATGGTATCTTTCATTTGGATCTTCGTCCGTAGTCGGACTCTGATGTTATTTGGATGATGAATGTTTATGTCATGCATTGTGTGACGTGTTGAGTGTAAGCCAACTACTCTTTTACAATTTCATCCCTCTTTTACATGAGTTGTGCAAAGATACCATTCTTGAGATCATTCTAGTATGAGATTATGCCTTTAAGTCGTGCCTCGACACGTAGGAGGTATAATCTCATACTGGGCATTACACATCCGCTCGCTAGGCCAAGGAATCGTGATCGCCTTCAGCTATTCCTGGACGCCCTGGTGTCTACCGTGCGCCGGCTCTCCAACCGCTCGTATGTTTTGTAGCTTGTCCCTGGATGCCTTTTTGTTTCGGCGTCTTTGTGTTGTGGCCCCAACATTTCTCTTTTATGACTGTGCTTGAGATGTGGTTGTATGGACGTATGCTTTATCTATAAAGCGGGGCGAAAGCTTGTTTCGAGAGCTAGGTAGGCCAAACGGCGGTTTGAATGCAGGCTCCCGACGTGAATTTCTCGATCGTCGCACATGTTCAATGCCAGCACGTGGATGGATGGGCACCTAAGAGCATCTATAGTCGGGTGCCCCAAACCTTCCTCAAACGCCCGGGTAGCCCGCCGAGTCACGATTTTTCGACCCCAGACGATGCCTCAAATACCTGGGCTAACTGGCATCCCTCATATCCAACCTAAATATAGGGCAAATATGGGGCACCCTGGCGCGCCCGAGCATGCCCACCACATCGGACACGGCCCATGCTGGCCCACCCGAGCCCACATATATCCGTCCTCATCCATTCGCTAGAGCAAACCCTAGACACTTCACTTCAGTCCTCTTCGCCACTCGAGCTCATCTCTGGCGGTTTTCAGCCTTCTCTGGCATGGCAGGCAACGAATCGGACTCCGATCAGTCTGGATCCGTCGACTGGGGTGTCATCCCATGCGGGTTCGAGGAGGCAATGGCAGTCCGCATTGCACCCCGCCGGTCCCGGGAGGACAGGCCCGACCGACGGACAGATCTATCTACCATGACTCCATAGCGTCCGCTCTTCGGATGCTCAAGACCTCTGGGGTTGGATTATTGCGGTAGCCGGAACACCTCTCCTTCTCCATCACGATCGGCCAGACTATTAGTCCTACCTTGTGACGCCCGAGACCGACGTCCCAGAAGATTCCAGAAGATTCCAGATGTTCCGGGTTTCCCGTGTGTTTCTTTTGAGCTTGTGTTATTTATTTTTGCATTGCATCATGTCATCATGCCATCATCTCATTAATTTTTGCAACCAAATAAATCGTGTGGACCTTCGGTCCATTTAAATCGAGGGAAGGTGACTTCTCTTTATAACATATAAAAGCCTCTCAATATTATTAGGGAGCTATATAATAATATTCCATTGTTTGGAATTACCCGCAACACACTTGCATAATTTTCCCCATGTCTTTTTCACTTCGAGTTCTCCTTCAAAAATCTTGCCAATAATTCTTTTCCGTTGTTTCGAGGTTCCTCCGAAAATTCGAACATTTTTGGACACTTCAATAATCAAGTCTTAGTTCAAAACTATTTGAATTAAATTCAAATATGTTTGAATTATTTTTCGTTCACGCCTTTTCTATTTTTCTCGGACCGTGCTCTTTTTATGATGGCCGAGTAAAATAGTCCTTTGTGCTAGTTCTGCCCTAACATCCTCCTTCTTCTCTTTTCTTCTTGGCTTTTTATCTGTTTTGGAAGTGGCAAAAAAATTAAAACAGGAGGGCAGCCCAGCCTTTTGTTTTTCTCCTCCTAGGCCTTTTCTCCCAGCTGTCTCCCTCTCCCTCTTGGGCCCTCCTCTTCCCACCCAGCCACCTAGGCCCAGCCGGCCCAAACCCCACCGAACCCTAAGCCCCATCGCTTATCTCCCTCGTCCCTCTCAGCCGCCGCCAGCTTCACTCCCCATCGCCCGAACCCATCGATGCCCTCGCTCCCCCTGTTTTTCCTTTTCCCTCGAGCCTCATCCTCTCTCCCTCGCTCACCCCACGCGGCCACCCGACTGCATCGCCCGATCTCCTCTCCCCTTCGATCTTCCCTAAACCGCCACTCTCTCGCCCCCCGACCCGATCCCCTCTGGTCTCGTCTCTCTCTCCCTCGCACCTTCCTCACCTCCTTCCCACTCGCTCCTCCCTTCGTGCCCGAATCCCATCGCCAGAGCCCCATCGAGCCTCCCTTCGATCCCTCCGTTCCTCCGGCCCTCGTCCAGCGCAGCGCTCCCTGCCGCGAGCTGGCCCCCCTTCCTTCGCCTGGCCCGAGCCGGGGCCCTCCTCCGCCGCCGCGCCCGTCCTCCAATCCCGCCGCGGCCAGGCCCGGGCCTCTTCCTCGCCATCTCCTCGCCTTGGCCTCTCCAGTGTCCCGGCCAGCACCGCAACCGCGGCCAGTCTCCCTCCTCTGCGCCAGCGACGTCGCGGCCGTGGCCTCGCCTGGCCTCCCTCCGTCAGCGCCTCGTTGTCCGCGCCAGGCGACCACCCCTCCTGCTGCTTTCATCCCCTCAGGCCACTGCCTCGACCGCGCGGGTCCGTCCTCGTCCCTCCTCGAGCTGCCGCCGTCCGCCGTAAGGGTCGCAGCCCCCTGCTGCTTTCATCCCCTCAGGCCGCAGCTTCGTCCAGCGGCTCCGTCCTCCAGAAGCCCCACAGCCGTCTCCCTCCGTCCAGCGCGCGCGCCGGCGCCCGACCTCGCCTCTGCAGCCTCCTGGCCTCGTCGCCCCTTTGCTGTTTTTGTTTGTTTTGTGTGTTGCCTTGCACTGTTAACTTGTCAGATGACCCGTGTACGAGTAAACCCGGCATTGCGGCAAGAACCTCTACATGACGGCTTGAACCCCTACGGCAAGTACCACGACCGCGACAAGTACCTCGACGAACCGAACATCTACGGAAAAATGAGCTCGTGAACGGCTACGGAACAAGTACCACTACATACGTGAACAACTACCGTCTCGGAGACGCACCAAGTACCACTACCGTCGCCCGAACGTCTACCGTCACCCGAACGTCTACCGTCGACATGTACATCTACGAGAACGTCTACTTCCACTACCGCTAAGTGAACCACTACTTCCTCTTCGGGAACGTGAACGCCTTCTTCCTCTACGTCTCGAACTGCCCCGAAACGCACGCTTCGAAGGTATAACCCCGAGACGACCCCGTGGATGAACGCTTGTGCTTGTGTGTTGTATGAAATATTTCCCGTGTGTGCTTCGTGTCCGTTTCGTCCGTTGTCTTGTTCCTCGGTTGCCTCGTCACCGACTCATGGGAACTCGGCAACGGGATCAACCCACTTTCATCTTGTTCGACTTGCTCACGTCGATTCTTTCCTTTTGCACCGGACTCGCAACGAGTTACGGGAACCGATATGTTGCGTGGCATCATTTCGGATTGTTGCCGTAGCACCCTTTTCTTCCACCACGGTGACAATACTTCTTATCTCTTTTAAGTCAACCTTTTAATAATTGCATAAACTTGATCATGTCATCCGCATCATGTTAACAACATTGATATGTTAAATTGTTGTTTGCTTATAATTACTAAACATGCTCATGGGGATTTTCCGGATATGTTGTTGTTATTTTCCGGCCTCATTTAAAATGCCTAGATAGTTAGTTTACTTATGCTTCACCTCTTACCATGTTAAAAACATTTAATCTTGTCTTGTAAATAAACAAGAGTCAACTAAATTAATTCATGTGGTGTTTCGTCAATATGCAACTCGTTGCATATTGAGCTCCACTTAACTTGTAGTTTTGTTTGTGCACTTTGCCATGCCATGCATATTTAAACCGGACATGCATCATACTTGGATGTGCATCGTATGCCATGTTTATGCTTGTGTGTTTACCGTGTTGTTTCTTCCTTTCCGGTTGCTTCTCTTGATAGCTTCGGTTTCGTTCCGGAGTTGTGAGTTTTCGCTCGACTGTTGCTCCGCCTACTTCATGGATCCGTTCTTCTCCCTTGTGGAATTCCAGGCAAGATGACCGAACCAGGATACCTTTACTATCTTTGCCTATTGCTAGTAGTTCCGCTCTATAGTGTTGCCTCGATGCCCATGTCTTTCTTGTCAGCCTCCTACTTGTAACCATGAACCTGTTTAACCACCCTACCTATGCAAACCGTTGAATGGCTAAGTACGCTTCGCTCAGCCCCTCTTATAGCTTTGTTAGTTGCAGGTGAAGATTGAAGATGCTTGCTTCATGTTGAAGTTTGGTTGGGTTATATCACACTATATATATCCTTAAAAACGAAATCATCTATATACTGGCAGGGTGGAAGGCTAAGCCTTTTGCTTGGTGATTTGTTCCACTCATGCCGTTAGGAACCGTATAAACCGGTGTTATGTTCCTTGATTATGCGTTCCTAACACGGTTGGGGTGTATGGGACCCCCTTGATAAACCGCTAAGTGCTAAGTCTTTTCCAGCAAATCCCAACATTGGTACTATTTGCCTCATAATAACAACTTAATTAATTAATTAAAATTGCATAGGGGGTCGCGTCCCCGAGGATACTTAATTCTACATAGCAGGGGGGGCCAGTGCCGATGGTGTTGGTCCCAAACGGGGAGTCTGCGGGAACCACCACGGGGAAACTCGAGGATTGGGTCCTGTAGAATCGCCCATCCTGTCGTGTCCTGAGACTTAGATACGCGCGGCTACTATCAGGGTGTCGACACGCCGGGAGGATTTGCTGGATTAGCCTTACCTTAGTTCGGTTTAACTTGAGCACGGGATTCTGAGAATACTCGGGTCTTCCCACCTTGGAGTTGCGACTCCGCGGATCGTGGGCTTGTAATGGGTCAAGTTGGAACACCCCTGCAGGGTTTGAACTTTCAAAAGCCGTGCCCGCGGTTATGTGGCAGATGGGAGCTTGTTAATATCCGGTTGTAGATAACTTGACACAATGTTCTAATACACTACCAGCGTGTGTACCGTGACTGTCAATTTCCGAATAGGGATTCGGGAGTTGAACACGGTGGGGTTATGTTTGACCAGCTTTAGCTAGGATCACTTCGTGATCATCTTTCGACCGAGGCACTTCTCTTCTCGCTCTCTTTTGCGTAAGTTAGTGCTAGTTGCTGCTGCAGACTTTTGTTGTTCCTTCACCTCTCGTTCTTTCTTCGGCCTTGTCCTCACCCAAGGCTTAAATAGTCTTGTTACCCGGGAACGGGATTGCTGAGTCCTCTGTGGCTCACAGTTACTTCACCACACCAGATGCAGGTTCAGCCGAGTTTGATGCAGGAGCTGGTTCAAGTTCTTCACCGGGAGCTCGATGAAGAGTTTGGCCGTATGCTTGTGACGTTTCGACGATCAGTAGTGGTTTCTACTAGGATTCGATCCTGACCTGTGGCTTTTGTTGTTTTGGTATCTTTCTTTGGATCTTCACCCGTAGTCGGGTTGTGATGTTTTGAATGATGATTGTTTATGTAATGTATTGTGTGAAGTGGCGAGTGTAAGCCAACTATCTTCTTTTGCAATTTAATCCCTCTTTTACATGAGTCGTGCAAAGATACCAAACTTGAGATCATTCTAGGATGGGCTTATACCTTTAAGTCGTGCCTCGACACGTAGGAGGTATAGTCCCATCCTGGGCATTACAAGTTGGTATCAGAGCCTTCTCCGACCTAGAAGCCCCCACTGATTGATCGAATCGTTGACGGTTGAGTCTAGGCACACACTTGAAAACATTTTGAGTCCTATATATTATATCGGAGAGTAGGATTTCTTTTGCTTCTCATCCCCTTTCTCTCTGGTGAGGACTCCTGACGATTACTCTTGCCTCTTCTACTTTCAAAAATGGCACCAAATTTTTTTTAGGATCCCGCGAGTATTCTGGGATTGTTTCGATGTTCTTGTGACAAGGATATTGTTCTCGATGCCTCCTGCTTCCGGGGAGTTGAGCTTCGGGGTATTGTTGTCACAAGCATATCGCGGCAGTACTAAATACTTAAGAGGGCCGACATCGAAAACCTCTCCTATACGGCCAGTGGTAAGATAACCCCGACATCACCCAATACTGGGGAGGTAGTTCGAGAGTATTGCCATAGCTTGTATAGTGGATGCTTTTCGAAGGTCCGAGGTAAACAGTTTCCGAGAAAGACTGGTTATGTGTTGAAGGATGGATACACCTGGATGTAGGTTTAGAGTTGATTGCGCGGTGCTTCCCGTGTATCCCCAACACCTGATTGCATAACTGGAAACTTTCGGAAATCTATAGGTGGGTTCATCTAGTAGTTCTAGGCATTCTTCCAACAGATGCTCGATATGAAGTTCGGGGTTCTACATTGAGTGAAGTGGTTTTATGGACTTGTTCTGATCGGGAGTTGCATCTTAAAGGGTCCTTGGCTATGCTGATCCGGGGATTGCAAAACCCTTTTGTAACACGTTCCATGAGCTTTCAGCACGAATATGTCGAACGAAGCTTCTATCTTGTATTTGTTCTATCTGTTCCTTGTTCCTTTTTATTTTCATTTTGCTCTCCAAGTGGCTTCTCGACAAGTGACGTACCTACGAAATTTATCCGTTCAATCCTCTGTTCGGATGATATTGTGAAGATCATGTTGCATATCTACCCTTTGTTCTTGTTTGGATTCTGGTATTCGAGTTGCTTCGATGTCAAATGTTGATTCCATACCTTTCCTAATCGGTGTTCTCATATTTCTATGGGAGTGCTAGTCCTTCTTGATCATCAAGATGGTCATGTTAATCCTTTTCAACCGGTGTGCCTTCTCTTCAAGTTATTCCGTACGGACGCCGTTGAGAAATCTGACGATTTGTCTGTTTCATTCGTGCCAAGTTGTCTTTGTTTTACCCGGCCTCCCACCCTTCTTCTTCTCGGAGCAAGAAATTCTCAGATGAAATATCCATTTTATTCATGTGATATTTCTTCATTCTTTTCCTTCAATGTTCTTATCCGGTGATTTATCGTGAAGATGCTCAAGAGCTTCAAGTTCATCATTCTTTTGTTCTTAGATTCTGCCGCTGGATGTAATTCAAGATTTCGGTGTTGATCTTATCATTTTTCCTCATTTCACAATGCTTTCTTATTCCGGTGCACCAATTAATCATTCTCCTCTTGCTATTCATATCCGGAGTGCTGAAGATTCGTGTTTTCATTCTTAATCCGTTCAAGCTATTTTAAGGATTATCATCTTATTCAAGCCATTTAATTCAACCGGTGCAATATCTCTTAAGCAATCTTTTCAACGGTGATTTCTTTTGAGTGGGCCCTAACCCACAGGTTTTTCCCAGGATCTTACCTGACTCTTCTTTCTCCGGAGAATTCTTTTCAAAGTGTGACGTAAGAATGATTTCCATCAGTCACATGCCTTCTCCAAGATCGCTTTCAATTCTTGTTCATCATTGGTCCAACCTTTTAATTCTTCATTCCGGAGTGCTCAACAATTCTTATGGCATTTCTCGTTGTCATCCTAAACATTTAGAGACCGGGGAAGTGTTTCTCTCAAATTTTGACCCATTCTCTTGATGAGTTGTGGTTCTAGCTTCATGCCATCCTCATTATTGTTCAGTTTGTGAGGAATTCTTTTTATACCCGTCCGAAGCATTTCATGAATTCTTTTCTTTGTGTCCCTCCGAAGGCCATCATTTCAGAATATTTCTTTGTTCTCAGTTTTCAACTTCGTCCTCCAACTATTCTTTATTGATGTCTCTTCGTTCGTCTCCATATTCTTACGGTGGTTCATTCAAGTTTACCCTTCCGTTGTTATCATATCAATTCTTTTGCTCTTTTCATAATTCTACCGGTGGTTCGTTGAATCCGAGTTTGTGCGAGATCTATCTTTAATTCTTTTCAACGAGAATAAGTAGTGTGCCAAATCCTTTGGTTGTCATCAATTTAAATTGGTGAAGGAGATGCATGACATAATTCTTATTCTTATTCCTTCAAGGTGATTTAATTCTTTTGTTTGGAGCTTGTTCATCATATCATATTCTCGGTTCTAAGCTGTTCATCTTGTTTTCTGGAGTTCCATGTTATTTCAATTATCATTCCAAAGCTCCAACTAATTCATCACAGGCCTTGAATCTTATTCTTTTCATCTTTCACTTCTCATGCTTTCATTACCAGAGTTTTCATGTTGGTTCATCAAGATTTAATTCATCCTCGAAGTCTTCTTCAAGATTCTTGTTGGAGCTCAAGCATTCTTCATCATGCTTCCAATTGCAATTCTCTCTACCTTATTCTTTGAGATGGTGGTATGTCATTTTTGACAATTCCTTCATGTTTTATGATTCACAAGTTGTCAAGAATGAGATATTTAAACCCATCATTTTCTTTGTTCAGGAGATTCTTTCCAACCATTCATTTTATCTGTTGGAGTTATCTTGGGTTATAATTCACCTAAAAGCTTTCCCTGAGAATTGTTGCTATTATGGTGCTTATAAATGACCCAAGTTCTTCATTTATCCTTCCGGTGGAATAAGTTTATCGTCTCCTTGTTGATCTCAATCCAATCAAATATTTCCGGTAGTGGCTGGTTGTCACCTCTTAATTTTGAGATGTTTTCCATAAGCCCACATCGAGCTTATTCGTTTCGTTGTTGATTTTTCATCAACTCCGTTCAACCCTTCTTCGTAAGGATGCTCTTTCAAATTCAATATTGAGAGAAGTTGTCTTTTTCTTCTCCGTTCTTTTCTTTCCAACGATCTATATTCTATTCTTTCATTCCGGAGGCATTGTTATGTTGCTCTCTCCAAACCATCATCTCGTTTTATCGAGATCATGTTCTTTTCTTTTCTAGTCCATTTAACTGGAATGTTGTCACCTACATTCTAGTTCCCTCATCTTATCTAGTTTTGCCTATCTTTTTAACCGGAGTGCTGTCTGAAATCTTTCTTAACCTTGTGCCATTCTTTTAATTGTTTCGGGGCAATATGTGTTGTTCTTTTCATCAAGTATCATTCCAACTTGGCTAGTTCTTGTTGATTCCTTCCATTTTCAGACGGAGTGCTGCCCAAATTCTGTCATTCTTATTCCTTGGCTATACCGTTGCTGTTTCAAATTCTTTCGTCATCCATGAGATCTTGTTTCATGTCTTCCAACCTACAAGGTTCTCGTAATGTTCCTTGTTCCTCTTTTCTAACGGAGTTTTCATATTCGTTCATCTCCGTTGTATTCTTTCTTTCAAGTTTGTTCAACCTCTCAAGGTTCTTTGGTTTCACTCGTTTGTCAAAGAAGCAACTTTGTTTTACCTCCTCTTCTTCCGTTTTACCCAGTGATATCTCTAGGATCTCGGGTCGAGATCCTCTGTTAGTGTGGGAGAGTTGTGACGCCCGAGACCGACGTCCCAGAAGATTCCAGAAGATTCCAGATGTTCCGGGTTTCCCGTGTGTTTCTTTTGAGCTTGTGTTATTTATTTTTGCATTGCATCATGTCATCATGCCATCATCTCATTAATTTTTGCAACCAAATAAATCGTGTGGACCTTCGGTCCATTTAAATCGAGGGAAGGTGACTTCTCTTTATAACATATAAAAGCCTCTCAATATTATTAGGGAGCTATATAATAATATTCCATTGTTTGGAATTACCCGCAACACACTTGCATAATTTTCCCCATGTCTTTTTCACTTCGAGTTCTCCTTCAAAAATCTTGCCAATAATTCTTTTCCGTTGTTTCGAGGTTCCTCCGAAAATTCGAACATTTTTGGACACTTCAATAATCAAGTCTTAGTTCAAAACTATTTGAATTAAATTCAAATATGTTTGAATTATTTTTCGTTCACGCTTTTTCTATTTTTCTCGGACCGTGCTCTTTTTATGATGGCCGAGTAAAATAGTCCTTTGTGCTAGTTCTGCCCTAACACCCTCCTTCTTCTCTTTTCTTCTTGGCTTTTTATCTGTTTTGGAAGTGGCAGAAAAATTAAAACAGGAGGGCAGCCTAGCCTTTTGTTTTTCTCCTCCTAGGCCTTTTCTCCCAGCTGTCTCCCTCTCCCTCTTGGGCCCTCCTCTTCCCACCCAGCGACCTAGGCCCAGCCGGCCCAAACCCCACCGAACCCTAAGCCCCATCGCTTCTCTCCCTCGTCCCTCTCAGCCGCCGCCAGCTTCACTCCCCATCGCCCGAACCCATCGATGCCCTCGCTCCCCCTGTTTTTCCTTTTCCCTCGAGCCTCATCCTCTCTCCCTCGCTCACCCCACGCCGCCACCCGACTGCATCGCCCGATCTCCTCTCCCCTTTGATCTTCCCTCAGTCGCCACTCTCTCGCCCCCCGACCCGATCCCCTCTGGTCTCGTCTCTCTCTCCCTCGCACCTTCCTCACCTCCTTCCCACTCGCTCCTCCCTTCGTGCCCGAATCCCATCGCCAGAGCCCCGTCGAGCCTCCCTTCGATCCCTCCGTTCCTCCGGCCCTCGTCCAGCGCAGCGCTCCCTGCCGCGAGCTGGCCCCCCTTCCTTCGCCTGGCCCGAGCCGGGGCCCTCCTCCGCCGCCGCGCCCGTCCTCCAATCCCGCCGCGGCCAGGCCCGGGCCTCTTCCTCGCCATCTCCTCGCCTTGGCCTCTCCAGTGTCCCGGCCAGCACCGCAACCGCGGCCAGTCTCCCTCCTCTGCGCCAGCGACGTCGCGGCCGTGGCCTCGCCTGGCCTCCCTCCGTCAGCGCCTCGTCGTCCGCGCCAGGCGACCACCCCTCCTGCTGCTTTCATCCCCTCAGGCCACTGCCTCGACCGCGCGGGTCCGTCCTCGTCCCTCCTCGAGCTGCCGCCGTCCGCTGTAAGGGTCGCCGCCCCCTGCTGCTTTCATCCCCTCAGGCCGCAGCTTCGTCCAGCGGCTCCGTCCTCCAGAAGCCCCGCAGCCGTCTCCCTCCGTCCAGCGCGCGCGCCGGCGCCCGACCTCGCCTCTGCAGCCTCCTGGCCTCGTCGCCCCTTTGCTGTTTTTGTTTGTTTTGTGTGTTGCCTTGCACTATTAACTTGTCAGATGACCCGTGTACGAGTAAACCCGGCATTGCGGCAAGAACCTCTACATGACGGCTTGAACCCCTACGGCAAGTACCACGACCGCGACAAGTACCTCGACGAACCGAACATCTACGGAAAAACGAGCTCGTGAACGGCTACGGAACAAGTACCACTACATACGTGAACAACTACCGTCTCGGAGACGCACCAAGTACCACTACCGTCGCCCGAACGTCTACCGTCGCCCGAACGTCTACCGTCGACATGTACATCTACGAGAACGTCTACTTCCACTACCGCTAAGTGAACCACTACTTCCTCTTCGGGAACGTGAACACCTTCTTCCTCTACGTCTCGAACTGCCCCGAAACGCACGCTTCGAAGGTATAACCCCGAGACGACCCCGTGGATGAACGCTTGTGCTTGTGTGTTGTATGAAATGTTTCCCGTGTGTGCTTCGTGTCCGTTTCGTCCGTTGTCATGTTCCTCGGTTGCCTCGTCACCGACTCGTGGGAACCCGGCAACGGGATCAACCCACTTTCATCTTGTTCGACTTGCTCACGTCGATTCTTTCCTTTTGCACCGGACTCGCAACGAGTTACGGGAACCGATATGTTGCGTGGCATCATTTCGGATTGTTGCCGTGGCACCCTTTTCTTCCACCACGGTGACAATACTTCTTATCTCTTTTAAGTCAACCTTTTAATAATTGCATAAACTTGATCATGTCATCCGCATCATGTTAACAACATTGATACGTTAAATTGTTGTTTGCTTATAATTACTAAACATGCTCATGGGGATTTTCCGGATATGTTGTTGTTATTTTCCGGCCTCATTTAAAATGCCTAGATAGTTAGTTTACTTATGCTTCACCTCTTACCATGTTAAAAACATTTAATCTTGTCTTGTAAATAAACAAGAGTCAACTAAATTAATTCATGTGGTGTTTCGTCAATATGCAACTCGTTGCATATTGAGCTCCACTTAACTTGTAGTTTTGTTTGTGCACTTTGCCATGCCATGCATATTTAAACCGGACATGCATCATACTTGGATGTGCATCGTATGCCATGTTTATGCTTGTGTGTTTACCGTGCTGTTTCTTTCTTTCCGGTTGCTTCTCTTGATAGCTTCGGTTTCGTTCCGGAGTTGTGAGGTTTCGCTCGACTGTTGCTCCGCCTACTTCATGGATCCGTTCTTCTCCCTTGTGGAATTCCAGGCAAGATGACCGAACCCTGATACCTTTACTATCTTTGCCTATTGCTAGTAGTTCCGCTCTATAGTGTTGCCTTGATGCCCATGTCTTTCTTGTCAGCCTCCTACTTGTAACCATGAACCTGTTTAACCACCCTACCTATGCAAACCGTTGAATGGCTAAGTACGCTTCGCTCAGCCCCTCTTATAGCTTTGTTAGTTGCAGGTGAAGATTGAAGATGCTTGCTTCATGTTGAAGTTTGGTTGGGTTATATCACACTATATATATGCTTAAAAACGAAATCATCTATATACTGGCAGGGTGGAAGGCTAAGCCTTTTGCTTGGTGATTTGTTCCACTCATGCCGTTAGGAACCGTATAAACCGATGTTATGTTCCTTGATTATGCGTTCCTAACACGGTTGGGGTGTATGGGACCCCCTTGATAAACCGCTAAATGCTAAGTCTTTTCCAGCAAATCCGAACATTGGTACTATTTGCCTCATAATAACAACTTAATTAATTAATTAAAATTGCATAGGGGATCGCGTCCCCGAGGATTCTTAATTCTACATAGCAGGGGGGCCAGTGCCGATGGTGTTGGTCCCAAACGGGGAGTCTGCGGGAACCACCACGGGGAAACTCGAGGATTGGGTCCTGTAGAATCGCCCATCCGGTCGTGTCCTGAGACTTTGATACGCGCGGCTACTATCAGGGTGTCGACACGCCGGGAGGATTTGCTGGATTAGCCTTACCTTAGTTCGGTTTAACTTGAGCACGGGATTCCGAGAATACTCGGGTCTTCCCACCTTGGAGTTGCGACTCCGCGGATCGTGGGCTTGTAATGGGTCAAGTTGGAACACCCCTGCAGGGTTTGAACTTTCGAAAGCCGTGCCCGCGGTTATGTGGCAGATGGGAGCTTGTTAATATCCGGTTGTAGATAACTTGACACAATGTTCTAATACACTACAAGCGTGTGTACCGTGACTGTCAATTTCCGAATAGGGATTCGGGAGTTGAACACGGTGGGGTTATGTTTGACCGGCTTTAGCTAGGATCACTTCGTGATCATCTTTCGACCAAGGCACTTCTCTTCTCGCTCTCTTTTGCGTAAGTTAGTGCTAGTTGCTGCTGCAGACTCTTGTTGTTCCTTCACCTCTCGTTCTTTCTTCGGCCTTGTCCTCACCCAAGGCTTAAATAGTCTTGTTACCCGGGAACGGGATTGCTGAGTCCTCTGTGGCTCACAGTTACTTCACCACACCAGATGCAGGTTCAGCCGAGTTTGATGCAGGAGCTGGTTCAAGTTCTTCACCGGGAGCTCGATGAAGAGTTTGGCCGTATGCTTGTGACGTTTCGACGATCAGTAGTGGTTTCTACTAGGATTCGATCCTGACCTGTGGCTTTTGTTGTTTTGGTATCTTTCTTTGGATCTTCACCCGTAGTCGGGTTGTGATGTTTTGAATGATGATTGTTTATGTAATGTATTGTGTGAAGTGGCGAGTGTAAGCCAACTATCTTCTTTTGCAATTTAATCCCTCTTTTACATGAGTCGTGCAAAGATACCAAACTTGAGATCATTCTAGGATGGGCTTATACCTTTAAGTCGTGCCTCGACACGTAGGAGGTATAGTCCCATCCTGGGCATTACAAGTTGGTATCAGAGCCTTCTCCGACCTAGAAGCCCCCACTGATTGATCGAATCGTTGACGGTTGAGTCTAGGCACACACTTGAAAACATTTTGAGTCCTATATATTATATCGGAGAGTAGGATTTCTTTTGCTTCTCATCCCCTTTCTCTCTGGTGAGGACTCCTGACGATTACTCTTGCCTCTTCTACTTTCAAAAATGGCACCAATTTTTTTTTAGGATCCCGCGAGTATTCTGGGATTGTTTCGATGTTCTTGTGACAAGGATATTGTTCTCGATGCCTCCTATTTCCGGGGAGTTGAGCTTCGGGGTATTGTTGTCACAAGCATATCACGGCAGTACTAAATACTTAAGACGGCCGACATCGAAAATCTCTCCTATACGGCCAGTGGCAAGATAACCCCGACACCACCCAGTACTGGGGAGGTAGTTCGAGAGTATTGCCAGAGCTTGTATAGTGGATGCTTTTCGAAGGTCCGAGGTAAACAGTTTCCGAGAAAGACTGGTTATGTGTTGAAGGATGGATACACCTGGATGTAGGTTTAGAGTTGATTGCGCGGTGCTTCCCGTGTATCCCCAACACCTGATTGCATAACTGGAAACTTTCGGAAATCTATAGGTGGGTTCATCTAGTAGTTCTAGGCATTCTTCCAACAGATGCTCGATATGAAGTTCGGGGTTCTACATTGAGTGAAGTGGTTTTATGGACTTGTTCTGATCGGGAGTTGCATCTTAAAGGGTCCTTGGCTATGCTGATCCGGGGATTGCAAAACCCTTTTGTAACACGTTCCATGAGCTTTCAGCACGAATATGTCGAACGAAGCTTCTATCTTGTATTTGTTCTATCTGTTCCTTGTTCCTTTTTATTTTCATTTTGCTCTCCAAGTGGCTTCTCGACAAGTGACGTACCTACGAAATTTATCCGTTCAATCCTCTGTTCGGATGATATTGTGAAGATCATGTTGCATATCTACCCTTTGTTCTTGTTTGGATTCTGGTATTCGAGTTGCTTCGATGTCAAATGTTGATTCCATACCTTTCCTAATCGGTGTTCTCATATTTCTATGGGTGTGCTAGTCCTTCTTGATCATCAAGATGGTCATGTTAATCCTTTTCAACCGGTGTGCCTTCTCTTCTAGTTATTCCGTACGGACGCCGTTGAGAAATCTGACGATTTGTCTGTTTCATTCGTGCCAAGTTGTCTTTGTTTTACCCGCCCTCCCACCCTTCTTCTTCTCGGAGCAAGAAATTCTCAGATGAAATATCCATTTTATTCATGTGATATTTCTTCATTCTTTTCCTTCAATGTTCTTATCCGGTGATTTATCGTGAAGATGCTCAAGAGCTTCAAGTTCATCATTCTTTTGTTCTTAGATTCTGCCGCTGGATGTAATTCAAGATTTCGGTGTTGATCTTATCATTTTTCCTCATTTCACAATGCTTTCTTATTCCGGTGCACCAATTAATCATTCTCCTCTTGCTATTCATATCCGGAGTGCTGAAGATTCGTGTTTTCATTCTTAATCCGTTCAAGCTATTTTAAGGATTATCATCTTATTCAAGCCATTTAATTCAACCGGTGCAATATCTCTTAAGCAATCTTTTCAACGGTGATTTCTTTTGAGTGGGCCCTAACCCACAGGTTTTTCCCAGGATCTTACCTGACTCTTCTTTCTCCGGAGAATTCTTTTCAAAGTGTGACGTAAGAATGATTTCCATCAGTCACATGCCTTCTCCAAGATCGCTTTCAATTCTTGTTCATCATTGGTCCAACCTTTTAATTCTTCATTCCGGAGTGCTCAACAATTCTTATGGCATTTCTCGTTGTCATCCTAAACATTTAGAGACCGGGGAAGTGTTTCTCTCAAATTTTGACCCATTCTCTTGATGAGTTGTGGTTCTAGCTTCATGCCATCCTCATTATTGTTCAGTTTGTGAGGAATTCTTTTTATACCCGTCCGAAGCATTTCATGAATTCTTTTCTTTGTGTCCCTCCGAAGGCCATCATTTCAGAATATTTCTTTGTTCTCAGTTTTCAACTTCGTCCTCCAACTATTCTTCATTGATGTCTCTTCGTTCGTCTCCATATTCTTACGGTGGTTCATTCAAGTTTACCCTTCCGTTGTTATCATATCAATTCTTTTGCTCTTTTCATAATTCTACCGGTGGTTCGTTGAATCCGAGTTTGTGCGAGATCTATCTTTAATTCTTTTCAACGAGAATAAGTAGTATGCCAAATCCTTTGGTTGTCATCAATTTAAATTGGTGAAGGAGATGCATGACATAATTCTTATTCTTATTCCTTCAAGGTGATTTAATTCTTTTGTTTGGAGCTTGTTCATCATATCATATTCTCGGTTCTAAGCTGTTCATCTTGTTTTCTGGAGTTCCATGTTATTTCAATTATCATTCCAAAGCTCCAACTAATTCATCACAGGCCTTGAATCTTATTCTTTTCATCTTTCACTTCTCATGCTTTCATTACCGGAGTTTTCATGTTGGTTCATCAAGATTTAATTCATCCTCGAAGTCTTCTTCAAGATTCTTGTTGGAGCTCAAGCATTCTTCATCATGCTTCCAATTGCAATTCTCTCTACCTTATTCTTTGAGATGGTGGTATGTCATTTTTGACAATTCCTTCATGTTTTATGATTCACAAGTTGTCAAGAATGAGATATTTAAACCCATCATTTTCTTTGTTCAGGAGATTCTTTCCAACCATTCATTTTATCTGTTGGAGTTATCTTGGGTTATAATTCACCTAAAAGCTTTCCCTGAGAATTGTTGCTATTATGGTGCTTATAAATGACCCAAGTTCTTCATTTATCCTTCCGGTGGAATAAGTTTATCGTCTCCTTGTTGATCTTAATCCAATCAAATATTTCCGGTAGTGGCTGGTTGTCACCTCTTAATTTTGAGATGTTTTCCATAAGCCCACATCGAGCTTATTCGTTTCGTTTTTGATTTTTCATCAACTCCGTTCAACCCTTCTTCGTAAGGATGCTCTTTCAAATTCAATATTGAGAGAAGTTGTCTTTTTCTTCTCCGTTCTTTTCTTTCCAACGATCTATATTCTATTCTTTCATTCCGGAGGCATTGTTATAGCTTTGTACGCTTCGCTCAGCCCCTCTTATAGCTTTGTTAGTTGCAGGTGAAGATTGAAGATGCTTGCTTCATGTTGAAGTTTGGTTGGGTTATATCACACTATATATATGCTTAAAACGAAATCATCTATATACTGGCAGGGTGGAAGGCTAAGCCTTTTGCTTGGTGATTTGTTCCACTCATGCCGTTAGGAACCGTATAAACTGATGTTATGTTCCTTGATTATGCGTTCCTAACACGGTTGGGGTGTATGGGACCCCCTTGATAAACCGCTAAGTGCTAAGTCTTTTCCAGCAAATCCCAACATTGGTACTATTTGCCTCATAATAACAACTTAATTAATTAATTAAAATTGCATAGGGGGTCGCGTCCCCGAGGATTCTTAATTCTACATAGCAGGGGGGCCAGTGCCGATGGTGTTTGTCCCAAACGGGGAGTCTGCGGGAACCACCACGGGGAAACTCGAGGATTGGGTCCTGTAGAATCGCCCATCCGGTCGTGTCCTGAGACTTAGATACGCGCGTCTACTATCAGGGTGTCGACACGCCGGGAGGATTTGCTGGATTAGCCTTACCTTAGTTCGGTTTAACTTGAGCACGGGATTCCGAGAATACTCGGGTCTTCCCACCTTGGAGTTGCGACTCCGCGGATCGTGGGCTTGTAATGGGTCAAGTTGGAACACCCCTGCAGGGTTTGAACTTTCGAAAGCCGTGCCCGCGGTTATGTGGCAGATGGGAGCTTGTTAATATCCGGTTGTAGATAACTTGACACAATGTTCTAATACACTACCAGCGTGTGTACCGTGACTGTCAATTTCCGAATAGGGATTCGGGAGTTGAACACGGTGGGGTTATGTTTGACCGGCTTTAGCTAGGATCACTTCGTGATCATCTTTCGACCGAGGCACTTCTCTTCTCGCTCTCTTTTGCGTAAGTTAGTGCTAGTTGCTGCTGCAGACTCTTGTTGTTCCTTTACCTCTCGTTCTTTCTTCGGCCTTGTCCTCACCCAAGGCTTAAATAGTCTTGTTACCCGGGAACGGGATTGCTGAGTCCTCTGTGGCTCACAGTTACTTCACCACACCAGATGCAGGTTCAGCCGAGTTTGATGCAGGAGCTGGTTCAAGTTCTTCACCGGGAGCTCGATGAAGAGTTTGGCCGTATGCTTGTGACGTTTCGACGATCAGTAGTGGTTTCTACTAGGATTCGATCCTGACCTGTGGCTTTTGTTGTTTTGGTATCTTTCTTTGGATCTTCACCCGTAGTCGGGTTGTGATGTTTTGAATGATGATTGTTTATGTAATGTATTGTGTGAAGTGGCGAGTGTAAGCCAACTATCTTCTTTTGCAATTTAATCCCTCTTTTACATGAGTCGTGCAAAGATACCAAACTTGAGATCATTCTAGGATGGGCTTATACCTTTAAGTCGTGCCTCGACACGTAGGAGGTATAGTCCCATCCTGGGCATTACATACCTGGAACGGGCGGGCCGCCGTAGGAAGGAGAGGATAAGGGCCGCCGAGGCCCGTATCGCGGCGAAAATGGAGGCGGTGGAGACGGCTTATGCAGCGGCGGGCGGCCGCACATGAGGAAGTCATCTGCGCCCGCATTGTGAAGAAACGGCAGCGGAGGAACATGCGCACCCTCGTCCGATAGCATAATCGGGCGGTCCGTGCCATGGCTGGACTGCCACCGAAGGAGGAGAAGGCGGACAGTGACGGCGAGGACAGCTACGGCGACGAGTAGATCCGGCTCAATCCGTACTGGCATTTTTACCGGTACTTCCACGAGAAGGACGGCAAGGGCGTCGGGAAGGGCAACGGAAGCCGTGGATGAACTCTACCATTGTCAAACATTCCAAATTTTGGTAGTCCGATGACATCTTTAGTTAGTAGTGATGGAGTAGCTGAACGATGTGTGTGCATCGACGTAGTGTCCGGATGTGAATTACATTATTTAAGGGGTGACCGATCAATGCCCGCGAACGCGCTCGGGCGCTTCTGCGCGTGTTTGAGGGCTCATATTGGTCAAGTCCGACTGTAGATGCTCTAAGCCAGCATTGAAATGTTCCTGGATGCTCTAAGCCAGCATTGAAATGTTCCTCTTTTTCTAATGTTTGTGATTTAAAAAAATGTTCGTAAGTATAATCATGTTCACGATCTGAAAGCAATGTTCGCAAATTTTAAAAAAAAAGTAGTGCTCCTTGCGATATACAGCAAGCGAGAGCCCGTGCAAACCCGCACACAAGTATGTTAAAGGTCAACCTAGTGTAATTTTCATTCAAGAATAATACTCGTATGCGGATTTCTCGGGATTTCATAGCATCCCTATTCTGCTCACGCATCTCATCGTGTGATAGCAAACATTTTTGGTGCCATGGGAATTGGAAACTTGTAACAAAATCATAGGACCAGACGTTGCCTATTTCAGTAGCACTGAGCCATATCTTCATTTCTCTAGTAGATCCGTCGGCAGAGAAGAACTGAAGACTCTGTTCTTTGCCTTCGTGGCCTATGCATTATACATACACATATTCAGTTGACAAAGCATGTATATACTTAAACGCATGAACTTAAATCTGCCAAAACGGAAACAATCTTTCAACACATATATACCTCCTTCTGCCAGTCGGTGCACAGTGTGATGGCCACGAACAGCAAGACCTGCACCAGAATACCGAGGATGATTCCCATCCAAAGTCCCTGCGCATCCAAATTATTTATTTTCACACCATTAGCATGCTATGGAAGCCGAAAGAGGTAAGAACTTGCGAAAGAAATCAAGGAGAGGCACCATCCCGCCGACGTGCAGCACGAAGGCGAGCAGGTAGGCCGCCGGTATGCCCACGGCGTAGAACGCGCCCAGGTTGATGCAGGCACAGATCTTCTGCCACCCACAGCCTCTAGCCACACCTACATACGAGTACCAATTAGTCCGTGAGGATCATTTGTCCATGACAGACTGCTCCCCTGTTGACAAGTAAATTCATGGCCATTTTGGGTACCTGAGAGAACGCTCTGAATGCCGTCGAGGAAGTTGGACACTGCAATGACCAGCACCATTTTGGCGACGTACGTGACGACCTCCTCCTCGTCGCTGTAAGCATGGCCCCAGACGTGGCGCACAGAGACCAGGACGACGCCCATGACCAATCCTTCCAAAATGGCGAAGAACATGACGACGCGCACGGCAAGGCGGGCAGCCCGTGGTCGGCCGGCGCCCAGCTCGTTTGAAACCCGGGTGCTGCGCGGCCAGATCAGACCATACACGAAACAAATGAGTGCTAATGTGACCAGTCAGTGAGATAGCCAGTTTAGTTAAAGAATGTTTACCTTATGGTGGCGCCGAGGCCGTAGGGGATCATGAACAAGCAGTTGGCCGTGTTGAGGCTGTCACCACGAACACGCATGAGACCAATGTGAAGATACTAATAAGGACATAAAGACAGTACGAATCGCTGCGATTGTGGCTACATATCTTACGTGATGGACAGGACGGACGTCTCCAGCTTGGGGTTAGGAAGAAGCCCCGAAAGCAGCACCAGGGTCTCGAACGACCACCATTCCAAGCTGCAATGGCAATGTCAAGACATGCACCAATGATCAAACTACATCAAGAAATCCGATCGATCAAATAGAAACAACAGATCTACGATCTCACTTGCCAATTTGAAAGGAAAGGAAACTCACTCACCAGACCATGAGAGCGGACGGCACGGCGAGCCTGAAGAAGCTGAGCTGGTCATGGAAGGCCTCCATGGAGAACCCCGTCCATGTCCTCTTGCAGGAGCTCGACACCCTCACGTACACGGCCAGGATGACCACGTTGATCCAGTAGGAGACGGCGTTGCCGATCGCGGCGCCCTTGCTGCCCAGCCCGAGGACGTACACCAGCAGCCAGCAGACGACGAGGTGGCACAGCGCCGTCGCGGCGGCGCTCAGCATCACCGGAAGCACGATGTTCTGCGTCTGCAGGAACCGGACGTGGCACTGCAGCAGGCCGAACGCAAAGAGCGCCGGGATCATCCACCGCGCGTACGTGCCCGCCTCCGCGGCGATCTCCTCGTCCTGCCCGAACAGGAGCAGGATCTCGCCGGTGTAGAACCACACCACGGCGAGAGGGACGCTTGCGGCCGTGAGCACCACCATTGCGCGTTGCTTGTAGATGCCAAGGAGGTGGTATTGCCTGGCGCCAAATGCTTGTCCGCATAGAGTGTCCAATGCAGTTGCCATGCCAAGCTGATCGTCAAGATCGTGGAAAGGACAGGAATATTAGGGATGGCTCAAATCAAATAGGAGTGCCTTTTCATAGAAATTTGACAACTCCAATCATATTGTCAAAACGATGAGTTGATGATTGGAATCCTGGAAAAGTGGTATGAAATTCTAGAGTTAAGAGCATCTCCACTAGTCCCCCAGGAGCGCCCCCCCCCCCTCCTGTTTTCTGTCGGATTTGTGGAATTTTAGCGCCGGCAGACCCACCCCAAACCCAGCCCCATGGGGGACGAGACTTGCCTGCTCCCCTCGTGTGTGACCATCCGTGCTCCCGCGTACGTGGATTGATTTGATTGGAACATGGGGAGGGAGCGGGCAAGTTTAGATTAGAAAGGAAAAAGGGAAAATGACAGCCGTAGGATGAAGTGGGAGCACGGATGGGAGCATGGGGAGGGAGCGGGCAAGTTTTGTCCCCCCATGGGGGCATCTGGGGCACCGGCGATTTGTTTTTGCATGCAAAGGCCCGCATGCAGCCTCGCAACATCCTCTCTCCTTTCACTTTTGACTTGACACACGCACGAGCTCTCTTTCTCTCTCTCCTCGTTTTTTCTTCCAACAACCACGCATCCGTGTCACTCGCCGTCTACTTGCCTCTGTGCGCGCCTCCATGCTTGCCGCTGTGCTCGCCGCTGGGGCCGTCCTACTAAGGATGGCTATGGAAAGGTATGGGCAGGGTAGAGCAATATTATATCTATACCCATATAGTCAGTGGGTATAAAATTATGCCCATACCCGTACCCATGCGTATGAAACTTTATTCATACTCGTATACGATGGGTCCCCGTACTAATTGGGTACACAACGGGTAGAACAAATAGTACACAAGTTGTTCACAATTTTACACTCATTGATAGCGCATTTAACAACAAGAAATCAATTATCTCAACTCAATAACAAGTAGATGAGTACATGACCGCTATCAAATTTAGATATCACAACGTACTCATAATTTAATAGGAGTGGACGAGTCACACGAACAATTAATAATTAATTGATGACAACTTAACATTAGTTCACTAGCGGGCAGGGTATGGGTATACCCGCGGATACAATGCTATACCCGTACCCTACCCATGACTTAATGTGTAGGGTATGGGTACTACCCATGGGTATAAAATCATTCCCATATCCTGCCCATGTGGGTACGGTATCCATGGGTACCCATACCCATGGGTAAAATTGCCATCCTTACGCCCTACGTGCCTACTCGCGCGCGCGTCTGGAGCCGCGGCAGCTCGTCGCCGACGCCGCGGGAGCTCGTCCAGAGCCGCGGGAGCTCGTCAACCCCGTCTCCTCATGACTTTTCTTCACGGGCTCTCGCGCCTCCATACACGCATGGGGGCCGACGGCGACGGCGTACGAGACAACATCGTGGCTCTTGTCGGCCACGTTCAGCCGGATCAACCCGCTCAACACAAAGGGCTATATAGAGCAACTCTCGACGCCGAAGAAGTCTCGCCGGTGGCACCATCCGATACCGCCGAGGCTGAATTCAACGTCGGCTACCAGTGCAGCACACGGAGGGCCGACTCAGACCGGTCGAGGAAAGGAGGGAAGCCGGCGGCAAGTCAGTGGAGTGCAACGACCACGCTGTGCGGCTGGACAACATGTTTAGTTTGACCGCTGCCTTCCGCCGTGTAACACTGTGTGTTATGTGTAGTTGTTAACTCTTAATCATGTCCATTGTATGTAACCAAACAACGTGCACTAGTATGAGCATAACCAATGCAAGCAACCAAACACGATGCGTAGAGGTGTTCCTACGATGCAGGAAGAGGAGATGCAAGCAAGCAATCACCATGCCGATGTTGATTTTTAGCTTGCAACCATTCCCAACTAAGACAAGTATAAAAAAGGGAAAAACCGATACAGGTAATAAACACATCCATCATCAACTACTAGCTAATCACAATTTTCTTTCTTCTTGGGTGATTGATAGTACTTCCCCGTCAGAAATTACTTGTCGAAGAAATAGATGAATCTAAATATATTTTTAGTTCTAGATATATTATTTTTTATTCATTTCTGATTCTATCCTGTCGCCGAGATCTGGAGTTCTGGATCTAAGTGCAGATTAGGCAAGTACTTACTCCTGGTCCAGTGTTGCTCATAGGTAACCAACCTCTCTGATCGACCTAACATACGGACTACGGGACTAAAAATAATCGCATAGGTTGACAGTACTTGTCAGTGCCCCGCAAAGCTAACAGTACGTACATGCATGTCAGTGAATCTTGTCATCTTGCAAATAAACTACTGGTCCATGACCGTGCTAGCTAGCGGCCGAAAATCCAGATATCCCATGCGTTCAATGGACGGCAACTCATCAGGCAACGGTCCAGGCGAACGAGTTGATACGTGATGGCTTTCTCCTCCTTTTCTAATTGATTGACTGATTGATTTGATCTGTGTGTGAATTCTCTGTTTGTGATATGTAGACGAAGGTGCCATGTTAATGGACTGGCATGAACCATCAGGCCAAGAGAAACGAAAAGAGAAAAAAAAAAATAGAAGTTGCGCTTCGTCGCTCCCAGGAAGCCGCAAAGCGATCTTTCGACCGTGAGAAGCGTACTACTACATGTGTTTCGAAGTCGACGGATCACAGATGGTACGTATAAATGAGAATGCCCACGCGGGGTGGTAGTGGTAGTACGTACCAGCAGGCTGAATCCGGTGACGGCGGCGAAGGAGCTGGCCATGGAGGCGCCGGCGAGGGGCAGCTCGCCGAGGTGGCCGACGAACATGACAGAGATCATCTGGATCAGGTTCTGCATCAGGCAGCCGGCGATGAGTGGCCCGGCCAGCCACAGCTGCCTCTTCACCTCGTCGCCCACCGCCAGGCTCTCGTCCCCTCCGAGCTCCTTGCACACCGGGCTCCTAGGGAGCAGTGCTTCCTCGAGGCTTGCCTTCTCCATGCTGGACTCCGGCGAGGCCACCTCCACCCTCACCCTTGTTCTATGTGTGTTGTGTACGACTGCCGCGAGAGTGTGTATGTGCAGGGAGAGTGAAAGGAGTGGCTCGTGTTCAGATTTCCGAGTATATAGACACACAACACGTGAGGGTCACCAACAAAGGGGTGGGTGTGCTCAAAATAGCCTGAAGTATTTATTGCCCAATCAGATGTACGTTGCGTTTTTAATTTTATACATCCATTCATCCCAAAAGCCCTCGGTTCTCAAGTTTCGACCTCCTTTCCATTCTTCTTCACACAAAGCGTTCGTACATCCTCCTTTTCATCCTGCTAGTATGTCACTCTTGAACAACCGTTGGCGAAGAACACGGAGAAAGCGGTGCCTTCCATTGCTCGGGCGGAACTGGCTCGACGGTTCGCCGTGGATGACGAGCAGCCGCCCGCGTTCACGGTGACGGAGTTCGACAGGCTAGATATCCGGACTTCTCAAACCAGTTTAGTATAGGCTTGCTGGTTTTCGAATGTACAAACCAGGCCAGACATCTTATATAAACACAATTAGGATGGCTAAAAATGTTGTAACACATTTTTAGTCAATTAGGTGAGTTGCCCTAAGATCTACTCTCTCTGTATCACAATACTTGCTGGTCGAGAATCAAATTTCCCGAGCAACAAGTATTGTGGTACGGAGGGAGTAGCTAAGGCACATGCATGCATGTGTCAGTTGGAAACCTCATCGCTCCATCAATACAACAGCTCGGACGAACATTTGTACATGATGACTTCCTTCTTCTTTTATAATTTTGATAATTGATACACATAAGAAAAGCTGAATACTTGGAGACGGAGCAATTCCGCTCTCGAGCTCATCTACTTCCGAGCATGACCAGTAAAATAAAAGAAATATCAAAAATCAGATTTTTAAAGAATTGCATGGAAGGTGCTGAGTGCATGATGTCCGTGCCAATTTTTTTGGTGTTTGGACATCTGAATAGCTCTCAACAAAAAAAAATCGTAAGAAATAAAAAGAATGCATTGTTCAAACCTAATTTTGTCTTCTTTTTTTGCCACAAACTCCTCAGATGTTCCCACACAAAAAAAAAATTCCTTAGATGTCCAAACATCATGTAATTTTGACCGGACATCACAGATTTGAGTATCATGGTTGACAGATTTTTTTTTCTAGTGTTTGTTTTGAATTTACTATTCATCAAGAGCAAATGAGCCTAGAGACAGAATTGAATATTCAAATAGTTGGTTCATTTTGATCTGGTGACTTCTCTGTTGTAATACGGTGAAGGCGTTATGTTTAATTAGTCTTGGCCATGGCAGCCCGGCCCGGCCCGACGCTGCTCCCGGGCCGGGCTCAGGCCTAGATTTTGAGCCCGATGGCCTGGCCGGGCTGGGCCCAGGCCTGTCGTTTTTGCACTTTTCTGAAGGGGCTCGGCCCGAGGTCTGAGGCCCGGCGGGCTTTTACGTGTTTGGGCCGGGCTTGGACCAAAAAACTAGGCCCGATGGCCGGGCCCGTCGTTTTTGCACTTTTCTGAAGGGGCCGGGCTTGAGGCCTGAGGCCCAGCGGGCTTTTACGTGTTTGGGCCAGGCTTAGACCCAAAAACTAGGCCCGATGGCCGGACCCAGGCCTAGGTTTTTTGCCTCGGTCTTGGCTAGGTCCAGCTCGAGGTTTGGTTAGGTATATGTTGAATAAACTAGCATGAAACAGCAGGTCCAGGGAACATAAAACAAATACAGAACCCACGCGTCGTCCCTCCACGGATCCGGGAGTCTATTTCAAAGCGATCAGTATTTTGTTTGAAGTCGACGGATGGAAAAAAAAAAAAGAACGGCCACGCGGAACGATACGTACCAGCACGCTGAATCCGGTGACAGCGGCGAAGGAGCTGGCCATGGAGGCGCCGGCGAGGGGCAGCTCGCCGAGGTGGCCGACAAACATCACCGAGATCACCTGGATTAGGTTCTGCATCAGACCTCGGACGATGAGCGGCCCGGCCAGCCACAGCTGCCTCTTCACCTCGTCGCCCACCGCCAAGCTCTCGTCATCCCTTCCGACCTCCTCGCCCGCCGAGCTGATCGGGAGCAGCGTGGCCTCCTCCATGTCCTTGTTGGACTCCTCCCCACACCCTTGTTCTTGTTCTTTGTGTATGATTGCGTATGAGTGAGAGGATTCAATCTCGTCCAGACTTCGATCTATATAGACGCGCAACACAGTTGCTCTCCGGCGTTCATAATATAGAGCCAATAAATATGAAAGAGAAATATGAAGCGTACTCAATACCAGTAGGTATACAAGACCCCATCGGCCATGATGGTGTCATTGCGGCAGCATACGCAGCACATCCAGTAGTTAGCCTGGTATACGTAACATTGAGAAATGAATGGTATTTTGTTCTTCCGGCCGTGGCTGTTGCTGGCTGGTCCTCGCTCCCCACCGGCCTTGTGCGCTCATTGCCTTCACCGAAAAAAATAGCACGCTATAACCTCGCTAATAGCACGCTATAGCATATTGAGAATTGTCTTGCTAAATATATCAGCGTACAACGTCTCGCTAATAGCACATTATAATGCGACGCTAATAGCACATTTTGAGGTCGGCGCTATTTTGCTGTAGCATGCTATTTTTTTCATTGTTGCCTTCCGCTACCCACTCAAAGGAGCATAGCCGTATGGAAAAACATTTTTTTTAGCATCAGTCCAGACGCAAGCGCTCATATACCCGAGAGATTGAGCAAGTGCATGAAATCCTGAAATAAATCCAGGAATAATGCGAGCACCAGAATTTGAACCCATCAGGTTGGGGATACCACTGTCCACCTAACCATCTCAACCACAGGTTGATTCGCCGTGTGGAAAAACGTTGGAGTATAATGTATGATCCTCTCCTAAAGTTTGGACTCATGGGTGAACTGTTTAAGTGTATTGTGCATACAATTTACAAACAAGAGGTTCAGATTTAAAACCCAGTAAACACAATAAATTATTGAGTTTGATTTTTTGGTTGCGTTGAGTAGTCTTGAAGCTTAACAATATTGTCGCGAGTTGTATACATCATGCAATGCAATAAAAAATTGATGTTGTATGTTTGAATTTGAAATATGTATGGTTGATTTTGATGACTTTAAAACCAACTATAGCAGAGTCGTCTTATCGGTTTGATCGTTATAATAACTGTCATTATGACAATTTTTATTTAAAAATCACTTTAATAGAGTTGCCATACCGCCCTTGATTGCAATAATTTAAGAAAGGCGCTCCAAATCCAGACTGCGAGCCCCATATAAGGAGGTTGGGTGACCCCCTCAAAAAGAAAAAAGGGCAAGGTGATATAGCGAGTCCTTCATCCATCCAAAAATAGTCGCCACAAGCATTACAAGGCATGTGCTCCCTTCTACCGCCACCCACATCCCGGCATTGCTTTCGTTTGGTGCCACCTATGTCGTCAGACTGCCCAGATTTGGTTCCGGTCGCCTCATCTGAGCCATTCCCGGACGCCTCATCTGAGCCATTCCCGAACATACGACGCTTCGTTGTAGCCATGCCCCTTTCGACCTCAGTGTGTTCGACAACTTGCCTAGAGGTTGATTGTGCCAACATTTTCGTGTTGATTTAGTTTAGCGGCTCACATATTCATTTAGGTGACATAGGATTCACACTATGTGTAGACGGATTCGATGGAGGAGCTAATATTTTGATGATTCGTCGTCATATTAGACCTACGAGCCATCAGTGAAGTAATGGATGTCGAAGAAGACACGGTAATATTGATAGTTGTTGAACGGATAGAATCGACCGAAACGAAGAGGGTATGTCCGGATCGTAGGTTGCTCGTGCGATATTTCATTAATACATAATCAATGGCCACGAGCGGCTCAAGCTCGACTACTTTCTGTCGGGTTGTACCTTCCCACCGTACGTGTTCCCGTAACGCGTCTGCATGACTGAACAGTTGTTGCATTGAATTGCAGACATGGAAATCACCAAACCTTTCTTCCAACAATGGAGAAATTTGAAGTGTTGCAAGCAAGGTTTTCAATTATCCGAGGCCTGCTCGTTTCTGGAATGGCAAATAACATGAAGTGTGTGATGATACATAACATGATCATATAGGATGCCACCACCCATTGGCTATGAAGATATTGGAACAATCGTCATGTCTTCCAGGCACAATGGTCGCACCCAATCATTTCTTGAGGTGTACCAAAATATTGAAGATCGGGCTCCCACCATAAGCTGAAGGAGAATCTCATTTAGCAACAATAACATCTAGCTGGGATGTGTTTACATTGCTTTAAAATTAATTAATTTTACTTAGCCAATTTATTTGATAAAATTAGTTGCTGTATCCAAATTTATGGTTATAATAATATATTGATGCATTTACGAAATTGATTGATATGAATTGTTGTAAATAGACTAGAAATAAGAAAACAAAAGAACAAATGGAGCTGCATATATATGGCACTTTGTATTTGCACAGAACCTCCAAAACATTATTGAGCATACTCCATATGCATTATGGAGGCAATCAATATGACGATTGTGCTAAAGTTGCTCTAACTTGTTTAGAAACGAACATGATATTTTTTTATTAAGGTCTAAAGTATGATTGTGAAGCTGAGATAAAAATAGAAGCAATGAAAAAAAATCAGATACCTCATCCTTGCAATTTGGTGATGCTCCCATATTTGTTTCTCTATATTTGTACCTCATCCTTGCATTTTGTTGGCGTAGAGTCAGATATAGTGGGGGTTGTTCCAATGTGTATTTTCCACAACACACTCGCTACATACACATTGCGGGAGGGATGCCATCCAATTTTTCCCCAGGAGGAAAATATAGTCGAACATAAAACACACAACCATTCCCCAGTATGAGACCTCATTTGATTCATATGAATTTTGTAGGAATTGTGGAAGGATAGAATTTTTGTATAATTTTTTACTTTGCAACCATTTGATTTTAGGAATATAATCATATTCCTTTGTAGGATAGAAATCAGACCTTTCTATTTCATAGGAAAGAGCATAGGTCGAATGAAAAAAAAACTTATCCTACGAGTCAAATGACATATATTCTTGTATAGTAATTCAGATACATTTTACCTCTCTTCCGAGTCTTGAGTTGTCTACTAAGGACTCCTCTGATTCAAGGGTTTTCCACATGATCCTATCAATCTCCTCCTAGTAGGTGCTTGATTTGTACGAACGCGGTCCCTAGGAATTATCCTATGAAACCTTTCCTAATCTATTTCATAGAATTGTTTATCCATGGCAGCTGGTCCTTGGGTTCTTTCGCCTAAGATGGTGTTCTATCGGCTGCCGGCCCTCATGGATCTGGCCGTTGAGGAGTTTCGGAATGCTTCGCCTGAGATCTTCACTGGGTGTTTGACGCCTTTAGATTGCTGGATCCGATGAGATTCGGTCGTGTGTGCCTCTATTTCAGCCCTAATTGCTTCAAGATGGTGTGATGCGAAGCTTCAACATCTGTTGAAATTATAGGACACGTCAGTTTTTCGATTTCCATGGTGAAGACAATGATGGAGAATGTCATGGTGGCTAAGGTCTGATGGCTGATGCCTTGTAATGGTGGATCGACTCTTCGTGGCGATGAGGACTTTGCTTGGCGATTCGTGACTCGTAGCAGCGGCATTGGCAAGTGGGGGCGGGAACACATGGGGAGTACATAGTCTTAGCTTTTAGGGTGAAAACCCAAGGCCTCGCCTTATTTGGTTTTGCCTGGCAGTGACCTTGTTGATGGCACTGTTTTGAGAGCGCGGATCTTCTCCGGGGTGAAAACCTAAGATCTAGGATCGGGCGATGACGGTGTTTGTGCACTGTTTCCTTCTTGGAGACGTCATTTGGAGAGTTTGGACTTCGGGTGTTGTCTAGGTGGTGGTTCATGTTGTAGCAACAAGGAATTGATCACTGTAGCAGGATCTTTCTTTTTTCTTCTTCTTCTTTTTATTTTTTGGCTGTGTGCACCGTAATGTATTTATGACATTGGAAAGTGCGTTATATCGACTAGAGGGGGGTGAATAGGCGATTTTTACAAATTCGTCACTGAGTAGAATACATGGGGTCTTTACGATATTTATCTTACAACATTGTTGGTTGCAAAGGCTCCGCGATATTAATATATTCCCTTGTCAAAAAAGGAAACCCATGAGGTCTGATCTCTTTCAAAGAATCATATGATTTTCCTGCACTGTCATCAGACACCCACTAGTTTTCCGAGTCCATATAATTATTTTTCTTTTGAGGTGGAATTTAATAGGATTCAAATGAGCATGGCATAGACTAGGGAAAGTTACTATGGATCAAATGACTCCTAACCTGTGAACCAAAGGAGCCTAAGCCTGGATAACCAATTATCGAACATGTTCAAGATACACTGCACAATGACCCATGACAAAGGGGCTAGAGAGAAATACATGTTGAATTGTTTCATTACTAGTATTGTAATTGCATCACTTTTATATTTGACCAGTACTAGACCCCGTTTGATTTGTTCAATCCCCGCCGTCTCTCTCGACCTTCGCAGCCCCATTGAGAAAAACACATAGCGGTCATCCATGTCTCCTCCAGTTGCGTGTGTTCTCACCCTGGCCAGTTTGCCTCGCCTTCGATGCTCACTGTCGAAGCTCGCCGCTGACGCTCGCCATCATCAATCGCAACAAACATCCCCGTAGCAGCTTTTTCGTCGCCTTCCCTGCATCCATGGTGTTGGGGAACGTTGCATGGGAAACAAAAATTTTCCTACGCTCACCAAGATCAATCTAGGAGATGCATCTACGAGGGAAGAGTCGGATCCACATACCCTTGTAGATCGCTAAGCGGAAGCGTTCAAGAACGCGGTTGATGGAGTCGTACTCGCCGCGATTCAAATCGCCGAAGATCCCAGCACCGAACGGACGGTGCCTCCGCGTTCAACACACGTGCAGCTCGGGGACGTCTCCTCCTTCTTGATCCAGCAAGGGGGAAGGAGAAGTTGACGGAGAAACCCAGCAGCACGACGGCGTGGTGGAGATGGTGGTGGAGGAATTCCAGCAGGGCTTCGCCAAGCACTGCAAACTAGACGAAGATATTCGTGGGAGAGAGAGGGCAGCGCCGAGGCACGAACTTGTGTTGCTGCCCTCCCTCTGCCTCTCTTTATATAGGGGGGAGAGAGGGGAGGGGGCGCCCCTAGGGTTCCCCCTAGGGGGCGGCGGCCAAGGCCAGATGGGGCGGCCAAGGGGGGGTGGCGGCCAGGGCTAGGGTTTCCCCCCCCCCCCCCAGGCGCCTTGCCCCCCAAGTCCTATGGGGTGCGGCTGCCCTAGGGGGGCCCAGCCCCCTTAGGCGCAGGTGGAGGGGCCTAGGGGGGCACACAGCCCCTGTGTGGGCTGTAGTGTCTCCCCACTTATGGCCCATAGGGCCCGTAACCTTTACCGTGGCCCCCGAAACACCTTTCGGTTCTCCGATTCCTTCCCGATGTTCCCCGGAACAATTCCGGACTCCGTTCACTCTCATCCCATATATCAATCTTCGTCCCCGGACCATTCCGGAGACCCTCATCACGTCCGGGATCTCATCCGGGACTCCGAACAAACTTCGGTTACCATGCACTGTTCTCACTAACAACCCTAGCGTCACCGAACCTTAAGTGTGTAGACCCTGCGGGTTCGGAAACTATGCAGACATGACCGAGACACTCCCAGGCCAATAACCAATAGCGGGATCTGGATACCCATATTGGTTCCCACACGTTCCTCGATGATCTCATCGGATGAACCACGATGTCAAGGATTCAGGTAATCCCGTATACAGTTCCCTTTGTCTCGTCGGTATGTTACTTGCCCGAGATTCGATCGTCGGTATCTCTATACCTAGTTCAATCTCGTTACCGGCAAGTCTCTTTACTCGTTCCGTAATACATAATCCCGTGACTAACTACTTAGTCACTTTGAGCTCATTGAGATGACGTATTACCGAGTGGGCCCGGAGATACCTCTCCGTCACACGGAGTGACAAATCCCAGTCTCGATCCATGTCAACTCAACAGACACCTTCGGAGATACCTGTAGAGTACCTTTATAGTCACCCAGTTACGTTGTGATGTTTGGCACACACAAGGCACTCCTACGGTGTCAGTGAGTTACATAATCTCATGGTCATAGGAACTTATACTTGACATGCAGAAAACTATAGCGATAACTGATACGATCAAAAGCTATGTTTAACGTTTGGGTCTCGTCCATCACATCATTCTCCTAATGATGTGATCCCGTTATCAAATGACAACTCATGTCTATGACCTGGAAACCGCGGTCATCTTTGATCAACGAGCTAGTCCTAAAGAGGCTTACTAGGGACACAAAGTTTGTCTATTTATCCACACATGTATTTAAGTTTCCAATCAATACAATTATAGCATGGATAATAAACGATTATCATGAACAAGGAAATATAATAATAACTCTTTTATTATTGCCTCTAGGGCATATTTCCAACAGTCTCTCACTTGCACTAGAGTCAATAATCTAGCATTACAAGGTAATGAATCTAACACCCATAGAGTCTTGGTGTTGTTCATGCTTAGCCCGTGGAAGAGGCTTAGTCAACGGATCTGCAACATTCAAATCCGTGTGTACTTTGCAAATGCTTATGTCCTCCTCCTTGACTGAATCGCGGATGGAATTGAAGCGTCGCTTTATGTGTCTGGTCCTCTTGTGAAACCTTGGTTCCTTGGCTAGAGCAATGGCACCAGTGTTGTCACAAAACAGAGTCATTGGGTTCAATGCACTAGGCACAACTCCAAGATCTGTTATGAACTCCTTCATCCAGACACCTTCCTTTGCCGCCTCCGAGGCAGCTATGTACTCCGCTTCGCATGTAGAATCGACTACCACGCTTTGCTTGGAACTGCACCAGCTTACCGCTCCCCCGTTGAGAATATACACGTACCCGGTTTGAGACTTAGAGTCATCCGGATCAGTGTCAAAGCTTGCATCGACGTAACCCTTTACGACGAGCTCTTGATCACCTCCATAAACGAGAAACATTTCCTTAGTCCTTTTCAGGTACTTCAGGATATTCTTGACCGTTGTCCAGTGATCCAAACCAGGATTACTTTGAAACCTTCCGGCCATACTTATGGCAAGGCTGACATCTGGTCTTGTGCACAGCATTGCATACATGATAGAGCCTATGGCTGAAGCATAGGGGATGACACTCATCTTTTCTCTATCTTCCGCAGTCACTGGGCATTGAGTCCTACTCAACTTTGTACCTTGCAATACCGGCAAGAACCCCTTCTTGGATTGATCCATTTTGAACTTCTTCAAAACTTTATCAAGGTATGTACTTTGTGAAAGTCCTATCAAGCGTCTCGATCTATCTCTATAGATCTTGATGCCCAATATGAAAGCAGCTTCACCGAGGTCCTTCATCGAAAAACTCTTGTTCAAATACCCCTTCACGCTATCCAAAAGTTCTATATTGTTTCCAATCAGCAATATGTCATCCACATATAATATTAGAAATGCTATAGAGCTCCCACTCACTTTCTTGTAAATACAAGCTTCTCCGTAAACTTGTACAAACCCAAACGCTTTGATCACCTCATCAAAGCGAAGATTCCAACTCCGAGATGCTTGCACCAGCCCATAAATGGAACGCTGGAGTTTGCAAACTTTGTCACCATTCTCTGGATCGACAAAACCTTCCGGTTGTATCATATACAACTCTTCCTTAAGAAAACCGTTAAGGAACGCTGTTTTGACATCCATCTGCCAAATTTCATAATCGAAATATGCAGCTATTGCTAACATGATTCGGACGGATTTAAGCATCGCTACGGGTGAGAAAGTCTCATCGTAGTCAACTCCTTGAACTTGTGAAAAACCCTTTGCCACAAGTCGAGCTTTATACACGGTGACATTGCCGTCAGCGTCCGTCTTTCTCTTAAAAATCCATTTATTCTGAATGGCCTTCCGCCCTTCAGGTAATATTTCCAAAGTCCATACTTTGTTTTCATACATGGATCCCATCTCGGATTTCATGGCCTCTAACCATTTGTCGGAATCCGGGCCCACCATCGCTTCTCCATAGCTCGCAGGTTCACTGTTGTCCAACAACATGACCTCCAAGACAGGGTTACCATACCACTCAGGTGCAGTGCGTACCCTTGTCGACCTACGAGGTTCGGTAGTAACTTGATCAGAAGCTTCTTGATCATCATCATCGGCTTCCTCTTCAACCGTTGCAGGCTCCACAAAAACATCTTTCTGTGCTGCGCTACTCTCTGGTTGAAGCAGAGGTTCAACAACCTCATCAAGTTCTACCTTCCTCCCACTCAATTGTTTCGAGAGAAACTCTTTCTCGAGAAAGGACCCGTTCTTAGCGACAAACACTTTGCCCTCGGATCTGAGATAGAAGGTGTACCCAACCGTCTCTTTTGGGTATCCTATGAAGACACATTTGTCCGCTTTGGGTTCGAGCTTTTCTGGCTGAAGCCTTTTGACATAAGCATCGCAACCCCAAACTTTGAGAAAAGACAACTTAGGTTTCTTACCAAACCACAGTTCATACGGTGTTGTCTCAACGGACTTGGATGGAGCCCTATTTAAAGTGAATGCAGCCGTCTCTAACGCATATCCCCAAAATGATAGTGGCAAATCGGCAAGAGACATCATAGAACGCACCATATCTAATAGGGTTCGATTACGACGTTCGGACACACCATTACGCTGTGGTGTTCCAGGTGGCATCAACTGTGAAACAATTCCACATTGTCTTAAGTGATTGCCAAACTCATAACTCAGATACTCTCCCCCTCGATCAGATCGTAGGAACTTGATCTTCTTGTTACGATGATTCTCAACTTCACTCTGAAATTGCTTGAACTTTTCAAACGTTTCAGACTTATGCTTCATCAAGTAAATATACCCATATCTACTTAAGTCGTCAGTGAAGGTGAGAAAATAACGATATCCACCGCGCGTCGTGACACTCATCGGGCCACACACATCAGTATGTATGATTTCCAATAAGTCACTTGCCCGTTCCATTGTTCCTGAAAACGGGGTCTTAGTCATCTTGCCCATGAGGCACGGCTCGCATGTGTCAAGTGATTCAAAATCAAGAGATTCCAAAAGTCCATCAGCATGGAGCTTCCTCATGCGTTTCACGCCGATATGACCCAGACGGCAGTGCCACAAGAAAGTGGTACTATTGTTATCAACTCTACATCTTTTGGCATCAATGTTATGAACATGTGTATCATCACTATCGATATTCAATAAGAATAAACCCCCTACTTCGGGTGCATGACCATAAAAGATATTACCCATATAAATAGAACAACCTTTATTCTCTGATTTAAATGAGTAACCGTCTCGCATTAAACAAGATCCAGATATAATGTTCATGCTCAACGCAGGCACTAAATAACAATTATTCAGGTTCATAACTAATCCCAATGGTAATCGAAGAGCGAGCGTGCCGACGGCGATCACATCAACCTTGGAACCATTCCCCACGCGCATCGTCACTTCGTCCTTCGCCAGCCTCCGTCTATTCCGTAGTCCCTGTTTAGAGTTGCAAATGTGAGCAACCGAACCGGTATCAAATACCCAGGCACTACAACGAGAGTTGGTAAGGTACACATCAATAACATGTATATCACATATACCTTGCTTGTTGTTGTTGTTGGCCCCCTTCTTGTCTGCCAGATACTTGGGGCAGTTCCGCTTCCAGTGGCCGTTCCCCTTGCAATAGAAACACTCAGTCTCTGGCTTGGGCCCAGCCTTGGGTTTCTTTACTGGATGAGCAACTGCCTTGCCACCCTTCTTAGAGTTACCCTTCTTGCCCTTGCCATTCTTCTTGAAACTGGTAGTTTTATTGACCATCAACACTTGATGCTCCTTCTGGATGTCTGACTCAGCGACTTTCAGCATCGCAAACAGCTCGGCGATGGTTTTGTTCATCCCTTGCATGTTATACTGCTGCACAAAGCTCTTGTAGCTAGGTGGGAGTGACTGGAGAATTCTGTCAATGATAGCCTCCTCCGGGAACACAAGTCCCAGATCAGCTATGCGGGTATAGTACCCAGACATCTTCAGTAAGTGCTCACTGACAGACGAATTCTCCTCCATCTTGCAAGCAAAGAATTTATCGGAGGTCTCATACCTCTCGATCTTGGCATTCTTCTCAAAGATGAACTTCAACTCCTGGAACATCTCATATGCTCCATGACGTTCAAAACTCCTTTGAAGTCCTCCTTCCAAGCTATACAACATGGCACACTGCACTACTGAGTAGTCATCCGCACGCGACTGCCAGGCGTTCATAACGTCCACAGAGGCCGGAGCGGGGGGTTCACCTAGCGGTGCATTTAGGACATAAACCTTTTGGGCAGCTGTGAGGATGATCCTCAGATTGCGGAGCCAGTCCACAAAGTTGCTCCCATCATCTTTCAGCTTAGTTTTCTCTAGGAACGCATTAAAATTCAGGGGAGCTATTGCGGGAGCCATCTACAACAAAAGATTTGCAAAGACATCTTAGACTATTGTTCATGATAAGTGAGTTTTAACTAATCAAATTACTTATAACTCCCACTCAAATTGACATCCCTCTGGTCATCCGAGCGTGACATGATCCAAATCCACCAACCCAAGTCCGATCATCACGTGAGATGAGGTGGTGTCAATGGTGAACATCTTCATGTTGATCATATCTACTATATGACTCATGCTCGACCTTTCGGTCTTCCGTGTTCCGAGGCCATGTCTGTACATGCTAGGCCCGTCAAGTCTAACCCGAGTGTTCTGCATGTGCAAAACTGGCTTGCACCCGTTGTATGCGAACGTAGAGTCTATCACACCCGATCATCACGTGGTGCTTCGAAACGACGAACCTTCGCAACGGCGCACACTCGGGGGGAACACAATTTTATCTTGAAATTTTAGTGAGGGATCCGTCGTCCTAAGCAAAATAAGATGCATAAAAGGATTAACATCACATGCAAATCATAAGTGACATGATATGGCCATCAACTCGTGCTTTTGATCTCCATCTCCAAAGCACCGGCATGATCTCCATCGTCACCGGCGTAACACCATGATCCCCATCATCATGATCTCCATCATCGTGTCGCCATCGGGGTTGTCGCGCGCCCACCATGCTCTTACTACTATTGCTACCGTTTAGCGATAAAGTAAAGCATTACATAGCGCTTAATGATTGACACGCAGGTCATACAAAAATTAAAGACAACCCTATGGCTCCTGCCGGTTGCCGTATACATCGACATGCAAGTCGATATTAACTATTACAACATGATCATCTCATACATCAAATATATCTCATCATGTCTTTGGCCATATCATATCACATACATACCCTGCAAAAACAAGTTAGACGTCCTCTAATTTGTTGTTGCATGTTTTACGTGGCTGCTATGGGTATCTAGCAAGAACGCTTCTTACCTACGCAAAGCCACAACGGTGATATTTAAGTTCCTATTTAACCTTCTACAAGGACCGCCTTCGTCGAATCCGATTCAACTAAGATAGGAGAGACAGACACCCGCCAGCCATCTTATGCAACAAAAGTCGCATGTCTGTCGATGGAACCGGTCTCATGTACGTGGACATGTAAAGTTGGTCCGGGCCGCTTCATCCCATAATGCCGCTGAATCAAGAAAGACCAAAGAGGGAAGCAATCTAAACATCAACGCCCACAAACCCCTTTGTGTTCTACTCGTGAAAGCATCTACGCAAGATCCTAGCTCATGATGCCACTGTTGGGGAACGTTGCATGGGAAACAAAAATTTTCCTACGCTCACCAAGATCAATCTAGGAGATGCATCTACGAGGGAAGAGTCGGATCCACATACCCTTGTAGATCGCTAAGCGGAAGCGTTCAAGAACGCGGTTGATGGAGTCGTACTCGCCGTGATTCAAATCGCCGAAGATCCCAGCACCGAACGGACGGTGCCTCCGCGTTCAACACACGTGCAGCTCGGGGACGTCTCCTCCTTCTTGATCCAGCAAGGTGGAAGGAGAAGTTGACGGAGAAACCCAGCAGCACGACGGCGTGGTGGAGATGGTGGTGGAGGAATTCCAGCAGGGCTTCGCCAAGCACTGCAAACTAGACGAAGATATTCGTGGGAGAGAGAGGGCAGCGCCGAGGCACGAACTTGTGTTGCTGCCCTCCCTGTGCCTCTCTTTATATAGGGGGGAGAGAGGGGAGGGGGCGCCCCTAGGGTTCCCCCTAGGGGGCGGCGGCCAAGGCCAGATGGGGCGGCCAAGGGGGGTGGCGGCCAGGGCTAGGGTTTCCCCCCCCCCCCAGGCGCCTTGCCCCCCAAGTCCTATGGGGTGCGGCTGCCCTAGGGGGGCCCAGCCCCCTTAGGCGCAGGTGGAGGGGCCTAGGGGGGCGCACAGCCCCTGTGTGGGCTGTAGTGTCTCCTCACTTATGGCCCATAGGGCCCGTAATCTTTACCGTGGCCCCCGAAACACCTTTCGGTTCTCCGATTCCTTCCCGATGTTCCTCGGAACAATTCCGGACTCCGTTCACTCTCATCCCATATATCAATCTTCGTCCCCGGACCATTCCGGAGACCCTCATCACGTCCGGGATCTCATCCAAGACTCCGAACAAACTTCGGTTACCATGCACTGTTCTCACTAACAACCCTAGCGTCACCGAACCTTAAGTGTGTAGACCCTGCGGGTTCGGAAACTATGCAGACATGACCGAGACACTCCCAGGTCAATAACCAATAGCGGGATCTGGATACCCATATTGGTTCCCACACGTTCCTCGATGATCTCATCGGATGAACCACGATGTCAAGGATTCAGGTAATCCCGTATACAGTTCCCTTTGTCTCGTCGGTATGTTACTTGCCCGAGATTCGATCGTCGGTATCTCTATACCTAGTTCAATCTCGTTACCGGCAAGTCTCTTTACTCGTTCCGTAATACATAATCCCGTGACTAACTACTTAGTCACTTTGAGCTCATTGAGATGACGTATTACCGAGTGGGCCCGGAGATACCTCTCCGTCACACGGAGTGACAAATCCCAGTCTCGATCCATGTCAACTCAACAGACACCTTCGAAGATACCTGTAGAGTACCTTTATAGTCACCCAGTTACGTTGTGATGTTTGGCACACACAAGGCACTCCTACGGTGTCAGTGAGTTACATAATCTCATGGTCATAGGAACTTATACTTGACATGCAGAAAACTATAGCGATAACTGATACGATCAAAAGCTATGTTTAACGTTTGGGTCTCGTCCATCACATCATTCTCCTAATGATGTGATCCCGTTATCAAATGACAACTCATGTCTATGACCTGGAAACCGCGGTCATCTTTGATCAACGAGCTAGTCCTAAAGAGGCTTACTAGGGACACAAAGTTTGTCTATTTATCCACACATGTATTTAAGTTTCCAATCAATACAATTATAGCATGGATAATAAACGATTATCATGAACAAGGAAATATAATAATAACTCTTTTATTATTGCCTCTAGGGCATATTTCCAACACATGGTAGCCCCACCATGACGCCAGCCACAAATAATTCATCGTCGGTGCTGCCCACCCCCGGTTGCAGCATTAATGGCGACACGGCGTCGCTCGCAGCCAAAGTCGATGGTAGCAAAAAGTTGGGCCGGTTCCAAAATACGCTGGTTCCAGCACAAACCCCACACCATTGTGGCAAAAATGGGTGTTAGTTCAGCAAAACACAAAGCCGGTGGTAGCAAAAAAATGGCTGGTTCCAGCAAAATCCAAAGATGGTGGTAGCAAAAAAGATCCGTCGAGCAAAAACACGAAATGGTGTAGCCAAAATGGATGCTAGTTCCAGCAAAATTTGATGTAGCAAAAAATCATGACGACCACGACACCACCATCCTCTCGATCTGCAGCAAAATTGGAAGAAGGTTCCGGCAAAAAAAGTTGATGTGGCAAAAAAAATCATGGCGGTCACCGCCAGCCGCCAACCGCCATTCTCGTCGGTTGAATCAAATCCCCGGGACAGTCTCCAGAACCTCGCCTCGTCGGCGCCGTAGGCCATGACCTTCACCTTGCCGCGCGCGGTAGCGGGTGTCTCCCGAAGTAGCACACATTTTTCTGACGCGGGATGGACGGCAGGCAGGTTGGGTCGGAATCGATGGCAGTCATCACCGGCAAGAGGCTTATGTGGGAGGCCACAAGGAAGAAGACACGCGTGGATAAGGAAAGACTTGGAAAATGAATGGCCAGGGATGCTTCCTGATAAAAAGTAAGGAAGGGTTTAAGCGGTGAGTGTGTGGCCCGTTGCCAGTTCGAACGTGATTGAGGGAGTTTCAGCCGGTCGACCGGTTTCAAGCACATCCCTTTATTTTTTTTATTAAACTGAGTTACTCACAGAGCACATGCATACACATTTCTGCTTGTTGTCCGCATTAAAACCTTCTCCCCTAAAAAAAAGCATTAAACCCTTCTACATTTGTGCCCGTGGCAACGTGGCTCCTCGCTTTCCCTCACTTAAACCCCTCCTCCTTCCGCCCCTTCGTGTTACAAAGGCAGCGACGGAGGTGGAAAATAAAAGGGGAAACAGGGAAACCATTCTACAACTCCTACGAGCGTCCCTTCGTGTTATGCTTCAGTTCGAGTTCTAGGTAAGAATGCCGACCCTTTCTTCTCCCAATCCTTCTTCCTAGTTTCCCTAGGAAGTCTTTGCTTGTATCCTTTGTTTGTTTCATTTTTCCGCTTTTTTCTCGCGCTCTGGAGTTCTTTCCGGGAAGTTAGATCTAAGATTTTGGGCCCTGATTCGTTGCCGCAACTTTAGGTGGTTGGAGGGAAGAAATCCGGTGCGTCTAGAAATCTAGGGATTGTGCGTTCTGCCTCTCGCTTCTGCCACGGATTTTGATTTCTCTCTCGAGGTTTTCTCTTCTGTTGTCGAGCTGGGAGCAGCCTTTACTTTTTCTGTGAAGAGATAAAGCTTTGTCTCCGTGCCTGCAATTTCTTGTATTCAGATCAATTTTCTTGTGTGGCGTATTGCGATTTTCTGTTGCTATAAAATGGAAGATGCTAGTAGTACTAGTTAAGATTCGGGACTCGGTTGGAGTTCATGGTGATAGGTTTCGTATCCAGAGCGAGCGTTGTGCAAATAAGTCACTACACACACTATTTTCTTCATGTCAATGCCAAGATTATTCTGTGGACTGTGATTACAGTAGTAACGCTCCTTTTTCAAGGATACGGTGTTGTGGGAGTTGCATCTTGCAAGTTCTGTTATCATTAATTCATCTTGTACTGACGAATTTCGGCTTCCTGCTGTTTGATTCAGGCTCTGCATTTCGGAACACTTGATAGTTATGGACCGCCAGAGTTTGCTGCCGAGGCATGATCAGGTTCTACTCCGTGCCTTATTTTCTACCCTAGGGATGTTGGACAGAACCCATTTTCATAATATTGGAGGAACTCACTAAACATGAAAACTCATAGTTTGACCTGATTCAAGTAGGGCACCGGGTTTGACATGCTGATGTTTAATGAACCCGGTGTCATATGGATGACTGAGATACAGTGATAGAGAACGACCATATAGAATCGGATGCATTAAAGTTACTAACCTGTGAATCGTAGTCTATTCATGCAAATTGAAACTAGAGTTACATTGTGGGGACTTGAGAGTTCTGTTGATGCTTGAAATCTATCATGACAAAGCAAGTCAGAACTTTCCACGAGTAACCACTGATTACGTGAACCGCCACTCGATAAGTGCTAATTCCTTTAACGCAATCGGTTTTCCAAAGATATGCTTTCCATGTCATCATCGTCATTTATCTCCCCCGAGCCAAAGTCCTGCTGGCTGTCAGGTTTAGCAGTTCTTGTTTTTTTTATTCATGATGAGACGCCGTCGAAAATTTTCTTTTTGTCTCAGTGCCTAAAAGCTAATTTTTGCTATGGGTGTGAGTTAAGTAAACTTGATGTTCTATTTTTACCCCAATGGTGGTTCATTGATGACACCATGTTTAGTTGAGTCCCAGCCCACGATGAGCCATTCTTAGTTTGCTCATAAAATTTCTATTCTTCACACAGTAAGTACTGCAATGCCAATTCATGTACAGTTTTGTTGACATCTTTGACCTTTCCTTCAAATAAAAGTAATTGAGTTGCCTAATGATATGGGGCCTTTACTAAGTAATACATACTCCACTTCTTTTTAAGATAATATAGAAGGCTAACATCAGTTGCTAATTTTGGAGTGTGGTTACTACCTGCGCATTTCAACAAATAATTTGCTTTTATGAGATTATTATTTGCTCAAAGCTTGATTATTTTGTTTTCTTATGTTAAATCAGGAGGTTGTGAGGCTGATCTCAAACAAAGGTTCACCTGAAGCTCACGAGAAAGAAATGATTCGAGCTGCTGCAATGAACCGCTCGGCCATTGCCACACTTCAACCAAGGAGCGCTTCCACATTTGATATCACTCTTCCAGAATATCCTGATGAGAAGTTTGTCCCAAATTTTCCACTCGTTATGAGAGATGAGCTAACGTAGGATAATGACATGACCCTGAACCCAGGAGGAGCCAGAGAAAAGGCTTGGAGAGACAGCTGTTTGACAGATCTCCCGAGCATACATCTACGCAGGTTAAATGGGTGCAACTTACTGGAGCTCTGTAAGGATGTACTTGCTGGGTTAACTCATCAAATGACAGAGAGAAGGGCTGCAAATATCATGTTGTTAGCATGGAACATGAGACAATTTGATATGGTGTCTCATGTATTTCCTGTTAAAAACCCGTGTGCAGCTGCGGTAGACATAGACATGAAGACTTTGACAACAAGAGCGTTCGGGAAAAGTGGTACGGACCCCTATGTCAGGCGAGAGGCCATTGAAGATGATCAGTATGTTGCTGCATGTGCATACATATCGGCCAGTACACTCCCTTGTTCAGTAAGTCACCTGAGAACTACATGACTGCAGTTGCTAAGCACATTCCGCGTGTGTTCTGCAGAATTTTATAACTTTGACTTTCCGCTTACCGGGTTTAAGCCAGATAAGAAATGCATTGAGGCCCTAAAACTTATATACGAGACAAAGTCGGCCTACAGGAACACCTTGGCCCCTTTCCTGTATGAGTTCAAGGGTCTCGGAGATGCAAAGAGAATGTGTCAGATGCTTTATGAGCAGGACTTGGCTTTTACAGGACTACATGTTGTAAACTTATACCTGCGTGCATGTTTCGGACTACATGCATCACTCATTCAGCTAGGAGTATGCCTTTGGCATCAGATGACGAAGGACACTCTCATTTCACTGTGCAGAATCTGCAGAGCCTATGTCGTGAATCCATCTCTGGAGAATTCAAGAGAGACATGGAAATATGCACGATTATATGGCACCGAGTATTTTCCACTTAAATCCGACAGGTCTAACCTTCTTCTGTGTTGCCTGGCCATTATTTGCAAGAAGCTTGGAATAAGTGAAACTCAAGATATGATGGTAATTGCACGGACGAGGGACGCTGAGTTTATATGGAAAAACTCTAACGTTTGGGCAAATAGGGCAGTGGTCTTGTTCAGAGCAAATGCTTCACCACACCATGGCAGATCACAGGAAGTATCTCCAAGGGTTTGGGATGATGGGCCGTCAAAGAAAAGGACGAGGGATGATGAGAGCCAGGACACCAATGTCGTAAAATCCACTCGTCGGAGTCTTCATTGAGTCATTCGCAGTTGGTGAATGACTCTAGACCTCGCACAATCGTAGATTTTGGGAAATTATCCTCTGTCTCTTGGAACTGCAAACCAGTAAACTGTAGCGGGATCTGACTTGATGGTAACTTATCCTGAATGTTTTTCAATTATTGGTTCTACTGCTCAGTGCCATGCAATATGTTAAAATTCTGTGGTGTGTTTGGTTCTGGCTGGGGTCGCAACAGTAGTGGCTGGATACAGTATCATAATGAAACTACTCCCAAGTTTCTGATTTAGATGCAAGGTTTCGCGGTTTTGGTGGAGTACAATAGTGTGAGCCTCGATGCAAATGAACCCTTGTTTATTTACTTGGCTAGCCTGGACGGAATTGCGTCATCCGCTGCTCCTAGTTTGTTCGCTCAGTAGTCTAGATTGCATCGCCTTCAGTTGCGAAATCTGTTGGGAGAGAAGAACTGAATACACTGTCCTTCGCCTTATCTGCCTGAAAACATTCAGAGTTTCAGACCACCTGCACATGATATATGGCTCATAATAATAGATTCAGCGATATCAAATTTGATATCTCTGCTAAGCATTTCATCCATCTCTGCATGTATACCTCTTTTTCCCAGTCTGTGCATATCGTGATGGCCATGAGCAGCAGGACTTGCACCATCAGGCCACAGATGATGCCCAACCAGAGCCCCTGTTCGGTTCACGGATAAAACCCACAGCATCAGTCACCCCAAAACCACTGGCACATAGGCACTCACTGCAAATTCAGTGCAGCAAAAGGGAAAATTTTGATCATTTGAGGGGCACAAGATGTACCGTCCCGCCGACTTGGAAGACGAAGGCTATGAGGTAGGCCGAGGGGATGCCGACGATGTAGTAGGCGCCAAGATTGATCCAAGCACCAATCTTCTGCCATCCACAGCCCCTAGCCACCCCTGCATAGTGCATTGCACATCACAACAGAACATTCTTATCTTTGCTTCAAACTCAATTTATGATTTGTATCTCTGCTTGAATGCTATCTACTCCCTCCGTTCCTAAATATAAGTATTTTTAGATATTCCAATAAGGACTACATACGGATGTATATAGACATATTTTAGAGTGTAGATTCACTCATTTTGCTACGTATGTAGTCCGCATTATAATGTCCAAAAGGACTTATATTTAGGAACGGAGGAAGTAGCAACGAACTAGAATGAAAGTTTTACACTTGATCTGCGGCAAAAAGGATGTTGATAATCTGTACCTGAAAGGACGCACTGAATTCCGTCAAAGAAGCTGGAGACCGAGATGATGAGCATCATCCAGGCAACGTAAGTCACGACCTCCTCCACGTCGCTGTAGGCATGCCCCCATACGTATCTGATGCAGATCAGCACCAACCCTATGATCAGTCCTTCCGCCATGGCCAAGAAGACGACGACACGCACTGCGAGGCGGGCAGCGTCGGGGCGCCCTGCGCCGAGCTCGTTCGAGACACGGGTGCTGCGTGATCAATGTGATGAGCATGGCTGCCGCACAAGTTGTAGGATAGTCATGGTCTCATTCTCATTGGACAGTACGAATTTACCTTATGGCAGAGCCGAGGCCAAAGGGGATCATCCATACGAAGGCAGCGGTGTTGAGGCTGCCAAGAACAAGAATGCACATGCGTTTCTTCAGCCGAAAAACTCAGTGAAAATGTGGTAATTTTGGTCTGCCATTAAGTACCTGATAGACAGCACCGAAGTCTCCAGCTTAGGATTGGGAAGAAGGCCTGAGAGGAGCACTATGAGCTCGAATGACCACATCTCCAAGCTGCAATTGCATAACCATCATCTTCGCCATCATCATCAGGAAACTACTTCAGAAAGAGTAAATAGCAGCAGGCTCACCAGACCATGAGGGCGGACGGGACGGCGAGCCGGAAGAAGCTGAGCACGTCGCGGAACGCCTCCGTGGAGAACCCTGTCCACGTCTCCTTGCAGGAGCTCGACACCCGCACGTACACGGCCAGCACGATCACGTAGACCCAGTAGGAGATGGCGTTGCTGAGCGCGGCGCCCTTGCTGCCCATCCCGACGACGTACACGAGCAGCCAGCAGATGAGGAGGTGGAACGCCGCGGCGGCGCCGGCGCTCGCCATCACCGGGAGCACGATGTTCTGCGTCTGCAGGAACCGGACGTGGCACTGCAGCAGCCCGTACGCGAATATCGCCGGGATCATCCACCGGGCGTAGGTGCCGGCCTCCGCCGCGATGTCGGGGTCCTGCCCGAACAGGAGCAGGAGCTCGCCGGTGTAGAACCACACCACGGCGAGCGGGATGCTGACGAGGGTGAGTATCACCATCGCCCGCTGCTTGTAGACGCCGAGGAGGTGGTATTGCCTGGCTCCGTATGCTTGGCCGCACAGGGTGTCCAGTGCGCTCGCCATTCCGAGCTGATCAAGGAGGTGTAAAATACCAAAATGTGAGGGCCTACCTACATGACTCGCAAGATAGAAGCTGCACCATTTTTTTGACTCTTTGACTCCGTTGTGTCTGGCTAGATAAACGTGAGGGCCTACCTACATGACTCTTTGACTCTTTGAGTACAGTGTAAAAATCATGTTTTCACATGGTTTGGTAGGCTGGCTGCAGTAGGGATGCAATTTTTTTCAAGTCGTTTGGTGGCCTTCGTTGAGCTGGACTCATGCACTACACGATATTTGGTTGCATACATTGAACTCAATTCAGAGTTAACAACCACACATGAAACAAGAGTTACAGTAGAGTGCTTCGGCGACTAAGGTGGATGTTGATCACGGCGCCGCGACCGATACAACAAGCACAGAGTCACAAGTGATACCGTCGGCAGCGCGAGGAACCAGTTGCTAGCACCGTTGCCACAGGGAAGTCCGTGAGGAGGGACAAGGAGGAGGATGCCGAGGCAGAGGACGGGGAGGAGAAGTACAATGCTCGTGATGACGGCATCAGTGTAGTAGTCCGCTCACGAGAAGGCCAAGATGAAGACGCCGACGGCGGCTCAAGGCATAACACGACGTACATGCGAGAAGGTTGACGATGATCAGTGATACCAGAAAAAGTCACTCTGAATTTCATCTAAACCATCGGATGAACACCTTTGTACAGTACAATAGGAAGATACACATGTACTCGTCTATAACCGTCAAAACAAAAAATGTACAACTTAAAAATTGTGTAAAACTGTGGGATGAAACTACTAGTCAAAGGAAATTTCAAACAGTCAACCATGCATGATGCGTTTGATAAACTTTGTCCAAAATAGCTTCAAACATGAACATTTACAGTCAATGAAACTTCAAGTCGATCATTTGAATGAAACCACAATGTCGATGTGCATCTTTTTAGGGTGTAACTTTCTCGAATCGAAGCACTGTAGCGTAGATTGAAAGGGATTAAGTGAAAGAGATTAAAGAGTGTCATTGAAACAGATCAAGCATATGCATTTGTGCACTCCACTAGGTAGATCTATTCACCTACTATCATCGAAACATGAAAAGTGCAACGCGAAAGTCATGTGAAACAGTGAGTTGAATCTAGTGGTGAAAGAAAGGTTCAAAGGGCCAACTATGTGCACGCGCGCGTGATGCATGCGTGTGAAGATTTTAACAAAATTCTTCAAAAAAAAACTTCAAACATTAGCATGAACAGTGGCGGAGCTTAGTGCAATTCTGAGGGGACCGTCCCCCCAGCCTTAGGCAAAACAGTTAAGAAATTATACAGTGCAGGGGTTAGATAAGGGAAAAGTCAATTATTTGCCCTCTTAGTTGTTCATGTTTGGCTTTGGCCCTCCCTGAGATTCTTGTCTAGCTCCGCCACTGAGCACGAAATCAAAATTTACAATCCATGAAATTGAACAGATCACTCGATGGAACCACAACATTGAAGTGCATTTTTCGTGTAGAGCTTATTTCGAATCGAAACGCGTTTGTATATATTAGAAGGGTTAGGTGAAAGAGATTAGGAGGGGGGG
>LR738712.1:541217999-541269088 GCA_902687465.1 Secale cereale | reverse complement strand
GGGGGGGGCTATTTCTGGTCTAAAGATAAATTTTGATAAAAGTGAATTATTCTGTTTTGGACGCGCCAAAGAGGAAGAGGATACATACAAACAGTTGTTTGGATGTGGGATAGGTTCATTGCCTTTTTCTTATTTGGGCATTCCAATTCATCACCGTAAACTTTCCAATAAAGAGTGGAAATGCATCGAAGATCGTTTCGAGAAGAAACTGAGTTGCTGGAAGGGCAAGCTCTTATCTTACGACGAGAGATTGATTCTCATTAATTCGGTCCTGACGAGTATGCCAATGTTTCTTCTATCGTTCTTTGAAGTATCGGTTGGGGTACGGAAAAGATTGGACTTTTACAGATCTAGGTTCTTTTGGCAAAGTGAGGAGAACACGACTAAATATAGGTTGGCCAAGTGGAATATTATATGCAGGCCAAAAGACCAAGGTGGTCTGGGTATTGAGAACTTAAAGGTTAAAAACAAGTGCCTGCTTAGCAAATGGATCTATCGTCTAGCAGTTGAAACTGAAGGGGTGTGGATTCAACTCCTGCGCAACAAATACTTGCATTCAAAAAATTTATCTCAGGTGACGGTTCGCCCAAATGATTCTCCCTTTTGGAAGGGGCTAATGAGGGTCAAATTGGCATTTTTCGGTAGGTGCAAGTTTATTGTAGGAAACGGTCAGAATACAAGATTTTGGGAGGATACTTGGCTAGGAGAAACTCCTCTTACCGTGCAATATCCTTCTCTATACAACATAGTCCAACGGAAAGAGAGTTCTGTTCATATGGTTATGAGCTCGGTTCCTTTGAATATTGGGTTCCGGAGAGCTTTACTGGGTGAGCGTTGGGGCCGATGGCTCAATCTGGTGCACATGTTAATGCAGGTTAATCTCTCTGATGAGGTTGACTCCATTAGATGGAAGTTGTCCGTGTCTGGAGTCTTCTCGATGAAGTCTATGTATACAAACTTGATTAACACCGGGCCCATTCCGAGGTCGATTCATATTTGGAAAATTAAAGTGCCCTTGAAGATTAAAGTTTTCATGTGGTTTGTGCATAAGGGAGTGATTTTAACGAAAGATAACTTAGCTAAGCGTAATTGAAAAGGCAGCAAGAGATGTTGTTTTTGTGATCAGGACGAATCTATACAACATCTGTTTATCCTTTGTCCACTTGCTAAGGTTCTGTGGAGAACCCTTCATCTGGCCTTTAATATTGCTCCACCCAACTCTCTTCAACATCTTTTTGGGGATTGGCTTCTCGGAATTGAACCCAAGACAGCGGCACATATTCGAGTAGGAGTCTGCGCACTGCTTTGGGTCATTTGGAACTGTAGAAATGATGTTGCCTTCAACAGACAAATTTCAACCAACTTTTTGCAGGTTATCTTCAGGGCGTCCATCTGGATCCGTACGTGGTCATTACTCAGTCCTGCGGATCGCAGGGAGCATATGGCTTTTGGGTGCAACCGATGGAAGACGGTCGCACGGGATACCTATAACCGATTTGGATGGCGATCCACGCTTAGGTTAAGTGGGTAGACTTTTTATTCTGTTTGAACCGGTTGTGGCCGTTTCTCTATTTTTTAGCCAAGTGTGGCTTTTGATCCTTTTACTGCTTTCAACTTGAGACTTGATCTTTGAACCATGCTCGTTTAATAAGAGGGTTGTGTGCATCTTAAGATGCAGAGGCCAGAGGCATCCTCCTTTTCGAAAAAAAGGTTTACATGAGCTTGCATGAGCTCGCACATAACTGCACCACAAGGACCAGCGTCCGCTCTATTGCATCGCTCTGATCTGGCCTGATGATGCTTTAAGGTTCATGGAAGCTAAGAATCCGCTGCAACATAGGCTATCAAACGGACTGTACCGCGCGGGCCAATTTAAAACGTAATGCAGGCTACCAAATACGCCTTCGTATCTGTATATAACGGGTCGTCATTCGAACTTTGCGTCTCAGATTTGGTGTTCCCACCTGGAGCCCGTGGTGCAGATCAGGGCGATCAACAACATGTTGGTCAAGGTCCATTTCTCGCTTAACTGAGATTGCATTTTTTTTTATTATTAAAACGAGATGGTTGTGGCAAAATCTCACTCGACTTAGACGCACAACGGCTCATTTGCCTTTTAGTGCATTTCCTATTGAGTACGTATTTGGTATTTTGGCTGCATCTCGCAGTCTGCGTGTTATATTATTGTGGTTGGTGGAGGAACCGAGATTTGCAAAAAGATTCTTGGCCTTGGAAAGAAAACCTTTGGTCGACGACAGATATGCGCGTGCACCACGTCGATGCACCTGCCAGTAATATAACAAGTAAAACACCATGATGTTTTCAAAATGGCCTCGACTGCTTCTCGTTTAGACAGCGACCGAATGAGCTGATATTGGAGAATGACTGACCTTTGTGGTCGCCCAAAGCAGAGCAAAGTCCTAAAAGTCACAAGAGCGATTACACGGCAGACAGCAACGCGCATAGACCAGGCCACCGTCATACAGTGCCACTCTAGACACTGACGTTTTCTATTCAAAACATAATGCATCTCCGGCCCTCTACACGAGGAGAAGAGTCGTCCTTGAACAGTCGTGTGATGCCGGAGTGGAGAGGAGTAACAACAAGCTGTGGTGGTGTGAGCGCGCGTACCAGGAGGCTGAAGCCGGTGACGGTGGCGAAGGAGCTGGCCATGGAGGCGCCGGCGAGGGCGAGCTCGCCGAGGTGGCCGACGTACATGACGGAGATCATCTGGATCAGGTTCTGCAGCAGCGCGCCGGCGATGAGCGGCCCGGCCAGCCACAGCTGCTTCTTCACCTCGTCACGCACCCCCAGCCCCAGGCCCTCGTCGCCGCCGCCGTCCGTCGTGCGGCTCGCGAGCAGGAGGGCTTCCTCCACGCCCTCCTTCGCCATGCCGCCGGTCGAGCACGAGCAGCTCCCCCGCCGGCCCTTCCCGTCCCCTCGCTCTCTCCTGTGAGTGACACGAGTGGAAGAGAGGAAAATATCGATCGAGAGTGAGATCGTGTGTACTTAAGTCTCAGAAATTGAACAGATGTTGACCAAGCAAAAACAAACAAACACAAGGACGAAATGTCTGACTCAATTATTTCGGAGCATCGCTTTTGGTGAGCAGCTACGACTGAAACTCTTCAAGATTTTCCTCGGGTGGCCAGGAATACCCCTCGGCCCCGGACGGCTCGTGACATACTGGCATGGCTCCAATCATGCTGTGAACGTGCACGACAACATGTGCAATAAAATCAGCAGCTACAAACATGTGCCGTCAGGAAAAAAAAAAACAAGGACCCGAATATAGGGGAAATCGAACTAAAGGTTTGCTACGAGCAAATCATCCTCGCAAACGAATACGTTCGATACGGGCGGCTCCTTTTTGTTTGAACACGTGTAATTAAGGGTTTAGGGTTTGGGATTAAGGTTAGGTTTTATGGGTTTTAGGGTTTAGCGTTAGGCTTTTATTGAATACCGCTTACAGGGATAACATCGAGAACATGCATTATGAGCTTCAACATTCGAAACTCGAAGTTCATAACAGAAAGTACAATTTGTAAAAAGCTTAGAGGTTTCCATAATCTCTCTAATAATGCCAGCATGGTCTCATGGATATGACAAGTCACATGTTTGCAGTCCGATCGTGATGTGAAGATTTTGTAGTTTCATGTCCTGCACTAGAGAGAGGGTTTACCAAAAAAGGTTTTCGCCCCGCTTTATATATAAAACATAGATCAACATCAACATGAACAAACGTACGCCAACACCACACACATCCAAGGCATGATACATAAGCGTTGAGCGCAGCAACACCACCCCTAGCACACTACCACGAATAGATGAAGCCGCATACAACGAACCGTGGACTCTAAGGCGACGCCTTTAGGAAGGATACGGCACCGCAGCGCCGCCAACGTCTGATCCGAGGATCGGAGTTTCCCCTAGGGCCGCACGACGGTGTTGGGGATCGTTGCAGAAAATCAAAAAATTTCCTACGCGTCACCAAGATGAATCTATGGAGATTACTAGCAACGAGAGGGGAGTGCATCTTCATACCTTTGAAGATCGCGATGCGGAAGCGTTGCAACGACCCGGTTGGTGGAGTCGTACACGAAGCGATTCAGATCGCGGTCGAATCCGATCTAAGCGCCGAACAACGGCTCCTCCGCGTTCAACACACGTGCAGCCCGGTGACGTCTCCCGCGCCTTGATCCAGCAAGGTGAGAGGGAGAGGTTGGGGAAGAATCCGTCCAGCAGCAGCACGACGGTGTGGTGGTGGTGGAGGAGCGTGGCACTCCAGCAGGGTTTCGCCAAGCACCGCAAGAGACGAGGAGGGAGAGGGGTAGGGTTGCGCCATGAGAGAGAGGAACTCGTGCATCTGGCAGCCCCGAAACGCCACATATATATAGGGGGAGGGGAGGGGCTGTGCCCCCATCTAGGGTTCCCCCCCTAGGGGTGGCGGCAGCCCCTAGATCCCATCTGGGGGGCGGCCAGGAGGGGGTAGAGAGAGGGCGCCCTAGGGTGGGCCTTAAGGCCCATCTGGACCTAGTGTTTGCCCCCTCTCCCATCCCCTGCGCCCTGGGCCTTGGTGGGGGGGGGGGGGGTGCACCAGCCCACCTAGGGCTGGTCCCTTCCAACACTTGGCCCGCGCAAGCCTCTCGGGCTGGTGGCCCCTCCCGGTGGACCCCCAAAACCCTTTCGGTGGTCCTGGTACATTACCGATAACGTCCAGAACATTTTCAGTGACCAAAACGGAACTTTCCATATATAAATCTTTACCTCCGGACCATTCCGGAACTCCTCGTGACATCCGGGATCTCATCCGGGACTCCAAACACCATTCGGTCACCACATACTACATTCCCTATAACCCTAGCGTCATCGAACCTTAAGTGTGTAGACCCTACAGGTTCGGGAACCATGCAGTCATGACCGAGAGATATCTCCGGCCAATAACCAACTGCGGGATCTGGATACCAATGTTGGCTCCCACATGTTCCACGATGATCTCATCGGATGAACCACGATGTCAAGGATTCAATCAATCCCGTATACGATTCCCTTTGTCTAGCGGTATTGTACTTGCCCGAGATTCGATCGTCGGTATACCGATACCTTATTCAATCTCGTTATTACAAGTCTCTTTACTCGTTCCGCATCATCCCGTGACCAACCCCTTAGTCACATTGAGCTCATTACGATGATGTCTTACCGAGTGGGCCCAGAGATACCTCTCCGTCATACGGAGTGACAAATCCCAGTCTTGATTCGTGCCAACCCAACAGATACTTTCGGGGAAACCCGTAGTGTACCTTTATAGCCACCCAGTTACGTTGTGACGTTTGGCACACCCAAAGTATTCCTACGGTATCCGGGAGTTGCACAATTTCATGGTCTAAGAAAAGGATACTTGACATTGGAAAAGCTTTAGCGTACGAACTACACGATCTTGTGCTAGGATTAGGATTGGGTCTTGTCCATCACGTCATTATCCTAATGATGTGATCCCGTTATCAATGACATCCAATGTCCATGGTCAGGAAACCGTAACCATCTATTGATCAACGAGCTAGTCAACTAGAGGCTTACTAGGGACATGTTGTGGTCTATGTATTCCCACATGTATTACTGTTTCCGGATAATACAATTAAAGCATGAACAATAGACAATTATCATGAACAAGGAAATATAATAATAACTATTTTATTATTGCTCTAGGGCATATTTCCAACAGTCTCCCACTTGCACTAGAGTCAATAATCTAGTTACATTGTGATGAATCGAACACCCATAGAGTTCTGTTGTTGATCATGTTTTGCTCGTGGACGAGGTTTAGTCAACGGATCTGCGACATTCAGATACGTATGCACTTTACAAATATCTATGTCTCCATCTTGAATATAATTTCGGATGGAGATGAAACGGTGCTTGATATGCTTGGTCTTCTTGTGAAACCTTGGCTCCTTGGCAATGGCAATAGCTCCAGTGTTGTCACAGAAGAGAGTCATCGGGCCCGACACGCTTGGAATAACTCCTAGGTCGGTGATGAACTGTTATGCCCAGTATGCGGCTATGTCCCCCACGTGTCGTGGCACGACTTAAGGACATAAACGCATACTAGAATGATCTCAAGTATGGTATCTTTGCACAACTCATGTAAAATCAGGGATGAAAGTGTAAAATGATAGTTGGCTTACACTCGCCACGTCACGCAAGTGAATACAATAGCATACATCATCCAAATAACATCAGAGTCCGACTACGGACGAAATCCAAACGAAAAGATACCATAAATAACACAAGCCCGGATCCTCCTAGTAAGAACCACTACTGATCGTCGGGATAAGACACATAGTAACGTCCACGCTCTTCATCAAACTCCCATTACAGCTCTGAACCATCTCCTGTATAGTTCTCAACGGTACCTGCATTTGGTCTGTGTTGAATCTGTGAGCCATAGAGGACTCAACAATCCCGTTCCCGGGTATCAAAACTAACAAAGCCTTAGGTGTGGAAAGGTGGTAAACAAGGTTGCAGCAGCACTAAGCACTAGCTTACGTGTTTAGAGCGAGAAGAGAACAAGTTCCAACGATCACCAAGTTAATCAAGAAGTGATCCTAACTACTCACGATCAAACATAACCCCACCGTGTTCACTTCCCAAAGCCCTTCGGAAAGAGACCGTCACGGTTACTCACGCAGGTAGTGTATTCATGAACATGGTGTCACGTTATCTACAACCGGATATTAACAAAGTCCCATTTGCCACATAACCGTGGGCACGGCTTTTCAAAGATCAAACCCTGCAGGGGTGTCCCAACTTAGCCCATCACAAGCTCACAATCCGCGGAGTTGCAACTCCAAAGTGGGAAGACCCGAGTATTCTCGGAATCCCGTGCTCAAGATATTTTGACAAAGGTAAAACTAATCTAGCAAGACCTCCCGGCGTGCCGACACCCTGATAGTAGCCGCGCGTATCTCGTCTCAGGCCACGACCGGATGAGCTATGGTTACAGCATCCAAAATACCCCAAGTTGCCAAGGGGCGGTGCCGCAAGCTGCTCTAGTTTGGACCAACACTCACGAGGAGCACTGGCCCGGGGTTGTCAATTAAGTCCACGGGATAGCTAGTCCCTATGCAAGTTTTAGTTATTAGGCAAATGTAACACCGAAGTCGGGCCTTGCTGGAAAAGCTTTAAACAATGCAAATTATCAAGGGGGTCTCATAACCCCAACCGTGTTAGGAACAATGTTCAGGAAATCGGTAATGGGTAACTGCTCGGTCAGTTAGGGAGTAGGGATTAATCGTGAATCGGCCAATTAATCGGAATTAATTGGTCGAGCATTAATCGGTCAACTTTTTTTATAAATCTCAGAATCCCGGTGTTGAGACCAGATTTTCGCCACGCAAAAATGAAATTTAAATGGCCTCATATGAAAAAGTACCCAATATGAAGAAAAAAATGAACATGAAAGTTATTTGTACCAGCAAGGCGAACAACTTTTATGCTTTCGATTATTTTGATCCAAGGTCATATGTCACATGTGAGTTCAAAAAACCAAACTGTTATATGAGTGTACGTGTGTATGACAAGTTGACAACAATGCTCTAAAATATGATATATTCAACAAGTATGGCAACAATCATTATGTGCTCCATCTATAAGACTTGTAATAACTTAATAACAAATAATCATAGTTCTTGCATTTCCATAACATAACAAGGTCCCCAAGTATGTATCACAGTTGACAGTGTGACATAGCAAGGTCCACAAGTATCAAGTATGTATGGTATGACAGTATAACATAACAAGGTCCACAAGTATTAAGTATGTATGACGTAGCAAGGTCGACAAGTGACAATTCACAACAGCCATAAAACACAAATAATCATAGTTCTTGACTTCTTGCATAAGTGCATAACGTAACAAAGTCCTAAACCATAAAACAAAAATAAACATAGTTCATGGATTCTTGCAATCAGAATCCCACAAGGCCAAAACCAATATAAATTACTAGGTAAATACTAAATAGCAAGGCCTAAAGAATTTAATCAATTCTACACAGCAATCATTTAATCAATTCATCATTCATCAAGCATGAAGTTATACAAAAATACAAAATACAAAACATAAAAGATGAAGAGGCAACAACCCCGGTGCTTGCTGCTACGTTGTTGTTCTGATGTCCCTTCTCCCCCAACCCAGTCGCCGACGTGAAGAGGCAGGAAGGAGAGGCCGGAGAGGGAGGTGAGTGAAGGAAATATGCCCTAGAGGCAATAATAAAGATGTTATTTGTATTTCCTTATATCATGATAAATGTCTTTTATTCATGCTAGAATTGTATTAACCGGAAACTTAGTACATGTGTGGATACATAGACAAAACAGTATGTCCATAGTATGCCTCTACTAGACTAGCTCATTGATCAAAGATGGTTATGTTTCCTAGCCATAGACATGAGTTGTCATTTGATCAACGGGATCACATCATTAGGAGAATGATGTGATGGACAAGACCCATCCGTTAGCATAGCACTATGATCGTTTAGTTTAACTGCTATTGCTTTCTTCATGACTTATACATGTTCCTATGACTATGAGATTATGCAACTCCCGAATATCATAGGAACACCTTGTGTGCTATCAAACGTCACAACGTAACTGGGTGATCATAAAGATGCTCTACAGGTGTCTCCGAAAGTATTCGTGGTGTTGGCATAGATCAAGATTAGGATTTGTCACTCCGAGTGTCGGAGAGGTATCTCTGGGCCCTCTCGGTAACACACATCACAATAAGCCTTGCAAGCAAAAGACTAATGAGTTAGTCACGAGATGATGTGTTACGGAACGAGTAAAGAGACTTGCCGGTAACGAGATTAAACTAGGTATAGAGATACCGACGATCGAATCTCGGGCAAGTAACATACCGTTTGACAAAAGGAACAACGTATGTTGTTATGCGGTTCTGACCGATAAAAGATCTTCGTAGAATATGTAGGAGCCAATATGAACATCCAGGTTCCGCTATTGGTTATTGACCAGAGATGAGTCTCGGTCATGTCTACATAGTTCTCGAACCCGTAGGGTCCGCACGCTTAACGTTTGATGACGATCGGTATTATGAGTTTTTGAGTATTGATGTACCGAAGGTAGTTCGGAGGCCCGGATGAGATCACGGACATGACGAGGAGTCTCGGAATGTCCGAGACATAAAGATTGATATATTGGACGGCTATATTCGGACACCGGAAGTATACCGGAAAAGTTTCGGATTTATCGGGAATGCCGGAGGGGGTTACCGGAACCCCCTACGAGAGGGGATGGTCCATAGTGGGCCTAAAGGGTGAGAGAGAGGCAGCCCATAGGGCTGGCCGGCGCCCCCACCTAGGAATCCTAGTTGGACTAGGATTGGGGGGGCGCCACCTCTCCTATTCCTTTCCCCCTTCTTCCTTTCGGTGAATCCTACTAGGAATAGGATTGCAATCCTATTCCTAGTAGGAGTCCCCTCCCTAGCCGCACCATAGGAGGTGGCCGGCCCCTCCTCCCTTGCTCCTTGATATACGGGGGCAGGGGGGCACCCAAAGACACACAAGTTGAATTGTTTTAGCCGTGTGCGGTGCCCCCCTCCACAGAATCACACCTCGGTCGTACCGTCGCGAAGCTTAGGAGAAGCCCTGCGCCGGTGTTCACATCATATCCGTCACCACGCCGTCGTGCTGACGAAACTCCCCCGTGAAGCTCAACTGGATCAAGAGCTCGTGGGACGTCATCAAGCTGAACGTGTGCTGAACGCGGAGGTGCCGTACGTTCGGTGCTTGATCGGTTGAATCGCGAAGAAGTTCGACAACATCAACCGCGTCACTTGACGCTTCCGCTCCCGGTCTACGAGGGTACGTAGACACACTCTCCCTTCTCGTTGCTATGCATCTGGTAGATAGATCTTGCGTGATCGTAGGAAAATTTTAAAATACTACGTTCCCCAACAATTGTTTCCTTTGTCTGGCAGGGCTTGGAAAAAATTCATCAAAAAAGCTCCGGGACTGCCGAAGAAGCTACAATTGAAGATACCCGAAAGTAAGTACTATATAGTAGCATGTTCCGCACGCGCATCTCCTATATCTTGATTCAAGCGCTAGTTTCATCAATACCAATTTGGCATTCTTGCTTATCAGTTTGATTGAGCTCTATTTCTTGTAAAGTGGTTGTGGCAGGAACCCGGGAATGATTATTGTGGATACTACATTTGCGAGTCCATCCGCCACACGACCTGTGAGCGGGGCTACACTGATGAACAATTTGAAGTGCGTAAGCAATCAATAATATTCACAAATTTATAGCATCATTTCATGTATTGACCCCCTACTTCAAATTAGATGTTTCGGATGCGGGATGAACTCCTAACACCAGATCGTCTGCGAGCAATTCAAGAGGAATTGGCGGCATTCTTCCTTGAACACGTGATCGCTGAAGACGGAGAATACTATGTGGACCATGCATCCATGTGTTAGGAGATTATTTTTGTAAGAGATAATTATTGTATATATGTGCCCGGTAGTGTCGGGATAGACGATATACGAGAACTTGTTGTTCGACCAATCTCTCGGAGAAGGAGAGGTGGTCGATATTACATCTCTCTGTATGCATATATATATATATATATGTTGATTATATATACGAGATCTTCTGTTCCTTCGTTTGCTTAGTATAGCTAGCAGCTAGCTAGCTAGCTAGCGTGACTCTAGTCCTCCATATACGTATGTGTAGTATATATGTAGCGTCGACCAAGCACGTGAAGGAAATATGCCCTAGAGGCAATAATAACGTTGTTATTTGTATTTCCTTATATCATGATAAATGTCTTTTATTCATGCTAGAATTGTATTAACCGGAAACTTAGTACATGTGTGGATACATAGACAAAACAGTAAGTCCCTAGTATGCCTCTACTAGACTAGCTCATTGATCAAAGATGGTTATGTTTCCTAGCCATAGACATGAGTTGTCATTTGATCAACGGGATCACATCATTAGGAGAATGATGTGATGGACAAGACCCATCCGTTAGCATAGCACTATGATCGTTTAGTTTTACTGCTATTGCTTTCTTCATGACTTATACATGTTCCTATGACTATGAGATTATGCAACTCCCGAATACCGTAGGAACACCTTGTGTGCTATCAAACGTCACAACGTAACTGGGTGATCATAAAGATGCTCTACAGGTGTCTCCGAAAGTATTCGTGGTGTTGGCATAGATCAAGATTAGGATTTGTCACTCCGAGTGTCGGAGAGGTATCTCTGGGCCCTCTCGGTAACACACATCACAATAAGCCTTGCAAGCAAAAGACTAATGAGTTAGTCACGAGATGATGTGTTACGGAACGAGTAAAGAGACTTGTCGGTAACGAGATTGAACTAGGTATAAAGATACCGACGATAGAATCTCGGGCAAGTAACATACCGTTTGACAAAAGGAACAACGTATGTTGTTATGCGGTTCTGACCGATAAAAGATCTTCGTAGAATATGTAGGAGCCAATATGAACATCCAGGTTCCGCTATTGGTTATTGACCAGAGATGAGTCTCGGTCATGTCTACATAGTTCTCGAACCCGTAGGGTCCGCACGCTTAACGTTTGATGACGATCGGTATTATGAGTTTTTGAGTATTGATGTACCGAAGGTAGTTCGGAGTCCCGGATGAGATCACGGACATGACGAGGAGTCTCGGAATGTCCGAGACATAAAGATTGATATATTGGACGGCTATATTCGGACACCGGAAGTATACCGGAAAAGTTTCGGATTTATCGGGAATGCCGGAGGGGGTTACCGGAACCCCCTACGAGAGGGGATGGTCCATAGTGGGCCTAAAGGGTGAGAGAGAGAGGCAGCCCATAGGGCTGGCCGGCGCCCCCTCCTAGGAATCCTAGTTGGACTAGGATTGGGGGGGCGCCACCTCTCCTATTCCTTTCCCCCTTCTTCCTTTCGGTGAATCCTACTAGGAATAGGATTGCAATCCTATTCCTAGTAGGAGTCCCCTCCCTAGCCGCACCATAGAGGTTGGCCGGCCCCTCCTCCCTTGCTCCTTTATATACGGGGGCAGGGGGGCACCCAAAGACACACAAGTTGAATTGTTTTAGCCGTGTGCGGTGCCCCCCTCCATAGAATCACACCTCGGTCGTACCGTCGCGAAGCTTAGGAGAAGCCCTGCGCCGGTGAACACATCATATCCGTCACCACGCCGTCGTGCTGACGAAACTCTCCCGTGAAGCTCAACTGGATCAAGAGCTCGTGGGACGCCATCAAGCTGAACGTGTGCTGAACGCGGAGGTGCCGTACGTTCGGTGCTTGATCGGTTGGATCGCGAAGAAGTTTGACAACATCAACCGCGTCACTTGATGCTTCCGCTCCCGGTCTACGAGGGTACGTAGACACACTCTCCCCTCTCGTTGCTATGCATCTGGTAGATAGATCTTGCGTGATCGTAGGAATATTTTAAAATACTACGTTCCCCAACAGTGGCATCATGAGCCAGGTCTATGCGTAGATGATATGCACGAGTAGAACACAATGAGATTGTGGACGATACTAGTCATACTGCTTACCAGCATGTCATACTTTGCTTCGGCGGTATTGTGAGATGAAGCGGCCCGGACCGACATTACGCGTACGCTTACGCGAGAATGGTTTCACCGTTACGAGCACTCGTTGCTTAAAGGTGACTGGCGGGTGTCTGTCTCTCTCACTTTAGCTGAATCAAGTGTGGCTACGCCCGGTCCTTGTGAAGGTTAAAACAACACATACTTGACGAAACATCGTTGTGGTTTTGTATGCGTAGGTAAGAACGGTTCTTGCTAAGCCCGTAGCAGCCACGTAAAACTTGCAACAAACAAAGTAGAGGATGTCTAACTTGTTTTTGCAGGGCATGTTGTGATGTGATATGGTCAAGACATGATGAGTTATACGGTTTTGTATGAGATGATCGTGTTTTGTAAAGTTATCGGCAACTGGCAGGAGCCATATGGTTGTCGCTTTATTGTATGAAATGCAATCGCCATGTAATTGCTTTACTTTATCACTAAGCGGTAGCGATAGTCGTGGAAGCAATAGTTGGCGAGACGACAACGATGCTACGATGAAGATCAAGGTGTCAAGCCGGTGACGAAGGTGATCATGACGGTGCTTTGAAGATGGAGATCAAAAGCACAAGATGATGATGGCCATATCATGTCACATATTTTGATTGCATGTGATGTTTATCTTATTATGCTTCTTATTTTGCTTAGAACGACGGTAGCATTATAAGATGATCCCTTACTAAATTTCAAGGTATAAGTGTTCTCCCTGAGTATGCACCGTTGCGAAAGTTCGTCGTGCCGAGACACCACGTGATGATCGGGTGTGATAAGCTCTACGTTCAAATACAACGGGTGTAAGCCAGTTTTGCACACGCAGAATACTCGGGTTAAACTTGACGAGCCTAGCATATACAGATATGGCCTCGTACACTGGAGACCGAAAGGTCGAGCATGAATCATATAGTAGATATGATCAACATAAGATGTTCACCATTGAAAACTACTCCATCTCACGTGATGATCGGACATGGTTTAGTTGATTTGGATCACGTGATCATTTAGATGACCAGAGGGATGTCTATCTAAGTGGGAGTTCTTTAAATTAATATGATTAAATTGAACTTTAATTTATCATGAACTTAGTCCTGATAGTTTTGCATATCTATGTCGTTGTAGATCAATGGCCCGTGCTACCGTTCCTTTGAATTTTAATGCATTCCTAGAGAAAGCTAAGTTGAAAGATGATGGTAGCAATTACACGGACTGGGTCCGTAACCTGAGGATTATCCTCATTGCTGCACAGAAGAATTATGTCCTTGAAGCACCGCTAGGTGACAAGCCCCCTTCCGCTGATGCAGACGCTTTGAACGTCTGGCAGTCGCGGTCTAATGACTACACGATAGTTCAGTGTGCCATGCTTTACGGCTTAGAACCGGGACTTCAACGACGTTTTGAACGTCATGGAGCATATGAAATGTTCCAGGAGTTGAAGTTAATATTTCAAGCAAATGCCCGGATTGAGAAATATAAGATTTCCAATAAGTTCTACAGCTGCAAGATGGAGGAGAATAGTTCTATCAGTGAACACTTGCTCACAATGTATGGGCACTACAATCATATGACTCAACTTGGTTGCCAAGTTGATGAGAATAGTGTTATTGATAGAATTCTTCAATCGCTACCACCAAGCTATAATGGCTTCGTGATGAACTATAATATGCAAGGGATACAAAAGACAATTCCCGAGCTCTTCGCTATGCTCACAGCTGCGGAGGTAGAAATCAAAAAGGAGCATCAAAAGTTGATGGTTAACAATACCACTAGTTTCAAGAAAAAGGGCAAGGAAGGGATTTTCAAGGAGAATAGCAAGATTGTTGCTGTTCTCGCAGAAAGCCTCAATTATGGAACCAAGCCTGAAACTAAGTGCTTCTACTGCGAGGGGACTGGTCACTGGAAACGGAACTGCCCCAAGTATTTGGCGGATAAGAAGGATGGCAAGATGAACAAAGGTATATGTGATATACATGTTATTGATGTGTACCTTACTAATGCTCGTAGTAGTACCTGGGTATTTGATACCGGTTCGGTTGCTAATATTTGTAACTCGAAACAGGGACTACGGATTAAACGAAGATTAGCTAAGGACGAGGTGACGATGCGCGTGGGAAACGGTTCCAAAGTCGATGTGATCGCCGTCGGCACGCTACCTCTACATCTACCTTCGGGATTAGTTTTAGACCTAAATAATTGTTATTTGGTGCCAGCGTTGAGCATGAACATTATATCTGGATCTTGTTTATTGCGAGACGGTTATTCATTTAAATCAGAGAATAATGGTTGTTCCATTTTGATGAATAATATCTTTTATGGTCATGCACCCTTAAAGAGTGGTCTATTCTTACTGGATCTCGATTGTAGTGATACACATATTCATAATATTGAAACCAAAAAGATGCAAGGTTAATAATGATAGTGCAACTTATTTGTGGCACTGCCGTTTAGGTCATATTGGTGTAAAACGCATGAAGAAACTCCATAAAGATGGACTTTTGGAATCACTTGATTATGAATCACTTGGTGCTTGCGAACCATGCCTCATGGGCAAGATGACTAAAACTCCGTTCTCCGGAACAATGGAGCGAGCAACAGATTTGTTGGAAATCATACATACTGATGTATGTGGACCAATGAGTGTTGATGCTCGCGGTGGGTATCGTTATTTTCTGACCTTCACTGATGATTTGAGCAGATATGGATATATCTACTTAATGAAACACAAGTCTGAAACATTTGAAAAGTTCAAAGAATTTCAGAGTGAAGTAGAGAATCATCGTAACAAGAAAATAAAGTTCCTACGATCTGATCGTGGAGGAGAATATTTGAGTTGCGAGTTTGGTCTTCATTTGAAACAATGTGGAATAGTTTCACAACTCACGCCACCTGGAACACCACAACGTAATGGTGTGTCCGAACGTCGTAACCGTACTTTATTGGATATGGTGCGATCTATGATGTCTCTTACCGATTTACCACTATCGTTTTGGGGTTATGCTTTAGAGACAGCTGCATTCACGTTAAATAGGGCACCATCTAAATCCGTTGATACGACGCCTTATGAACTATGGTTTGGCAAGAAACCAAAGTTGTCGTTTCTTAGAATTTGGGGCTGCGATGCTTATGTGAAAACACTTCAACCTGATAAGCTCGATCCCAAGTCGAAAAAATGTGTCTTCATAGGATACCCAAAAGAGACTGTTGGGTACACCTTCTATCACAGATCCGAAGGCAAAATATTCGTTGCTAAGAACGGATCCTTTCTTGAAAAAGAGTTTCTCTCGAAAGAAGTGAGTGGGAGGAAAGTAGAACTTGATGAGGTAATTGTACCTTCTCCCATATTGGAAAGTAGTACATCACAGGAAATTGTTCCAGTGATTCCTACACCAATTAGTGAGGAAGTTGATGATAATGATCATGAAACTTCGGATCAAGTTTCTACTGAACGTCGTAGATCAACCAGAGTACGTTCCGCACCAGAGTGGTACGGCAACCCAGTTCTGGAAATCATGTTACTAGACCATGATGAACCTACGAACTATGAGGAAGCGATGATGAGCCCAGATTCCGCAAAATGGCTTGAAGCCATGAAATCTGAGATGGGATCCATGTATGAGAACGAAGTATGGACTTTGGTTGACTTGCCCGATGATCGGCAGGCCATCGAAAATAAATGGATCTTCAAGAGGAAGACCGACGCAAACGGTAATATTACTGTTTACAAAGCTCGACTTGTTGCGAAAGGTTTTAGACAAGTTCAAGGAGTTGACTACGATGAGACTTTCTCACCTGTAGCGATGCTTAAGTCTGTCCGAATCATGTTAGCAATTGCCGCATTTTATGATTATGAAATCTGGCAAATGGATGTCAAAACTGCATTCCTAAATGGATATCTCAAAGAAGAGTTGTATATGATGCAACCAGAAGGTTTTGTCGATCCAACAGGTGCTAACAAAGTATGCAAACTCCAGCGATCCATCCATGGACTGGTGCAAGCATCTCGGAGTTGGAATATACGCTTTGATGAGGTGATCAAAGCATATGGTTTTATACAGACTTTTGGAGAAGCCTGTATTTACAAGAAAGTGAGTGGGAGCTCTGTAGCATTTCTAATATTATATGTAGATGACATATTGTTAATTGGAAATGATATAGAATTTCTGGATAGCATAAAAGGATACTTGAATAAAAGTTTTTCTATGAAAGACCTCGGAGAAGCTTCTTACATATTAGGCATCAAGATCTATAGAGATAGATCAAGACGCTTAATTGGACTTTCACAAAGCACATACCTTGATAAGATTTTGAAAAGGTTCAAAATGGATCAGCCAAAGAAAGGATTCTTGCCTATTTTACAAGGTATGAAGTTGAGTAAGACTCAATGCCCGACCACTGCAGAAGATAGAGAGAAAATGAAAGTCATTCCCTATGCCTCAGCCATAGGATCTATCATGTATGCAATGCTGTGTACCAGACCTGATGTGTGCCTTGCTATAAGTCTAGCAGGGAGGTACCAAAGTAATCCAGGAGTGGATCACTAGACAACGGTCAAAAACATCCTAAAGTATCTGAAAAGAACAAAGGATATGTTTCTTGTATATGGAGGTGACAAAGAGCTCATCGTAAACGGTTACGTCGATTCTAGCTTTGACACTGATCCGGATGACTCTAAGTCACAAACCGGATATGTATTTTTATTGAACGGTGGAGCTGTCAGCTGGTGCAGTTCCAAGCAGAGCGTCGTGGCGGGATCTACGTGTGAAGCGGAATACATAGCTGCTTCAGAAGCAGCAAATGAAGGAGTCTGGATGAAGGAGTTCATATCCGATCTAGGTGTAGTACCTAGTGCATCGGGTCCAATGAAAATCTTTTGTGACAACACTGGAGCCATAGCCTTGGCGAAGGAATCCAGGTTTCACAAGAGAACAAAGCACATCAAAAGACGCTTCAATTCCATCCGCGATCTAGTCAAGGAGGGAGACATAGAGATTTGCAAAATACATACGGATCTGAATGTTGCAGACCCGTTGACTAAGCCTCTTCCACGGGCAAAACATGATCAGCACCAAGACTCCATGGGTGTGAGGATCATCACTTTGTAATCTAGATTATTGACTCTAGTTCAAGTGGGAGACTGAAGGAAATATGCCCTAGAGGCAATAATAAAGATGTTATTTGTATTTCCTTATATCATGATAAATGTCTTTTATTCATGCTAGAATTGTATTAACCGGAAACTTAGTACATGTGTGGATACATAGACAAAACAGTATGTCCATAGTATGCCTCTACTAGACTAGCTCATTGATCAAAGATAGTTATGTTTCCTAGCCATAGACATGAGTTGTCATTTGATCAACGGGATCACATCATTAGGAGAATGATGTGATGGACAAGACCCATCCGTTAGCATAGCACTATGATCGTTTAGTTTAACTGCTATTGCTTTCTTCATGACTTATACATGTTCCTATGACTATGAGATTATGCAACTCCCGAATATCGTAGGAACACCTTGTGTGCTATCAAACTCACAACGTAACTAGGTGATCATAAAGATGCTCTATAGGTGTCTCCGAAAGTATTCGTGGTGTTGGCATAGATCAAGATTAGGATTTGTCACTCCGAGTGTCGGAGAGGTATCTCTGGGCCCTCTCGGTAACACACATCACAATAAGCCTTGCAAGCAAAAGACTAATGAGTTAGTCACGAGATGATGTGTTACGGAACGAGTAAAGAGACTTGCCGGCAACGAGATTGAACTAGGTATAAAGATACCGACGATCGAATCTCGGGCAAGTAACATACCGTTTGACAAAAGGAACAACGTATGTTGTTACGCGGTTCTGACCGATAAAAGATCTTCGTAGAATATGTAGGAGCCAATATGAACATCCAGGTTCCGCTATTGGTTATTGACCAGAGATGAGTCTCGGTCATGTCTACATAGTTCTCGAACCCGTAGGGTCTGCACGCATAACGTTTGATGACGATCGGTATTATGAGTTTTTGAGTATTGATGTACCGAAGGTAGTTCGGAGTCCCGGATGAGATCACGGACATGACGAGGAGTCTCGGAATGTCCAAGACATAAAGATTGATATATTGGACGGCTATATTCGGACACCGGAAGTATACCGGAAAAGTTTCGGATTTATCGGGAATGCCGGAGGGGGTTACCGGAACCCCCTACGAGAGGGGATGGTCCATAGTGGGCCTAAAGGGTGAGAGAGAGGCAGCCCATAGGGCTGGCCGGCGCCCCCACCTAGGAATCCTAGTTGGACTAGGATTGGGGGGGGGGGGCGCCACCTCTCCTATTCCTTTCCCCCTTCTTCCTTTCGGTGAATCCTACTAGGAATAGGATTGCAATCCTATTCCTAGTAGGAGTCCCCTCCCTAGCCGCACCATAGAGGTTGGCCGGCCCCTCCTCCCTTGCTCCTTTATATACGGGGGCAGGGGGCACCCAAAGACACACAAGTTGAATTGTTTTAGCCGTGTGCGGTGCCCCCCTCCACAAAATCACACCTCGGTCGTACCGTCGCGAAGCTTAGGAGAAGCCCTGCGCCGGTGAACACATCATATCCGTCACCACGCCGTCGTGCTGACGAAACTCTCCCGTGAAGCTCAACTGGATCAAGAGCTCGTGGGACGTCATCAAGCTGAACGTGTGCTGAACGCGGAGGTGCCGTACGTTCGGTGCTTGATCGGTTGGATCGCGAAGAAGTTCGACAACATCAACCGCATCACTTGACGCTTCCGCTCCCGGTCTACGAGGGTACGTAGACACACTCTCCCCTCTCGTTGCTATGCATATGGTAGATAGATCTTGCGTGATCGTAGGAATATTTTAAAATACTACGTTCCCCAACAGTGAGGCCACCTGCTTGTTGCTGCCCAGAGCGATGGTGTAAGGAGGCAACAAGGGCAGGCCGGAGGAGGACGACCACCTACTTGCTTGCCACAACCACGGGTGAGGATGGGGGACGGGGTAGATGCGGGAGGAGGGGGAAGCAGCGAGGAGGGGCGGGAGAGGAAGTGCCGCTGTTGGCCGGCGGCGGGGTAATGGCGGGTGGAGGCCACGGTAAGAGACGAGCCACAGGTGAGGAGGGGGACGAGGTAGATGCAGGAGGAGGGGAGCGGAGGAGGGGGGCTGCGAGGATAGGAGGGAGAGGGAGGGTCGGCCACGCCGTTGGTCGCCGGTGGGGGGGTGGCGGTGCTAGGTGGGTAGCGCAGGCGGCGGCGCGGGGTGGACTTCTCTGGTCTGCTTGACCTAACACCACGTACGGGTGAGGATTGAGGAGAGACGAGGGGGGCTGATATTTTACTTTTACAGTATGCCCCCTGGGAGTCCAGCGATTAATCGGTCTATAGCAGATTAATCGGTTGTCAGACGATTAATCGGCCGATTAATCCCCAAGCCGAGTAACACTAGCGAATACATGTAATTTACAAGGTGGATGGCCGAGCAGCGATTAATCGGCTGATTAATCGTCTACTCGGCCGATTTTTTGAACAATGGTTAGGAACACAAAATCAAGGAACATAACACCGGTTTATCGGTTCCTAGGGTGGCATGAGTGGAACAAAACACCAAGCAACAGGCTTAGCCTTCCACCCATTACCAATATATATGTGAATTAGTTTAACAGGTCTTATATATTGTGATATCCCAATAACAAGTTCATCATGGAGCAACATCTTCTAAACTTCACCTGCAACTAACAACGCTATAAGAGGGGCTGAGCGATGCGTACTTAGCCAAACAACGGTTTGCAAGGAAGGTGGTTAGAGTGTTTCATGGCAACAATAGGAGGGCTGACAAACAGGAATATGCATCGAGGCAATATCTAAAGAGCGAGACATCTAGCATAGGCAAAGATAGAAGTGATATCTGGGAATGGTCATCTTGCCTATTGATTCCACGAAGGGATCGTAACCTTGCTCCTCAAACTCAGCCTCGGTAGGAACCTCATACTACGAATCGGCTGCCGGCTCTACCCAACACAAGAACACAACAACGACACAATATCAAACACGGTGCAATGCACAATCAACATGATGCAACTCATAACAAGGGATGCGAGTATGATGTGCGTATGCATGCGGATGCTCTTGAGCCTAAGGAGAAGAAGATGGAAATGGCCTCATCTTGGGAAACCAAGCAAGCCACTGGATAGAGGGAAAGATTTCGGTTGAAATCGATATAAAGATCACCGGAAACAGACGCATGGTTTGCGAATGACAAGCAAAACAAGATTCAAGCAAAACTACAGTTTACAACAACATGGCATCTTTGAAGCAAGAAATACTTATGCTACAGCACCCAAACATGGAGGCAAAGGGCATGGATGTGAAATAGACATGATACTTAACAAGCATGAACTTAGAGCACACCCAAAACCTTGCTAGAACACAATTAAACAAGCACGACGAGTTGCAATAAATTTACAGGATTCTCAGACTTGGTGAAAATTACAAGGCATGGCAGAATTACAACGAATAGGCATGTTTACGAGCTTGTGCAACTCAACTCAAAGCATAGCATGGCAAGTTAAGATAACCAACAACAAGAAGACATATTTGAGAAGCTACTCAAAGCAAGAACATGCTCATAAGATGCATAGAACACTAGCTGCACTCGTGGCAAAACTGAACTTGTTGATAACATGATGACAGATACATTTTATAGCCTCTTGAGAGCATGAAAACAACAAGTTATAGCAAGCCATCATGCAATCAAAAGGCATGGCAATAACATAGATAACATGCTCTTCAAGAATAACCACATGGCTACTTCTACAACATACTAGAACTTGTCCCAAACACCATGGCAAAAATGCAAAAGTTTATCCAGACTTAGCAAAATCTGGGCATGTTGACAGATAAATTTTATGACAACTTGAGGGCCTCATAATAACAATCTACAGCATGGCATCATGGCAAACAAGTGCATGGATAGCTAGAGCATAACATATACTTCAAGGAACATCCACTGGACAACCCTAAACATGCACAACAAAGACGGTGGCATCTTGGATACATGGCATAAAATTTACCAGATTCACACTTAGCAGAAATTTACAACATGATGGCATGTTAACAAGCTTGTTGCACTCATTTCAAGACATATCATGGCATGAAAATGAATCTATCATGTAGAGCACATACCCAAGATCAAAACTTATGTTGACACCTAGCTCATATGACACATGGATAAGTAAGCACAAGCAAGACAAAACATCATCTTATAACAAGTTCAGAAACTTATCAGCCAAATGCACTTTTGCAATAGAGATATACATGGCAATATAACACCTAACATGAATGCTACAGCAACCATCATGTAGAGTATTTCACACCGAAGATCTGGACATATCATTCACTCCATCCGGACCAACATACACAGAGTTACTAGCTCACGAACATGTCAACAAATTTACACAGACAACTAGTGCTGAAACAGTTTTAACACGAAGCACTCTTTCCACGAAGATTGAGTCAACTATATGATCTCTAACATGCATAAAACTGGTACTAACATGTAGAGCATGACGAGATGAACATTTCGACATATCATACGCGCAAAATGGAGCACCGAGCACAAAGTTATCACATGGTGAAGGAGGCAACAAAATTAACAGATCCGGGGACTTAGGCAAAAATATACCCTCCGAAAAGTCAACGGGACAGGGATGTCCCGGGACGAGGAGATCCAGCTCGGGGGCGTGGTGTTTGGATGGACGCGTGGGTGGATCTGATCCACCCACGGGATCCGGATCTGGATCGGCCGCCGGTGACGGAGAAGACGACGGGGGCCGGCGGCCAGCGCGGAGGAGGCCGACGCGGAGGAGACGGCGGAGCTCGCCGGCGGGCGCGCGGGTCGCCGGCGGCACGGCCCGCAGCGGCGGGGCTTGGTGCCGGCCGGCGGCGGCGGGCGTCGGAGGAGGCGGTGGCCGGCGGCGGCGGTGGCCGGCCGACGGCTCGAGCGCCGCGGCGGGAGCCGATCGAGCGCGGGGGCGAAGGGCGGCTGGCGGCGGAGGTGACGTGGGCCCGGGGGCCCGACCCGGGCCCCGGCGGGCTGGCAGCGTGCTTGGGTGGGGAGGGCCGGCGGCGACACGTGGCATGACCTGGTTGGGCGGGGAGGCGCGGTCGGACGCGTCCGGCGGCGGCGGATGTGTCTGGCGTGCGGAGGAGCTGCGGGACTAGGGTTTTTGCCCGAAATGGAGGGGGGTGGACGTTTTTATAGGCATAGGGAGCTAGGAAGGTCCAAATGAAGAGCGGTTTTCGCCCACACGATCACGATCCAACGACCGAGAGGATGGGAGTGGTTGTGCTGGGTTAGTGGGCTGTTGTAGAGGGGGTCTTGGGCCAAAAGGAAGAGGAGCTTTTAGCCCACTAGGTTAACCGTTGGAGTATCAAACGACCTTCAAACGCGATGAAACTTGACAGGCGGTCTACACGTACTAAAACAACAACGTACAACAAGTCTCACCTCATACCGAGAATGTTTCACGTCCACATACGAAAGAAGGACTCGGGGGTGCCATGGGCACGTGTGTGAGTGTCGGAACTCGAAACGGACAACGGGAACAGACGAGCATGACCGGGTGCAAGTGACAACACGAATGCAATGCAATGCACATGATAACATGACATGGATGAAATGCACACACGCACACAACAAAACCCGAAATGAAGGAAAAGTCCAGAATGGAATTTATGAAGTCAACGTTGCATATATTGCCATAAATGGAAGGTATCACATATGGGGTGTTACAAACTCTCCTCCACTACAAAAAGATCTCGTCCCGAGATCTAGGACTGAAAGAAGGAGGGATACTCGGAACGAAGGTGATCTTCTCGTTCCCATGTAGCTTCTCGGTCGGTATGGTGTGATCACTTCACTTTCAAGAATTTGATGGACTTGTTGCGGGTCTTGCGCTCAGTTTCTTCAAGGATAGCAACGGGGTGCTCACGATAAGACAAGTCTTGTTGAAGATCAATCTGTTCGAATGGGATGGTGCGTTCAGGTGTCTTGATGCACTTGCGGAGTTGAGAGACGTGAAACACATCATGCACATTTGCAAAGTTGGAGGGAAGCTCGAGTTGGTAGGCTAGATCGCCTCTCTTGCCAAGAATCTTGAAAGGCCCCACGTATCTTGGAGCAAGCTTGCCCTTGATACTGAACCTCTGAGTGCCCTTCATGAGAGAAACACGGATATAGACATGGTCTCCAATGTCAAAAGCCAAGTCACGATGCTTGTCCTCATAGTAGCTCTTTTCACGCGATTGCGCGGCTTTGAGATTCTCACGTATGACTTTGCACATTTCTTTGGCTTCTGAGATCAAATCATTTCCAAGGAGTTGACGTTCACCAGTCTCGGACCAGTTGAGAGGGGTACGACACTTTCTGCCATAGAGGATTTCAAAAGGAGCTTTGCCGACACTTGCTTGAAAGCTGTTGTTGTAGGAGAATTCGGCAAATGGAAGGAAATCTTCCCATTTCATACCGAAGGAGATGACACAAGCTCTTAGCATATCTTCGAGGATCTGGTTCACTCTTTCGACTTGACCACTAGTCTGAGGGTGAAACGCAATGCTGAAGCGAATCTTGGTGCCCATGGCTGACTGAAAGGAATCCCATAACTTGGATGTCAACAAGCTTCCACGGTCTGAGGAGATCACTTGAGGAATGCCATGCAAAGAAACAATTCTGGAGGTGTACAGCTCTGTCAGCTGAGCTGCGTTGATGGATTCTTTGACTGGAAGAAAATGAGCAACTTTGGTTAGCTTGTCAATCACCACAAAGATAGCATCATTTCCCTTCTTGGACTTGGGAAAACCGGTGAAGAAATCCATCTCAATGTGATCGAATTTCCACTCGGGAATAGGTAGAGGTTGAAGGAGTCCGGCTAGATGTTGATGCTCTGCCTTCACTCTTCTGCAGACATCGCATTCATTCACGAATTGGGCAATCTCCCTTTTCATGCGAGTCCACCAATATGATTGCTTGAGGTCTTGGTACATCTTGGAACTTCCGGGGTGTATCGAGAGAAGTGAGTCATGTTCTTCATTCATTATGAGCTTCCTGAGATCACCTTTGGGAACCACAATCCCGTCCTCAAAGAACAAGGTGTCTTTCTCATCAACGCGATAGCACTTGTACTTGGGTGTATCCTTAGCAATACCATGTTTCACTTTCTGCACCATAGCATCACTGAGTTGGGCCTCACGGATTTGATCTTCCAAGGTAGGAGCAACTTGAAGGTTTGCAAGAAAGCCTTGCGGAACAACTTGGAGGTTGAGCTTCTGATGACCCACAACCGTAAGGGATCTATTGCAGCATTTTCGATAAGTAAGAGTGTCGAACCCAACGAGGAGCAGAAGGTATTGATAAATGATTCTGAGCAAGGAATAACTGCAAGCACTGAAAGATAACTTTTAGGGGGTTTTCTTGATATAAGCAACAGGAAAGTAAAAGCAAGCAAAGTAAAAGGCACTGGAGAGTAACAAGTGGCCCAATCCTTTCTGAGCAAAGGAGAGGCCTAGCGACTGAACTTATAAAGGCTAAAGTGTTCTTGAGGACACACGGGAGAGGTAGTCATGTGCTTTCGCCATATTCCGTATCGATACTATGTGATGTGTTGATAAGTGTTGAGTGGGTGGATCTATGCTAGTACACTCTCTAGACTAAGATGAGTGAACTCTTATGATTAAACACCTTGCAAGCATACAAATACAAGATAGTATTTAAGGCGAAAGCCTAACCATAGCAATACGATCGATGATCCGTTGTTCCCTTGTGCAAAAGCGTGCGAACTGGGGTTCAGGTTTCTGTCACTCCGGCAACCCACCGTAAGCATTCTTTGTGCACAATGTATTCCCCTAGGTCCTTAATAAGGCGAAGTGTTGAGTGTTTGACTCACACAACACCACTAGGAAAATATCAACACAACTTAAGTATCAAACAACACATATTACTTCAACATCATATGACTACTAAAAACAAGACTTTTCCCATGTCCTCAAGAACTAAAGTAACTACTCACAAGACATAAAAGAGATCATGATCAGTGGAGATAGATGGATGATAAACAATCTGGACATAATGATATTTCTCCAACAAAACTCAATAGCATTCACCACAAAGTAGTAATCAACACCGATAGAGTAGAGAGGATAGATAGTACGGATTACAACACAATTTGCAATGATGAGATGAGATTGGATGAAGATGGAGATGGTGCTGGTGTTGGGGATGATGTTGATGATGATCTCGATGATGCCCGTGACGATGGTGATGACGATGGCGATGATCTCCCTTTCCGGGAGGTGATCTCCCCGGCGGAATCTGCCCGCCGGAGATGGCTTTTTCTTCTCTGTAGGTTTCCGCCACGGAGCGGCGGCGGAACTCCGTCAAAACTCTCTCTTTTAGGGTTTTTGGATGACGAGGAGTATATATGCCAAAGGGGGCAGCCGGGAGTGGGCCAGGGGCTCCAGGCGCCCCCCCGGCGCGGCCAGGGTGGTGGCCGCGCCAGGTGGCCGCCTGGGTGCCCTGTGGCCCCCCTCTGGTTGCTCTTTTGCGTATCTTCGTGATCCTTCTGGAAAATACCCTCCGTCGATTTTCAGGTAATTTGGAGGTATTCTTCTTCAGCAACTCAGCGTCCACTTTTTACCGCTGAATCCTGCGTCTGCTGCTTCGGCACCGGAAAGTTGCAAACTGTGTAAAATAGGCCAAAACAACATAAGAACATCATTGTAATGTGAAATATATCAATGAATAAGGATGAATTATGATATAAAATAGTGATGCATTTTGGACGTATCAACACCCCCAAGCTTAGACTTCGCTTGTCCCCAAGCGAATACTGAGCTCGGTAAACCTGTCCACAAGTTTAGAGAGTGAAGTGTCGATAAATAGATTACGGACAAGAAGCATCACAGTCTCTTCACCAAACTCAAATATCCTCAACAGCAATCTTCAACTCATAAGGCCCTTATAAAAGAGTGGTAACACTTATAATCGAAAGTAGGGCTAAGGAAACTCATCAAATCATGGCAAACATGTCCTTTGGTCAAAGAACAACTAATAGCTTTTACTTTGCTCTTTCTCTTTATGTTTTGATGAGATTAACTGAAGCTTTTGAAAGAACATGTTATTAGGCAAGAAGTGAAAGTGTTAACACAAAGGAAGATGTTTGCTTTAGCTGGGCTTGACAAACAACTTACTTATCAATTGATAATGTCAATAAGGATATGATATGACAAATCTTAATGCAACTTTATATGAATTAATCCTCGTCAACATCAAATGTCTGCTCTCTTTAAGAGTAGAAGGAAGTAGGAATAACTGACTCAACCTAAAACTAAGAGATAGGCCCTGCTCTAGGGAAGTAGGGAAAACTCATGTGCTATCCTTAAATCAAACAGGATGAAAACAAGTTTTGAGAGGTGCATGATTTGTCAACGAATGCTAATAGATAACTCAATTACTTCTCGAGCTGGACAAGTTTCGAGGAATGGCTCCCGCACGGGGACGATCACATCCCCTTAATCTCCTTTGTTTATCGCTGCCAAAGTTTTCTGATTTCTCATGAACAAAGCGTGAAGGAGGGTTTGTTTGTTGTATTATCTTTTATTAGCCGGGCGCACTCATGCCAGTTCCTTCTCGTATTAGGGGTTTGCATATTAGACATGCAATCCTGGGGTAAAACTTGTCCAACTTAAAAAGATCATGAATTAACTACTACTTCCTCATGAGCTAAAACAGGGGCACAAAATAGAAGATTTTGAACATTTAAGGATAACACACAAATTCTATACTTTAGGAGGTAGTAGTGGAATACCACGAATAGGAAGGTATGGTGGACTCATATGGAAGGTATTGGTTTAAGGGTATGGACGCACAAGCAGAATTCCGCTTAGTACAGAGTTTAGGCTAGCAAAGGCTTTGAGAGAACAGACAATTGATGATGACTAAGATGCAAAGCAATATAAAGCATAAACATTAAAATAAGCATAACACATCAAGTTGTCTTCCTTGTCAGCATAACACTTCAAGCATAATAACATAAAGGTTTTGGCTATGTCGCTACTTTAAGAAAATCATGCTTGTTGTTATGACCAAAGCTATGTTTGCCAAGATTAAATAAAGTTTTCAAAGCCATACCTGATATAAGGTCAATACTCCCCATAAGAATCATCATATAAGGTCGATTGCGTGAAGAGAATACCGAGTGCAGCAAAGGAACCAATAGACTTCTCAATAATATTCCATCATAGAAGACTCCACACTCACGGATACAATCTCCCCACAGAAGGAGTGATAGACCTCAATGCACACACCTATTTCATACAATAACCTCCCTAGACATGATACGACTCTACTTGACTCTAAAAGACAAAAGATAAAGATAAAGATACCGGGCACTCCCCCAAGCTTGGAACAAGCCAAGGGGATGCCATTACCCAAGGAGATTTCACTCCTCATTCTTGTTGACGTTGATCACGTAGTCCTCGGCGAAGCGCTTCCATGGAAGGGGTTCTCCAGTCTCATATGAGAAGTTTGTCTCCTGAATCCTGCATGCAGCACCCAAACCCATGCGCATAAACCTTAGTTCATACTCATAGTTCTGGTGATGTAGATCATAAATTTGCCCTTGGAGCTCTTCAATTCTTTCTTCAGATGCGGTGATGCTTTTCCACATCTACTTCATCTCTTTCAGGAAGTAGGTCTTCAGCTCGTTGATGATGTCAAAGTTAGCTTCAACACCACGCTCGATCATCTTCTTGTATGAAGACTTCTTGCTCCACTTCTTCTAGCATGGCCTGGATGCTCACCTCCTTGATAGGTCCCTTCAGATCTTCTTGATGGAGGACACCATCTTCCATCCGAACAACCTGAGGGTGCTTCTTCACCTCAGCTAGGTAAGGGTTGATGACGTTGACGACGAACTTGTCCTTGGGGGAACTTGGGGAAGCCATGGCACCTGGGTCTAGCTAAAAGATTTCCTGGCAGAAACAGATCGAAAAGAAAACACACGAAATCGCGAGATACGTTGCTGGAACAATCCGGGCAAATATATAGCAAAAATTTCTGCACGGCAAGGAAGGTAACAGGCCAAAGCGGGGTCGGAGGCGGACTCCTGGGTGCCCAGGCGGCCTCCCGGCGCGGCCAGGAGGTAGGCCGCGCCAGGGGGGCGCCTGGACCCCCTGGAGCTTGTCTCCGGCTCCACTTAGGCTTAGAATTTTCCTAATTTTGTAAAAACTCATAATATGGAACTTTTATGGCGGTTCACGATGTTTCCTTACCGTAATACATACCTTTTCTTATTCTGCTTCTGCTGGTGTCTGAAACAGGGCTGCAACATGTTCTTCGTTAGTTGTTGTGTATATCATATTCACATCAACATTGACAGGGTCTCCTGCTATGTAATGCTTAAGTCTTTGCCCATTCACAACTTGAGGTTTGGTGCCTTCAAAATTGTTAATCTTGATTGCACCAGACTGATAGACTTCTTCAATATGAAATGGCCCTTCCCACCTAGAAAGTAGTTTGCCTGGAGAAAACCTGAAACGGGATCTAAACAACAAAACTTTATCACCAACATTAAATTCACGTTTCAGAATCCTCCTATCATGCCACTTCTTTACCTTTTCCTTGAACATTTTAGCGCTCTCATAAGCTTCACTTCTCCACTCATCTAGAGAAGTCAAGTTCATGAGACGCTTCTCACCAGCTAACTTTGGGTCAGCATTAAGCTCTCTGACAGCCCAGAAAGCTTTGTGCTCTAATTCTAATGGCAAATGGCAAGCCTTGCCATAAACCATCTTATAGGGGGACATGCCCATGGGGTTTTTGTAAGTAGTTCTATACGCCCACAAAGCATCTCCTAACTTATTTGACCAGTCCTTTCTATTTCTATTAACTGTCTTCTGCAAGATCAACTTGATCTCTCTATTGGTGAGCTCAACTTGCCCACTAGTTTGAGGATGGTACGGTGAAGCAATTCTATGATTAACATCGTACTTGGCTAAAGCTTTTCTAAAAGCTCCATGCGTGAAGTGTGATCCTCCATCAGTCATGAGATACCTAGGTACACCAAACCTAGGGAAAATCACATCTTTGAGCATTTTCAAAGATGTCTTCTGATCAGCACTTTCAGTGGGGATTGCTTCAACCCACTTGGTCACATAATCAACAGCTACTAAAATGTGAGTGTACTTGTGCGAAGAAGGAAAAGGACCCATAAAATCAAAACCCCAACAATCAAAAGGTTCAATCACTTGTGGGTAATTCATAGGCATCTCATTCCTTCTACTAATGTTACCAACTCTCTGACATTTATCACAGGCTAAAACATAATTTCTAGCATCCTTAAAGAGAGTAGGCCAATAAAAACCTGATTGAAGAACCTTATGTGCGGTCCTCTCACCGGCATGATGTCCTCCATAGGGACTATCATGACATTGTCTGAGAATGTCCTTCTGCTCATGTTCCGGTATGCATCTTCTCACGATCCCGTCTAGACCTTCTTTGAAAAGATGTGGGTCATCCCAAAAGTAGTGCCTCAAATCATGAAAGAACTTCTTCCTTTGCTGAAATGTTAAACCTAGAGGCAAATACTTCGCAACGATAAAATTAGCATAATCTGCAAACCAAGGATCGGAAAGAGATTGTACTTTTACAATGGCAAGTTGCTCGTCTGGAAAACTGTCGTTGACTGGGATGGGATCATGCGGTATATCTTCCATCCTTGAAAGATTGTCCGCCACCGGATTGTCTTCTCCTTTCCTATCAACAATCTGCAAATCAAATTCTTGAAGAAGGAGTACCCATCTGATAAGTCTTGGCTTGGCATCCTTCTTTGTCATAAGGTACTTAATGGCAGCATGGTCAGTATGAATAATAACTTTGGAATCAACAATATACTGCCTAAACTTATCACAAGCAAACACTACAGCTAAGAATTCCTTCTAAGTAGTAGCATAATTCTTTTGAGCACTATCAAGGGTTTTACTAGCATAATGTATAACATTCAATTTCTTATCAACCCTTTGCCCTAAAACAGCTCCAACAGCAAAATCACTAGCATCACACATAATCTCAAAAGGTAAATTCCAGTCAGGTGGTTGTACTATAGGAGCGGTTATTAAAGCTTTCTTAAGAACTTCAAAAGCCTCCTTGCAATCTGTTGGAAATATGCCCTAGAGGCAATAATAAATTGGTTATTATTATATTTCCTTGTTCACGATAATCGTTTATTATCCATGCTAGAATTGTATTGATAGGAAACTCAGATACATGTATGGATACATAGACAAACACCATGTCCCTAGTGAGCCTCTAGACGACTAGCTCGTTGATCAATAGATGGTTACGGTTTCCTAACCATGGACATTGGATGTCGTTGATAACGGGATCACATCATTAGGAGAATGATGTGATGGACAAGACCCAATCCTAAGCCTAGCACAGATCGTGTAGTTCGTATGCTAAAGCTTTTCTATATGTCAAGTATCTTTTCCTTAGACCATGAGATTGTGCAACTCCCGGATAACGTAGGAATGCTTTGGGTGTACCAAACGTCACAACGTAACTGGGTGGCTATAAAGGTGCACTACAGGTATCTCCGAAAGTGTCTGTCGGGTTGGCACGAATCGAGACTGGGATTTGTCACTCCGTGTGACGGAGAGGTATCTCTGGGCCCACTCGGTAGGACATCATCATAATGTGCACAATATGTGATCAAGGAGTTGATCACGGGATGATGTGTTACGGAACGAGTAAAGAGACTTGCCGGTAACGAGATTGAGCAAGGTATCGGTATACCGACGATCGAATCTCGGGCAAGTGCTATACCGATAGACAAAGGGAATCGTATACGGGATTGATTGAATCCTTGACATCGTGGTTCATCCGATGAGATCATCGTGGAACATGTGGGAGCCAACATGGGTATCCAGATCCCGCTGTTGGTTATTGACCGGAGAGTTGTCTCGGTCATGTCTGCATGGTTCCCGAACCCGTAGGGTCTACACACTTAAGGTTCGATGACGCTAGGGTTATAGGGAAAGTATGTATGCGGTTACCGAATGTTGTTCGGAGTCCCGGATGAGATCCCGGACGTCACGAGGAGTTCCGGAATGGTCCGGAGGTAAAGATTCATATATGGGAAGTCCTGTTTTGGTCACCGGAAAAGTTTCGGGCGATATCGGTAATGTACCGGGACCACCGGGAGGGTCCCGGGGGTCCACCAGGTGGGGCCACCAGCCCCAGGTGGCTGCGTGGGGTAAGTGTGGGAGGGGACCAGCCCCAAGGGGGCTGGTGCGCCCCCCCACCAAGTCCCAGGGCGCCTCCAAGAGGGTAGGGGGGCAAACCCTAATGCAGTTGGGCCCTAGGGCCCAATAGTGGTGCGCCTCCCCCTCTCTCCCCCTTGGCCGCCCCCCTAGAGGGTTTCTAGGGCTGGCCGCACCCTAGGGGAGGGAAACCCTAAAGGGGGGCGCAGCCCTCCCTTCCCCCTATATATATGTGAGGTTTTAGGGCTGTTGGACACATGAGAACATCTCCCTCTTGGTGCAGCCCTACCCCTCTCCCTCCTCGTCTCTTGCAGCGCTTGGCGAAGCCCTGCTGGAGTCCCGCGCTCCTCCACCACCACCATGCCGTCGTGCTGCTGTTGGTTGGAGGTTTCCCAACCTCTCCCTCTCTCCTTGCTGGATCAAGGCGTGGGAGACGTCATCGGGCTGCACGTGTGAAGAACGCGGAGGCACCGTCCGTTCGGTGCTAGGATCTTCGGCGATCTGAATCGCGGCGAGTACGACTCCATCAACCGCGTTCTTGAACGCTTCCGCTTAGCGATCTACAAGGGTATGTGGATCCAACTCTCCTCTCGTAGATGCATCTCCTAGATTGATCTTGGTGAGCGTAGGAAAATTTTTGTTTCCCATGCTACGTTCCCCAACAGTGGCATCATGAGCTAGGATCTTGCGTAGATGCAATCACGAGTAGAACACAAAAGGGTTTGTGGGCGTTGATGTTTAGATTGCTGCCCTCCTTAGTCTTTCTTGATTCAGCGGTATTATGGGATGAAGCGGCCCGGACCAACTTTACATGTCCACGTACATGAGACCGGTTCCATCGACAGACATGTGACTTTTGTTGCATAAGATGGCTGGCGGGTGTCTGTCTCTCCTATCTTAGTTGAATCGGAATAGACAAAGGCGGTCCTTGTAGAAGGTTAAATAGCAACTTGAATATCACCGTTGTGGCTTTGCGTAGGTAAGAAGCGTTCTTGCTAGATACCCATAGCAGCCACGTAAAACATGCAACAACAAATTAGAGGACGTCTAACTTGTTTTTGCAGGGTATGTATGTGATGTGATATGGCCAATGACATGATGAGATATATTTGATGTATGAGATGATCATGTTGTAATAGTTAATATCGACTTGCATGTCGATGTATACGGCAACCGGCAGGAGCCATAGGGTTGTCTTTAATTTTGTATGACCTGCGTGTCAATCATTAAGCGCTATGTAATGCTTTACTTTATCGCTAAACGGTAGCAATAGTAGTATGAGCATGGTGGGCGCGCGACAACCCCGATGGCGACACGATGATGGAGATCATGATGATGGGGATCATGGTGTTACGCCGGTGACGATGGAGATCAAGCCGGTGCTTTGGAGATGGAGATCAAAAGCACGAGTTGATGGCCATATCATGTCACTTATGATTTGCATGTGATGTTAATCCTTTTATGCATCTTATTTTGCTTAGGACGACGGTAGCATTATAAGATGATCCCTCACTAAAATTTCAAGATAAAATTGTGTTCCCCCCGAGTGTGCGCCGTTGCGAAGGTTCGTCGTTTCGAAGCACCACGTGATGATCGGGTGTGATAGACTCTACGTTCGCATACAACGGGTGCAAGCCAGTTTTGCACATGCAGAACACTCGGGTTAGACTTGACGAGCCTAGCATGTACAGACATGGCCTCGGAACACGGAAGAACGAAAGGTCGAGCATGAGTCATATAGTAGATATGATCAACATGAAGATGTTCACCATTGACACCACCTCATCTCACGTGATGATCGGACTTGGGTTGGTGGATTTGGATCATGTCACGCTCGGATGACCAGAGGGATGTCAATTTGAGTGGGAGTTATAAGTAATTTGATTAGTTAAACTCACTTATCATGAACAATAGTCTAAGTTGCCTTTGCAAATTATGTTGTAGATCAATAGCTTGCGTTGTAGCTCCCTGTTTAATACGATCCTAGAGAAAGACTAAGTTGAAAGATATTGTAAGCAAGGATGCGGACTGGGTCCGTAGTCCGAGGAGTGTCCTCACTGCTGCACAGAAAGCTTACGTCTTTGATGCACCGCTCAATGTGCAAACCCCTACAACGTTGTCTGTGGATGTTGTGAACACCTGACAGAGACGTCCTGATGACTACTTAATAGTTTAGTGCACCATACTTTACGGCTTAGAATCGGGATTCCAATGACGTTTTGAACGCCATAGAACATATGAGATGTTCTAAGAGCTGAAATTGGGATTTCAGGCTCGTGCCCGTGTTGAGAGGTATGAGACCTCTGACAAGTTCTTTTGCCAAAAAGATGGAGGAGAATGGCTCAACTAATGAGCATGTGCTCAGAATGTCTGAGTGCTAAAATCACTTGAACCAAGTGGGAGTTAATCTTCCAGGTGAGATAGTGGTTGATGGAATTCTCTAAGACACTATCACCAAGCTACTAGAACTTCGTGATGAACTATGACATGCAAAGGATGGTGATAATCCTGGTGCTGTCAGCGGTTCTTAGTACCGCAAAAGTAGAGATCAAGAAGGAGCATCAAGTGTTGATGGTTTAACAAGACCACTGGTTTCAAAAGGGTAAGGGCTAGAAGGGAAACTTCATGAATGGCAAACCTGTTGTCGCTCTGATGAAGGAACCCATGGTTGAACCCAAACCTCGAGACCAAGTGCTTCGACTGTAAGGATAACGGTCACATCGGAATTACCCCAAATACATGGTAGATAAGAAAAGCTGGCAACTTCAACAAAAGTATATTTGATATACGTGTTATTGATGTGTACCTTAGTAGTACTCCTTGTAGCACATGGGTATTGGATACCGGTTCAGTTGCTATTATTAGTAACTTGAAGCAAAAAGCTACGGACTGAACGGAGACTAACTAAGGGCGAGGTGACGATATGTTGGAAGTGTTTCCAAGGATGATAAGATCACCGTCGCACGCTCCCTCTATTTTCGGGATTAGTGTTGAACCTAGATAAATGTTATCAGGTGTCTACGTTGAGCATGAATATGATTAGATCATGTTCATTGCAATACGGTTATTCATTTAAGTTAGAGAATAATGGTTATTCTGTTTACATGAATAATACCTTTATGGTCATGCACCCAATGGTTTATTGAATCTCGATTATAGCAATACACATGATAATAATATTGATGCCAAAAGATGTAGAGTTAATAATGATAGTACCGCTTTCTTGTGGCACTGCCGCTTAGGTCATTTTGGCATAAAATGCATGAAGAAACTCCATGTTGATGGATGTTTGGAGTCACTTGATTTTGAATCACTTGACACATGCGAGCCATGCCTCATGGGCAGGATGACTGAAATCCCGTTTTTAGGTACAATGAAACGGGCAAGTGACTTGTTGGAAATCATACATGCTGATGTATGTGATCCAATGAGAATTAAGGCGTGTGGTGGATATCGTTATTTTCTCATCTTCACAAACGATTTGAGTAGATATGGTATATTTACTTAATGAAGCAAAAGTCTGAAACGTTTGAAAGGTTCAAAAATTTCAGAGTGAAGATTAAGAATCATCATAACAAGAAGATCATGTTCCTACGATCTGATCAAGGGGATATTATCTGAATTATGAGTTTGGCAATCACTTAAGACATTGTGTAATTGTTTCGCAGTTGAAGTCCCCTGGAACTCCACAGCGTAATGGTGTGTCCGGACATCGTAATCGAACCTTATGAGATATGGTGCGATCTATGGTGTGTCTTACCGATCTACCGCTGTTATTTTGAGGTTATGCATTAGAGACAGCTGCATTCACTTTATATAGGGCACCGTCTAAGTCCGTTAAGACGACGTCGTGTGGTTTGGCAAGAAACCAAAGTTGTCGTTTTCTTAAATGTTTGGGACTGCGATGCTTATGGCTTCAGCCGGGAAAAGCTCGAACCCAAAGCGGACAAATACATCTTCATAGGATACCCAAAGGTAACAGTTGGGTATGCCTTCTATCTCAGATCCAAGGACAAAAATGTTTGTCACTAAGAACGGGTCCTTTCTCGAGAAGGAGTTTCTCTCGAAAGAATTGAGTGGGAGGAAGATAGAACTTGATGAGGTTGTCGAACCCTCACTTCAACCGGAGAGTAGTGCAACACAGAAAGATGTTTCTGTGGAATCTACGACAGTTGAAGAGGAAACTAATGATAGTGATCATGAAGCTCCAGATCAAGTTGCTATCGAACCTCGTAGGTTGACAAGGATATGTACTACTCCTGAGTGGTACGTTGATCCTGTCTTAGAGGTCATGTTGTTGGACAACGATGAACCTACGAACTATGGAGAAGCGATGGTGGACCTATATTCCGACAAATGGTTAGAAGCCGATAAATCCGAGATAGGATCCATGTATCAAAACAAAGTATGGACTTTGGTGGACTTGCCCTATGATCGGCAAGCCATTGAGACAAATGGATCTTTAAGACTAAGACGGACGTGGACGGTAATGTCACCGTCTATGAAGCTCGACTTGTGACGAAGAGTTTTTTCACAAGTTCAAGGAGTTGACTACGATGAGATTTTCTCACCCGTAGCGATGCTTAAGCCCGTCGGAATCATGTTAGCATTAGCTGCATTTATGAAATCTGGCAGATGGGTGACAAAACAAGTTTCCTTACCAGTTTTCGTAAGGAAAGGTTGTATGTGATACAATCAGAAAGATTTTGTCGATCCTAAGGATGCTAAAAGATATGCTAGCTCCAGCGATCCTTCCATGGACTAGAGCAAGCATCTCGGAGTAGGAATATACACTTTGATGGAGTGATCAAAGTTTTTGGGTATACAAAGTTTGTTGGAAACTTGTATTTGCAATAAAGTGAGTGGGAGCACTACAACATTTCTGATAAGTATATGTGAATGACATATTGTTGATCCGAAATGATGTAAAATTTCTGGAAAGCATAAAGGGTTGTTTGAAATGAGTTTTTCAAAGGAAGACCTGGATAAAGTTGCTTACATAATTGGGCATCAAGATCTATAGAGATAGATCAAGACGCCTGATGATACTTTCAAAAAGAAACACACACCTTTGACATGATTTTGAAGGAGTTCAAAATAGGTCAGTCAAAGAAGGAGTTCTTGCCTGATTTGTAAGGTGTGAAGTTGAGTAAGACTCAAAACTTGACCATGGCAGCAGAAAGAGGAAGGACGAAGGTCGTCCCCTATGCTTTTGTCATAGGATCTATACGGTATGCCATGCTAAGTACCGCACCTGATGTGTGCCTTGCCACATGTCTGGCAGGAGGGTACAAAGGTGATCCAGGAGTGGATTAATAGATAGTGGTCAAAATTATCCTTAGAGGAATAAGGAAATGTTTCTCGGTTATGGAGGTGATAAAGAGTTCGACGTAAAGAGTTACGTCGATGCAAGCTTAAACACCTATCCGGATAACTCTAAGTGGAGATACCGGATACGTATAATGGAGCAACAGTTTGGAATAGCTCCAAGTGGAACGTGGTAGCAGCATCTACGATATGACATAAAGTTTTGCGAAGTACATAGGGATCTGAATGTTGCAGACCCGTTGACTACAACCTCTCTCACAAGCATAACATAATCAAACACAGAACACATTGAGTGTTAATCACATATTGATGTGAACTAGATTGCTGACTCTAGTAAACTCTTTGGATGTTGATCACATGGCGATGTGACCTGTAAGTGTTAATCACATGGCGATGTGAACTAGATTATTGACTCTAGTGCAAGTGGGAGACTGTTGGAAATATGCCCTAGAGGCAATAATAAATTGGTTATTATTATATTTCCTTGTTCACGATAATCGTTTATTATCCATGCTAGAATTGTATTGATAGGAAACTCAGATACATGTATGGATACATAGACAAACACCATGTCCCTAGTGAGCCTCTAGACGACTAGCTCGTTGATCAATAGATGGTTACGGTTTCCTAACCATGGACGTTGGATGTCGTTGATAACGGGATCACATCATTAGGAGAATGATGTGATGGACAAGACCCAATCCTAAGCCTAGCACAGATCGTGTAGTTCGTATGCTAAAGCTTTTCTATATGTCAAGTATCTTTTCCTTAGACCATGAGATTGTGCAACTCCCGGATACCGTAGGAATGCTTTGGGTGTATCAAACGTCACAACGTAACTGGGTGGCTATAAAGGTGCACTACAAGTATCTCCGAAAGTGTCTGTTTGGGTTGGCACGAATCGAGACTGGGATTTGTCACTCCGTGTGACGGAGAGGTATCTCTGGGCCCACTCGGTAGGACATCATCATAATGTGCACAATATGTGATCAAGGAGTTGATCACGGGATGATGTATTACGGAACGAGTAAAGAGACTTGCCGGTAACGAGATTGAGCAAGGTATCGGTATACCGACGATCAAATCTCGGGCAAGTGCTATACCGATAGACAAAGGGAATCGTATACGGGATTGATTGAATCCTTGACATCGTGGTTCATCCGATGAGATCATCGTGGAACATGTGGGAGCCAACATGGGTATCCAGATCCCGCTGTTGGTTATTGACCGGAGAGTTGTCTCGATCATGTCTGCATGGTTCCCGAACCCGTAGGGTCTACACACTTAAGGTTCGATGACGCTAGGGTTATAGGGAAAGTATGTATGCGGTTACCAAATGTTGTTCGGAGTCCCGGATGAGATCCCGGACGTCACGAGGAGTTCCGGAATGGTCCGGAGGTAAAGATTCATATATGGGAAGTCCTGTTTTGGTCACCGGAAAAGTTTCGGGCGATATCGGTAATGTACCGGGACCACCGGGAGGGTCCCGGGGGTCCACCAGGTGGGGCCACCAGCCCCAGGTGGCTGCGTAGGGTAAGTGTGGGAGGGGACCAGCCCCAAAGGGGCTGGTGCGCCCCCCCACCAAGTCCCAGGGCGCCTCCAAGAGGGTAGGGGGGGCAAACCCTAATGTTGGGCCCTAGGGCCCAATAGTGGTGCGCCTCCCCCTCTCTCCCCCTTGGCCGCCCCCCTAGAGGGTTTCTAGGGCTGGCCGCACCCTAGGGGAGGGAAACCCTAAAGGGGGGCGCAGCCCTCCCTTCCCCCTATATATATGTGAGGTTTTAGGGCTGTTGGACACATGAGAACATCTCCCTCTTGGTGCAGCCCTACCCCTCTCCCTCCTCGTCTCTTGCAGCGCTTGGCGAAGCCCTGCTGGAGTCCCGCGCTCCTCCACCACCACCATGCCGTCGTGCTGCTGTTGGTTGGAGGTTTCCCAACCTCTCCCTCTCTCCTTGCTGGATCAAGGCGTGGGAGACGTCACCGGGCTGCACGTGTGAAGAACGCGGAGGCACCGTCCGTTCGGTGCTAGGATCTTCGGCGATCTGAATCGCGGCGAGTACGACTCCATCAACCGCGTTCTTGAACGCTTCCGCTTAGCGATCTACAAGGGTATGTGGATCCAACTCTCCTCTCGTAGATGCATCTCCTAGATTGATCTTGGTGAGCGTAGGAAAATTTTTGTTTCCCATGCTACGTTCCCCAACACAATCTTCATCAAATACAAAAGGAACGTCCTTCTGGAGAAGATTAGTGAGGGGTCTCGAAGTCTTAGAAAAGTCTTTAATAAATCTTCTACAGAAACCAGCATGACCGAGAAAACTGCGAATACCTTTGATGTCCCTTGGATATGGCATCCTCTCAATTGCTTCGATCTTGGCCTTGTCCACCTCAATTCCCCTTTCGGAAATCTTGTGACCAAGAACAATTCCGTCGTTAACCATGAATTGGCACTTCTCCCAGTTGAGTACCAGATTTGTCTCCTCACATCTCTGCAAAACTTTATTAAGGTTGTGGAGACAATGGTCAAAGGAAGTTCCATAGACGGAGAAATCGTCCATGAAGACTCACAATCTCCTCACAGAAACCATGAAAGATAGCAGACATACACCTTTGAAAAGTAGCAGGGGCATTACATAAACCAAAAGGCATACGCCTGTAAGCATAAGTACCAAAGGGACAAGTAAAAGTGGTCTTCTCTTGATCAGCAGTGTTAACATGAATTTGAGAGAAGCCAGAATAACCATCGAGGTAACAAAAGTGGGTATTTTTGGATAACCTTTCAAGCATTTGGTCAATGAACGGCAACGGGTAGTGATCCTTCCTGGTTGCCTTGTTCAGCTTCCTGTAATCAATACACATTCTATATCCAATAATAATTCTCTGAGGTATTAGTTCATTCTTATCATTAGAAACCACAGTTGTACCTCCTTTCTTAGGAACACAATGTACCCGGCTTACCCACTTACTATCAGCTATAGGGTAGATAATACTTGCGGCTAGAAGCTTGAGAATCTCAGTTCTTACAACATCCATCATTTTAGGGTTCAACCGTCGTTGATGATCAACAACTGGTTTAGCATCAGGCTCAAGGTTGATAGTATGTTGACAGATAGATGGACTAATCCCCTTAAGGTCATCAAGGGTATAGCCAATTGCACCTCGGTGTTTACGAAGTACTTCCAATAGTCGCTCTTCTTCATATCCTGAAAGGTTAGAGTTGATAATAACAAGATATACTTTCTTTTCATCTAAATAAGCATACTTGAGCGTATCGGGAAGAGGTTTAAGATCGAACACTGGGTCTTCTTTTGGTTTTGATAAAATTCCCAAAGGTTCAACCGGAAGGTTGCGCTTCAGGATAGCAGGTTGTCTCAAGAATATTTCATCTAGTTCATTTCTTTCCTGCATATGCAAATCATTCTTGTGGTCCTCCATATATTGCTGCAAAGGATCATTAGGGGGAATAGCAATAGAAGCAATACTTTCAATAATTTTATCATCACTAGGTAAATCGGTACCACGAGGCTGCTTAGAGAACTTAGAAAAGTTAAATTCATATGGCTCACCATTGAATTCAATAGAAACTTTACCTTTCTTGCAATCTATTATAGCTCCACAAGTTCTGAGAAAAGGTCTACCAAAAATAATAGGACAAAAATTGTCCCTCACTGAACCAAGTACTAGAAAGTCGGTAGGGTATTTTACCTTTCCACATAGGACTTCAACGTCTCTCACAATTCTGATAGGAGAGATAGTTGCTCTGTTTGCAAGATGAATGGTAACATCAACTTCTTAAAGTTCACAAGGTGAAATCTCACCGATGATCTCTTGATAAAGTGAATAGGGGATAGCAATAGCACTCGATCCCAAATCGCATAGCCCATAATAATTGTGATCTCATATTTTAACAGATACTACTGGAGTACCTGAAATTGGGCCTTTATTCTTGGCTGTGACAAGGTTAGTGGAAACAGCACAAAAATTTACATTGGAATCCAAAACATCATTAGCAACAAGGTCTTTAACCAATGCAACTTGAGGATCGACCTTGATCTGGTCCTCAGGCTCATCCATTCTTCTCTCACTTTTATTTATTATGCCTGCCACAAGAGAGTGCTCCCTTATCCTTGCGGGAAAAGGAGGCTTTTCATATATAACTACAGGCAAAATAGGGTCAGCAACATGAATATCAACAGGTAACTCTTTGAAAGGTTCATGATGCTGATCTCTCTTCTTTTTAAAAGAATCAACGTGAGAGGCAAAATCCTTACAGAAATCAATCATTAGATGGGAATCAAGACCAATCTTAGAGCAAAAGGTATTGAAGTAATCAGTTTTCACATAGCTCTCAATATAATCATGCTCATAATTTATAGCGGGTTCAATACCTTTATCGATTTCCCAATCTTCGGTATTCCTCTGGATCCTTTCAATGAGATCCCACCTTTCTTCAACACTCTTCGTCTGAAATACCCCACTAGAGGAGGCATCCAGCATCTCCTTATCCTGACGAGAAAGCCTGGCATAAAAATTTGTAAGTATAATTTCCTTTGGGAGCTCATGAATAGGACATTTGAGCATTAGGGACTTCAATCTCCCCCAAGCTTGAGCAATGCTTTCTCCGTCACGAGAACTAAAGTTATAGATATAGTTCATGTCTCGATGAATTTCATGAAGAGGATAAAACTTGGTATAAAAGAGAGACATAAGCTCTTGCCAATCAAGCAAGTGTGAGTTATCGAGAAGCTTATACCAATCTGAAGCTTTATCTATAAGCGATACGGAGAACAATTTCCTCATGACAAACTCCATTGATACACCTGCAAGCTTAAATAATGAACATAGTTGTGACAGATATAGCAAGTGTTCACCGAGATGTCTGTCTCCTGCATAACGATTAGCCAAAACATAATCGATAATACCGGCTGGTATTTTATAGGGCACAATTTCTGTAGGGGGAGGAGCAACCACCACAGACGTGGGGCGTCTTCCCACAAGCAACGATCCAATAGCAAGGTTGTCCATAAGGACAAAGAGCAGCAACAGCAAAATAAAAAAACAGAAATATAAAAACTTCCTTATCAGCTTCACTTACCAATAGCGCTACACTCCCCGGCAACGGCGCCAGAGAACGTTACTTGATGACCCACAACCGTAAGGGATCTATTGCAGCGTTTTCGATAAGTAAGAGTGTCGAACCCAACGAGGAGCAGAAGGTATTTATAAATGATTCTGAGCAAGGAATAACTGCAAGCACTGAAAGATAACTTTTAGGGGTTTTCTTGATATAAGCAACAGGAAAGTAAAAGCGAGCAAAGTAAAAGGCACTGGAGAGTAACAAATGGCCCAATCCTTTCTGAGCAAAGGAGAGGCCTAGCAACTGAACTTATAAAGGCTAAAGTGTTCTTGAGGACACACGGGAGAGGTAGTCATGTGCTTTCGCCATATTCCGTATCGGTACTATGTGATGTGTTGATAAGTGTTGAGTGGGTGGATCTATGCTAGTACACTCTCTATACTAAGATGAGTGCACTCTTATGATTAAACACCTTGCAAGCATCCAAATACAAGATAGTATTTAAGGCAAAAGCCTAACCATAGCAATACGATCGATGATTCGTTGTTCCCTTGTGCAAAAGCGTGCGAACTGGGGTTCAGGTTTCTGTCACTCCGGCAACCCAAAGTAAGCATTCTTTGTACACAATGTATTCCCCTAGGTCCTTAATAAGGCGAAGTGTTGAGTGTTCGACTCACACAACACCACTAGGAAAATATCAACACAACTTAAGTATCAAACAACACATATTACTTCAACATCATATGACTACTAACAACAAGACTTTTCCCATGTCCTCAAGAACTAAAGTAACTACTCACAAGACATAAAAGAGATCCCGATCAGTGGAGATAGATGGATGATAAACAATCTGGACATAATGATATTTCTCCAACAAAACTCAATAGCATGCACCACAAAGTAGTAATCAACACCGATAGAGTAGAGAGGATAGATAGTACGGATTACAACACAAGTTGCAATGGTGAGATGAGATTGGATGAAGATGGAGATGGTGCTGATGTTGGGGATGATGTTGATGATGATCTCGATTATGCCCGTGACGATGGTGATGACGATGGCGATGATCTCCCCTTCCGGGAGGTGATCTCCCCGGTGGAATCTGCCCGCCGGAGATGGCTTTTTCTTCTCTGTAGGTTTCCGCCACGGAGCGGCGGCGGAACTCCGTCAAAACTCTCTCTTTTAGGGTTTTTGGATGACGAGGAGTATATATGCCAAAGGGGGCAGCCGGGAGTGGGCCAGGGGCTCCAGGCGCCCCCCGGCGCGACCAGGGTGGGGGGCGCGCCAGGTGGCTGCCTGGGCGCCCTGTGGCCCCCCTCTGGTTGCTCTTTTGCGTGTCTTCGTGATCCTTCTGGAAAATACCCTCCATCGATTTTCAGGTAATTTGGAGGTATTCTTCTTCAGCAACTTAGCGTCCACTTTTTACCGCTGAATCCTGCGTCTGCTGCTTCGGCACCGGAAAGTTGCAAACTGTGTAAAATAGGCCAAAACAACATAAGAACATAATTGTAATGTGAAATATATCGATGAATAAGGATGAATTACGATATAAAATAGTGATGCATTTTGGACGTATCAGCTTCCTGAATGATTCACAAAGTTCAGGCTGGAACGGTTTGAGAAGGAGATTGTTGCAATACGCCTTTCTGCTCAAGGCATCTGCAATGACATTGGCCTTGCCCGGAGTATACTCAATGCTGATCGTACTCTTGAATCATATCAACCCAACGAGTCTGGCGAAGGTTAAGGTTTGGCTGTGTGAAGATGTACTTCAAGCTCTTGTGATTGGTGAAGATGTCCACTTTTCTGCTCAACAGAAGGTGTCTCCACGTGATCAAGGCATGAACAACCGCTGCTAGCTCGAGATCATGTGTGGGGTAATTCTTCTCATTTGGTTTCAGCTGACATGAAGTGTATGCCACAATCTTCTTGTCTTGCATGAGAACACCACCGAGACCTTGCAATGAAGCATCACAAAAGACTTCATAAGGCTTGGACTCATCCGGAGGAGTAAGGACCGGAGCAGAAATGAGCTTCTGTTTGAGGGTATTGAATGCCACATCACAATCAGGAGTCCATGAGTACTTGACATTCTTCTGCAACAGGTTGGAGAGAGGCTTGGCAATCTTGGAGAAGTTCTCAACGTACCTTCTGCAATAGCTAGCGAGACCAAGGAAGCTTCGGAGTTGCTTGACATTCTGCGGAGTTTCCCAGTTGACAATAGCTTCAACCTTCTCGGGGTTCACAGAAATGCCCTCGGCAGAGATAATATGGCCAAGATAAAGGACTTTATCCAGCCAGAATTTACATTTGGAGAACTTCGCATAGAACTTGTGCTCACGGAGCCTGTCAAGGACCAAACGGAGGTGCTTGGCAGTGTCTTCTTCATTCTTGGAGAAAACCAAGATATCATCCAGATAGACGAGAACAAATTCATTGGTGTAGGGGTTGAATATGATGTGCATCATCCAAGAGAAAGTGGGTGGAGCATTTGCAAGGCCGAAAGACATGACCGTGTATTCATAGGAGCAATAGCTTGTTCTAAATGCGTACTTGTGAATATCTTCTTCACGGATACGAATCTGATGGTAACCCATCCGGAGATCGAGCTTTGAGAACACCTTTGCTCCTTTGAGATACTCAAACAATTCATTGATATTGGGGAGCGGGTACTTATTATTTATTGGCTTCTTGTTCAATGGCCGGTAGTCAACGCAAAGGCGTTCCGTGCCATCCTTCTTCTTGACAAATAGAACACCACAGCCCCAAGGAGAGGTACTAGGCCTGATTAGACCCATACGTTCTTGCTCATCGAGTTGTTTCTTCAGCTCCTTCAAATCATCAGGAGAAAGCTTGTACGGACGACGGCATGCTGGCTCGGTACCGGGCTCGAGTTCAATGACGAATTCAACTTGACGGTGGGGAGGCATGCCTGGAAGCTCTTCAGGGAAAACATCCTCATATTCATTAACCACCGGAATATGAGAAATGGCATTAATCTCGCCCTTGTCATTGAGAGAGAATAGCCTGATTGTGTTATCTCGAGCTGCGAAGATAATCACGTCTTCGTCAGGATGAGTAAGCTTGACTTCCCTTTTGCACAATCAATATTTGCATCATGCTTGGAGAGCCAATCCATCCCAAGAATAAGATCAATGTCCGAATTACCGAGAGCAATAGGAGAAGCCAGAAATTTATAATTGCCCATCTTGATAGAAATGTTTGGAGCTACAATATGAGAGCTCATCCTCATTCCCGGAGAAACCACACGAAAAGGATTTTGCAAAATTTCTGGAGGCAACTCATGCTTGGACACGAAAGGTTTTGAGACGAAGCAATGCGATGCACCTGAATCGAATATTTTTTTGCAGGAACAGAGTTAACTGAAAGATTACCCAATATCACATCAGAAGAATTCTCTGCTTGAGCTGCATTCATCAGATTCACTCTTGCTGACTTGGGATTGTGCTTGACAATAGCATTGCTGACAGGTGGAGGAGGCGGAAGGCGCCTTTGAGTACACTTGTTGGCATAATGACCCTTCTAGCCACACTTGTTGCAAGTAACTTATGAAAGAGGCCGGTGATAAGGACCACTTGATCTTGAAGCTTGGAACTGAGGCTTGGACTGGTTGCTTGGGTTGGGTGGGTAGGAGAAACCACGACCACCTGAGTGCTTGTTGTTGCTTGGAGGACGGAGCACTGGAGGAGGCGGTAGCCAGAACTTCTGCTGCTTGGCAACCACTTGAGAGGATGAGGAGGAGTGAACAACATCTCTAATCCTCTTTTTGGAAGCTTCACACTTGAGCTGAGCTGCCTCTTGCTTGAGAGCCATATTGTAGAATTGATCAAATTCATCTAGCTCGAACAAGGTGAGAGCTAGTTGGAGTTCATCTTTCAGATCACCTCGGAACTGATAAATTTTGCTCTTCGCATCGGGGATGTCTTGCTTCGCATAACGGGCAAGATTCTGGAACTTGACATTGTATTGATAGACGGACATGGTGCCCTGCTTCAGGTTGCGGAATTGCTCACGCATGCCTTCAATGACACTGGTTGGAATGTGGTGAGAGCGGAAATCTTTGCAGAAGTCAGTCCACGAGATCTCACGATCACCTCTGGAGTCTTTGTATTGTTGCCAGCAATCAGCAGCTTGATCTTTGAGTTGGAAAGTAGCAAACTTGACATAATCCTCAGGTCTTACGTTACTGCATTCAAAGTGCTTTTTGATGTCTGTGATCCAATCTTCAGCATCTAGCGGGTCCACACAGTAACTGAACGACTTCGGTTGGTTTGCCAGGAATTGGTTCAGTGTCGCAAAGTGAGGTTGATTGAACAGATTGCCTTGGCCTTGGTTCCCATGATTGCCTTGATTTGCTTGGTTGGCTTGAAAGTTCTGCATCATCTGCATGAGCATCTGAGTGTTCTGGTTGGTTGCTTGCATAATCGCTCTCCATGCCTTAGACGGAGGAGGAGGGGAAGAAGGACGCTCTTCTTCACCCTCTTGGTTAGGGTTGGGAACCCTCTTGGGAGCCATCCTGAATATGATGACAACCGTTAGCCATTGATGCAAAAAGATAAGCTGAATCAACGGCTAGAAATTTGCAACGTAAGTCTTCACAATGAACATTCGAACCAAATGAACGAATGAATTCCACAGTTTAATGGTACAACAATCTTATCGAGAAGCCACTTGGGAGAACAAAAGATAAAATTAAAACAACAAGGTGCAGATGGAACAAATACATGATAGAAGTTTCGTCCCGCATGTTCGTGCTGAATTCCCCATGGAACGTGTTACAAAGGGTGTTGCAATTCCCAGATCAGCATAGCCAAGGACCCTTTAAGATTCAACTCCCAATTGGAACAACGCCCATGAAACCTCTTCACTCGATGTTGAACCCCAAACCTCAAACCATGCACTCATTGGAAGAATGCCTACGAGCTACTCACTAGTGTCAAAAACGTTCTTATATTTTGGGACAGAGGGAGTACTTGAAGAACCCAACTATTAATTCCCGAAGGTTTCCAGTTATGCAATCTGGTGTTGGGGATACAGGGGAAGCACCGCACACTCAACTCCAAACCTACATCCAGCTGCATCCATCCGTCAACACATAACCAGTCATCCTCGGAAACTGTTTACCTCGGACCTTCGAAACGCATCCGCTATACTAGCTGTGGCAATACTCCTGAACTACCTCCCCAGTACGGGGTGACGTCGGGGTTATCTCACCAATAACCGGTAACCGCATAGAAGAGTTTTCGATGTCGGCCGTCTTAAGTATTCTAGAACCGCTGCGATACATTTGTGATGACAACACCTCGGAGCTCAACTCCCCAGGACACTTCCACAACCCCTAAATGACAGGAGGCATCGAGAACAATGTTCTCATCACAAAGATATCGGAACAATCCAAACAATACTCGCGTGATCCTAAAAAAATTAGTGAATTTTTGAGAGTAGAGGAGATAGAACAACGTCAGGAGTCCTCACCAGAGCGATGAAGGGTGAGGAGTAAAAAGAAATCCTACTCTCCGATATATATATATACAGCCGGTCTATTCTCATAACATTATGAGAATAATATTCTCATAACACTTCCGAACTGCATTGCAAAATTGCATTGGAGAGCTAAACGCACCGCACCACAGAGACCAGCGAACTTCATGTTGAAAAAACTGTACGTGTTGTTTTTTCGGTACCTTTTTTGCTCTAGTTTTTTAACCGTTTATCGGAATTATGCGTGTATTATACCGTTGAAAAGCTATGGAGTAGACGCATCTTCGCCATGTTGAACACTTTTCAAGATTCCGCACGGTTTAAGAGCAGTTTCGAAAATCGTGCGGCTCACAACGAATGGCAGCGAGCGTTTTTTGGCGTTTTTTTCTAAATCGCTCGTCGGAACGAAACATATGATACACCGTTGGAAAGGTATCGTCGCCACGCATCTTTTTCATATCTATTATTTTTCTAATTCGCTACGGTTTAAATGCAGTTTTGAATTTACTAAATCGCGGAATTGTGTTTTTCAAATTTTTTCAAATTTTCGGTACTGTTTTCTCTCCAATTTTTTAACCGTTTGTCGAAACAAGGCGTGTAATATACTGTTGGAAAGCTACGAACGAGGTGCAACTTTCATATGTTGAAATGTTTTTGAGATTCCTTACGGTTTTTAGTTAAATTTGAAAATCGTGCGGCTGACTACGAACGGCAGCAGCCGTTTTTTCGTGAAAATTTTACAAAAAGTTGGCCGAAATGATCCAAATGATACACCGTTGGAAAGATATCGTCGAGACGCTACTTTTTCATGTAGAACACACCCTCTAATTCATTACGGTTTAAGAGCACTTTTGAAATTACAAAAACATGAAAAGCGCACCGCTTCAAACTGAAGAACGCACAACATCAGACAGTTAACCGAACCTCATGATTTATTTTGTTGGACGTAGATTTTTCTGAGAGGAGTTTTGTTGTCTTTTTTCCAACCTTTTTTTTCGAAGGAAAGTGGACCGCAACACTCCCCAAAGTGAAGCGGAACACTACCAAAAGTGAACCTCATTAATTTTTTGCGCGCGTTGAGAAGTGTTTGAGAAGTGAGCTGCTTTCCGATGTGTGTTTTGTTTTTTGATCACCAAGTGAACCGCATTACTATTTTGTGTTGTTTTGGTAACATTTTTTTTGAGATTCCGCTATTTTTATTTATTTTTTGCATTTTCATGTTGGGGGCAAGTGAATGGCATCACTTAAAAAGGGACACAAATAGTACACTGCAATATAGGGTCCTTTGTAGTGGAATTTTTTTAATACCAAAGTGCACTGCATTTTGCGTGTTTTTAAATGCATTTTGTTCTAACTGCAGTGTGCTAAAGAATCCTTTGTAGTGGACCGTTTTTTTAGAGCAAAGTGCACCGCAATATTGAAAATAATGAATCACAACACGACGCGATATGAACAACACCTTTTTAAACAAATTCCTGTATGTGTTTCACATTACTGAACTGCAAGTTTCTATACATATTTTTTTCTAACGTGTTCCGCACTATAGGGTCCAGAGTAGTGAACTAGATGAAACTGATTTCGGGTACAATTTCTCATCCCTACAAATTAGCAAGACAAAAGGAACTGCCTCTAACGTGTTCCGCACTATAGGGTCCAGTAGCTTTGACAATTTCATAAGTTAAAGGGAATATGAGATATAGTCTTGGAAGATATTGAGCAAGAACTATAAGCACCAGAATGTTATTGTTATTCTCAGCAGTGGAATACTTGATGGCTGGTATCACATACCAGATTATGATCTGCACGTAAAGTAAAGATACATAAGAAGAATAAATGCATGAGAAATTGAAATGCAGTGCTTCTAGGCCGCGCGGAACAATACATTTGCCCTTACAGAACATAAACATTTCACAACAATTCACTCTGAGACGATTTTGATGAACATCTGCAGTGCACTAGGGAAGAAATGGGTCGCAGCACCCTCAGGAATTTCCTATGCACGCAGAGAACTTCATAGTCTTTTATCCACACTGTCTTTTGCTTGGTTTCTTTTTTGTTTTTTTATCCACCATCGTGTGGACGTAGAGAACTTCATAGTCATTTTTCAGAGTGAATTACCTGGGTCACACAACGAACTGCATCGTTTTTGACGGGCTTACAAAGTAGCTCTGAAATTTAACATGGGCACCCCTCAATTACAAAATAAAGATTGGCAATGACAGTTAAGTGAACGTCTCCAGCAGGACTCGCGAACTACACAACACAAGAAACCACAACTTTTCCAACTAAACAAGTGTGCGGCTATGTCAAGGTACTCTAATGCAGAACTGTAGAGAAACGACAACCAAGTCAGAAAAAATAAAAATAAAATGCTTCTGAACTAGTACATGTGTGCTACCTGCTCTCCCCCACAAGTAATCTGAATCAATCATGTGTCCCATGGCTGCGACCACATCAAAACATTTCAAAAAGTGATTTTTGCACTGCATGCTCGCGAAAAATCCTCTTCTGAACTGCACAGGGAATCGTCGCCGCGGTTGACCTTGATCTCTTCTGGTCTGGATCACAAGGAACAGAGTGAACCATATTACACAGCGGAGCAAACCTCTCAAAGAGTTACATGATTCATACATGTTAGAAAGAGTGATCTGCATACCAAAGGCAACAAGTGAATCGCACAATAAAAAAAGAGAACAGCCATACGATAAAAAAAGTGATACCCATGAGTGACCCGCGCGGCAATCTATAGCGACCACACGGGCGCGCACTGCATCCGTCGCCCTGCTGCACTGCATCCACCATGGGCGTGCTGCATGCACCCACGTACTGGACTGCATGGCGCCGGAGGGAGTGGTAGCCGGGGAAGCGAGCTCGTTGTGGGAGGTTTTGCTGGATCCTGTGTCGACGGGAACAAGGAAGCCGGTGAGTAGGAGGATGGCCCGACGAGGAGGCAGGGGGGTCTCGGGGGACGGGGCGCCGCCGGTAGCCAGTGGCTGATGGCGTCCGGATCCGACGCGAGAAGTACGACGACACCCGGAATCCAGAGTGGCGGCAGGGTGGGGAAAGCTTTGAGATGCCCATGGCGACACTTGCGTTCACGAGAAAGTTCAGAGGGTGCGGTGAGAAGGTAAAAGGAGAGGAGGGAGAGGAGGGCGGCCCAGCTCCGGTGTAGCTCTGGACGTCCTGCGTGGCGGCGGTGCAGATCGGTGGCTGGCGCGTGGGGAGGCGGTGGTCGGGGGGCGCGTGGGGAGGGAGTGGCCG
>LR738712.1:541206798-541217654 GCA_902687465.1 Secale cereale | reverse complement strand
GCGAGGTGGGGGGCGGCGCCATGGAGGGAGTTGGTGCGGCGGCGCGGGGGAGGTGGTGCGGTGGTGGAACATCGGGGAGAGAGAGGAGAGTGGGTGGCTGAGGTGAGGATAAGGTCGGATGGGGTTCGTTCGGTTCCTTCGCGCGGTTAGTTTTGTAGCTATGGATAGATCCTGGGTGTTATGAGAATAAGGCTAGTGTTAGGAGAATAAGGTCTTAAGGGGTGTTATGAGAATAGACCCACCCTATATATATATATATATATATATATATATATATATAGGACTCAAAACATTTTGTTGTGTGTGCCTAGACTCAACCGTCAACGATTCGATCAATAAGTGGGCTCCTAGGTTGGAGAAGGCTCTGAATACCAACTTGTTATGCCCAGTATGCGGCTATGTCCCCCACATGTCGAGGCACGACTTAAGGACATAAACACATACTAGAATGATCTCAAGTATGGTATCTTTGCACAACTCATGTAAAATCAGGGATAAAAGTGTAAAATGATAGTTGGCTTACACTCGCCATGTCACGCAAGTGAATACAATAGCATACATCATCCAAATAATATCAGAGTCCGACTACGAACGAAATCCAAACGAAAAGATACCATAAATAACACAAGCCCGGATCCTCCTAGTAAGAACCACTACTGATCGTCGGGATAAGAAACATAATAACGTCCACGCTCTTCATCGAACTCCCAGTACAGCTCTGAACCATCTCATGTATAGTTCTCAACGGTACCTGCATATGGTGTGTGTTGAATCTGTGAGCCACAGAGGACTCAGCAATCCCGTTCCCGGGTATCAAAACTAACAAAGCCTTAGGTGTGGAAAGGTGGTAAACAAGGTTGTAGTAGCACTAAGCACTAGCTTATGTGTTTAGAGCGAGAAGAGAACAAGTGCCAACGATCGCCAAGTTGATCAAGAAGTGACCCTAACTACCCACGATCAAACATAACCCCACCGTGTTCACTTCCCGAAGCCCTTCGGAAAGAGACCGTCACGGTTACTCACGCAGGTAGTGTATTCACGAACATGGTGTCAAGTTATCTACAACCGGATATTAACAAATTCCCATCTGCCACATAATCGCGGGCACGGCTTTCGAAAGATGAAACCCTGCAGGGGTGTCCCAACTTAGCCCATCACAAGCTCACGATCCGCGGAGTCGCAACTCCAAAGTGGGACGACCTGAGTATTCTCGGAATCCCGTGCTCAAGATATTTTGACAAAGGTAAAACTAATCCAGCAAGACCTCCCGGCGTGCCGACACCCTGATAGTAGCCGCGCGTATCTCGTCTTAGGCCACGACCGGATGAGCTATTGTTACAGCATCCAAAATACCCCAAGTTGCCAAGGGGCGGTGCCGCAAGCTGCTCTAGGTTGGACCAACACTCATGAGGAGCACTGGCCCGGGGTTGTTAATTAAGTCCACGGGATAGCTAGTCCCTATGCAAGTTTTAGTTATTAGGCAAATGTAAAACCAAAGTCGGGCCTTGCTTGAAAAGCTTTAAACAGAGCGAATTATCAAGGGGGTCCCATAACCCCAACCGTGTTAGGAATGCAAAATCAAGGAACATAACACCGGTTTATCGGTTCCTAGGGTGGCATGAGTGGAACAAAACACCAAGCAAGAGGCTTAGCTTCCAACTATTACCAATATATATGTGAATTAGTTTAACAAGTCTTATATATTGTGATATCCCAATAACAAGTTCATCATGGAGCAACATCTTCAAAACTTCACCTACAACTAACAACGCTATAAGAGGGGCTGAGCGATGCGTACTTAGCCAAACAACGGTTTGCTAGGAAGGTGGTTAGAGTGTTTCATGGCGACAATAGGAGGGCTGACAAACAGGAATAGGCATCGGGGCAATATCTAAAGAGCGAGACATCTAGCATTGGCAAAGATATAAGTGATATCTGGGAATGGTCATCTTGCCTGTTGATTCCACGAAGAGATCGTAACCTTGCTCCTCAAACTCAGCCTCGGTAGGAACCTCATACTCCGAATCGGCTCCCGGCTCTACCCAACACAAGAACACAACAACGACACAATATCAAACACGGTGCAATGCACAATCAACATGATGCAAGTCATAACAAGGGATGCGAGTATGATGTGCGTATGCATGCGGATGCTCTTGAGCCTAAGGAGAAGATGATGGAAATGGCCTCATCTCGGGAAACCAAGCAAGCCACTGGATAGAGGGGAAGATTCCGGTTGAAATCGATATAAAGATCACCGGAAACGAACGCAAGGATTGCGAATGACAAGCAAAACAAGATTCAAGCAAAACTGCAGTTTACAGCAACATGGCATCTTTGGACCAAGAAATACTTATGCTACAACACCCAAACATGGAGACAAAGGGCATGGATGTGAAACAGACATGATACTTAACAAGCATGAACTTAGAGCACACCCAAAACCTTGCTGGAACACAATTAAACAAGCACGGCAAGTTGCAATAAATTTACAGAATTCTCAGACTTGGTGAAAATTACAAGGCATGGCAAAATTACAAGGAATAGGCATGTTTACAAGCTTGTGCAACTCAACTCAAAGCATAGCATGGCAAGTTAAGATAACCAACAGCAAGAAGACATATTTGAGAAGCTACTCAAATCAAGAACATGCTCATAGGATGCATAGAACACCAGCTACACTCGTGGCTAAACTGAACTTGTTGATAACATGCTGACAGATACATTTTATAGCCTCTTGAGAGCATGAAAACAACAAGTTACAGCAAGCCATCATGCAAGCAAAAGGCATGGAAATAACATACATAACATGCTCTTCAAAAATAACCACATGGCTACTTCTACAACATACTAGAACATGTCCCAAACACCATGGCAAAAGTGCAAAAGTTTATCCAGACTTAGCAAAATCTGGGTATGCTGACAGATAAATTTTATAGCAACTTGAGGGCCTCATAATAACTATCTACATCATGGCATCATGGCAAACAAGTGCATGGATAGCTAGAGCATAACATATACTTCAAGGAACATCCACTGGACAACCCTAAACATGCACAACAAAGACGGTGGCATCTTGGATAAATGGCATAAAATTTACCAGATTCACACTTAGCAGAAATTTACAACATGATGGCATGTTAACAAGCTTGTTGCACTCATTTCAAGACATACCATGGCATGAAAATAAATCTATCATGTAGAGTACATACCCAAGATCAAAACTCATGTTGTCACCTAGCTCATATGACACATGGATAAATAAGCACAAGCAAGACAAAACATCATCTCATAACAAGTTCAGAAACTTATCAGCCAAATGCACTTTTGCAACAGAGATATACATGGCAATATGACACCTAACATGAATGGTACAACAACCATCATGTAGAGCATTTCACAACGAAGATCTGGACATATCATTCACTCCATTCGGGCCAACATGCACAAAATTACTAGCTCACGAACATGTCAACAAATTTACACAGACAACTAGTGCTGAAACAGTTTCAGCACGAAGCACTCTTGCCACGAAGATTGAGTCAACTAGATGATCTCTAACATGCATGAAACTGGTACTAACTTGTAGAGCATGACGAGACGAACATTTCGACATATCATACGCGCAAAACGGAGCACCGAGCACAAAGTTATCACATGGTGAAGGAGGCAACAAAATTAACAGATCCGGGAACTTAGGCAAAAATATACCCTCCGAAAAGTCAACGGGACGGGGATGTCCTGGGACGAGGAGATCCGGCTCGGGGGCGTGGTGTTTGGATGGACGCGTGGGTGGATCTGATCCACCCACGGGATCCGGATCTGGATCGGCCGCCGGTGACGGAGAAGACGACGGGGGCCGGCGGCGGAGGTGGCCGGAGAGGTGGCCGGCGCGGATGAGGCCGACGCGGAGGAGACGGCGGAGCTCGCCGGCGGCAGGCACGCGGGTCGCCGGCGGCGTGGCCCACGACGGCGAGGCAGAACGCGACGCGGTGGGGGGGCTTGGTGCCGACCGGCGGCGGCGGGCGTCGGAGGAGGCGGTGGCCAGCGCGGCGTGGCTGGAGGCGGCGGCGTCCGGCCGACGGCTCGAGCTCGGCGTGGCTGGCGGCGGCGGCTGCCGGCCGACGGCTCGAGCTCGGCGTGGCTGGCGGCGGCGGCGGCTGCCGGCCGATGGCTCGAGCGCGGCGGCGGGAGTCGATCGGGCGCGGGGGCGAAGGGCGGCTGGCGGCGGAGGCGACGTGGGCCAGGGGGCCCAACCTGGGTCCCGGCGGGCCGGCGGCGTGCGTGGATGGAGAGGGCCGGCGGCGACACGTGGCGTGACCTGGTTGGGCGGGGAGGTGCGGTCGGACGCGTCCGGCGGCGGCGGACGTGTCCGTCGTGCGGAGGAGCTGCCGGACTAGGATTTTTGGCCGAAATGGAGGGGGGTGGACGTTTTTATAGGCATAGGGAGCTAGGAAGGTCCAAATGAAGAGCGGTTTTCGCCCACGCGATCATGATCCGACGGCCGAGAGGATGGGAGTGGTTGTGCTGGGTTAGTGGGCTGTTGTGGAGGGGTTATTATGCCAAAAGGAAGAGGAGCTTTTAGCCCACTAGGTTAACCGTTGGAGTATCAAACGACCTCCAAACGCGATGAAACTTGACAGGCGTCCTACACGTACTAAAACAACAACGTACGACAAGTCTCACCTCATACCGAGAACGTTTCACGGCCACATACGAAAGAAGGACTCGGGGGTGCCACGGGCACATGTGTGAGTGTCGGAACTCGAAACGGACAACGGGAAGAGACGAGCATGACCGGGTGCAAGTGACAACACGAATGCAATGCAAAGCACATGATAACATGACATGGATGAAATGCACACACGCACACAACAAAACCCGAAATGAAAGAAGAGCCCAAAATGGAATTTATGAAGTCAACGTTGCATATATTGCCATAAATGGAAGGTATCACATATGGGGTGTTACATGAACTCCTTCATCCAGACTCCTTCCTGCGCTGCTTCGGAAGGAGCTATGTACTCCTCTTCACATGTAGATGCCGCCACGACACTTTGCTTGCAACTGCACCAGCTGACTGCCCCACCATTCCAAATATACATGTATCCAGTTTGTGACTTGGAGTCATCCAGATCCGTGTCGAAGCTAGCATCGACGTAACCCTTTACGACAAGCTCTTCTTCACCTCCATAAACGAGAAACATATCCTTAGTCCATTTCAGGTACTTCAGGATGTTCTTGACCGCTGTCCGGTGCTCTATACCGGGATCACTTTGGTACCTCCCCACCAAACTTATGGCAAGGTTCACATCAGGTCTGGTACACATCATGGCATACATAATAGAACCTATGGCCGAGGCATAGGGGATGACACTCATATTTTCTCTATCTTCTGCCAAGGTCGGGCATTGAGTTGTGCTCAATCTCATACCTTGCAATACATGCAAGAACCCTTTATTGGACTGATCCATATTGAACTTCTTCAATATCTTGTCAAGGTATGTGCTTTGTGAAAGACCAATGAGGCGTCCCGATCTATCTCTATAGATCTTTATGCCTAATATGTAAGCAGCTTCTCCAAGGTCCTTCATTGAAAAACACTTATTCAAGTAGGCCTTTATGCTTTCCAAGAGTTCTACATCATTTCCCATCAGCAATATGTCATCCACATATAATATGAGAAATGCTAGAGAGCTCCCACTCACTTTCTTGTAAATACACGCTTCTCCCCAAGTCTGTATAAACCCAAACGCTTTGATCACCTCATCAAAGCGAATGTTCCAACTCCGAGATGCTTGCACCAGCCCATAGATGGAGCGCTGGAGCTTGCATACCTTGTTAGCATTCTTAGGATCGACAAAACCTTCCGGCTGCATCATATATAGTTCTTCCTTGAGGAAGCCGTTAAGGAATGCCGTTTTGATGTCCATTTGCCATATCTCATAATCATAGAATGCAGCAATTGCTAACATGATTCGGACGGACTTCAGCATCGCTACGGGAGAGAAAGTCTCGTCGTAGTCAATTCCTTGAACTTGCCGATAACCTTTAGCGATAAGCCGAGCCTTATAGATGGTCACATTACCATCGCATCAGTCTTCTTCTTAAAGATCCATTTATTTTCTATGGCTTGCCGATCATCGGGCAAGTCAACCAAAGTCCATACTTTGTTATCATACATGGATCCTATCTCGGATTTCATGGCTTCAAGCCATTTGTTGGAATCCGGGCCCGCCATCGCTTCTTCATAGTTCAAAGGTTCACCGTTGTCTAACAACATGATTTCCAGGACAGGGTTGCCGTACCACTCTAGTGCGGAACGTGTCCTTGTGGACCTACGAAGTTCAGGTGATCCGAAGCTTCATGATCATTATCATTAACTTCCTCTCTTGTCGGTGCAGGCACCACAGAAACATCTTCCTGCGCTGCGCTACTTTCCGGTTCGGAAGGGGTGACAATCACCTCATCAAGTTCCACTTTCCTCCCACTTACTTCTTTCGAGAGAAACTCTTTCTCCAGAAAGGATCCATTCTTGGCAACAAAGATCTTGCATTCGGATCTGAGGTAGAAGGTATACCCAATAGTTTCCTTAGGGTGTCCTATGAAGACACACTTTTCCGATTTGGGTTCGAGCTTTTCAGGTTGAAGTTTCTTGCCATAAGCATCGCATCCCCAAACTTTTAGAAATGAAAAGTTAGGTTCCTTCCCAAACCACAGTTCATACGGTGTCGTCTCAACGGATTTAGACGGTGCCCTATTTAAAGTGAATGCGGCAGTCTCTAAAGCATTAACCCAGAATGATAGCGGTAAGTCGGTAAGAGACATCATAGATCGCACCATGTCCAACAGAGTACGATTACGACATTTAGACACACCATTATGCTGAGATGTTCCAGGCGGCGTCAATTGTGAAACAATTCCACATTTCCTTAGGTGCGTGCCAAATTCGTGACTTAAATATTCTCCTCCACGATTTGATCGTAAGAACTTTATTTTTCTGTCACGTTGATTCTCAACCTCACTCTGAAATTCCTTGAACTTTTCAAAAGTCTCAGACTTGTGTTTCATCAAGTAGACATACCCATATATACTTAAGTCATATGTGAAGGTGAGAACATAACGATAGCCACCGCAAGCTTCAACACTCATTGGACCACACACATCAGTATGTTTGATTTCCAATAAGTTGGTTGCTCGCTCCATTGTTCCGGAGAACGGAGTCTTGGTCATCTTGCCCAAGAGGCATGGTTCGCACGTGTCAAATGATTCATAATCAAGAGACTCCAAAAGTCCATCTGCATAGAGCTTCATACATTTGACACCAATATGACCAAGGCGGCAGTGCCACAAGTATGCGGGACTATCATTATCAACCTTACATCTTTTGGCATCCACAATATGAATATGTGTAACATCACGTTCGAGATTCATTAAGAATAAACCATTGACCAGCGGGGCATGGCCATAAAACATTTCTCTCATATAAATAGAACAACCATTATTCTCAGATTTAAATGAGTAGCCATCTCGCATTAAACGAGATCCAGATACAATGTTCATGCTCAAAGCTGGTACTAAATAACAATTATTGAGGTTTAACACTAATTCCGAAGGTAGATGCAGAGGTAGCGTGCCGACGGTGATCATATCGACCTTGGAACCATTCTCGACGCGCATCGTCACCTCGTCCTTCGTCAGTCTCCGCTTATTCCGCAGCTCATGCTTTGAGTTACAAATGTGAGCAGATGCACCGGTATCAAATACCCAGGAGCTACTACGAGCGCTGGTAAGGTACACATCAATAACATGTATATCACATATACCTTTGACGTTTCTGGCCTTCTTATTCGCCAAGTATTTGGGACAGTTCCGCTTCTAGTGACCCGTTCCCTTGCAATAAAAGCACTCAGTCTCAGGCTTGGGTCCATTCTTTGGCTTCTTCCCGGCAACTGGCTTACCAGGCGCGGCAACTCCTTTGCCGTCCTTCTTGAAGTTCTTCTTACCCTTTCCTTTCTTGAACTTAGTGGTTTTATTCACCATCAACACTTGATGTTCTTTCTTGATCTCCACCTCCGCTGATTTCAGCATTGGATACACCTCGGGAATGGACTTCTCCATCCCTTGCATATTGAAGTTCATCACAAAGCTCTTGTAGCTAGGTGGGAGCGACTGAAGGATTCTGTCAACGACCACGTCATCTGGGAGATTAATTCCCAACTGAGAGAAGCGGTTATGTAACCCAGACATTTTGAGTATATGCTCGCTGAACAGAACTATTTTCCTCCACTTACAACTGTAGAACTTGTCGGAGACTTCATATCTCTCGACTCGGGCATGAGCTTGGAAAACCATTTTCAGCTCTTGGAACATCTCATATGCTCCGTGCTGCTCAAAAAGCTTTTGGAGCCCCGATTCTAAGCTGTAAAGCATGCCGCATTGAACCGGGGAGTAATCATCACTACGCGACTGCCAGGCATTCATAACGTTTTGAGTTGCTGGGAAAACGAGTGCATCACCTAGCGGTGCTTCAAGGACATATGCTTTCTTGGCAGCTATGAGGATGATTCTCAAGTTACAGACCCAATCTGTATAGTTGCTACCATCGTCTTTCATCTTGGTTTTCTCTAGGAACGCATTGAAGTTGATGGCAACATTAGCGTGGGCCATTGGATCTACAAAACATATTGTGAAGATTTTAGACTATGTTCATGACAATTAAGTTCATCTAAACAAATTTAATGAACTCCCACTCAGACAGACATCTCTCTAGTCATCTAAGTGATACATGATCCGAATCGACTAGGCCGTGTCCGATCATCACGTGAGACGGACTAGTCATCAACGGTGAACATCTTTATGTTGATCGTATCTTCTATACGACTCATGTTCGACCTTTCGGTCTCCCGTGTTCCGAGGCCATGTCTGTACATGCTAGGCTCGTGAAGTCAACCCCAAGTGTATTGCGTGTGTAAATCTGGCTTACACCCGTTGTATGCGAACGTTAGGATCTATCACACCCGATCATCACGTGGTGCTTCGGAACAACGAACCTTAGCAACGGTGCACAATTAGGGGGAACACAATTCTTGAAATTTTAGTGAGAGATCATCTTATTCACTACCGTCGTTCTAAGCAAATAAGATGTAAAACATGATAAACATCGCATGCAATCAAAAAGTGACATGATATGGCCAATATCATTTTGCTCCTTTTGATTTTCATCTTCGGGGCTCCATGATCATCATTGTCACCGGCATGACACCATGATCTCCATCATCATGATCTCCATCATCGTGTCTTCATGAATTTGTCTCGCCAAACATTACTTCTACTACTATGGCTAACTGTTAGCAATAAAGTAAAGTAACTACATGGCGTTTTCAATGACACGCAAGTCATACAATAAAGTAAGACAACTCCTATGGCTCCTGTCGTTTGTCATACTCATCGACATGCAAGTCGTGATTCCTATTACAAGAACATGATCAATCTCATACATGGTGGGTCTATTCTCATAACACCCCTTAAGACCTTATTCTCATAACAAATGCCTTATTCTCATAACACCCCCCACACCCCTCCCCACCCCTCCCCACCCAGCCTTCTAGCGCGGCAGCGCCCGCACACCACGGCCCCTCCCCACCCCACCTTCTACCGGAGCCGCTGCCGGATCCCCACCCCAGACCGCCGCCCCGCCTCCGCGCGCGCCACCACCTCCCAGCACTTCGGCGCGCCACCACCTCCCAGCCCCTGCGGCGCTCCACCACTCCACCCCTCCAGGCGCGCCCCCAACTGCCGACACACCCCCGCGGCGATGGCGGGGATCCGGCCGCCACTGGCCCCCGGCGAGGCCTCCTCCACCAGATCCGGCGGCCACCGCCCGCCTACGACCACTACCGGAGCTCCTTCGCGCGACCACTACGGGTGCCGCACCACTGTGCCCCGACGGCGCTCCAGCCCCGACCCACACTGCTCGATCTGGTGACCCCCGACCACGCATCCCTGGATCCCGCGCCGGATTCACTTGGTGGTTGGTGGCCAGCACCACTCAGCACCATGCACCTCCACCCCCCTGCCCAAGCGACCTCCTCCGTCACGCCCCCGACGACGACGAGATTTTTGCTTTTTGTTCTTCTGAAGAGAAATAAGAGTACCGATGCAGTCCATTGTTCTTTGCTCTTAAGGTTCATTTTACTCTCTTTTTTGTAGAAAATGATAGGTGATGCAGTCCGCCCGCCTCCTCCCATGGTTGCCAGTGAAAGTTTGTGCTTGCCCGGTGAAAGTTTGTGCTCACAGGTGGAATTCCCCCATTTCAAAATCATGGGTTGTGCCTCAGTTCACCTCGATCAGCGATGCAGCTTAGCCGAGTTGCAGTCGCCGATTCAACAAAACTCTAACGGCAGCCGAGTTGCTCGCCTCACTATTTGGTGTTTTTTCTAAAGAAAAATCAAATTGTAAATGAAGTGCACTATGATTTTCTCTTAGGTTCATTTGCTTATTTTGCAGGAAAAAAAGAATTAAGTGTTGTCGTCTCAGTATGTCGAAAGTATAACCGTTATGAGAATAAGGCATTTAAAAAACACCATTTGCAGTGCATTGTTTTTTGCTAATTTTCCAGGGACGATAAATTGTAACCGAATTCAATTTGGTTACAATTTGTGTAGCAGCTCCTTATCCCTATGCTCCATCTGCAGTGCACTTGGTCATTGTGTGATGAAGAAAAATGTGTATACTGAATTTGGTGTGTTCTTTTGGATACTGAATTAGGTGTGTTCTCGTGTGTACTATTTGTGTCCCTTTTTAAGTGATGCCGTTCACTTGCCCCCAACATGAAAATGCAAAAAAAAAAAAAA